>JADLZL010002872.1:0-1201855 GCA_015844335.1 Chrysopogon serrulatus
GTCATATAAACTAGATGAAATCCCCACGTTCTTTGCTTGGGTATCATCAAATAGAAATATATATGGGCATCACCTAAATATCATCTACCGAACTCCCACCCCTACTATATCCGAGAGTCATCCTCTCTTCTAAAGTTCTAAAAGTTTTTCTTTATAAAATTATGCATGTTTTGAAGAACCACATATATGTGATATACAGTTTTGCTAGAATTTTACTTACAAATAGGTTTTTGCTTAGAAACAATTTAAATTTTTACAAAAAAGTTATTAAAATATATCCATGTGAGGTCTTATTTTGAAGAGTTTATTGTGAGGAACACCATGGTGCAATTGGATTTTAATTATGATACTTGGTTTAGGTGCTATGAGTTTTTTTTATTTTAAAAGAAATAGATAGTGGGAGATAAAGAGAGTCTCCGGCGAACTCTCTTTGTCTCCGGTGTTCATCAACGACGTCGTCGCGTGTTACCTCGTCAACTTGGCGGCGCTAGAGGCGGCTGGGGCCAGCACTGCCTCGAGCTTTGCCTCTGACGATGGCCACGTCGTGAGCTCATACCTGTCGGTGCTGGCCAGCACTGCCTCGAGCTTTGCCTCTGATGGCTACGTCATGAGCTCATACCTGTCGGTGCTGGCGATGCTCATGGACGGTGAGAAGGACGTGCACGAGCTCCGGAGGAAGGGCGTGCTGTGCAGCCACTTCAGCAACGCGGAGACGCTTGCCTTCTTTAAGGTTCTCGGCCAGCACCTTCGCCTCGGCTACAACTACTTCATCATCGTACGAGAGATCGAGGAGTACATGCACCGGAGGCCGGTGAGGATCGCTGTCCACAAGTTCGTCTACAATTACTACAAGCTCATCGTCGCGTTCCTGTCCATCGCCAGTGTGCTCGTCGGCATCTTTAAGGCCATCTATTCACTCAAGCAGCGACTTTAGATGCATGTACTCCTCCTTTGCTTATTGTCATCATATACTGTGTGTGTGCCTTTCACAAATAATAATATTGCATTGCATCGGTCGCCTTTCTCTTTTCTCAAAGTAAGTAAAAAGACGATCAGCATGCATGCATGCATGTAATTTTTACTTTGTCTTTATCCTATAGTGTGCCTAGGTGACATTTAGGATTTTCAAATCCTTAAATTGTCTATATATGTGGATTGTTGAATAAGGCTGTAAGCAAGCCATGTACACAACGTACGGCTATTCTTGCCATTTGCTGTGATTGATAACTGATAATCATGTTGAAAACAATCTTAGTTATAACATGATCATCTTATCTTTGCCCAGACATGACCACTATGCCTCTGCAGATGTGTACGTATTTAGTATAGTTGATGTAGATGAAGTGGAAGTGTTGATCTTTACCGATTGAGAGTTGCGGCACTCTATTCATGAAGACTGAGTGATCCACTGCTCCCCAACAGATTCGTTACTCGCTGGGCGGCGCCAGTGACGCCAACATCAAAGTTTGAGCACCTCTTGGTTTCTTTCTCGATCTTTTTGCCTCTTATTTTTTTATGTTGTATTTTTTTTCTTTCTGGCGTATAATTTGAACTGCATTATGATTTTTTTTTTCTTCTTCTTTTGCATCACGGCATGTTAGCTAAATGGACCTGCTACATTGCCAAACAAATGGACTCATTATTTCTTTTCCTGTGACGATGCTACGGCTACCACAGAACCATATCAATATATCATGTACTTTGTTTTCTAGGGGGCATCTAAAGATTACATCTACATTCCTGTTTGTAAACAGTACACTATTGTGCCAATTTATGTTACACAAATATGCTAATTTATGCTAGACAAATGTTTCTGGTGGAATCAATTCACTGGGAACCTATGGTTTTTGAGCTGGACTTGATGGGAACATGGGCAAACATGTCGAAGATAAGAGGGAAGGTGTGGCGAGGAAGCGAGTGCAGCTAGAGCAGGTGAAAGATTTGAGCTAAATACACACCATGCTCTCTTTCCATGTCCAGATACAATTTTATGTTTGCAAAATTCTATATATAAAATGGCAACGGATCAAGTGCAAACCACCCTTTCTATGAAAACCCATCTAAACCATGGCAAAAAGATCGTCTAAATTCATCAAAAAAAATCGCACATGTAGATGATATAATGATACACAACCTTGTAAAATATCTTGTCCAAACTCGACATCATTTGTGAGATATAAAATAATAAATTTGTTATTTTTATATCTCACAAACAAAAGTCGAGTTTGAACAAGATATTTTATAAGGTTGTGTATCATCATATCATCTATATGTGTGATTTTTTGGTGAATTTAGATGATCTTTTTGCCATGGTTTGTACGGGTTTTCATGGAGACATCTCTTGGTTTCTTTCTCGATCTTTTTGCCTCTTATTTTTTGATGTTGTATTAGTAGTCTTTTTTTTTCTTTCTGGCGTATAATTTTGAACTGCATTATGATTTTTTCCTCTTTTGCATCACAGCATGTTAGCTAAAAGGATCTGCTACATTGCTAACAAATGGACTCATTATTTCTTTTCTTGTGATGCTACCACAGAACCATATCAATATCATGTACTTTGTTTTCTAGTTTATGAACAGTACAATATTTTTAATGCTCTTTGTATGCGGGTAAAAATTGATGTGACGAAGAGAGAGTAAAAAAACTTAAAATTTTAGTGGTATCTAAACAAGGCCTAGATACATATTATGTCTAGATGCATAGTAAAAATAATGAATCTTGAAATGTTAAACCGTCTTATAATTTAGGATGGAGACTAACATATTCCAAACTCAGTTTAAAAGGCACCTTGTGTACTTTCGGCTCAGTCAGCTATATTCTGCTTCCTGGACCAAATTAATGAACAATGAAGACAGTCAACCAGCGGGCCGTGGGCAAAAAAAAAGTTATTAACACCTAATAAACCGAAGTTTGCGTGCAAGGAGGCTAGGGAATCGGAGACCTACCTTCAGCGGGCCGTCTAAATGGAAAACTGGCTGGGCCTTCCGAGCGGCCACTTCCACGCCCAGAACCCAAGTTATGCCTCCTGAGTCGTTCTGGGCGTTCAGTCTCTGTAGATGCTGCCTCTGTAGATGATCCATGGACCAACGTAACCAGAACCGGAACAGGCCTGCAGTCTCTGTAGATGCTGCCAATCTATCTGCCGGCCCAGCTAAAATAAAATGTATCAAAGCGAAACGTGGAGATGATTAGAGACATTTTTCTCTTTGTTTAGGGGAAAGAACAACGAATAATGCTGCACTAGTTTGATATACGGACGGAACAAATTAACTGAATTGCAGTTGAGTTTTACACAACATCATTAATTAATAAAACGTACATATAGAAAGCCATGAAATAAACAAAAAGTGACAACTGGGTGAAAATAAATTAAAGCTAGTAGGGATCACGACCACGGCATGATTGATTTTAGCATTTTTACAGCCAAAATGCCACAGGATCCGAAATGAGAAAAATATTCCTCGGTGGTTTGTTCCGGCACCTTGCAGCATTGCATCCTACAAGTGTCGCCAGTTGTCAGATCTCCATTGTCGTCATAGCAGAGAGAGAATGTCATCAAACGGTAAAGATAGGAGGTCCTCCTGCTGCTGCAGCTTTGTGGCGCCTCCCTACCACCCTCCTCCTCCTCCTTGAGCTACTCTGCTCGGTGTTCTTCCATCCATCGATGAAATCGACCAGGCTTTGGGGTTGGGCCGGCTTGTTAAAGCTTGTGTGTGATGGGGCTCCTCCAATCTGGGCGGTGGCGGGTGCTCCCCATGCTAGAGATGGATGGCGGTGGCGTTCGTCGACGAACATGGTGGCTAGGGATGTGCTTGTTTTTTCTATTTTTCTAAAGGCTTCCATGTAAAGTTGTCAGTACAGTTATCTTCATATTCTTTATGGGCATATTTGCATGGGGATAGAGATTGGGATAGAAAATCACCTATCCCACTCTTTAAAAGATCTCAACCATTTATTCTTTACATCTCTTTTAATCCTAACCGTTCATCTATTTCCCTGTCCCTATCCTAGCTCTCATTTTCTATTATCCAAACAAGGCCTATCTTCATTCGTCGGCTAGGGATATGCTTGTTTTTTCTATTTTTCTAGAGGCTTCCATGCAAAGTTGTTAGGACAGTTGTCTTCATGTGTATGTTTTTTTTATCAATCTAATACAGATATATTTATTAAAAAAAGTCTTAACTTTGAACGAAAATCATGATAGTGCGTGCATAAGATTGTTTTACAGAGAAAGTGATCATTTCATTAACGAAAGATACACCCTGAAAGATCTACGTCAAAAAAAAAAGAAGGGTGTTCCCACGGTCCCACCCTCTTGTTTGGTATGCAAGGTCTATCGAGAACGAAAGGCAGAGGCATGTCGTTTGGACACCAAGATGACGTTTTAGAAGCACCTCACAGTCACAGGTCACTGCTACTTGTACAGTCCTACTTGGCGTAGTGTAGTGGTGAGTGGTGAGAGGAAATGGAAGGCTTCACCGGCGTCGTCCGGATCGTGTCCAGGCGTCTCGTCCGGCCAGAGCCGGCCACGAGCTCGCCCAACAGCAACGGAGGAGCGCCGCCGGAGCCGGAGGAGACCATGCACCTGACACCGTGGGATCTCCGTATGATCACGGTGGACTCCATCCAGAAGGGACTGCTTCTGCCCAAGCCACCGGCACCGTCAGCAGGTGAGGCGCATCAACTCGTGGACGGCCTCGCTTCGTCCTTGGCGCGCGCCCTGGCCCGCTTCTACCCGCTGGCCGGCCGCCTCGCCGTCGTCGCGGATGGCGGCGGTCCGAGCACCGTCGTCTTGCTCCGCTGCAACGGCGTGGGCGCGGAGTTCGTCCACGCCGAGGCGCCGAAGGTCACCGTCGCAGACGTTATCGCTCCCGCCACAGGTTACTACGTCCCCAGCTCACTGGTGTGGTCGCTCTTCCCGTTGAACGGGCTGCTGGGCGCGGATGCCGCCATGGACGGCTCCCGCTACCCCGTGCTAGCGGCGCAGGTCACCGAGCTCGCCGACGGCGTCTTCGTCGCCATGTCGCTCAACCACGCCGTTGCTTACGGGACCACGTTCTGGCACCTGTTCAACACATGATCGGAGATCAGCCGGACAAGCGACGGCGGCGGCCGTGAGCTTTCCACGCCGCAGCCGGTTCTGGACAGGTGGTTCCTCCAGACCAGCCCGGTGCCCATCGCTCTGCCCTTCGGCAAGCTGGAGGGGATCGTCCGGCGGCCTGCTGTAATACCCGTGGCCGGCGGCGATCGCCGTCGACGTGAGCGAACAGCAAGTACGGAGCAACGAGGACGCCGGCGGGCAAACCCCTGCCTTGGCGACGTAGTATTACTGAATAGTCTGAATGCCTTGTTCGATACATGAGCGGATGCTATAGAGCCCGCTAAACAGACAATGACACGTAGGTCCCATTACACAGTCTCAGAAGGAAACTTAAAACAACAATACGTTATGCAAGCTAGAAAGCGTAATATATCCTGAATGACTTCGCTACGCAGTGTCAGGTGTGACACCTCCCCCCGCTGAAGAACCAGCTTGTCCCCAAGCTGGAGCAGTCGGAAACCTGTGTTTGAGCACATGGTAATCCTCCCAGCTCGTAGCAGTAGCAGGTAAACCCATCCAGGTGACCTTGACCTGTGGTATGGCGGTGTTACCTTTCTTCACCAGTCTTCTGTCGATGATTTCCAGCGGTTGGACGTCCTCGCCATCCAGCTGTGGTACTGTGGAAAGAGAATCATAGACAGGGGTGTGATCTGGGACAAAAGGCTTAAGTTGTGAGATATGAAAAACTGGGTGGATCATTGAATCTTCAGGTAACTTGAGTTTGTAGGCAACTGCACCAACACGCTGCAGAATTTCATATGGACCAAAGAACTTATAAGCCAGTTTGGGATAAGGTCTGTTTGCTGCAGTGGATTGAACATATGGTTGTAGCTTCAGCAAAACCTGATCACCCACATTGAACTGAGCTTCAGTGCGTCTGTGATCAGCCTGGTTCTTCATTCTGGTTTGAGCTCGAGTCAGGTGTTCCTTCAGGGACTGTAGTGTTTGTAACACCCGGTGTTACGTTAAGCAAAAACCTGCCATGTCATCATCATCATTGCATGAGCATTCATGATTAGAAAACCCTAATTCAAACAATTAAAATGAGTTTACGATTCTAGGGTGTTGTTTGAGCTCCTTTGTATTACATGTGCTTATGTTTATAAATTGAATCCCTGCTCACATGTTTACTTTTATCAATAAAAGCAATCAACTAAAATCAACCCCGGTGTTTGCAAGTGTTTGCCTAACCCCGACTCCTACACCAAACAAGTTTTTCTAAAAGCAAATGGTGCAAAAGAAAGAATCGAATTTGAATTTGGAATTCAAATCCCAAACCCTAGCATGAAGGCTAAGTGTTGGGTTTTGAATTTCACTTTCAATTTTGGTGAGCTAACTATAATTAATTTTCTAAATAAAAGTTGCTAACCAATAGCACTATTTCAAAGTATGAACTTTGTACTTTGAAAGTGTACTGTTGGTTGAGTTTAAAAAAGTGCCACCTCATCACTAATTATTTGCCCAAAGATTCAATTTGAAAATCATTCCAAAAAGGGAGATTTTGAAAGTGTTTTTACCCCTTTACAATTTCACCTCAAAATTTTCAAAATTTGAGAAAACTTTCAAAATACAGTTTGTGCATCTCTTTGAGCTCTACAACTTTGGTATACAAAGTTTTTCAAGTTTTTGAATAAAATTTGGAGTAATTTCAAAAGTAATTTGAATTTCAAATTGTCCCCTTTTGAGTTTTAAACTACAATTCAAAAATTATTGGGTTTCAGGAAAAACTTCCTAAATGAAAGTTGTAGACATTGAGAAATGGAACAACTTTTATTTTTGGATATTTTCATCTTTTATTCAAAATTTAAAAGTAATTTTGAAATCCCCAAAGTTAGGGTTTTATCCCTTTTCAAATTGGAATTTCAAATTCAAAAACTAAGCTGAATCTGCCTAAACTCCTTGAATCAAAGTTGTAGGGCTGGAAAAGTTACACATTTCATATTTTGGAAGATTTTTATGAACAGTTCAACTTTTTGAAAATAATTTGGAAAATGGAGAAATGTGTTGGCAAATGCTCTGATGCTCCGAGGGGGGTGCCCATGCCGGACGGGTGGCCGGCGGCCGCCGTGGCCGCTCTCGCGTCTTCCCGCGTTTCCCGCGCCTCCAACCAGCTCAACGGCGTCGTGAACGTTCCTCCACTGTCCGGGCTCGCCCTTGGCCTATAAAACCCGCGCCGGCCGACGTCGCCGCCTTTTTCTTCTTACGCGCGTCGCCGGCCGGCGCTCACACATTTGCAAAATTCTCGCTCCAAGCACCATCATCGTCCGGTTGAGTTTGCACGCAGCTCCGCAACCTCCTTGCGCGTCGTCGAGCTATTCGTCGCGCCGTTTGCAACGGTCGGATTAGCCCGGACCGACTCATCTTCTTTGCTCTCCGACCAACCGCCGCCGCCGTGGTAAGACACCGCCGTTCACCCTCCTCCAGTCCTGCTTTAGGTTGTTTTTCGCGTCGTACCAAGTCCGCCTCGGTGTGCCGGTCACGTAGGCGAGCTTGGTTTCGATGGAGAAGCCAGGGGAGCTCGGGCACCGACGGTCGTCTTGTGGCGAGCCGCCGGGTGTCGTCGTTCCAAGCGATCAAGGGTCGGTATAGGCCGTTTAGTAGCTCGAAGTGCGCGGCGTGGAGTGCAGAGTCCGTCGGTGCGGTTGGTTTCGCCGGAGGGGGTGTCGCCCGGCGAAGAGCCGTCGCTTCCGTCGTGCCGCCGCACGGCCTTTGTTCGCCCGGAAGGAAAGAAGGGGAGGAGGAAGAGGCGGCGGGCGGGGCCTGCTGTCGGGGAGGAGGAGAAAGGGGGGCGGGGCGCGCGCCTGTCGCGCGCATGGAGTTGGGCCGCGCTGTATGAAGCAGGCCGTGGGCCGCACAGTGAGCCCGCGGGGAAAGAAAAATGGTTTTCTTTTTCTATTTTAATTTCCAAGCACTACTTTTCATCTTTTTGTTGTATTTTATTTTGGGCAGATAAAAATGTAATAAAAATATGTGAGTGCTCTCCATAATATGCTCTATCCATGAAAAATGCTAACTTATGTTTTTCAGTAAGTTTTAGTTATAATTAAAATTGCTCCTTTAATTAATAAATGCAACTTCCATGATTTTTAATAATTAAAATATAACTCCAAAAATTATGAAATTTGTTTTGTGTGCTAATTAGAGTATGATGATCTTAATTATGAAGTTTGGTTAAGTTTTGATTAAGTTTTGTATTAAGCTTAATTAATCCCTTTTTAATTAATGTTTAATTAGTTAATTCTTTGATTAATTAGGGTTTAATTAATCTCCAATTAGTAAGTTAATTAGTGGCTTTCAACGACTGTAAAAATGGTCAATAAATTAGTAATCACCTCTAATCACCATTAGGGTTGCTTGATTTTGGGATTGAGTGATGACCCTAGGTCATTAACCCTAATGACCTTTGGCATTTCATGTTGATTGTGCATCGCTAGTCCGTCGTCGTCGACGCTAGTTATACCTTCCTAGAGTGAGGTTGCCGTGAAGGAAAGTTGTACTCAAGATAGGTTAACGTTTGATGCATCGTTGTCACATGATCATTCATTTCTTGCATTATAATCATGCATCTCGTCGTGTAGCTACTGGGGACTGAGGAAGGGGTTGATCCAACCCCTGTTCTTGAAGAAGGTGTTCTTTGTGAGGAGGCTGGTTCTGGTTACGGTGATTGGTTCTCTGGTCCTCACTTCGCCGAGCCCCAAGGCAAGCCCGGATGCATTCAAACCCCGCCTTGTATTTCGAAAAGTTTTTATGATTTCATGTGATGATACTTTGCATTAGGTGTAGGAATTGTGTGTTACCCTACTTGATGCATTTACCATACCTTGATATATTATCCACGGATACTGTTTTGATTTCGAAATGCTTAGTATGCGCTTAGTCTTGCTACTAGTGTAGGGTTTTGATAAACTGTTTACAAAGGTGTGATCACAATGATCCCTCGATGGGAATTTATGAAAACCGATGTTGCTTGTCGCCTACCTCTCACCTTGGCCGGGTTAGGGGGGTACGCACAAGAACATGATGATGAGTAACTTCGAGGCGTCGGTGGAGTGACTTGCACGGGGGAAGGGCTAGTGCCCCGGTGTAGTGTCGTCCACTTGTGTCGGTTAAGGACCGTCCGTTGTTTGGCCCCGGGATCACGAGGTTATTGGATAGTACCCGGTCACATGCTAATGGCGGTAAGCTCCGCTTGGACTATTCGTTACTAAAGCGGATAGTAGCGTGTACCCATCCTACGATGCGCACCGCCCGAAGTGACCGGCGGCCGTGAGGTGAGGTGGTGTCTTGTACACCCGTTCTAGTAGGGAGAAATCTAAGCGTTGAGTTGATGTATGTAAGATGTTGGATCTGCATACATACATCGTGTGGCTAGGAAGCCCCAGCTGGGTATATAAAGCGGTTCGAATCGTCGTGTGCTCCACGATATGGGAGCCGTGATCCGAGCCCCGGCATCGTAGTAATAATGGAAGTTGAGTATGGAAAGTTTTGAATTCGGTACATGGTTGACAAGTGGTTGATACATTAAGGACTGGCTTAGTCTTTTTGGCAAAAGAGTCTTTTGAATTTGCTAAAGCCTCACCTTGATTCCTATTAGCCAGCATCCCTGAGTCTTCTCCCCACTTTTTGGTCGGGTAAGTCTTGCGGAGTACTTTTGTACTCGGGGGTTTGTTTAACCCACATTGCGGTGTGAACCGCATGGGCAAGCGTGCTACGGCCCTTCTTTGCATGACGGTGGTTGAAGAAGTGTCCGAGGAAGAGTGAATTGAGTGGCCTTTGGGCGGGGCAACTTTTGTTGTGTGGCTTGTAATCAAGTTAAGTAATGATACTTCCATTTGGGTTGTAATAATACTACGGTTTGTATAAGTTTTACAAAATGTTTGTAAATTAAGTTATTGTAAGTCTTCCGCTACTCGGTATTTTGTATGAAAATTTGTTGTAATCTTGTGATGTATCTGTAAGTATCGATCCCGGAGTGATTGTGGTTTATCGGGGATCCACCCGACGGAACATTCTAGGTTATATGGTGTATAAGCATGGTTGATCGAGGTCTTAGGGACAAGGTCGGTGCTTGTGGGCCATATAATTTAGAAGGTTCCGCCACATTTCTCTTTCTCCCCCGGTATCCACAACATCCGCATGAAGGTGGTGTATCCGGTAATGTAGATGGTACAAGCACCCAAATTTGGGTCATACCCATATAAGGCCTTAAATGGTGAGCGACCAAGAGAGGTGTGGAAGGAAGAGTTGTACCAAAGTTCAGCCAAAGGTGGTAAATGTTTTCCATGCTTTCGGATTGTCTTGAGCGCACATCGAGATACATTTCAAGGCATTGGTTGACTCTTTCTGTTTGCCCATCCAATCGAGGATGGTAAGCTGTGCTTAGATGTAACTGGACCTTGTATAACTTGAACAAGTGCTTCCAAAATTGGCTGACAAAGACAGTATCTCTGTCTGTGACAATGGATGCTGGCATACCATGCAGTCTTACCACTGTATCTAGAAACAATTGTGCTATTGTTGCTGCTGTATAAGGATGCTTGACAGGAAGGAAGTGAGCATACTTAGTAAGCCTGTCAACAATCACCACAATAACAGAATAGCCCTCAGACTTGGGTAATCCCTCTATAAAATCCATGGAGAGATCTCTCCAAACACCTTCTGGTATTGGCAAGGGTTGGAGGAGGCCAAGAGGATGTGTAAGAGAGTGTTTGGCCTGTTGGCACACTGTGCACTGTTTGACAAAATTTTCCACATCCTGTTTCATTCCCTTCCAAGAAAAGTGTTTCTTCAGTCTGTAATAGGAAGGAGAGATACCAGAGTGACCACCTAGGGCACTAGAATGGCAAGCAGCTATCAACTTTGTTTGCAAAGCTGAATTTTGACCAATCCATATTTTGCCTTTATGCCAGATGAGTCCTTTATCCAGAATGAAACCATGTTGATCAGGACTGTGTATTGCTAACCTCTGTAACATCTGAGTTGCCTGAGAATCTGTGGCATAAGAATTAAGGACCTCCTGAATCCAGAGTGGTTGTACAGTTGAGACAGCTTGCAAGGCCATCAAATGTCCTACCCTGGACAGAGCATCTGCCGCTATGTTTTCCTTGCCCTTCTTGTAAACAATCTTGAAGTTTAGACCCATCAATCTGGTCATTGCCTTTCTTTGCATCTCTGAGTGCAAGTTCTGTTCATTCAGGTAGGCCAGAGACTTATGATCGGTCTGTATCAGAAATTCCTGCCTTTGCAAATATGGTCTCCATTTCTCAACTGCCATGATCAAGGCTAGGAACTCTTTTTCATAGATGGAAAGGGATTTATGTTTAAGGCCTAGTGCTTTACTGAGATATGCCACTGGTTGGCCATGTTGCATCAGAACTGCTCCTATTCCATCTTGACAAGCATCAGTTTCTACTATGAAAGTGTCTTGGAAATTGGGGAGGGCCAGCACGGGGTTTGAGTCATTGCTACCTTCACATTATCAAATGCTAGCTGTGCTGGTGCTGACCACACAAATTGCTTGTTCTTCAACAGAGAAGTCAGTGGTTTTGTCAACAGCCCATAGTTTCTGACAAACTTTCTGTAGTAACCAGTGAGGCCTAGAAATGCTCTCGCCTGTGAAGTTAGTGGGAACAGGCCCAGTGAAGCATTCTTTGTGATTTTTTTGGGGGTCTGTGGCCACTCCTTCAGCAGATATGATATGACCTAAATATTCCAGCTTATCTTGAGCAAAACTGCACTTGGATTCTTTAAGATATAAGTGGTGTCTCCTTAGTTGTGCTAGCACTAACTCCAAGTGTTTCAAATGCTCTTGCATGGAAGGACTGTAGATAAGTATATCATCCAGAAATACCAGAACAAACTTTCTGAGATAAGGCTGAAGAACTTGATTCATGACACACTGGAATGTAGCAGGTGCATTAGTGAGGCCAAAGGGCATTACCTTGAACTGATAATGGCCATGGTGAGTCTTAAATGCTGTTTTATACTCATCCTCTGGCAACATTCTTACTTGATGGTATCCAGCCCTCATGTCTAACTTTGTAAAGACTTTAGCTCCTGCTAATTCATCCAGAATTTCCTCAATGACAGGCATAGGAAACCTATTCTTAATAGTGATGTCATTTAACTTCCTGTAGTCTACACAAAACCTCCATGAGCCATCCTTTTTTTTAACTAGGAGTACTGGTGATGCATATGGGCTATGGCTATGGGTAATAAGACCTGATTGAAGCAATTGCTGCACTTGCTGCTCAATTTCTGTTTTGTGTAGTGGAGAGTAATGATAAGGCTTGGAGTTGACAGGTATAGCTCCTGGCACTATGGGAATAGCATGGTCATAACTTCTTTGAGGGGGTAATGTCTGGGGGTCATCAAACACATCAGAGAAGGACAGTAGTAGTTGTTTCAACTCTGAGGATGGTGCTGACTGTGTATTGTGTGGTTTTGCAGTAGGATCTTGAAGCTGATCTACCAGAACAAAAGCCCAGACGTCATTGCCTTTAGCAGCATTGTAGACTTTGGTAGCAGATATGGCAGTTAACTGCAAGGGTGGGTCAATCAATCCTTGTAACTTGACCAGTCTACCATTCTCTAAAAAGGACAAGGTCTTGTGTTGCCAATCACACTCCATTGGACTGTGGCCTTGCAGCCAATCAAATCCTAGAATAGCATCATAAGGATGCATATCCAGCACAATCATGTCTGTTGTAAAGCTTTGGCCTTGACAATAACAGTGCAATTGAGGTATGATTTGGTCAGTGACAATTGCCCCTCCATTTGCCAACTTCACTCTCTTTGGTGACAAAGGATGTGTAGTGAGTTTAGCCAATTGTACAAAATTTGAGCTGATAAAGCTATGGCTGCTGCCACTGTCTACCAGAATGATCATTGTTTTATCCTTGACCCTTGCCTTAAGCTTAATGCAATTAGTGTGATCCAAGCCTGAAATTGCATTAAGAGAGAGTTGACCAAACTCTTCTTGTAGGATATCTTCAGCTGCCAGTTCATTGAGAACCTCATCTGGAAGCTCTCTATCCAAATCATTGACTGCAAGGGCATTTGTTTGTGGCTGGTTCCTGAATTTGCAAACTTCTATGTGCCCTGGAACAAATTTCTCCCCACACCTGAAACATAGGCCATTCTGTCTCCTATGGTCTCTCAGTTGTCTGTCCTGCCACAGGTTTGACTGAGGTGCAGTGGGTTTGTCAAACTTTGGTTGATAAGGTGCCTTGTTAGATTGGAAATTTCTGTTATATTTGAACTTGCTCCTTTCTAGAACACCTTGTTGAACCTTTGCTATGATGGAAGCTTTCAGAACTGTAGGTGGAAGCTGAGGTTCCACTGCACTTCTTATATCAGGTTTGAGGCCCATGATGTACCTTGGTGTGAAAAACTTATCATTGTAATGGGGTTCATGCATTTTGATGTCAAACTGAAGTGCTTGAAATTGCAGAGTATACTCTTCTACTGTTCCAGTTTGTTTGAGTTGCAGTAACTCATTCATGGCAGATCTGAAGTCATCAGAACCAAACTCTTCTTCTACCACTTCACAGAATTGCTGCCACTCCTTTATAGTATGCAGCTGCTTGTATGCCTGAAACCACTTAGCAGCATTACCTTCCAAGTGTAGTGTAGCAGCTGTCACCCACATGCCTGGTGGCAGTTGATAAATGTCAAAGTAGTTCTGACACTTATCTATCCACACTCTGGGATTTGTACCATCAAACATTGGAAAATGCATTTTGGGCATTCCTTGCTGAGACCACTTATCCTTTCTCTCTGCCTTGAACTCTGCCTTAGGCTCATGCTTGTGCTCATGTTTGTATGTTGATTTCTTGTTTTTGGAAGTTTCTGCCTTGTCTTGTATCTTTTGACCAGCAAACACATTCTCAAAGTGTTCTTCTTCATCAAAGATGATGGAAACTGATTCTTCAGCCAGGGACTTGTTTTCATTAGCAAACTGTTGCATTGTCAGTTGAGCCACTGCTGCTCCATTAGCCTTGACTTGCTGTGCTATCATGTGTTGCTCAGCAGAGTACTGATCCATAGCCGCCCCTCTGATATCCATTTGAGCTTTCAGTTGTTTCTGACTGACACTGATTTCATTGACAGTGGTGAACAACAGATCAAAATTCTGCATTACTTGATCCCAACGAGAATTTTCTTCTTCATTGCTCTTCGACATTGTGTCCAACAGGATTTGGGTCTGCTTTGATGGTTTCGGAGGAGCCGTGTTGACTGTGTGAAGTTAGCTCGACCAAGAAGGAGTACTAGCACTAGGTTTGGGTGAACCTCCCCTGAAACGTGCAATGTACTATCACCGCCGCCTGGGAGTGATGCAAAACCGAGGGATTTTACAACAGAACAATGTCTGATAACCCAAGTTTTGGACTCTCCCCCGCCGTACGCCTCCGCCACAAATTGCAAGCGCACTACGGAATTTTACGCAAGAACAGGCGCCTTGCAACCCTCGTTGTGCTTACAATTCGTGCATATAGTGAAGAAAAGAGCAGAATTGAATGTGCTCACTTGGTTCTCGCCTCCGAACCAGAGTTGTCGGTGTAGTCCCCCAGTCGAACACTTGAGCCGCAGTCGTAGAACGTCGGTGGCGTGTGCTGTTTGTGCCGTCGCCTGAGGACCGTCGATACTCCGGGGTTGTGTTGACCCAGCTCAACCGCTGCGCGGACCTACGGGTTCCTACGGCTTGCCGGAGCAAGTATAGGATCGACCAGCCGCCGGGGATTACGAGCTGTAGATCGAAACACTTCCGACGGAATTCGGACGGTAAGGTAGTTGGGTAGGTTTGAGTGGTTGAGGGTGGTTGTGGGTGGGTACGCCGGTCACCGGATCGGAAGATCTGATGTGGCGGCGCTGCTCGGTGGTGGAGGATTTGGTGGGTGAAGGGTAACTAGCGTCGGAGCGAGTGAGTACCCGGCACCCGAAAGCCGAGGATCGTCATCTCACGATACCCTTGTAATACCCGTGGGCGTCGCCGTCGGCGTGAGAACAACAGCAAGTACGGAGTAACGAGGACGCCGGCGGGCAAACCCGCCTTGGCGGCGTAGTATTACTGAATAGTACGAATGCCTTGTTCGATACATGGCGGATGCTATAGAGCCCGCTAAATGGACAATGACACGTAGGTCCCATTACACGATCTCGAAGGAAACTTAAAACAACAATACGTTATGCAAGCTAGAAAGCGTAATATATCCTGAATGACTTCGCTACGCAGTGTCGGGTGTGACACTGCGTACCCGCCGGTGCGGGAGTGTTTCTTCCACTTCTCGGCGGAGGCGTGAGGAAGCTCAAGGCGAAGGCGAACGCCCGAGATGGCGGCGGATGGCCGACGCGGCGGCAGGCGCCACCCATCTTGTCGCCGCTGCAGTCCACCTTTCGCGCTTTTTGTGGCGAGGGGTGTCGTGTCGGGCGCGGGAGGCGGCGGACCGGGAGACGGCGTACCTGCTCGTCGTCGGGTAGAACGCACGCGTGGCGGGTGTCAGAAAAGAGTACATGGACAGCTGTGACGCCCGCCAACCGCCCCGGGTTAACGGCCCGGCGACGTGTGGTGAGCAAAGGGGCTGGGGTGGGCGACGTGGCTCCTGAACCGCGCCGTGGCGGCGTTCGACGAGGCCAGCGTGAGGGTGAGCTCGCGTCGTGGCGAGACCCCAGGTTTTGGTGCGGGGGACGGCGCCCGCGGCGATCTCGACGGGGAGCTTCGCCGTGGTTTCGCCCACAACGACTTCAGGTGGGGCCGGTGGCCGTCCGCGGCGCCCGGGAACAAGATGGGCGGGAAAGGTGACCGTACGAGGGGCGTGGAGGTGGGAAGCATGGCGCTGGGAGGTGTGCCTCGCGCCCGAGGCGCTTCCGGGGCTCGTCGCCGACACGAGGAGTTCATGTAGGCGGCAGCCGTCACCGTCAGGCGTGAAGGTGTCCGGGAGTCCGCCGCCTGTGTGGCTATCTTTGAGAGCCACGCACGTGTACCATTAATTGAAAATTTGTTATCTTAATTGAAAAATCTCTTCTTTTTCTCTTTTGATTTGATGACGATTGAAACAAGAAACCTCCGATGCATGGGTGAGGGTGACCATACAGATTGGCACGATAATACAGATTGGCAACGGGGAAAGGGCAAAATTTTGGAGGGATAATTGGCTGAGCGGTAGAGCATCCAAGGACATAGCCCCAACATGCTTCAGAATGGCATGGCGCAAAAACCTCGACGGTGGCCGCGGCGTTGCGGGGAAGAAGGTGGATGTGTGGATTCCGCCGCATGAACACAGATGAGGAGCTCAAAGAATTCGTCAACTTTGGAGCGAGCTCCAAACGGTTCAACTGCATGAACAGGGGAGGATAGAATATCTTGGTGATTTGAACCATCGGCCACTACTCAGCTTGAAAAAACGGGCTTACAATGTACAGTTCTTTGGGGGCACTTCAAGACTAAAATTGGGCAAAGATATGGAAGATGAAAGTGGAACTATTTGCATGCTATGCCGATGCCGACAAGAAAGTCACCTACACATGGCAAACTGCAGTTACACCAAGCGACTGTGGGGACAAGTGAAGGCTTGGAGCAATGAACTAGGGCTTGCAATCACCGGGGAACAACATCGGGGACTGGTGGAAGCAACTCAGCCTAAAGGACCGGTCGGGGAGTGGCGGGGAGACCGAAGCGGTTGAAAGATCGTGTGCCCGAGTCAACAAAACAATCGGTTGATATATAGATTTCCCCAAAATTATCAAAGCGAAACGCAGAGATGATTAGAGACATTTTCTCTTTGTTTAGGGAAAGAACAAAGAATAATGCGGCACTAGTTTGATATACTAAAAACCGAACCCAGTAGTGTAGGTTCTCCCGGCTGATGTGTTTCCAGGCCGCTCGCCTACGGGCCGTCGTCACGGTCGGTTTGAGTAACTTGCTTTCCTCTTAATGACAAACAGGCTCAACCCGATCGCAAAAATATACGGATGGAGCAAGTAGCTGAACTGCAATTGAGTTTATACAACATCATCATTAAAAAACATATAGAGAGAGAGAGACATGAAATAAAAAAAGTCCCAACTGGGTGAAAATAAATTGAAGCCAGTAGGGATCACGACATGATTGATTTTAGCATTTTTACAGTCAAAACGCCACAGGATCAGAAATGAGAAAATATTGCTCGGTGGTTTCTTCAGGCACCTTGTAGCATTGCATCCTACCAGTGTCACTAGTTGTCAGATCTCCATTGTCGTCATAGCAGAGAGAGAATGTCGTCAAACGGTAAAGATATTTCCTCCTCTTCCTGCAGTCTCGTGGCGCCTCATCTCCACCCTCCTCCTCGAGCTACTGCTGCAGCTGCTCATGGTCAGCGGCGGTGCTGTCTCCTTCCTCCAGCTCGTTGGTATCCTCCTCCTTGTGCTCAATGATATCATCCTTGTGCTGAATCTCCTCATCAATAAGCTCCTCATCAGGATCATCAGCAGCGCTGCCGACGTCGTCTCCTCCAATGGAGGATGAGACGCACTGCACAAGGCAAAACTCGCTTCCTCCCATGTGTACAAGAGTAGCGCCCACATGAGTCTCATTTGGTCGTCACCGAACAGCATCTCTTTGCCGAGCTTCCATGCAGGAGGAGGCCTGCGGCTGTCAATGTCGGTGTCCACCGCCGCTGCCTCCTTGGAGTCACAGGAGGAGTAGCAGAGGTGTCCAAGACTGACCGGGTCTTTGGAGAGCCCGGCAAAGGCGTCGAGGCAATGGACAAAGTGTGCGCTGGCCGGCGAACGGCAAATGAATTAATCTGGCCTAGTCGTGTCCACGCCGCAGCATGCTCCTCCTCCTTCTTCCCCTCCACCATTTCGTCGAACTTGTCGGTGTCCAACGCAAAGGTGGCCTCCTCCCCCTTCAGCATGTCGAACATGTCCGTGTCCAAGGCTAAGATGGCCTCCTTCCCCATCCACATGTCGAAGTCGAACTTGTCGGGTGCCGACAAGGATGGAATGCGTTCATCGGGGTGCACGGCATAGGAGGTGATGTGGGTCCTTTGGAACGGCAGGCACGAGAGCTTCGCTCGCGCCCACGACCAACGAATCATGTGGCAGCTAAAATGATCCTCCCCGCCGCGGGGGGCAGGCTGAGTGGCTTCAACGAGAGCGCCCTAAGGGCCATCATGTCCGAGAGAAGACCTCGTCGTCGCCGACGGGGAGGAAGATGGGGATGTCCTGACACTCCTTGCCGGGGTCAAAGTTGACGCTCCGGGAGCGGACGTCGATGATGGGGAGGAAGCCTTCCGGCACCGAGTCTTCATCCCAGAGACTCCTGCGCCGCGTCGCCAGAATCTTGGTGCCGACGGCGGCGAAGTAATGGGGGTACCCACGCTGTGCTTCCACTTGGATGAAAGGCGGAGGCAGGTGACGCGGCCGTAGGGCGGCGGCGGCCGTGCCTTTGTCCGCCGCCGACGAGCTAGACAGGTTGATCTCACGGATGCTGTATCCCCACGCCCAGTCATCGAAGATGAGGTAGAGGCGGCGCTGCTGCTCCTGCGGCCCCCGACGATGCTTCTTATTTGCTGCCGCACGGCCACGACCGTCGTCGTCATGCTGCTCACCGCGCCGCCGCTTTGGCATCGTCCTTGTTCCTGCTTGCTCCATCGTTCGTCGCCTTCCTTCTCGTTCGATCGATCTCTACGTGACGCGCCTACAATGCAAGTCGAAGATGGCGTGGCGGCAGAGTTCGACCGCAAAAGGAGGAAGCCCTTGGAAGATCCCTGACCGCCCGGTGGTTTGGGCGACTTCTGCGCTGTTCGTCAGTAAATTTATAAAGACATCTTCTTTTGTCATGGCCATGCCCTTCCATTTATATATAGGTTTTTTTTTCCAAAAAAGTATCTTTACCGAATCCGATACTAGTACCTCGGCTGGAGGTAGTTCGACTCACACTCGGAATTAATCAGGATCATATTTCACTGACGTGTTGATTGTGGGCTAAGCCTTGTGCATTTTTAGATCAAAGTCATTTCACCCGGCTTTATTGAAAGCTTAACGAAAGCCCAAGATCTGAGACTGGGGATACCAGTTTTACAATGAAGCATCGGAAATAAACAGAGTGCGATGGCAGCTCAACACCAAGAACTATCCAAAAGAGAACTCTCCTGAGTTTGACATTCTTCAGGGAACTACCTCCTTCATCCCAGCTCTACTAGCTATCCTCAAAACGAGCTACCCCGAGCAAACGCTACTCTAAGACAGACATCCATAACTCCCTTTTCACTTCAAGATGCCCTCCCTGACATCAGATGGATAGCTTCCTCCGCGGGGGCCTTCAGCTTCTGCTTCAACATCGGAATCCAGGACTTCACAAGCATTATAGTCTTGAACACAATCGCCACAGGGGAAGACAGCACTTTGTTGTTGAAGACGACATCATTCCTTGTTTTCCATATAGTCCACATCGCACCTGCACATATAAACAAAGTAACTTTTTTATAGCTCCCACCATGGTTCTCAATAACTGCAGAAAAAAAAAATCTTCACAACTTGTTGGTGATTCTGCCCAATTAAAAATATCTCTAAGAAAAGACCATAAGTATACAGCAATAGGACATTGGAATAAAATGTGATTAGCTGTTTCAAGCCTGTTACACATAGCACTCTTCTGGACCCTTCCATTTCTTCTTCTTCAATTGGACACCTGACTGAATTCTATCATGGGCAGCCATCCAGAGAAAAATTTTTACTTTCAAGGGTATATTGCATTTCCACACATGGAGCATTCTAGTGTCGTCTCTAGTATCACTAGCGGTCATCAGCCTGTATAGAGACCTCGTTGTGTATTTTTTGGACGGTTCAAGTGCCCATAATACTATGTCTCTTCCATTTGTTAGATTTACTTCACTCAACAGTCCTTGCAGTTGGCACCACTCTGCTCTGCGCTCTTCATTCAAACATCTTCTGAATTCTACATTCCACTGATTATCTGAGAAGGCCTCGGCCACCCCAATGTTCGGGTTCTGAACAATTTGAAATAGTTCATGAAATCTGTTTTCAGTGGGCAGTTTCCTAACCATACATCATGCCAGAAGCTGGTCTGATGCCCACCTCTGACTTGGATCACTCTACCTTTTTGATACCACTCTCTTAGATCAAGCAAAGTTCTCCAGAATTGGGATCCCTTTTTGTTTTTGATTTGGAATATGCTCTTTTGATCCAGGTATTTCTTTCTTAGAATTGAGCAGCATAGACTGTCATTGCCTCTCTCCAGTTTATCAATCCATTTCACCAAGAGGCATGTATTCATAATTCTAACATCAGTAAAACCCAAACCTCCAAATTCTTTAGGTTTATTTAGAGCCTCCCATTTGATCATGTGGTATTTCCTCTTCTTCGAGGTTCCTTGCCAGAAAAATCTTGATCTAATAGAGTCAATCATTTGGAAATTTCCTTCATATAATTGGTAAACACCCATGGTATACAGTGGGATGCTAGATAGACATGACTCGATTATAATATATTTTCCTCCTGATGATAAGTAGTCACATTGCCAAGTAGCTAACCTCTTCTCAATTTTGTCACTAACATTTCTCAATTGTGCTTTGGAAATTTTACAGTCACTGACCGGGATACCAAGATAGATCATCGACAAGGTTCCTTTCTTGCATTGCAGGATATCCCATACGGTCTGTTGATCTTTTGCTTCTAACCCCACTGTATACACCTCACTTTTCTCAAAATTTATTTTTCGTACCAGACATTGCCTCATAACATGATAGAATCAGTTTTATATTCTGCAGATTTTCAACCGAGAAGCTCAGGAAAATGACTGTGTCGTCTGCATATTGTAAGTGAGTAAGACCTCCATCTGTCAGGTGGGGAATCAGTCCTTGGATTATCCCTGCTTGCTTTGCTTTGTTAAGCATTTTGAAAGAGCGTCAGCCACCAGATTAAATAGAAGGGGGGATAATGGATCTCCTTGTCTAAGACCTTTATAACTTCTGAAGTACTTCCCCTCTCCCCATTGATATCAATACACACTCTGCCACCCTGAACAGCTTGGTTAACCCTTTGGATCCACACATCAGAGAAACCTTTCCTGGCTAATACCTTTGATAAAAACTTCCAACTAACTTTACCATACGCCTTTTCAAAATCTAGTTTCAGTATAACTCCAGGGGTCTTTGAAAATTTCAACTCATGTAAAACTTCCTGAATTATTACAACTCCATCCAATATGTTCCTACCAGGAATAAAAGCTGTCTGGCAATGGTTAATAACTTTGTCAATTACTGTAGTCAGCCTGATGGTTAACACCTTGGTAATGATCTTGTAGATAACATTTAGTAAGCATATAGGTCTGAATTGCTTTATGTTCGTAGCAGGTTTCACCTTGGGTAATAAAATAATAACTCCGTAGTTGAACCGCCACAAATCAAGGGTACCTTCATGTAATTTGTCCAGCATTTCCTTAATATCTTCTCTAAGTAAATTCCAGAAGCATTTGAAGAACTCAATACAGAAACCGTCTGGGCCCGGAGCAGTATTATTTTTCATTTCCTTTAAAGCCAAATCCAATTCTAAGCCTTGTGCATCATGTATATACATGCCTGCCATCGGTACCTGCACCTGGTTACAAGCGGCCACGTGTACTCGCTGAGGCTCATCACGTACGCATGGACGCCTCCAGGCTCTTCTACCCATCGAAGGCCGGCGGAAGCCGCGGCGGCGGCCGGCGCCATCGAACGGGGACTGGGAGCGGACGCGATCGGAAGGCTTTCGGCCGGCGAAGCTGGAGCGGGGCATCCACTTCGAGCCACCCACCCACCGAGGCGCGCTCCTTCGCCGGCCTTCTTCTCTTATCGTATTTCTCTCATTCCAAAGATACCACATGGCAATAAACATCAGCAGCTTTTTGACCTTCTTTGGCCTTCAGAAATCAGAATCAGTTCGACTGCATCTCTGACCAACATAGTATTCGCCAGCTCTAGTCCAAAGCTCTCCTGGTTCTTTGCTTGTATATAAACAACTCTTTTCCCCTCTTAATTGAAAGGCAGAGCTCCTGCCAAGTTATTTCAAAGCTCTCCAGGTTCAGGTTTCTCCAGACCTCTTTGGCCAAGCAGCACTTGAAAAAAGAGATGTCCATCATGTGTTCGTCTGCTGATGCATAGCTTCAATTCTCATCCCACGCTGCACCAGATTATTTCTCCTCGATGGGTGACTACTATGAGCCATACGTTATGCTTATATGCCTCGTGAGTCGTGATGCAATCGAACTGAATTGAACTGGAATGCTCATCAACTCCTTTCCGGAACTGTCCTGCTGCACTTTAAACTTGAAATTGACACCCATTCAGCATCGAATTGAGCCTGGCTGCTGGTGGCTCCAGAGAATCCAGATCGAGGAGGCTGTTTTTTTTTTTTTTTTTTTTTTGATGAAACGAGGCTGCACTTTGTAGTGGGCATGGAATCGAATATGAACCTAAGCTAAACGCTCCTCTTCTCGTGGAGAAATATTGGAGATGGAATACGAATATGAATCCCATCTCATCCTTCCCACCGAATCCAAATTCCAAATAACGTCACTCCTCCTTAGTCCTCACGATGACATGTTACTTAATAATTTTATTTTGTTCTTTCCCCTAAAACAAGGAGAAAATGTCACTAATCATCTCCACGTTTTCCTTTGATAAATTTTATTTTAGTAATCAGTGTGTGCATGCACCTGAATGAAGCATGGAGCTAGCTGGATCGGCAGGGCACAGATAGATTGCAGCATCTGCAGACAGCAGGTCCGGTTCCGGTTACGTTGGTCCATGGATCATGTAGTATCAATGTATGTATAAGTAATAATATCCTGCGTTTTGCTAGATCCGATCTGATTTGGTTCCAGAGTTATTTTTCAAGTGTGGGTGTGGCCAACTAACAGCAGCAGGCCGGCCGGAGCCGACGGTATTGATTGATGGTTTCGTCCAAACCAGTAAACCACCACTGCTAATTCAGCAGCTGCAGCGTCCATTTTGCTTGCAAACTCAAACAACGGCGCCCGGCGCGGCGCCAAACGCCACATGACACGGTGCCAGGTCAGCCCAACCTAGATCTCGATGCAATGCAACATACACAAACCGTATGGAGGCCATGGTAGCTAGCTTGGCAGTTGTTGGCGGCATACAGAAACCGCATGCATGAATGGTTGTTGTACGTAAGTACGAAACACACACTTCGTAGAAATTGATTTGTAGGAACATATGGCTTTTTATTTGTAAGGGCGGTTTGTATTTCAACCGCCCTTACTAACGGCGTGTCCGGGCCCGCTTTACAAAATGCTAATTACCCGTCCTTACAAATGTGTCTATTTGTAAGGGCGGTTCAATCACTAACAGCTCTTACAATTGCCTATTTGTAAGGGCGGTTGGTGATTGAACCGCCCTTATAAAGATCCCCAGGGTCAAAATTTGAAAATTCAAAATTTGAATCGCTCAAAATTTGTCAAATGAAATGTTGACCATTACAACAAATGTAGACCTTGATAAGTTTAGTAAACTTGGTATTCATGACTTTTCTATTTGAGACATTTTAGGGCTTCAAATGCTAGAGTCTAAATGTCAATTTTTTAAAAATCCAAGATTTGACTTAGTCAAACATGGTCAAATGAGGCACTAAATGACCTTAAATGAAAAAAATTTGAATACCAAGATTGTACAACTCATCAAAATCTACATTTGATACATAAGTCATTTCTGCATTTGAGAAAGTGTTAGTAAACACTAGTCACAAGTTTTAAAAATTCAAGATGTGACTTAGTCAAACTTGGTCAAATGAAGCACTAAATGGCCTGAAATGAAAAACTTTTGAATACCATGTTTAGAATTCATCAAGATCTACATTTGATACATAGGTTACTTCTGTATTTGAGAAAGTGTTGATAAATACTAGTCATAAAATCTTAAATCTCACATAAACTTTATGAAACTATATATGAGACGTGGATTTAGAACTATACTTTGGTAACACTTCGTCAAATACAAAAATGGCCTATATATCAAATGTATATCTTGATGAGTGGGCCAATCTTGGTATTCATGACTTTTCTAGTTGAGACCATCTAGGGTTTCAAAACTGGTATGTAGTCTGTTAAAATTTAAAAATTCAAAATTTGAATCGCTCAAAATTTGTCAAATGAAATATTGACCATTATAACAAATGTAGACTCTGATGAGTTTAGCAAACTTGGTATTCATGACTTTTCTATTTGAGATATTTTAGGGCTTCAAATGCTAGAGTCTAAGTGTTATTTTTTTAAAATCTAAGATTTGACTTGGTCAAACATGGTCAAATAAGGCACTAAATGATCTCAAATAAAAAATTTTAAATACCAAGATTGTACAACTCATCAAGATGTACTTTTGGTACATAAGTCATTTCGCAGATCCGAAAATGTTAGCAAACACTAGTCACAAGTTTTAAAAATCCAAGATGTGACTTGGTCAAACTTCTTGGCACTAAATGGCCTCAAATGAAAAACTTTTGAATATCATGTTTGTAGAACTCATTAAGATCTATATTTGATATATAGGTTATTTTTGTATTTGAGAAAGTGTTGGTAAACACTAGTCACAAAATCTTGAATCTCTTCCATAGTACTTGAATTTTAAATGGAGCAAATTAGGCCCTAGTTATTTATGGCAGCACTTTATTTAAGAATATGAGCTAAAATAGAACATATCTTCTTATACATATATATATATATATATATATATATATATATATATATATATATATATATATATATATATATTTATGGCAAGCTTATATGCCCACATTATGCCCCCATTCCAATTCTTAGATTTTTTAGACCATTTTATGATATTATTGATTTTTTTTGAGTCACCAAAATAGTTATTTCACTATTGTTGAGAAAAACACTTAATTTTTCATGGATTTTCTAGATCTGAGCTCAAATAAAACATGTCTTCTTCCATATATTTTTATATAATTTTTGGACAACATTAGATGGGACGTGTAGTTCAATTGTAGTTATTTTCTAAAATACAGAATTTCATTTATACCAAAAAAAAAAATATTTTCTTGCTCATGGGCCTGGTCTCTATTGCAGTACTACTGTACTAGGCTCCAATGTCTCAAGCCCATATGACTCATGGGACGATCTAGACCGTCTATTTTGATTGAACGGCTGCTCACTCCAACCCTAACTCAGTCTCGGTCATCCTCCACCAGCACACCACGCAGCCGCCGCCATTCTCTCGCTCGCCCCCGCCAGGCCGCGCCCTCTTCTGAGATCCGGCGAGGGGCTCCAGTACCGGCAGCTGTACCTTCTCCCGGATCACTTGCGGTCAGATCGAGGCCGTTGCGGTCAGATCGAGCCCTCCGGGCTGTGTGCGGCGGCCCCCCGGCGACGCTCGTGGAGGCAACCATGGCCAGATCCGTCGAGGATAGCCACCATGGCGGTGCGGCGGCGCGTGCTTCCTCCAGTGACGGCACGGGGTAGATCGACGTGGGGCGCGGCCCCTCCGGCAGTGGCAGTGCGGAGGCGCGTGCTCCCTCCAGTGGCAGCGCGGGGGCGCGGGCTCCCTCCGGTGCTGGCGCGAGGCCTGGAGCCCAGAACGACGCGAGGCACGGCCCCTCCGGTGGTGGCGAGGCCAGTTCCTTGGCGAGCCCAATCCCCGGCATCCACGCATCCACTCTGGTCCTTCCCAAGGTGAGCCTGATACGTACTTCTAGTAGCTATATAATCATTAAATTAACATGTGTACTGCGTGGTGACATGAACAAAGCTGGTGAGAGCTCCTCCATCCTCTTACTTCGTACCGTTTTGCGTTGGCTCCTTTCCCACCGCTAGATTAGATAGGAAAAACAGCAAATAGGATGCAGACAAATTGATTGCAAATAACGCATAGATTGATGTTCAGTAGACAAATAGGATGCTAGCTGCAGACAAATATATTGCAGGCCGAATGAAGTATAGGATGCAGTAACTGCAACATCAAAATTATTTTAGGCTATGTGTCCTGTATTAGTCACACAAGTTCTGTATTTTGGAGTTTCTTGTTCTGAACCAATGACCGTCCTGCTAATTAATTCAAATGGACTGGGTCCCCTCTTGAATTACGATAACTGCATAGGCAAAAAAATATATAGTCATGACATAGAGATACCTGGTAATCTTGTATGAAATAAAAGATTTCTAGCAGATCCTAATCAGGTCAGCAACAAAAATGGATGTTCATTTTCCCTGATATAGAGTTACAGTTAGTTTTCACCCAGATAAAATTAGCTTTGCTAACTTAGCTGAACTTATTAAACTGCAAGGTCTAGTTTTTAATAAAGCGTGCAGAAATACATAAACACGATCTGATCCAGCACTTCTAAGTTGCAAATGTTTGCCTGAGTTTGTCTCTAAATTGTCAAGTGGTTGGAAGCGGAAAAAAAAATATACCGTTGTCTGTGTCAGAACTATATTGTTTTCTTACCTGTGGATTAATGACCTGCTCCAAAGCACTCTTGTGCCACATTGCTAAAATTTCATCATGCAGATAACTCTTCTGAATTTACTAGTCTGTTTTTACTCCTTACTTTTGAGTAGTGCTGACCATTATTTGTTCATAGGAGGGATGAAATAAGTTCTGTCTGGACTCTGTTAATTATTTATCTGTAGATGACTTTTCCAGCACATGGATGTTGGGTTATCTAGCTTAATTGCAGTGTCCTTTCAATCTGAATGCTGGTCAGAAATTGTAGCTGGTTCCTTCTTGATAAAAGCATATATTCATGTTTGTGAACTGAAATTTAATGACTTGCTGTGTGAAAGCACAGAGTGCTATTATTTTGAAAAAAACTACATTTTCTCAATGTCTTAATGTGAAACTTACTGTTCTGGAAATGGCACCCTTGAGATTTGAATTATATATTTCTTAGCTGCAACCATTTAACCCTTGGTGCACATAGAATCCTAATTCATATGATTTTATATCAGTACATATCTTTGCAGATCTTGTTTCTAAATTCAGCATTATTTCACTTGCAGATAGCACATCTGGATACCCTTTTTGTGCTTTATGTTGTATATACTGGATTACAAAAATGTCATTTTACATAGCTAGGTCAGTCCATTGATCTTGCTTTCCCTCTGTATTACCAAGTAATGCTGGTATTGCTTCCATAGTTGCAATTTTTGAAGTGGGTGGAGTGCAAATTTTTAGTATTATCTAGATTCTAATGTCCAGTGTGCTGTTTTTCTTTCTTTGCAACAGAATATGCCATATTTGGAGATGATAAAATCCACCATCTCAAAAGTAAGTTCTTTTGCTGTTTTTCTTTCTACTGTGTATGTGCTTTTGCTTCCATGCTGGGTCTATTACGTAATATTGCTGTGGTACCCACCAGTGTTATGAATTAAAGAAAATGAAGTTCCCATGTGTTTAACTCAAATAGATCTTGCATGCTGAAAAGGAAGCAGCTTCTTATTATCAACAGTTTTCACTTCTTGATTAATTTGAGTGCCATGATCTAATGAAATATGGAATTAGCTTTTATAGTGTTTCTGCATAGATATGTTATATTTCTTATTCTCTGGAGATGCTTACCTACCAATTCCATCACAGCCATGCTGACACATCCTGAATAGTCAAATTTTTTGGTAGCTTTACAAATGTGGCTTCTACAAGCCATTGCCTCTGGGTGAGTTCATTGCTTTTCCCCTTTTTCTTTAGCTTCCAGCTCATTTGTTTCCTGTCGTTTCCAGCAATAACAAGGTAGTAAGGTGCATGGCCTGTCTCTATTCAGCAAGTTCTCTATAGGAGATTACTTATTGTTTCATTGCTAGTTGTAATAACTTCCAAGGCTATAGTTTCGTCGAGCAACTGCATATATGTTTTCAGTAAAAATGATGCCCCCTCCTCCTCAAATCTGCTGCCTCCCTTAATGCCTTGCCCCGCTGCCTTTGTAAAACTGATGGGTCATTATAGTTTAGCACTCTAACATATTACAAGAGATGCCTGCTATCTCTTTGCCTAGTAATTTTAATAATGCCTAGGTGCCTTCTGTTACAGAATGCCACAAACCTTTCAGTTTCAAGCTCTTAGTATCTGTTCTGAACATGAATCATTTCCAGGAAGCAAATAATCTATTTTTTTTTCATTTTAGCATATTTGAATTTACAGCTACATGTCTCTATATGTATTCACTGCTAGGAACCTCTGTGTTTGCTTACTGTTGTTCTTTATCCTATAATTAACTACTATGTGTAATTCTCATGTCTCATAGTTTCATAGCACAATTGTATGGACAAAAAGAATTGTATGGACAATATATATTTAAATATTGGTCTGAGTACACTTGGTTGTGATAGTTGCAGATTATAGGCACGCCGCTTATGTACATGTCCACTTGCTTGTGATAGTTACTGATTTACAGAGGCTCATTCACTTGGTAATTAGGTGAAAATAGATACACATGTTTGCTATATGCATAATTTAACTTTCTGAATACATTATTTCACCATGCAGTTTCTGAAATAGTTTTAACACACATGCTGTATGTGGCTGCTGGTACTGGTACTTGGAACTTTGGAATTTTTGACGCTGGCTGCTGGCAAGAACTTGGCGCTGGTTGCTGGCTGGGACTTGTTTGGTGCAGAAAAGAACTTGTTTAGTTGGCTAGATCATTTTTGTATTCATGTTTTTGTTGTGCTTTTGTATGGAAACATGGCAGAACATATGTATGTGTTTCTGCATAATGCTCTTTTGTTTGTGGGTGCATATATATGTACATGTCGTGGTCAGATTTAAATTTAAATTATATATATGCATATATGGATATGGTCATATTTGAATTTGAATCATTTAATTTTTTTTGTTGAAAAATCCACTGTAGGGGCGGTTCTTGATTGAACCACCCTTACAAATAGAAATAGTAGGGGCGGTTGGTGATCCAAACGCTCTTACAAATGCATTTGTAAGGGCGGTTGGTGATTCAGCCACGCTTACCGCCCTTACAAATGCTATTTGTAAGCGGCGGTTCAATCACCAACCGCCGGTCACGGAACCGCCCTTACAAATCGATCATTTGTAAGAGCGCTTGGATAAGGGCGGGTAGCTCAACTGCCCTTACAGAGGATCTTGACCCGCCCCTTAAAAATCCTCAGTGTTGTAGTGACAAACTAGAACAGCATGTCACTGCCGGTTGAAAAACCCTATTACTAACGCTTTTTAAAACCGATGGTACCGAAGCGAGTGATGAGATTTCTAAAAAACCAAAAACAAACTGAAAAAAATAGCAAAAACCCCCCAAAATAATAGTATGAGAGACCTCACTAGGAAGAAACAAGTTAAATGCAACCACCAGATCCAACGGCCTCAAGCTTTCTGCATTCATCCCTAGCCACTTTATCTGTAAGACACTAACGTTCATTTAGAATATTCGTACCTCTCATTTTAGGCCCATCTGATTTTGAAATGAGTATTTGAGACCTTAAATAAATACAAATGAAGAAGTTTTCAGGTACAAAATTTTATAAATTTTTGAGATCTAGAACTTAAATTTTAGTTATTTTCTCAATCCGAGGTCGTTTGGAGAATTGGAATTTCAAATATGAAAAAATTCACACTTAATTTCCTTGGATAGATGATTTAAAATAAAAAGTTATCAACTACAAAGTTGCATAACTTTTTTGAGATCTACAACTTCTATTTGATATTTTAGAAAAATACCCCCAAAAAAAACCAAGATGATTAGAAAAATATGAATTTCAAATGTGAGAAATCAAACATATTTTTTGTTGGTTAGATGATTTTAAATAAGAAAGTTGTCAACTACAAAGTTATATAACTTTTTAGATCTATCACTTTTGTTTTGGTTATTTATCAATCCGAGATCATTCTCTACCACTACACAATCACTTGTGATTATAGAGCATATGGATTCCTTTGGTATTAACTTTATACAATCTTGTGAATTAAATATTATGGCATCAAAACAACTTCAAATGAAAAAAATTATCAATTATAAACTTCTAGATATCTCGTTGAGTATTACAAATTTAGTACAAAGTTCGTCTTCATCAGACATCATATGAAAAAGTTATGAAGTGTTTCGTCCGGTCTATCACTATTGGGTCATGTCCCAAATCAGCATTGATAGTATCACTGCCGATTCAAGCCATGAATAAATAGTGATAGAATCACCGCCGTTCAAGTCAAAAATCGGGTGGTGATAGTATCACTATCAGTTCAAGCCATGAACAGACAATGATATAGAATCACTATATATCGGTTCAAACCAAAAACTGACAGTGATAGGAAGCGACAATGATGACCCCAATATCACGGCCAATTGTGAAAGCCCTATATGTTTGGTATTTGGCATTATTGCAAACTTCACTTGATGCTACATATTTAGCATGAAGCTACTAGATATTATCACCATAGAAAAATAGAGTAACATAGAACATAGATATTTATCTTCGAACTATCTAGAAGGGGACAATGTCATCCTCCTATGAGCCCCTATATAAGCTATAAAATAGAGGCGCCCCTCCTTGCCATGCCGTGTAGTCTCTCATTGGCATTTTTCTTGGCCCGCTTCTCCTCTAAGTCTCTCATTGGGATAAAACAAGTGTTTGCTTTCAAGCGTGTAGGATTTGGAGAATCGAAAGTGCACATAGAAAACGGCATGAGATGATGAAGGAGGTCAGTAAGTTTACAATGGGGTTTCCTGGTCTTTGGACTTAGAAAGGATGTCGACATAGAGGCCATTGGATCGGCGGTAGTGGCTTCAAGACGGTGGCGAGGTGTGGCAGAACGTTCTAAATTATATGGCCCACAAGCACCGACATTGTCCTAAAGACCTTTGTCACCGCACTTGAGTACCACATAACCTAGAATGTTCCGTCGGGTGAACCCCGATAAACCACAATTCCTCTAGGATCGATACTTACAGAGACATCACAAGATTACAACAATTTTCATACAAAATACCCGAGTAGCGGAAGACTTACAATAACTTAATTTACAAACTTTTGTCAAACTTATAAAAACCAGAGTGTTATCATTACAAACCGAAGTAGTATCATTATATAACTTTATTACAGTTCACACAACCAAAGTGCCCCGCCCAGAGGCCACTCAATTCACTCTTCATCGGTTACTTCTTCGACAACCGTCATGCAACAAGGGCCGTAGCACTCTTGTCCATGAGGTTCACCTGCAACAGGGGTTGAACAAACCCTGAGTACAAAAAGTACTCCGCAAGACTTACCCGACCAAAAAGTGGGGAGAAGACTCAGGAATGCTGGCTAATAGGAATCAAGGTGAGGCTTTAGCAAGATCAAAAGACACCCTTTTTGCAAAAAGAGACTAAGCCAATCCTTACTTTAACAATCACTTATCAAACATATGCCGGATTCAAAACTCTCATACTCAGACTTTCATTATTACTACGATGCCGGGACTCGGATCACGGCTCCCATATCGTGGAGCACACGACGATTCGAATCGCTTAATATACCCAGCTGGGGCTTCCTAGCCACACGATGTATGCAGGACCGAACATCTTACATACATCAACTCAACGCTTAGATTTCTCCATACTAGAACGGGTGTACAAAGACACCACCTCACTCACGGCCGCTTCGGTCACTTCGGCGGTGCGCATCGTAGGATGGTACACGCTACTATCCGTTCTAGTAACGAATAGTCCAAGTGGAGCTTACCGCCATTAGCATGCGACTAGTACTATCCAATAACCTCATGATCCCGGCGCCAAACAACGGACGGTCCTTAACCGACACAAGTGGGACGACACTACATCGGGGCACTAGCCCTTCCCCGATGCAAGTCACTCCACCGACGCCTCGATTTACTCATCATCATGTTCTTGTGGTGTACCCTTGACCCCGTCGGAACAAGGGTAGACGACAAGCAACATCAAGGTTTTCGTAAATTCCCTTCGGGAGTATAGTTCTCACACTTTTGAAAACAGTTTATCAAAACCCTACACTAGTCGCAAGGCTAAGCGTGTACTAAGCATTTCGAAATCAAAACAGGTATACAGGGTAATGTATCAAGGTACAGTAAATGCATCAAGTAGGATATCACATAACTCCTACACCTAATGCATTATATCATCACATGAAATCATAAAAACTTTTCGAAATACAAGGACGGGTTTGAATGCATCCGGGGCTTGCCTTGGGGCTCGATGAAGTGAGGATCGGCTACCCAATCACCAAGATCAGATCCAACCTCCTCACGACGATCACCTTCTTCAAGAACAGGAGTTGGATCAACCCCTTCCTCGAGCCGAGCAGCCTACACGACAAGAATGCATGATTACGATGCAAAGTTGATAAAGACATGCGATAATGATGCAACGATTGTTAGTCGATCTTGATCAAGAGGTCAAAGCGAAGCCAATGGATCACTTAGTGAAGCTTGAGATGCTCGTGGAGCGCGAATCGCGGGGCAGAGGGCTCACGCGGCGGTGGATGGCCGGAGAGGAAGAAGACGGCGACGCAAAGAAGGTGATATAGACGACCTACACGGCCGACCTATGGCTCGGGGCGTGCGCAAGAGTGAGGCGGAGGTGACTGCAGGAGCAATTGGATGGCGACGGTGTGTGGTGCTCGAATTGAGCAAGAGAGCAAAGGGGCGACCGGCGATGAGCAAAGTGAGGGAGAAAGAGGGAAAATCGCTTGGGCGGTGGCTTTTATAGGCAAGGAGTGTGTCGGCGTGGTAGAAGACACCTTCACGACGCCGGGAGGTGGGGCGGCGCGTGAAAGCCGGGAAGCCGCGAGAACGGCCACGGCGGCCATCGGCGGCCGGCCGGCATGGGCGCCGATGAGGTCCCCCCCCTCCTCTCAGAAAGCGAGCCAAAGACATTTTTCTATTTTCGAAATTTCTTTTAAAATTTGAACTGTTCACAAAAATATCCCAAAATACAGATTGTTCCAAATTTTGTGCTCTACAACTTTCATTAAAGGAGTTTGGTCAGATTCAAACTGGTTTTTGAATTTGAACTTCAAATTTGAATTTAAAGCAAAACCCTAACTTTAGGGATTTTAAAATTACTTTCAAATTTTGAATAAAAGATGAAAATCTCCAAAAATAAAAGTTGTTCCCTTTCTCAAGATCTACAACTTTCATTTAGGAAGTTTTTCATGAAACTAAATAATTTTTTGAATTGAAGTTTAAAACTTAAAAGGGGACATTTTCCATTTCAAATAACTTTTGAAATTAGTTCAAATTTTATTCAAAAACTTGAAAAACTTTGTATACCAAAGTTGTAGAGCTCAAAGAGATGCACAAACTGTATTTTTGGAGTTTTCCCAAATTTTGAATATTTTGGGGTGAAATGGTAAAGGGGCAAAAACACTTTTGAAAATCTCCCTTTTGAAAGGTTTTTGAAATTGAATTCTTGGGCAATTAATTAATGATGATGTGGCACTTTTTTCAAACCCAACCAACAGTACACTTCCAAAGTACAAAGTTCATACTTTGAAATAGTGCTATTGGTTAGCAACTTTTACTTATAAAATTAATTATGGTTAGCTCACCAAAATTGAAAGTGAAATTCCAATTCCAACACTTAGCCACTTGAGCTAGGGTTTGGAATTTGAATTCTAAATTCAAATTTGATTCTTTCTTTTTCACCATTTGCTTTAGAAAACTTGTTTGATGTGTGAGTCAGGGTTAGACAAACACTTGCAAACACCAGGGTTGATTTTAATTGATTGCTTTTATCGAGAAAAGTAAACATGTGAGTGAAATGTAAATTATAACCACATACACATGTGATATAACAGAGCACAAACAAAACCCTAGAATTGTAAACTCATTTTAATTGTTTGAATTAGGGTTCTCTAATGATGAATGCTTATGCAATGATGATGATGACATGGCGGGTTTTTTGTTAACGTAACAGGGGGTGTTACACGAGGATGGCATAATCGGGCATGGAAGCAATGGGGGCAACCAGGCAAGGAGGAGGATGTGGGAGTAGCAATGGTGGTAACTAAGGAGAGTGATGTGGGAGTAGTAATGGTGACAACTAAGGAGAGCCAAAGAGATGGAAGGTGCAGTGAAGATAAGAAGATTAGGAAAAGGAAAAGGATAGGATTGTGTCTGCACTTACCGACAGATGGGCCCCATGCCACCGCACGCACCGACCCCAATAGACATTACACACCAGATAGAAAAAGAAATATATAATAGAATTTGTCTATAACAAACGATCAAAGGGGCAGAGGCAAGAAAATCCTATTTGCACTTTATATGCCGATGCCAACAAGAAAGTCACCTACACATGATAGCAAACCGCAATTACACCAAACGATCAGAGCGACAAGTGAAGGCTTGTAGCAATGAATAAGGGATTGCAATCACCGTAAACAACATCGGGACCGGTGGAAGCAACTCAGCCCGAGGACCGGTCGGGGAGCGATAGAAACCGTAATACAATTATAACCTACACCTTTTGGAATATTTAGAAGGACCGATGCAAACGAAGTCATCGATAATAAAGCACGCAAAGCATAGAGGAACTCTTAGAAGCGATTCAAAGCGACCGAGAAAAACCGATGCTCCCTTCTTCTTTTTCCTTCATGTCTTTCTATTTACTTCTCTCGGCTGTGTTTTGTTTCTCTGTATAGTGTGAGTGTTTTGTAATCGTTGAACCTTTGCTTCTAACTGAAATGAAACGCGCAGAACACCCGCCGAATTATGCTAAAAAAACCACTTTTGATCGATCACTCATCCCGACTGTGCCAAAAAGGCTCTCATGCATGCTTTCTAGCTAGTCTCCACTATATCGCAGTCATGTTTTGGTCGTTCATTATTATAATAGCTACACTCACGACAAAGCAAACAAAATTAAAGCTAGTAGGGATCAGTTCATTCATGATTTTAGCATTTTCACAGCCAAAAACGCCACGGGGATCGAGATATGAGAAAATATTCCTCGGTGATTTCTTCAGGCACCTTGTAGCATTGCATCCTACAGGTATCGCTAGTTGTTAGATCTCCATTGTCGTCATAGCAAAGAGAGAATGTCGTCAAATGGTAAAGATATCTCCTCTTGCTGCAGCCTTGTGGCGCCTTTCCACCCTCCTCCTTCTCGAGCCGCTGCTGCTCATGGCCGCCGGCGGTCTTTGGCTCCTTCCTCCAGCTCGTTGGCATCCTCCTTATGCTGAATGACATCCTTGTGCCGAAGCTCATCAAACTTATCAGGATCATCCTCGTTGGTATCCTCCTCCTTGTGCTACCATCCTTATCTTTGAAGCTCCTCATCAATAAGCCGCTCATCGGGATCATGTTGTTATTTGCCGACATCGTCTCCTCCAATTGAGGATGAGACGCACCGCACAAGGCAAAAACTCGCCTCCCATGTGTACAAGAGTAGCACCCACATGAGTCTCAGCCGGGTCGTCACCGAACAGCATCTCTTTGCCGAAGCTTCCATGTGGGGGAGGGCCAGTGGTGTCACAGAGGGGGAAGGAGCAGCAAGAAGCAGCAGAGGTGTCCAAGACTGGCCGGGTCTTTGAGAGCCCGACAAAGGCGTCGAGGCAGTGGACAAAGTGTGCTTGCCGGCGAAACGGCAGCGACCACTGGCCTAGTCGTGTCCACACCGCATGCCGCTCCTCCTCCGTCTTCTTCCTCTCCACCATGTCGCCGAACTTGCCGGTGTCCAACGCAAAGGTGGCCTCCCCCCCCCCTACCATGTGGAGCTCGTCGGTGCCGGTGCTGACAAGGATGGTGTGTTCATCAGGTGCACGGCATAGAGGTGATATGGTCCCTCTCGAACGGCAGCAGCAGACCTCGCGCCACGACCATCTTAATCATGCCGCTGCTATGGCGATCCTCATGCCGGGCCGGGGGGCAGCTAAGCGGCTTTAACGAGAGCGCCCTGACGGCGGCCATGTTGTCCAGAGAGAAGACCTCGTCGTCGCCGACGGGGGAGGAAGATGGGGACGCCCCGACACTCCCCTTGCCGGGGTCGGTTGACGCCTCGGGAGCGGACGCCGATGATGGGGGAGGATGCCGTCCGGCACCGAATCCGTGTCCCGAGACTCGCAAGCGTCGCCACGATCTTTGTGCCGACGGCGGCGAAGTAATGGGGGTACCCACGCTGTGCTTCCACTTGGATGAAAGGCGGAGGCAGGTCACGCGGCATAGGGGCGGCGGCGGGCGTGCCTTTGTCCGCCGATCGACGGCGAGCTAGACAGTTGATCTCGCGGATGTTTGTATCCCCATGGCCGGGCCATCGAAGATGAGGTAAAGGCGACCTCGCTGCTCCCGCGGCCCCCGACGACGATGCTTCTTATTCGCGGCCGCACGACGATGACCGCTGTCTGCTGCTCATGCTGCTCACCGCGCCGCCCGCTTTGGCATCGTCCGTGTTCCTTGTTCCATCGTCGTTGTTTGGGAGTCCAAGATGGTGCGGCGGCAAAGTTTGAGAAGAAGGAACAAGGCCTTTGAAGATCCCTGACCGGCCGGGTGGGATCGACTTCCAGCGCTGTTCGTGACATATAGTGAAGCACTGAAGGCCATGGGCATGGCCTTCCATATAGATTTTTCATTTTTGGAAAAAAGAAATCTTTACCGAATCCGATCCTAACACGGCTGGATAGTTCGACTCGCACTCTGCAGGGGAATCCGTGCCTTGGTGCGGCTCCGACGTGCTCTCGCCTGCTACCTGTGGACTGTGGAGTGCTGGCCGTGGTGCCTGCTGCGCCGCTGCCGTTCCACGGTCTGAAATAAAGCACTGTTTATGGTCTGAAAACACATTTAGGTGCTGTTTGGAAGTCCGGTTTTCAGACCAAAACCACTGTAAATTACATGCCCATATATTTTAACAGGTCACACCTCAAAATGTTGTTTGGATAGACGATGAGGCCACTAAATTTAAATCCGGACTGGGCCAAAACCGTTGTAAAAAAAAAAGTGTTGCCTCTTTGGGCCTGAAAAATTACACGACAAATATCGGGTCGCTGTCTCGACTCCTCACTCCTCGACTCAACGGCGGGCACCAGCCACCAGGCACCGCGACCCGGCGGCGGCCGGCCGATCCAACCCCAACTCCCTCCTGACTCCTCACGACTCGGTCGAGGGCTCGAGGCACCGCGATTCGGCGGCGGCCGTACGATCCAATGCGGATTCCTCGAAGGGGCAGGCGTATCTGCAGCGGCTACCAACGGTGCTGCCGACGACACACAAGTGCGAGCGCATCATCATGGATCCATAGCGAGAGCTGATCTGTAGCACCAAGCAAATCCACGGCGATGGTTCAGATCCACTTCATCGGTCCCTCATTTTTCAGGTACCTTCTCTCCTGATATCCCCATCGCTCCTAGCGCATTTTGTGTGATTTCATGACTGTTGGACTTAGACTCGATTTTGTCCTTGTTGTTTATGTGATTGTGTATTTCCATCTTTGTTAAATTTTTAACTTGGTGAGATTTGCAATGTAATTTGCTGAGAAATTGCTATTTGTGCTTTTGAGATGCAAAGCAGAGCAGGGAAGCAAGCGACTCAGTAGATGATGCAAGCTGAAAGCAGCTGTTACCCAAACAGCATTTTCCAAGTGTAAGAAAAAACAGTAGTATTGTTGTGCACAGTAAATTACAGGCGGAAGTGGTTTACGTATCGGTGATTAGAAAATTAGTTTCTTGGCTCTAAAAAGGTTTTGCTTAGGTTCTTAAAACTTGTCTATTTGGTTTCTTCGGTCTCTAACTGTGTTAACTTGTACACAAAATCATCCTTCTGCCCACGACAGCCAATCCAGCTCTCAGATCTATCAAACATGTTTATATATCCCAATATATACATACACCATTATTCACATTTGTCAAATTTGTAAAAAAAACCATCGAATCCAAAATCAGAAACCACTTCTCGTAGGAGCTACCTAATAAAGTAATAAGATCCATCACGTTTGAAACCGTTGACAAAAATTATGGCAACACAGTGAGAGATGCTTCTTCGTTGGTCGTCCACCGTGTCCAACGAATATATAGGTCGTCGCTGCTGCCCCCTGCCCTGTACGGATCCGCCCGTCAAGGATGTAACGGCGGCGGGCATCGGTTGATGTGGCGCCACGAGAGCTAAAGCCACTCAAGAAGGTAAATCAGATGATTTCAATAGTTGGAAATGTCTTTAAAAACATTTTTCTAATTTTTAAAAACATTTTTTCTAATTTTTTCATGAGTAACCTGTTTCTATAATTGAGGCAAGTAAAATTAAACTTATGCAATAGTTGAGGAAGGTCAAATGAACTTTTTCACACAAGGAAAGCGGGAAAGTGGGAGAACCTTTAGCGAGCCGTCTAAATGCAAAACTAACTGTCGGGCCGTTGGTAAAAAGATTCGGCAAATGGGCTGGGCCTTCCACGAGATTCAGAGTCACACAGCCTCTCAATCCCAGTCAAAAGGAAAAAGTCCACTTCGGGTCGCTAAATTTTCGTAAAAGTCTGCATGTCATCCCTGAACTCTAAAACCAGATAAAATACATCCCTCAACTTTTAAAACCGTTCATATTACATCCCTCGGTGGTTTTTGATAGTGGGTTGCTACAGTAACAGTGGTTTTGTATTTTCCATTTTTTTAATTTATTTTAGCTGAATATTTGAAAAATTATAGTAAATCACAAAAAAAATTATAAAATATAAAATTTAATTTTGTTAGACTCCACATAAGTAGATCTATATAGTGAAGATATAATATGATATACTTTGATACAAAATTTTTATTGTAGTTTTAGATATGTGCATTTCTATAATTCAAATAAATTATACAAGAAAAACTTTGTACCAAAGTTTACCATATTATATGTTCACCATGTAGATCTACTCATGTGGAGTACAATAAAATTAGATTTTCTATTTTATGATTTTTCTATGATTTACTATAATTTTTCAAAAAGTCAGCTCAAATAAATAAAAAAAGACAAAACCATCTGTTACTATAGCAAAACCTCCTTTACTATATCAAAACAACTGTTGAAACCACTTAGGGATGTAATATGAACGGTTTTAAAAGTTGAGGGATGTGTTTTACCCGGGTTTTAGAGTTTGCGGACTTTCGTAAAAGTTGAGGGACCTAAAGTAGACTTTTTCCCGATCAAAATTGTGCACGCGCACACACGTTTTATGCTTCTTTTTTTTCCCCGAAGAAAGGCATTTTATGCTTATGCCTCGTGAGTCTTGATACAATCGAACTGAATTGAACTGGAATGCTCATTAACTCCTTTTCGAAACTGTCCTGCTGCTACTGCTCCAGAGAATCCAGATCGAGGAGGCTGCACTTTCTAGTGGACATGGAATCGAATATGAACCTAAGCTAAACGTTCCTTGTCTCGTGGAGAAATATTGGAGATGGAATACGAATACGAATCCCATCTCCTCCTTCCCACTCCCACCGAATTCAAATAACGTCACTCCTTCTTAGTCGTCACGATGATATGTTAATAATTAATTTTATCTTGTTCCATCTATATATCTAGTAGTTGCATAACCACACACAAAAAAATGTATTAATTAATTTGTTCCGTCCGTGTCAAACTAGTGCAGCATTATTCTTAATTTGTTCTTCCCCTAAAGAGAGGGAAAATAATGCCACGTTCTTCTTTGATAAATTTTATTTTAATAATAAAATAATCAGTGCGCACCTAGATGGAACATGCATGGAGCTGGACCGGCAGATAGATTGCTGCATCTGCAGACTGCAGGTCCATGGATCATCCCCCTGCGTTTTGCTAGATCCAATCTGATTTGATTCCGGATCGGAGTTATAAATAAACAGATATTTTTCAAGTGTGGGTGTGGCCAACTAACAGCAGGAGCCGACGGTATTGATTGATGGTTTCGTCCAAACCACCACTGCTAATTCAGCAGCAGCAGCGTCCACTTTGCTTGCAAACTCAAACAACGCCCCGGCCGGCGCGGTGCCAAACGCCACATGAATCATGATGACACGGTGCCAGGTCAGCCCAACCTAGATCTCGATGCAATGCAACATACTCCTACACAAACCGTACTGGTGGTACACTGGTACTGTGTACTGGAGTCTGGAGGTCATGGTAGCTAGCTTGGCAGTTGGCGGCACACAGAAACCGCGCATGCATGCCTGCTTGTACGTACGTACGAAACACTAATTAACTAGAACATCACGGCCTCAAGCTTTCTACATTCATCCCCTAACCATTTTACCCGTAAGACACTAATGTTCATTTAGAATATTCATACCTCACATTTCAGGCCCATCTGATTTTGAAATGAGTATTTAAGACCTAAATAAATACAAATAAAAAGGTTGTTAGGTATAAAGTTTTGTAACTTTTTGAGATCTAGATCGTTTGGAGAATTAGAATTTCAAATATGAAAAAAAATTCACACTTAATTTTTTTTTGGGTAGATGATTTTAAATGAAAAGGTTGTCAACTATAAAGTTGCATAACCTTTTGAGATCTACAATTTCTATTTTGATATTTTAGAAAAATACAAAACAAAACCAAGATCATGTTTCGCGCGTGGTCTAGACTTTACGACTCGTGTTTAGAACAAGTATAACAAAGGATTGTAAGTATGTTGTATGCTGAGATGAAGGAGAGAAGAGAAGAGAGAAGTAGCGGAACTAGTTTGACATATAAGAACAGAAAAACTTTATGAAAAAGGCAAATAAACAAATATTAATAGTGAAAAGTGAACTACTATTTACATAGACTATTGAAAGATGACTAATAAGAATACTATACACGCGCTAGAATAGCTTACGTACAACAATAAAAATAAAGTTTATTTCAAAACGTATTAAGTTCCGTTATAATCATAGACATTATTGTCTGCTAGTAATAAACGAAAATGTTCTTTTATCTCCACGTCTCTCTTTGGTGGTGAGCAGCGCAGCTCGGCATGCATCCAACTGATGGGCCGCCTCGTTCGTTTCGCCGGAGATGGATCTGATTTCTTTTCGTCGAATAGAAATTAAACAAAATATATAAAAGGAATATAGTATCCCCTCAAAAAAATAGGAATAATATATACACGTGAGAGCAACGAACTAACCGCAGGAGGCGCCGACGGTATTGCGTTTGTGTTTGTCAATGATGGTTTGTCCAAACCACCTCTGTGGGATATGGGATGATGAACGTCAGAACGTGCACAGGTGCGCACTTTGCTTGCTGCAAACTCAAACAAAGACGCCCTGCCAGCGCCAGCTCATCCCCCAGATCTCCTTACAATATATCCGTCCCACAACGAATAGAAGTATATATATATTCCTTCCGTATCTTTTTAGGTATAACGTAAATCAAACATTGCCAACTGTGTAACAACTGATTTTTAAAAGATCTAGATCGTTTGACAACGTGTAAACTATATATTTCTAAAAAATATAAATCTTGTGCTGTCAACTTATAGAATTTTCTAAAAAAAAACAATAAATAAAGATATACATATTCATCTAGCTAGCTAATTTATCATAAGGCTCTGTTTGGAGTTATTTAAACTTAACTTTGTTATTTCTTTTATTTATTACGCCCAAGGAAAGAGGAAACAAAATGTACAGTGCGTGCACGTACAACAAAAAAGTCCCAGCAGTTTTGGAACTTTGCATGCATGCATGAGTGTGTGAGTGAGCATGGATGATGATGGATCTATCCTCTCTCTCCCTCCCGCTCCACCGTGGATCCGAGTCGTACGTTCCAACGTTACGAAACCAAAAGCAGCGGCTCCGTTCCGTTCCATTTGTGACTTCTTTTACAAGTTTATTATATCCAAAAAAAAAGAGAAGAGGTAGAAACGAAAAAAACGGAAAGATAAAATAAGGAGATAAATATAGGCGATGGTTTGGATCGGATAAAAATTACCGCGCGTTATGAGGAGAAGAAGATAACAGGAAAATTATCAACCGGATAAGGATAGTACTGGCTGGGGCCATCCGAAATCTACGCCCACGGACCAGTGGGCCCGCGCCACCGCAACAGGCGAGCCCACCGGGAAAGAAAAGAAAAAAAAATCAGAATTATCTATTTTGTATTTCTACTCCGAATAGGATTATTATAGATTAATTATCGGATAACTACGATAATAATAATCCTAATCTAATCCCGTCGGCGAGCTCCTCCTCCTCCGTTATAAAACCGGGCCACCTCCCCCCTCTCCGTCCTCCACCGGAGTAGTAGCAGCACATCGCAATCGCCTCGGCTCGTTCGTTCTCGCATCGTGTGCAGCAGCAGAAGAGCGATCCTTTCCTCGTCGTAGCAAAGCTAGCTAAGCCCAATGGCGCCTCTTGGAGACGACGGAGCTGCGGCGGCGGCGAACAACCTGGTGGTGTCGTTCGGCGAGATGCTGATCGACTTCGTCCCGGACGTGGCCGGGGTGTCGCTGGCCGAGTCGGGCGGGTTCGTCAAGCCCCCGGCGGCGCGCCCGCCAACGTCGCCTGCGCCATCGCCAAGCTCGGCGGCTCCTCCGCCTTCCTCGGCAAGGTAACGCCCCGTCCCCGTCCCGTTCGATTGCTTGCTGCTAGTCGTGTCTTCTAGATCCAGCTCGGTCCAGTCCAGCAGCCAGCTTAGATGCCGTGGCGGGCGGATCTGGTGGTTTAGTGTGTGATCTCGACCCAGATCTGACGATCGTCTCGCGGCTCGCGCCTTGGCCGGCAATGCGCCGTCCGCAGAGAATCCTGATCGCCGGCAACGGCACCGGCACCGGCACCGGCACAGGCCGGGCGTTGACCTGCGGCGTCGCGCACACATAGCATGATTTTTTTTTTCCTTGCTGTTTTTCAGTTTCACAGTTGACCGATGCCGATGCGTACTGAATTTTCTTGGGAGGGCGGCAAAATCGTTGCTGCTAGCTGTGTCTTTTGTCATTCGACGGACGCACGGATGCCACTATGGTGGAGTAGGGCTAGAGCTCAGCTCGTCCTCCTCGTTGTTTGGGAGGGGAGGGGGGGTGGGTAGGCGCTGGAGGAAGACAGACAAGGGACTCGTTTGTTCTTGTCGCCGCGTGACCTCACCCCCCTTGCACTGGCACCATTTTCTTATAATCGCCGACGGCGGACGGCGGCTAACTTTACTCCTTTTATTATTTATTATTCTTATATTATTAGATCTTAGTAACGTTTTATTTATACGCGTGATGCCATTTTGTTTGATCCAAAGAACCCCGGAATTTATTTGCTTCTTATCTTAAAGGAAAATTATAAAAATAATCAGAGAAAGGCAATCTATGACTTTTGTTTGTTAGTATAGTACTCGTATTTTTGTTTATACACACATTGGGTGCGATGGGGCCCAGCACGTGGTAGCCGTGGGCATGGTTTTCCACGGACGGACCCAGCCAGACCTACTAGGCCCAGCAGCTCCTTGTTCTTGTCGTTGGCCTTTGGGGGCACGCGTGGGCGCGTACGCATACAAGACACCACACTCTGCGCTCTGCACTGCCTGCCTGCCACTGGTGTCGTGTCTCTGCACACGCAGGCCTCTGACCTCTGGGATTACGATGTGTCACTGCACGCCGTTCCGTTCCGTTCCGTTCCGTTCGGTGCGTGTGGGTCCCGGCTGACTCGGATCTGACACCCGGTTGGCCGTCAGAATCAACCGCACCCAAAGAAAAAAGTTGCGATTTTTAATATCCAAGTTACATTAGATTAGTAGATAAACAAACAAAAAACCTTCTTTCAATAACCTTCTGAATCTCTAAGCAATGCACGTGATGTAACTGTCCCACCTGCTCTGTTTTTACTGACATTCATGGAGGAAGCCAAAACTTGTTATTTCATCTCTGATTCTGATAGTAGAGTAGATTATATTAATAACACAAACTCCTTTCTTAATCTGTACAATACTTCTGTTTTCCTTTTCTTTTTTTTTTTTTTTTTTGGTTGCTTTCAAATGCCCTACATTGTTTGCTTGCTGTTTTTCATGATTGATTACTGTAAAAACTAATGGCTGGCTGGTTACTGCAGTTCGGCGACGACGAGTTCGGGCACATGCTGGTGAACATCCTGAAGCAGAACAACGTGAACTCGGAGGGCTGCCTCTTCGACCAGCACGCCCGCACGGCGCTCGCCTTCGTCACCCTCAAGAAGAACGGCGAGCGCGAGTTCATGTTCTACCGGAACCCCTCCGCGGACATGCTGCTGACAGAGGCGGAGCTGAACCTGGACCTGATCCGGCGCGCCAAGATCTTCCACTACGGCTCCATCTCGCTGATCGGCGAGCCCGTGCGGTCGGCGCACCTGGCCGCCATGCGCGCCGCCAAGGCCGCGGGCATCCTCTGCTCCTACGACCCCAACGTCCGCCTCCCGCTCTGGCCGTCGGAGGACGCTGCCAGGGACGGCATCCTCAGCATCTGGAAGGAGGCCGATTTCATCAAGGTGAGCGATGACGAGGTCGCCTTCCTCACCAAGGGCGATGCGAACGATGAGAAGAATGTGCTGTCGCTTTGGTTTGAGGGGCTCAAGCTCCTCATCGTCACCGATGGCGATAAGGGGTGTAGGTACTTCACCAAGGACTTTAAGGGCAGTGTGCCGGGGTTCAAGGTGGACACCATTGATACCACTGGTGCTGGTGATGCCTTTGTTGGATCACTGCTCGTCAACGTCGCCAAGGACGACTCCATCTTCCACGTAAGACACCAGTCGATCAATGCCCATCTTCTTACGAAACTGTTTACCTGTTGCTGATCATGCCTGCCATTGCTGTCTTCATCTTTTTTGCAGAACGAGGAGAAGCTCCGCGAGGCGCTCCGGTTCTCCAACGCGTGCGGCGCCATCTGCACCACCAAGAAGGGCGCCATCCCGGCGCTGCCCACGGTCGCCACCGCCCAGGAGCTCATCGCCAAGGCCAACTAGACTGTCAAGCATGCCCACGGCACGCCTTCGCCGCTGCTGCCACAGCCGCCCCTCGACGTCAACGTCCTCAATTTGAATTCATTAGGGAGATTGTTAGTTAATTTAGCTTTTGTGTTGTGTGTGAGAGAAGAACATGGTTTTTCGCCCGGGGCATTAATAAAATGTTGGCACGCGTGGTGGATGATTTTTAAAAAAGATTTGGCTTCAAATCAGTTGGTTTTCGTGGTGTTATCGTGTGGTTGCGAAAGCTAATGTAATGCGATGCCTTCGATGCAACTTATCGGAGTTTTCAATGAACGCCTTCTTCAGATGGTATGCATCCAATGTGCAAAAATTCTTCTGCTTGGCTACAAAGATGGTTTAGTTTTTTAATGAAATGAAAAAACACAAAAATCTCTCGATAGAAATGGCTTAGTTTTTCTGAAAACCCTGAACAATCTCTGCATATTTCATTTGTTTTGCACCAAGTTTCTATTTGTCTCTGACCCGTCAAAAAGTTCAAAATCCCCTCCTCAGCGACCATGAACCCCGCGAAAATCTTGTTTTGCTCTAAATTTCTCTGTATTTGACCGACCAAAAAGTTCAAAATCCCACCTCGTAAGCAACCACCATCTTGTTTTGCACCAAATTTCTCCGATCAAAAGGTTGAAAGTCCCCCTCGTAAGCAACCGCCGTTCTGAAAAGATGGAAACGTACAATTGTGTAATGCCTTTATTGATCAGTGCATGACTCCAATGTGCAAACATTGTTCGCTTTGGCTGCAAACATGGCTTCATTTCAATGAAAAACCACAAAAAAATCTCAGTAGACATGGTTTTAGATTCTGAACAACCGCTAAAATCTCTCAATAGAGATCTTTTTTTTTTTTCCTTTCTGAAAACCCGTTGAAATTTCTCGATAGTCTACCAAGTTCCTGTTTAACTCTGATAGCTAAAAGTTCTGAACTCCTCTTCAGCGACCATAGGGTTTAAGAATTCAACCATCACTATTTAAAACTAAAACTTATAGTCATTGTGTCGTTGGGCTGCCGCTCTGAAAAGATGTTAGGTTGTTAGCCGATCGACTATCGTATCAGGTAGCAAAAACAGTTGCAAGGTCCAAAAGGTCCAACGTAAAATCAAAATTTCTGCATCTCCAATCAATCCGCGTAGAGTAGATTACACGTTTTTGAGATGCTGTGATGTTTCACCAGCACTGCGTAGGATTGAAAAAAAACTCAGTAAGATTTTAAGGCTGATGTTTTTCCATTTTTACATGGGCAGTGTTTTTTCTGCTCGGACGCGACGTCACATTCACCACCCAGCAATTCAACATTATATGATCTCCCCGGCGGAAGGAATTGCTGCATCATGTTAAGACAGAAAGATTGTAGATCCCTAGTTCAAACTGCTACTACAGGTCCATCATTCTAACATTTGAGATGAAGACACCAGAAGTCTTGGCAAATCAAAGCTGGATGGGGCATGGAGATCCACGCACCTGCACACAATGCGACTAGCTGAGTTAAACTAAGATCCAAGAAATATATGGTGTATACACTATACAGTAGTATGTCTGAAACATAATACTACAGGATTGTTGTGCTTGTGTCAGATTCTTGAAGTTTACAGCTGAAATAAAAGAAAAACAGATTGGCAGGATCTCCTGTCGCATAAAGTACCCAAACATATTTATAGCGATGTGTGACAAGTAACATAGGGAAAAAGTTAAACAAACAATTTAATCACCAAGTATATCATGAAATGGCGAGGGAGCATTATTTGACAAGGACGAGACAACAATTGCAGCTTTAGATGAACATAATCTGTAAAGATACCAAACCAACCTGCCTATTGATATCACTTCTTAAGTAACAGATTTCGGAACTCCTCATTTGATTTCAACTCCCCTGCGCCTTCTGGTTTCTTCTCATCCTTGTTAGTCCAACCAAGAGGTTTAACCACAGCTCGTGGCGCAAAACGGGTAATCTTCCCTGTGGGTTTTGCATCACCCTTGGGTACTTCATTTCCTGGTCCACTAGATCCTGTTGCTTTTGCATCATCGCCACCACTCTGAGGTAAATTATCTGGAGAAAGGAATATGTTGCAAAATATAAGTAGAGAATCTGAAGCTATGTACATGTAGCCCAGACCATCAGTGACAATATAGTACATGCAGAAGTGGTCCAGCTCCATAGTTCTAGTAAGACGCACATACACAGAAGATACACCAGTGTACTAAAGAAAATAGTATGTGCAGTTTATTCAATCTTCAAGTTTCTGTGCCTAACTAGTATTTTGAGATTTATTTTCAGAACTTCTGCATATTGGAGCCTAACTGGTGGTTTCCATCCAATATTGTACATACTACTTTTAGTGCAAGAGTAAAAGATCATGTGTTCCATCTGTTAATGAGCTGGCACCAATATTCACTATCCAGGGACAATATAGCAGTAGTTCTAAAGTTTTTAATCCTTTCTGTTTTACAATGTAATTGTTTAGGTTGATACTTTCAAGAAATTTGAAAATACAAAAAATATCAGACACTGAACGTCTTCCACTGGCAAAGAACATACCATGGCTTGCTTGACCTGCTTCACGGCTCTTCTTACCCTTGCTTGGATCAGATCGTGCAATACTCACTTTCTTTCCAAGCAACTTCTGCTTGTTTTTCTTAATAGCTGCTTCAAGATGCTTGTTGTCTGAAAAGTCCACATAGGCCAACCCCTGCAAATATATTAAGGGAAGACAAATCAATAAAAAGTGCAATTCAAATTCTTTAGTAACTAACTCCCTTAAAACATGACGACTAGGATTTTCTGCACTCAAAGCAATACCCATGACCATAAACAGAAAGCAACATGGTGATAGTGATACCACCAGCAACATGGCACTTCAAAATGTGCTGATCACATGGACCATTTGAAGAAAAAAAACCTCGACCTGCGGGGTTTAAGACAGCTCCCAGGCATTTTGCTAAGACATTCTCACACAGGTCGAGAAAAGGCCCAAACCCTGCCAATGTGAGAACGACCATGACCGGGGCCCTGGCCCATGTGAGAACGACCATGACCAGGGCCGGACTGTGCTTTGGCGTGGGACAGACAAGGGGGATTTTTTAACCTCAACTTGAAATTCAATCCCATGTGGAGTCAAACCAAGGACCTGAGTGCTACTAGATCCATTTAGCCAACTCAGCTAGATGCCCTTTCGCTATTTGAAGAAAAATAGTCTTACACATTAAGGAAATACAGCAACAAAATGGTGAAAACATAAAAGTCCAATGGTCAATTTCGATGAATACTTATTCTGACTTTGGATCTTGGAATTAAAAGAGCATATGGTGGATTTCTCAGCAAGCAACACACCCATGTCTTTACCCATCATTGGCAGACTAGGGGTGCTGCTTGGGTGGGTACTCAGCTGGCACAGTAGGTCCCTGGGCAGGCTGGAAGTTGGAGCAGTGGAGAATCACAAAAGCTGGAGAAGGATGAAAGCTGTGTTTTTCAGGTAGACTAGGAGGGGTAAGATACGTTCAAATCTGTACTATACACCATGTGCTCTTCAACCTAATATTGTAGTGTCAGCATAAGAAATACAAACTACCAGAGCATCCAGTGAAATAATCCTGGAGCAAGAATAATCAACTAGTGTCTCATTTTATACTGCACCTGCAAAGATGCACTGTACATGTTTCAACAAACAAAGAACGCATATTACACTATGGGACATTAGAGGCAAAAAAAAGAAAGAAGGAAGAATTAAGTGTAACATATACCCTTGATTTTTGGTGAATCTGTCCCTCAGCAATCTTATTGCTGTGGCACCACCAATGTCAGAGAAGAATCGCCTGAGATCATCCTCATTTGCCTGTAGAGAGGGGTGAGTTAGTTTATTGAATTTTAGGAGCTAAGTGCATCTAAGAAACAGAAAATGATATACCTTCAAGTCAATATTTGACACAAAAACTGTACACTGGTCATTATAGAAGGATGGCTTTGGTTCATTTGAACTTGATTTCCCTGTTCGGCTGTCACCGTCCACTTTCATTTCCATAGATGCCATGACCTTATCCCTGCTGGCCTCTCCAACTTCTACAGCAATAACAGCACCAATTTGCCCACTCTGTACATTTGATCCTTGGTCATCTGATGGCATGGTGCTTTTTGGTGGATTCTCTTTTCTTTTCTTAGCAGGGGGCTGCTGTTTATTGGCCATTTTACTTGGTTTTCTTTTCTGGGAGGAATCATTTGCATTAGAATTATCATTGGGGTTAGGGTAAGCCTCAACTTTAGCCTCCTCTTGAGACTTGAACGTCATAAGCTCCTTTAGCCGAGGGGTAACCTGGTCAGATAGAAGGATAATAAGGCGGAGGAGTGACACGATAAGTTGATAATCCATGCTACCATCAAATGTACACAGTTCAGTTAGAAACACTTTAATAGTTAGAAACACTTTAAACAGTTGAATAGATATCAACTTATCATGGCTAGAACTTCAATCCCTGCAAGATTCAATGACAAACCCAAGGGGCCAACAGCTGATGATTGCACATATGATTTAATCACATGAAAATCTGAATGATGTCAAAGCTTTCATGATTAATCAAACTTTATGCAGACGGAATCAGGAATCTTCAGAAAATTATGTTCCTATGGTTATTAATCAGTAATTGGTACGTCATATCTTATGTATTGCTCCTTTTTATCAAGTGCACCAAAAAAGTGATTCATGTATAGATGGCAAACTGAAGAAACATTCATTCACATGCTGAAGGACCATGCAGAGCACATCAAGCCAGTTTAACTTTATGTTTGCAAGAAAAAAAAATATCCAGTTTTGCAACCAGAAAAGCCAAGTGAACAAGAGAAATGGAAGATACCTTCTTTACAGCAAGGTCATAATCATCCAAGGTGCCATTCTCCTCTTCAAATCTTATCCATGAGTGACATATCTCCTAGCAAGTTTCAGAACATAGAGTTGGAAATTAAATCATCAGTATTAATGAGAATTATCAAGTCGAAACATCAATACTTAAGCTACTATTTAAGAATGGATCATAGGCAGGAGTACATCAGTAGCTACATAACACAACTTAGGAAGTGTCAATGCAGATAACATACATATTTGAGAAGAGATTACCTCTGATCCAGACCCAGCAAATCTTTTGCTATAACAACGCTTTTTATAAAGGGATCTCGCTTCATGTACATGGCCCATTTCTAACTCCATTGAAATGTACTGCTCCCAAACTTCAATAACAGACCCACTGAAAGAATAACAGCTGATTTAAGGATGTCAGGAAAAAGAACAACAGAAGAATTTATCGAGAAAACTAAACCTTTTCTTGATTGCGCTTTCCCAAACTCCACGAGCTGCAGAAAGATCCTTGCCAAGACTACGCTCTAGTTTGGCCCAATAAGCATATAAGCGCAGCAACTCCTTGGTACCCAGTTGAGGTGAGAGAAATTCTGCAGCATCCTGATATTATATCTCATTATTAATTATAGTATGAACTAAGAAAATGTGTCAATAATGAGGAGATAGATAATGTACCGTCAATGTCTGCCTAATCAATTGAAAATCCAACCCATCAGAAATCCTCCGTCTCAAACCATGAACTCGAGTAAGATAAATATTGAGATACTGCAATTTTTCAGACATCCAAATAAAGATAAATGAGAACCACTTCTCACCAGAACAGTTAACAAGATCTTGATGAGTTATCTGCTTTTATGTAGTAAGTTTTTTTTTTTTTCTCAAGCATGCAGGAAAGCTGCATATCATTTCATTATAAGAAAGGTCTCAAACACGGATAAAATCCCCAACACTCACACACACACAAAAACACCCACGGCACTCTAGAAGACTGAAGAAAAAATAAAGCATGCACATTCCTTCTCACCTCTTGTATGGTTGAAAAGGAACATTGTATTGCCCGTTCAAATACCTGAAAGCATGTAAAAGCACATACATTTAGCTCCCAATTATAAATAAAAGAAACAGACGAAGACAAATAACAATCTTCTTAAACTATAAAAAGAATCCATGCAACAAAAGAAATGCAGTGAACACATTAGACATTTATGATATACAGTGTAGTTATATAAAACTTACATGCTGCAGCTCTTCTTCAGTAGCACGAATACGCTCCAAAGACAACAAATAATGGACCCATAGCTCACCAACCCATGTACAATTTCTTGTGGCTCTGTAATAAACACTTCTGAGTACAGAAGGCACCTGCACAAAAGATATCTCTTGATACTATAAAGAGAAAAATATCATCATGACTGAACCTACATCTATTGCCAAAGAAATTTTTAAAAGAACCTTCAGGGTTCTATCCAGGTAACTTGTATATCCCATCCATATATCACTTGAAACAGGAAGCTCTGAAACAGCTCGTTCGTACAGGACTTGAACACGTGCAGGGTCACCAGAAGACTCCTCAAATTTGATGTATTTCTGTTTCATCCAAAAAAAAAAAAAAAAAAAAAAAAAAAAAAAAAAAAAAAGACATTGAGTTTACTGATAACAAGAATCAGGTAAGTAAACGGCAATGAATTTGGTGAAATAGCACAGTAAGCACTATATGAAACTTAAGCTTGGGAAGACTGTACGGTGGCAAAGGAACCTAATAACTCATTGTGTTATTCACAATACAAGAGGTAAACTGAATTCCTTCCGGTTTCCAAATAAAATTTTCCTCAAAAATATTTATCAAGCAGGGCCACAGATCAAAGCATAGACAACTGGAATAAAGAAACTAAATTTCAAGTGATGGAACTGACAAATAAAATGTTTTTCCAGCAAGACCATCAAATGAAATTGTCAGTCTACAAAGTGAAACAAGCCACAAAAAATAGAAATTGGGTAAAAAGAATAAAATTCAAAAAAAACAATTTTTTCAGCACAGATGTAACTTTTACCACTAATTTGATACAAGAGAACTGCTCAGAGTCTCAGACAGACCTGATTTAGAAAATATCCAACAAAATGGCACACTAGTAGGCATGCATCTCAATAATGAAATAAATAGTAGCAGGATGAACTGTAAACAAGGTTTAGTTACGCAATGACAGATCACAAAATTATGTTCAGCATACCACAAATTCCTGCAGTTTGTCAGCTTCAGATGTGCCTGCATTGCTTAGTTGATCCTCGTATTGTTTCCTTTCATTGTACATATCATTGGCCTTTTTGTAAGCAGATACGACATTTGGGGGGACACCATCAAAATCTGTACCTGGATCATTTGCATTCCCTTGTTCGGCCTCCCAGCTCTTATACTCAGAAAGTGTAGATTCCATATCAGCCAAAGGTACAGATAATTGGCGGTGGAATAGTGTGCGTATACGCTGAACTTGCTTTTCCCTCTCCTCGCCATTGGCATCAGCAATGGTGATCAAAATGGCCATCTCATATTCTCTATAGGCTGCCCATACTTTGCTACCCTCAGTAACATGCAGCCCCCCAGCGGTAATAGCTCTTTCAAACAAATTTCTCATCTTGGAGAGGCCAGAAGGTGTACATTGAGACACTGACTGATCATGTTCTTCGACGTAATCAAGGTAATCCCGCCATAGTTTGATGGACTGCAATGACAGAACCACCACAGCAAGTTAGCACTCCACAGCCCACATGCTCAATGGTATAACAACAATATCACAGTAACAACCCAACATACCAGGTATTCTTGCACCCCACGCTCGTAGAGCTTTTCAATTTCACCAAAAGATTCCTCACTGCAACAACACAAACAAGATAAACAAAGAAAATAACAAAATGAGCTCATTTCCCCACAAGATTGGAGTGCAGTGTTTTATGCGCCGACTGCACATGATTCAGGTATTCCATGAAGGCGTAAATGTAGAAAACAGTCACGAACCTCGAGCTCAGTGAGATCTCGTCCTTGGTCCACTCCTGCCACATCTTCGGGGTTAGAGGAAAGTACTTGTTCATCTCTTCCCTTGCCACACGAAGCTTCTCAATGTTGCCTGCCTTCCTCAGGCACTGGATATACTGCAACAACAGCCGCAAAACACTCACCAAGCAAGCTAACAGTATGATAAGCTTAGCAAATCTCAATTAACACTTTAACAGTGACCACTCCATCTCCATGCAACGAAAGCAAATAACAGCTACTAACATAGGGAAGCATTCCACTTACTCACGACTAGGCAGATAATCCAGTGATAAGATTCCACACTATGTCTGAAATGGAGCTCACCCGCACCAAAATCAACATCCTAATGTCCCCAATTAGACTAACAAAGTAGGATGTAAGAGCACGCAATTACTCCAACCCTAGTGAAGCTACCAGCAAATGCCCTAACCAACAGTAGTGGCTAAACCCACTCAGAACCCTAGCGCGCCATGGCAGCCCGAGAAGGGGAGAGCGCAGGAGTGAGGATGAAGGATACCTGCACGTGGGTCTCGTAGTCGAGTGGCTGCTCCTGGAGGGTTTTCTCAAGGGCCTGGATGCGGAGCTCGTCGGCGGCGGCGTCTCCGTCGTCGTCGGAGTCAGAGTCCGACGAGTCCGAGTCGGAGCTCGAGGGCGCGGCGGCATCGGGCATCTCCGCGTCGTCCCCGCTTCCTCCACCAGCTGGCGCGGGCGCGGGCGCGGGCGCCGCCGCCTCCGGCAGCTCCCCTTCCGTCGCCATGTCTCTCGTGCGTGCCCGTGTGCAAATCTCAGGAGTCAGAAGTCAGGTGGGGGTCGATTCGTTTCCCCCAATTCTCACGAATTGATTTCTTTTTTTCAAAAAAGAACCTTGTGTATTTTTGACTAAAATATGTCCATTTGTAGCAACTCATCACGTTTTTAAGAGGTCAAATTTTTGAATGACCTCTATACACTAAACTAATATTTGCTCAATGATATATAAAGAAAATAAAGCTTACTTATTTTATTTTGGATTATTTAAAAACTCAAATATTCGATAAATGATGGCATAGCTGTAAAATAGTCTACATGACATGCTAGCCAAAGACACATGAGAAACCGTTTTGAAATATAAAAACTTTCTTATTTTTCATCTTAGATTATTTATGAGCTCAAATATTTAAAAAAAAAGATGAAATATATAAAACAAAACATATGGGGTCCACATACCACATTAGCAAAAGAATACATGAAAAATCATTGTGAAATGGTTAAGTGGGATATTTTATTTGACTTAGAAAGCTGGGAGACTTTATAATGTATGGCATTAGAGTTGAGTTTTTTTGGACTCGTGGCAATTCCGAGGCTTCACTCTTTGAATTGCCCATGTAAATCATATATAGTATCATTTAAATTTTGTTGTAATAATGCAATGCAAATGATAGTTGCTCGCAAATATTACAAGGAAAATAAACATGAGTAAAAAGATAGTGCAATCAAAAGTGATCCTTCTAGTTATGATAACTTGGCAAATGAGCGTGCAAAATGGATGACTATTTCAAAAAAGAACCTTGTGGTTAAAACCGTTGAACATATCAAAGAGTGATAATTATTTAATAATCATCTAATACACAACAATAACATTATTGACTTTTTTCTCACATCACTTTTTTAATAACATGTCACATCATGTTTTGTCTGTGGCATCCTCTGGTCATCCACTCTACATACATGAGTTCTGTGTGGGAAATTTATATATATTCTGGAAGAGTCCAGATAGACGCTATTAGAATGTTAGAAGTTTTTTTTTTTAAACAAGAAGTTGATGTTTAGTAGACAAGTAAATTTATTTATTTATATGCTATATATACGTATAAATTCAGTACTCCCTCTGCCTAAAAAGTCACTCTTGCTTTAAAAAAAATCAATAATATTTAATTTTTATCAAATATATTTAACAAAATATTAATATTCATAGTACTCAATTAGTACCATTAGATTAGACAGATGGTTAAGAATTAGAAAAGTAAATGACTTTTTTTTTCATATCTACAATTATCCGTATTTGCATGGAAGCCCCTGCATAGTCAAATCCAGGGTCCCAATTGTTCTTCCCTTGCCTTGCATTCCACCGCGCTCACCGGAGACGAGAAGCCTCCAGGCTCACGCCACGGTTTCGCACGAGCAAATCCCGCCGCCTCCTCCCCCGCGCACTCCTTCCTTCCCATCCTCCCCGGAGCGGGAGGCGAGGCGAGCCGGGCCGCCGGATATGGCGCCGGCGGCGCCGGGCGGCGGGGCCGAGTCGCAGCGGCAGGCGGACCTGCTCAAGCAGGAGGGCAACGCCTTCTTCAGGAAGGAGCGCCTCAGCGCCGCCATCGACGCCTACACCGGGGTAAGCAAGCCTGACTGACTGACTCCCCGCTCGCTCCCGGCGCCCGGATTTCTCCCCCCGATTGCCGTGTTGCGCGTTTGCCGTTCCCAGTGGTTACATGGGCGTCATTTCTGTTTCCCTGTCCAATCGACGCGCCTTGGGGTGAGTTACCAATGTGGTGTGCAGCATTCTGCTGAGCGCGGCAGTGCGGTTGGTGCGTCCTGCTGACGAATTCTCTGAATCTATGCTGAATTATCCGAGATTGCTTCCAGAATACTACTTAGTAGTAACCATGGCCTGGTGAATTGGTTTGTGGTGTTGGTACAGCAGATCATAATGATGTGATGGGTTTTCCCCCCAAAAAAAAAGAATGATGTGATGGGTTTTGGCTTTTGTGTTGAAGGAGATACCTGAGGATTGAAGATGGTTGCCTGTTGGTGTAGGCTTATTCGGGCAACTGATTAGGTGGTTCAATTACTGATTTAATTTCTCGCTTCCTGGAATATGGAATAGTTTGTTTGCTTATAAGTTGAAACAGAGATGTTTGCTATCTAGTTGAGAGTTGATGTGCAACAATGCAAGTTTCAGAGCATTTCGCCTTTTAAGCTATTGTAGGGCTAGGCAATGCTAATGGGCTGTCGGTTGTAGTTTCCTAGACATTTCGATGCCATTTGGTTTCCTGGCCGGTAACACAAACAGAAATGGAAACAAATGATGGCGGGAGTTGGGGGGGGGTGGAGACCATGATTTCCTTGATTTGTTTGGTCGCACGTGGTAATATTAATGAATACTGGAATGGCAAGTTGAGCGGAAGAGGTGAATGCAGCATAATGAAATGAGGGTCCGTAAGGGGCGGTGTCATTGATCAACAGAGCATTATCTGATTGCGCGGTATTTTTTAACGGGCCGGACCAAACCAAGCAGTCGTGTCATCATCTGGTCTGGAACAAATTGAATTCCGTTACATTTTGTGGAACCAAATGCGTTGTTAGTGCTAGTCAGGGATAAGGGGTCAACAAGAGGGGTTACTGGGAGAGGTGCGAAATTGAATGGAGAGTTGATACTTGATAGATAATTTTTCCGATCTTTTGCTAGGGTGTACAAACATCATAGGCTTGTAACATTCCTATCCTTGCGAACCACAAAATTATTGAAAATTGATTGTGAATTAAGGAACATAAAAATTGATTCTTGATTAAGGAACATGGCATATGAGTTGGTTGTCGTCACTCAGCTAAGGTTATAGCCTATCTCTGGTTACCTGGGTAGCTTTTGTCTGGTATTTCTAGTAAAATGATGGCAGCTATAGTAAATGCACAAACATAGTTGAATCAGTGAACACTAGATGCTAGTAAAACTATTGTCACCTGTATTTCAGACCCTGTATATCTTGCACCTCCCTTGCTAACTCCAGTGCTTATTTTGGTTGACAGGCCATAACTCTTTGCCCAAATGTTGCAGTATACTGGACCAACCGAGCACTTTGCTATAGGAAGCGGAAGTATGTAAAATTGCTAGTCCCTTTATATTGTTTCATATTATTGATCAATTTGGTGCACAATCTGAGTGTTTGCATTGTATTATGTTTGTATCCAAATGGCCAGTGAGTGGGCTAAAGTTGAGGAAGATTGCAGAATGGCTATCCAGCTTGACAGCCAGTCTGTTAAGGTGAGTGGGTGTCTTGAATTGTCTTTAATTATCCTGTATGCATTTTTGTTCCCACCTGACTATGGGCATATACCAAATTATGTAGTGCATCACATCTATAGATGTTGTTTTCTCATTAGGAAAGTTATTCCATTTCCATAAAAAAAAATCGTTGACCTAACATGCAATAGAGTTAGGATACCATTAACACACCTCTTGCACATATCCGTACGGCTGGATATCGAGCTGGCTTGGCTCGACTCGGCTCGGCTCGGTCTGGCTCGTTAAGATAACGAGCTAGCTCGGGCTCGGCTTGTTATACCTAACGAGCTAAAAACCTAGCTCGGCTCGGCTCGAAAAAAGCTCGAGCTAGCTCGTTTGGCTCGCGAGCGAGGGATAAACATATAAAATAAAGACTACCATACATTTTAATGATTGATACAACACATATTTATCCATCATAAATACTACCAATAAGCATCATGCATATAGATACAATAAAGTACAAATTAGTTCTATCATATGCATACATATGTATACATATATAGGCTTCCTTTCATGAAAGCCAAGCTCATTGAGCTTGCGAGCGGCTCACAAGCTAGCTCGAGTTGGCTCGTTATAACTAACGAGCTAAAATCTTGGCTTGGCTCAGCTCATTATCTTAACGAGCCGAGTCGAGCTGAATCGAGCCAGCCACGAGCCGAGCGAGCTAACGAGCTTCGAGTTTTATGTCCAGCCGAGCATATCCGCATGCTTGCTGAGTTATGCTTCATTTGGTATTGTGGGAATCAGCTTCTTTTCAAGAATTTGGTGAAGTGAAAACTGTTAGACATTTGATCCATGGATTTTCCATTTGTATTGCATTTTTTATGATCTATTCACATTCACTCGGGGGCACACTCCAATGCAAGCGAAAACTAAGAATATCTATTTTAGAGCCAAAATGAAACTTTTTTGGGAACTGTTAAGATTCTGTATGCTAACTTGATTGTATGGCTTAGCACAATATGAAACTGACCTAAATTGCACAACATCTAGTGATGAACTGATGGCATACTCAGTAAGATATGTTTCATACATGTACAGGGTTTATTCCAAGATTCTTTGACTTCTTCAAGGGAGTGTGTAATATATGTTTATAAGTAAATCTTGGGATGCAATATTATGGAGTCAAGGGAAGGAACATATAACTCAAATCAAACTAAACACCACATAATGTGTTTATTACTCCCTCCGTTCCGAATTATAAGACGTTTTAGTTTTTCTATCTAGATACATTGCTTTTACTATGTATCTAAGCGTAATGTATATCTAAGTGCATAGCAAAAGCTCTGAACCTACAAAAGCCAAAACGTTTTATAATTTGGAATGGAGGGAGGACTTGTTTGCAAACTTCAATCCATCTGAACTCTCTGTCTTTAGTCATTTTGAATTGGACTTGATTCACTGTTGAAATTGAGGTGGTACTGCATTCCAGCGTTGTTCTTTCTTTTTTCTTTCCTGGATGTGCAAACATCACGTTTGTCCTATCCAACAATGTTAATACTCTTAATCTTGTCTTATTGCTTCTTTTGTTTGCAGGCGCATTACATGCTCGGGCTAGCTCTTGTCAACAGCCAAAGATTGTCAGAAGGAATAAAATCACTGGAGAAGGTACCCCCCCCCTTCTCTTTTCCTTTGCAAGCATTGTGTCTGTGGTCTGTGTACTTGTATTACTTGCGAGTTTGCTGTTTTAACTTATAATAAGTTTTGAACTCTTTTACAAACCATCAAGAGTTGCCCTCTTCCAAACTTTTGTCAAGTTGAGCTCCCACAGTTACTTGCTTTGGCTGTGCATGCCTGTGTATAAATAGAATAATGTTCTCATGGTGGGCTGACAATCCAACTTTTTCCTTTGGTCCTAGTATTAAACTTTTGAGTATAAATAAAGGCCTCAAGCTGATCTTTGCTCCTGGTCCATCTTGTCACATACAATGTTAGCTGTCCCGATACAGGATTGGTAAAAGAGCATAGAACACCACTTTTAATAAAAGTATTATCATCCAGATACACTGTTCTTGTTTGTTTTTCCGTATGGTAAGGAAGGACCACAGTTCTGACCTGTCTGAATTAGAATAGTTGAACTGACAATTAGACAGCATGTACAAAAAGCAGGGAAACTATAATTTCTAGTGCCACCTTTAGTGCAGTTGCCTCTTTGGACAAATTATGTTGTTTGAGTTAGAAATTTGGAATTCAATTTATCTTTATTCTATTTTTAATGATGAACGAAACTTTTCAAAACTAGTCCTTGGAGCTTGGAAGGGGTGCACATCCTGCAAGCTACATGGTTGAAGAGATATGGCAAGAGCTTTCTAAAGCAAAATACATCGAATGGGAGAGCTTATCAAGGGAGCGAACTTCTCAACTGCAAAAGCTGAAGTGCGTGATGAATCTCTTTTCCGGACAGGGTTATACTGTAGTACCCTAATGTATGTGTTCCATGTTTTCCAGGTTAGCATGTAAAGAAGCCCTAAGGAGTTACAACAGCCTTGATGACCCAGCCACAGGTGTGCCAGTAGAACAGCTAAATGAGCTCGACGAAGTTTTTAAGAAGGCCGCAAAAGCTGATACTCCAGCAGAAGTACTACACTGCCTCACACAATATTTACTTTGGCTGTTTTGTCTGGTGTAACCACTCAGCCTATCAATATTTACTTTGGTTGTATTGTCTGGTTTAACCTCTCAGACTATTGTAATTGCAGGTTCCTGACCATCTCTGTTGCAAAATTACACTTGACATCTTCAGAGACCCAGTGATCACCCCAAGTGGGGTTACTTATGAGAGGGCTGTACTTCTTGACCACCTTCAAACGGTACGGACACAAGCTTAGACAGTTTCTTGCAAAGCATTTGTGTTTTACATATCAAATTTACGAACTTTGTAATAATTTATATAGGTTGGGAAGTTTGACCCTGTGACCCGCGAGGCACTTGAACCACACCAGCTGGTTCCGAATCTTGCCATCAAGGAAGCTGTACATGCATTTTTGAGCGAGCATGGTTGGGCTTACAAGATTAGGTGATTGTTTTACATACTGGGTTGGAGGTAAGATTAGTGATACAGGTTTTGGCTACTGTCGAATTTGATGGTGGGATTTTTTTACTGTTGGGGGGGGGGGTGATTTTAATCTGGGATGGCTGTGTACAGATTCACCTTCTGTAGTTGTTGATCTGTCTGTACATATGAGATTCTCGTTATGATATTAACTGTAAACATTACACAAAGGAAGTGGACTGGAGTGTCTGAAATCCTGACTGCGCTTTTTTAGGAAATCAGCGAACTCTAGGATCAGTTGGCTGCAACAGGGAAATGCATCAGTTGCTGTGGCTTTGCATAGAAGGGTCAATGTCAAAAAGCCAGCAGGTGGCTGCGGTAGGGAAAGATCATGAACTTATAAGCTAGCAGATAAGCCAAAATATCATTAAAATAGCTGATTTTTAGGGGAAAAAAATACCATTAGCTAATAAGCTGAGGCGGCTGATAAGCTGAAGTGATGAGATCTGCTACGAGCACTAAGCAGTTCTATAAATGGAGGCGGAAAAAACAGCAGCAGTTGGCTCGTCCGTACTGTGCCTTGCTGCCTATAGAATGCACACTTGCAAGCAAAGCGTCTCGTCTCATTCCTAATTCTTAGGGCCCATTTGGTTCATAGCCAGAACTTGCCACAACTAAGGTTAGGCATATGCCGAGTAGCGGCATGCCAACTTTTTGCGGCAAAAAAAATGGTGTTTGGTTCACTACCATGCCTAACTTAGTTTGGCGATTTAACGAGGCAACCTGTTTGGTTCATAGCCATATGAGCTGCCACAAATTTGGCAAATATATGTGGCAAGTGTTTGGTCCACAACCAAAGTTGATTACAATTACCTGATTCTAGGAAGGGGTGAGGTTACCACTTCAAGTCCTGGCACCAACATTCCAACACTTTTCACTCCAACACAGTGCAAAAGAATGCATTTTTACTAATACTAGTAAAGTAATTAACACTACTGAACATATTGAGCAATAATTAACAACAGAATGGCAACTTGTCATATCCGTTGTAGTCCTTAGCTATATTAGTATACACAAAAGCATGATGATCTACAAGGCATGAGTTGCAAAGGACCACTTCAGTCTATCCTATATAAAAGCAAAGAAGAACTTCATTGGTCTTCAACTTACGGCTATATATAGTCATACAAAAGCATCAAACTACATCGGCAGAGAGCACTAGTTAAGTCTACCCTATTCAAGAGCATCAACACATAATGGGCAGAAGCCTCAACGATCAGTATGCTTAGATGATGAGCACTTCCATAGTTCCATGTGCAAAGAAGCAAAAGAAGTTCACTGAAACACCCTTCAGTAGAAGACTATCTAGTTCCATGTGCAAAAGCAAAAGAAGTTCACTGAAACACCTTCAGTAGAAGTCTGACTATCACTGCTTACCATCTTGGTCACACAAGAACTGATACACCCAAGTCTCCAAAGTTGTGTTACCAGAATGACCGAGCCAACCACGCATACCTTCGTTATCGTGTCGTGCCAAGTAAAGACCAACGGTGATTTTATCAACAAAGTGATTTTATCTTCTGCACGAATAGGCAAAGCTTCTAACCTCTTCCACAACTCAGCATGCTGATTTTCGAAAGTTGGGACTGGTGGTGCAGGAGGTGGCTGAGTAGACTCTTAGGCTTTGTTGTCTTCTTACTAGGGGACTTAACCCCTCTTGCTCTCTTCTTTCCAGATCGATGGGGGCTTGAAGAGCTACCACTCGCTTCATAGTTAGGACTAATTTTAGGACCTTTAGGTGAGGGTAGTGTGTCCGAGTCATCATCTTCAAGGTCAATTGGATGTGCATAACCAGATGTGTCATTAAGCCCTTCACTATCATCACCGTCCACAGCCCTTATCATTATGCAAGCATGTTTTCGGATCCATGGCAAGAGAACCATCATCGCATGACTACCTCTGAAGAGTTCTTCCATCTCAAAGAAAGAATTTGATGGGCTTAGAAAGCAAGCGCCTCTCCACATCCTGCACGTGAATACAAGATAATAGTTAAGACTATGACAATGAGTATTCGAATTTGTAATGCAAAGCAAAATTATGAGACATACCTTTAGCTTTTCCTTTTCAGATTCGAAATAATTATTTTGCACCTGGTGGCATCAAATCCATTTCCTTTGTTACTTAAAGCTCTCTCAACTACCTTCCACCTATCCTTGTAATCCCTATAGTGACGATTAACTTTGTTCAATGGTCACACCCATGGCAAACTCTTTGTTTAAGGCATCAGCACACTTCGCATGGTGTACCTTCTTCCACACAAAACCTGCATGTTGGTTTTTCTTATATTCAATATACCAATTCAGCATGAATTTAGTCTGGTCCTCCTCCCAACTTATGGTTCTCACACGGGTTGGCCCATCAACATCCACCTTTCCTTTTCTTTTCGTCATCTTGCCCAGTCGCAAGAAAGATGCATCAACTACAGGAATGTACAACCTGCAGACAATCATTCAATAGAAAAAAAACTAAAACAAAAAAGGGCAACAAAAATTATGCTTTTAGCTATAGTCTACAATAACAAAAAAAAAGAAACAATTGTATGCTAAGATACATAATATTAGAATTAACCATCACAACACAGAAGTCTCATTACATGGCACATAAATTAAGGAATAGTGTGTTTTTCATTACATGCCAAGTAGTTGTGCATCACTACACGCTAATCATATTCTCAGTGGACTGATTCAACTCAGAGCTTGATTCGCCTACTTTATCTCTCCATATAGTGCTATCTGATCTCTTTTAAGTACCCAAACGAAAGTGAGATTCACGCCCCTCCTGCCGCCGGCACTCCGCTCTCCTCCGTTTCCACTCGTGCAATCTCGCCCTACTGCTCTCGCTTGTAGAGGTGCCGTGGCTCTCCTCCTCTAATTTTCTTTTTATCATAACTCGTTTTATTATTAAAAATAAAGATACTATATTTTAAGTATAATAACTTTTTTTTTTCTATATTTATTTTACTTATAAATTTTTTAATATTCATGTGTACTTATTACGTTACGGTTCATATAAAAGGAATTACCCAGCAGATTACACGTGAATTCGGCCGGCCCAGTGCAGAGCTTGCGACTCCGACTCGATCCCTTCCCGCGAGGAAAAAAAAAAAGAAGAAAATAAATAAATAAACTGCCCGCAGTCGTGTGTGCCTTGTATCCGCGTATCAATTCCTGTGGCGACTGCGAGCGCGATCTCGGCGAGACGGCGACTGTTTCCCGGTTTCCGGCCTCCGTCCGCCACCAACCGCCGTCCGGCGAGCCAGCCAGCCACCCAGGCCTCACAACCCTCGCCGTCTTCCTCCTATCCAGAAAGGTGCGGAAGATCTGCCACCGCCAGAGGCGATTTCTCCATCTGCAACTCCTCACCCACCCTCAAAATCCCCCCTTTTTAGGCTGGGAGGGGAAGAGCAGGAGGATGGGAGAGGTTCCCTCTCCTCCTTGCTGCGATTCCTACGGCGGGGAATATGCCACCATGGGTAAGTCTTCCCCAATCTTGCGCCCTATCCATATTAGCACAAAAGACGCAATTTTAACGGTAATGCTTTCGGACGGGAGTCCGCGGCCGGACACGGCTCCCCCACGCGAGCTCCTCCCCCCTCCCCGGCGACCGGCTCCCTCACCCCCCGCGCGGCTCCCTCCCCGGCGACGACGACGCGCCCCACCGCACCTCCGCGCGCCATGGACCACCATCACCACCCGCACCATGGCTGCGCCGCCACCCGCGTCGAGCTCGCCGGCCATGGCAGATCCGGCGGCGGCGGCCTCGAATCCGCCAGATCCGGCGGCGGTGGCCGCGGATCCGCCCAAGTAGGTCCTTCTCCTCCTCTCCAACTCCGGCGAGCCTCCCCTCTCTCCCTCAACTCCGGTGGGGTGTAGAATCGCCGGCCGGCCGGGGGAGGAAGGGAAGACAGGCGGTGGGTTGCAGGCGGGCGGTTTAGGGGCAGCTGGCGGCGGTGGCCGGCGGTGGGCCAGGTCTAGGGCGGGGGCGAGGGCGCCGGAGCTGGAGAAGGAGGTGGCGGGGGGGGGAGGGCGGCCGCCGCCGGCGCCAGGGTTGGCGGGGCGGTGGCTGGCGGCGGGGGCGAGGGCGCGGGGAAGAAGGGAGGCGCGGGGAGGACGGCGTCCGACGCGGTGAGCGTCCGGACGTCCGGGTGCGTGTATTACTGAATTTTTAAGCTGAGAATTTGTTTGGTGGATGAGAGAAGATGTGTTTTTTTTTCATTCAAATATACTATATAGTCTTCCAATATACTGTATTTTCACTAGTATGCGGCAAATTGTGCTGTGGGCAACCGCAAGCCTCAAGGAAGTGGAATGAGTTTAGGCATGAACTATGATACTTTCAGTTGCTTCTTGTATCGATCAATTGGTCTTGCTTAGAGGGCAGGTGCTTTCTCGAGTTTCCTTTTCAAATTGGTTTCCAGTTCCACTGAGGAAGCCAGGTTAGTATGTTACTAGACCTAATTATCTGAAGGTGAAAGGTTACTGGTCCTTATCCAAATCAAATGCTTAGATGGTCCTGTTTGCTCTGATGGATATGCTCACATGCATTTCTACTGCAAGAACGCTGTACCATGTATATTCTGTAACAATTGTTATTTACTACAGCAGGATCTAATCCAAGTTCCAGCTGGTCGGACCTCCCGAAGGATCTTCTCCTCAGCATCCTGCAACGCCTTCAACTCCCAGAAGCTATTGCTTTTGCACTAGTATGTACATCATGGCGTTCAGCTGCCACAGCCGCTGGTGTCCCACGCTCTTGCACACCAATGATCATGTCTTGGCGGGACATTCTCGAGAGTGGAGAGGTGCAAGGGGCCGAGGGCAGCACATCTGTGAACTGCAAGTTCCTCCATCTCCTGGATGTCTATAAGGCGTATGATGTGAGATTTCCCAAAGGTTTACGCTTCGTGGCATGCTGTGGATCCTCCCATGGCTGGCTGATTCTGGTGAACGAACTCGCCAATCTCGTGCTCTATAACCCCTTCACCTCGGAAATGACCCATCTCCCACCAATAACTGATTTCACATGCGTCGAAGCAGTCCGTGGTAGCCAAGGGAACATTGAAGCATACCATTTTGAGAAGTATCAAGTCCAGGATGCAAAGTACCTGGCAACATGGTTCTACCAGAAAGCGGTGTTGTCTTGCAGTCCGTTCAAGAGTGCAAACTATGTGGTCATGATCATCCACCGGGATACCAACTGGCTTTCTTTTGTTAGGGCTGGAGAAAGCAATTGGCAAGTGGCTGCAACTTTAGCCGGTGAGGAGGCGGACCGGTATGCTGACTGCGTGTACCACAATGGGATGTTCTACACTGTGACATTTCAAGGGATAGTGGAGAGATGGGATCTTGATGGACCGAATGGACCAGCAAAGGAGGTGATTGTAGCCAAGAGGAGCAGTAGACGCATTCTCGCCAGGCATCTGGTGTCTACACCGTGGGGTGACCTGCTGGAAGTGCGAGCAGTTGTTGCAAACTCCAGGAAGATGTATAAAGATGGTGTCGCATTCCTAATTTTCAAGGTTGATCCTGATGGATATGAGAAGGTATCTCCAGTACCAACGATGGACTTAATGGAGCATGCAATCTTCCTTGGCTTGAATCACTCGGCATGTTTGTCCACCAAGAATTTCCCCAGGCTGAGGCCTTGTTGCATCTACTTCTCAGCTCCTTGGATGACACTCATATATCATCTGCTCCGTCGATGTCCAGAATGGGGAGGTGTGAGGACCTATGACCTAGAACAAAGGACATTTGAGCATGTTTTCCCTCGCTGCACTCATAAAGATCGCCTCAACCCTGCTCCTTCTGAGGTTTGGATCACACCGAATTTATAATAATTTACTAGGAAGAAAGGTGCACTGTGCTGTGCTGGCTCAAGGTAGTTCTGTCTGCCAATCATCTATTTTATGTAGATTTGGTATAATCTGTGAGATTGCAAACCATTTATTTTTGTATGAATACATGATCTCTAGATATACAATAGAGAATATACGCAAAGAGGAAATGTTACATTGTGTTTTCCGTACATTCTTGCAATTTTATTCATACATTTAATAACTAAGGTCAATATACATATAATTACGTGAGGTATCGATATTTTACATTTTTACCCATAATTTCCTCGTTTTCAATCTCAGACTTTGATCCTCATTACCTTAGATTTCCAGTTTCATTCTACTTTTCTAGATTGGTATTTGTGATGCCTTTCTTTTGAAATCATTATGATTGGGATCCCTACCTTCATGGTCACTATAAACACACTTTCGATCTCTATTTCTCAAACATGTTGGATAGCAGAGTTATGACAGCGTAAGATTATAGATTGTTCAACGAATATCGTTGCACAGAAAACGAACTAAATAAAATATGCTAAACCAAAATGATCAATGGTGATAACGTTCTACAAAGATTGCTGTCATTTATCACTGCACCCAGTTTACATTTAGGCACCCACTTCGTTGTGACATTCAGGGGAGGTCAACCACTGTGACATCCAAGCACATCTCTTAAATGTATGTCAGAACCATGTAATCAATTATTTCTACCATGATTATTATTTTTGGGTTCCATTTGTTTGGTTCTGATTCAGTGCGAGAGGTGATTGTTTTATAGCTATGAACAATTCTTTGATTAGCAGGAAGGTTAAATTGTGTGTTTTATAATTGAATAAAGTGTTTGGATATAATAGCGGTTATTGTTTTACCTTCCTAGATACTGGGTAGATTTAACATCAAAACCACCTGGTTGTTGTTCTTGCAGACAGATAGCAGCGGCTGTTCTAAAAGTCTTTTTTTATATGGCATTTTCTTACAATAAGAAGGATGTCCAGTGGGTTCAACTGATTTGGGACAAGTATTATTCCAATGGAGTCCCACATCTAAAGAGAGAAAGAGGCTCATTTTGGTGGAGGGATGTCTTAAGACTTCACCCTAGATTTAGAGGGGTAGCAATCTGCACTCCTTCAAAGGGTGACGATGTCAGGATATTATCCTTGGTAATTTGCTAGCTCAAAAAATTCCAATACTGCATAGCTTTGCAAAGGACCCTTGCATCTCCCTAAAAGCTGTTGTCCAGTGCTGCAACATCATTTGATTTATTCAGAATTCCAATGTCCAGAAAAGCCTTCAATCAGCTGCAACTTGAGTTCTGAACTTTCTGTCTTCCCTTCCAACTCTACTGAAAATGACTGTTGGTCTTTCATTTGGAATAGCAGCACATACTCTGTTAGAAGGTTCTACAGGCACCAATTCCTATGTTTTAATCCCCCCGAAAGCCCCTGAGATGGATATGGCAAATCCAATTGTATGCCCAAGATCAAATTCTTTACTTGGTTATTACTAAATGATAGACTTAATACCAAAATTCTTCTCAGAAGGCGCAACAAACATTTGGAGGAAGGTTAATTGTGTTCTTTGCCATGAGAATATGGAGGAGACAGCTTTGCACCTCTTCTTTGACTGCCCTGCAGCCATCACGAGTCTTTGATGGAAAGTTCCAAGTATCAGTTTCTAGAAGGCTAATTTCAAAAAAGAACCGTTGCTTCACCTGGTCCGTTTTCAACAATCTTTGCACAAGAGCATTTTTGCTTGGTTGGATTCTCTCTAGCTGGTGGTGCAGGTTCAGGCTGGTTTAGCGTTAGGTTTAGGTTTACTCTCTCTCTCTCTCTCCCCCCCTCCCTCCCTCCCTCCCTCCCAGAGTGTGTGTGTGTGTGTTAGTGGCGGCATCCTCTTCTTTGTCTTCTTGAGCTATCCTCTTGATAGCTTACAGCTTGATAGCTCCCCTCTGTAAGTTGGTGCCGGTTTGTTTAAGTTTGGTGCTCCGGGAGGCTTTGCCCCACGGGTTTTTGTTCCAAAAAAAAAGTGTTAACTTTAACTTAAAGAATCTTGTAATTGAGCTGATACCCTTGCAATGCTCATGTGGAACCTATGAGCGATGAAAAATCTCGTGGTGGAGCTGATACACTAGCAATGCTTCATGTGGAAATTTAATCTCATTATTTGTTCGAGAAAAAAAAAAAAACAAGTTATTGCTTGGGGTGGGGTGTTTGGATAGGAGATGAACTCACATTTGGGGGGGGGGGTGGGGTGGGGTGGGTTTACTTCCGGATATTGATTAGGTCAAGGCAGCAATTTTACTGGACTGGATGGGTACACCTTCTGTAATCTTGATTATAATAAGTAACAAAATGATTCAAATCGTTAGCAATGCAGCATTACTATTAAGTATTTATTACTATGAGATAATGGTTGATACATAATCGCTATGACTATGAGCGGCAGTGCACCGGCCATTGGTTCAAAGATGACGAAAGTTGCAAACTTCAATCGCAAAGCTTTTCTGCTGTTTCACATATAATCGATGTATCTCAGGAATTCGCATACGCAGTGGCCCTGCCCATACGAAGAATTCGCATCAGACCGCCTAGCAACCATGCAAGTTGCAGCGCTGCAGAGAATAAACCCAGGCCTATGCCTTACAATATCTACCTGATCATTTAACAAGAATGTAGAGGCATGGTTAAACGTCAAATTGCAGAGCACTTTCATTAGTATCTGGGCCATCGTTGCCGATGAAAAACCAAGATGCCCTTCCAGTAGCCTGGATGGCTATTCAGGCACATCTAAAAAGTATACAGGGCTCAGGAAAGCTCTAGTTTCTTCATCAACAACGAGCTGATCAAGGAAAGTTCTAAAACTTTTCTTAGTGGATTCACAAGTTTGTCAAAAAGGAACACGGACAGAAAGTAGCTCCGGGAAGCTCCCGTGCTATATCTACACTGAACTCAGGTGCTAATTTGACACGTCACGAACCAATCTCTACCGTGAAGGCTAAGCACTTGCTCCAAACAACACTACTGACTATCAATGTTTTTGCGCCTTTGAGCAATGTAATCCTGAAATAGAAGAACAAATATCATTACTTGATCAAATATGAGTTTCTGATACGGATTAACACCATTACATGAATTAAAATCCAATAAGCAGCGGGAACATGTATCATCATGATAGTATTGGCTGAAAGATGCTTCCTTGACAACAGTCTAGCCAACAACTATCTGTTCGTTTCAGATAAGTCTACAGAAAACTATGGTTCCTCAAATCTGAACAAAAATTAATGTCTTGATGGGTTGTGATATGCCCGTTGCTGTAGTACTAAAATATTTTTGCGGGGTCAGTAACACATGATCGAGTAGAATGAATAAAAGCAATTATTTTCTCACAGAAGAAAGCCTTTTTTCCTTGAGCTAAAAACAACTATGGAAAGGAACTTGGATTGGTTGGATTTCCAAATTACTCCAAGACACAAATGATTTGTCATTGCATTTACACAGTTTGGCAGTTTTCACCATCATAATATTGGAACTTCTCACAAGTGGTAAAGAAATATGTTAAAGCTGCCTATATACAGATATTGGACACTTTCTCAGCTACAAAAGGTTTCAGCCACTTTGACTGTTGGATATTACTTTTTGAGCTATGTTCGAGCTTTTATAGTAAAAAAATTAACAGTGGGGACACTTTTTTCTGTAGATGAAGGAAAACTTTAGTCACGCCATACTGTAACTGTAGCTGTAGTCAGCTGCCCACTTTGCGATACCACAATGGTTAAATGAATCGACCAAGAAAAGAATGCATGCAGGATATCAGTAACTCACTATTATGAGAGAAAAGAAACAGATAAACAGGATAGTAAAAATGCAGGCTACAGCATGGAGACCCCCTACTTCTGTAATACTACATTTATTTATTTAATATATAAAGATGGGTCATTCATACTATCTCATAGAAGAAAATGACAATGCTTTTGTAGAATATAATGCTTTCCAAAGAAATGTAGAGATGAAAATAAGGCTCAGACTAGAAAGTTACCAGTATTTGCTCTGTTGATGGACGATCAGATGGGCATAGAGCCGTCAGTTGCATGAGAAGTTTTGTGTCACCCTTCCAATCAGTTGGTTGCATATTATTTCTGAGCCCTGTCAAAGCTTTATGCTTCTCAGATACGGTCAGAAAAGGATGGAATAGCCCCAAGAATATAACACCGATGCTATAGATATCAGCCTAAAGAAAGGGATGTGTAAGTTACATGTGAAGAAAAAGAGCTGTAACTGCGAAAATTTGCCCTTCATGCATACCTTGGTGGTAACATGTCCCGTGTCCAACTCTGGGGCCATGTACAGAAATGTCCCACGGTTTGGAGTTCTGATCAGTTCACCACTTTCAGCCCAACAAGCATGCCCCATATCACCAATTTTGATTCTGCCATTTATTCCAACAAATATGTTATCAGGCTTTAAATCCCTATGTATAATGCCCATGCGGTGCATGCCCTGAAGACCTCTTGTTATTTCTTCAAATATTCCCCATGACTCTTCTATATTTATTTCACGATCTTTGTAAGGCATATCATCCACAAGGGTCCTGCACATTATTTGCAACCTCATGTCAATGGTTTCAAACACAAGCACACACAAAAAATTTCAATCATCTAAGGTCAAGAAGAAATAAACAAGGGCAGAGGAGTTAAAAAGCTATACTACGGAGAAAACACATAACTGAGAATAATGTTTGGAGTATCAAAAGTATGGAAAAGATCTGCCAAATCATATACCAAAATTACCAACCCCTGTATTCTAATACTGTGTTTTGTTTCATGGGAAAAAGAAACCTCGCACACTTGAGTTAGTAAAAGTGATCAAGCTATCACTAATAGGAGTATAAATACTGCTTCCAAAGAATGTGTATAAACATACAAGTGCCCTTATTATTCATGCATAAATGCTCAAAACAGCAATTGCAAAGTAACTCCTATATATATTTCAGCGGAAAAAAGGGGATATTGAGACAGAGACAAGTACATATATGCATACCTCTGACATAATTCCATTTGAATAACTACATATCTCGGCTCTAGCAGATCATCCTTCATAGTATATTCTTCATCATCTGAACTCAAATAACTCTTATACTCCCCATCTGCTATCCATGCCTAATAAAAATGAAAAAGGAACCAGGTTATCGGCTTACAGTTGCTGCTTATAGGTCAAAGGCATTTATCTGATACCTGGTAAAAGCTAACAACAAAGTCATCTTCTAGACATGATAGGATGTTGACCTCCCTGTGAATAAATATATAAAGTCAGAATTGACTTGACAAACATATATTTGAATATGATTGACCCTTGAGGAAAAGCTACAACCTAGGCTCTTCACCATTGATTGCATCAATATCATCAAAATCATCTGATATATCCATTTTTTTCAAAGCATAATGAACTTCATTAGAATCATGCATGTGCACACATTCATAAACCTTTCCCACAGCACCTTCACCTATTAAGAATTTTATGCAGAAATAAATAATTTGCAAGTTTTTTGATCTGTCAGTTAAAAAAAGACATTACAAGCAACTCACCAAGAACTTTTAGGACTCTGAAATCCCCCATACTTGCATTAAATTTTGCAAACATTAATTTCTTATTTATTAAAGCCCCTTGAAACTCTAACCAAGAATCAAAGGGTTGAGACCAATGAGAAAACATCTGCAGAAAAATTAAGCATGCATGGTAATTACAGAATTCCAGAAATAATAAAAAAAGTACTTCCATATCCACAAAAAGTAAAGTTTGGCCATAGAGCTCTTTTACCTTAGGGCAAGGATTGCGATTTTCGTACTTCTCAGTTCCCAAGCCAATAAGTTTCAATACCTTTGCCTCATCGCTGTCTTGCACCCACTTTATGTGCTGCACTCTGGTTAATTTCCAGTTTCCACAATCTTGCAAAATGAAAGGGGTTAATGCATGAAAGGGGTTAATGCATAGTATGGTAGCATGCTTAGTATATTTATTACTTAACTAATGGATCTGATTGTAATCTTACCAAATAAAACTATGAGAAGACATGACAATCCTGGGTACATCCGTATTTGGACTGAGCTACAATCCTCCTCCAACGATGACTGTGATGAAGATAAGGAACCCTCTCCCTCCCCCTCCCACTCCTCATCCTCCTCCTCTTCTTCCTCCTCCTCCTGATCCACCGCCAATACATCCTCTTCTTCCTCCTCCTCCTGATCCACCGCCAATACATCCTCTTCTTCCTCCTCCTCCTGATCCACCGCCAATACCTCCTCTTCTTCCTCTTCCTCCTCATCCTGATCCACCACCAATACCTCATCTTCCAGCCCCTCAAGGAAGGAGAGGCGGGCGAGCTGCCTGACCTCGCCTCCCTCAAGAACAGCGAGGTAAAGGGGCGTCTCCCATCGCCCCACCTCCGCTGCTTCATTGACGATGAGGGGGGCGGGGGCGAGTGCTGTGGGAGGCGCCTGGCCGCAGGCCCTGAGTCGTGCGAGCTCCACTGCGCTTCCCTCTCCATCGGACCGGAGCAGGTAGATCCGCAGTTCCAGCACTGGAGAACCTTCCGCATCCCTGGCCACCGCCTGGGCGGACTCCACCGGCGCCGAAGAGACCATGGGCACCTCCACCGACTGGGCGGACTCCGGCGCCGCAGAATCCATGGGCGCCTCCACCGACTGGACGGACTCCACGGGCGCATCCATGAGATCCGGTGCATGAGTTTGCGGCAAGCAGAGGGCGTGACGTGGAGAGGCGCGGCGGAGCGGATGGCCTCTGACGTGAGGGCTGACGCGGGTCGGCGATGGCAGGGAGGAGGAGAGATGGGGATTTGCGGGGCGAAGCGGATGGCCTCCGACGTCAGGGCTGACGCGGCTCGGCGATGGCAGGGAGGAGGAGGAATGGGGGATTTGGGAGATCGGAAACCCTAGCGGCGGGATCACGGTGCAGGCGGGCGCGATCGAAGAGGGAGGATTTTGGGGGTGAGCTGAGCGGGAGAGGGAGAGCCGCGGCGCAGCGAATTAATTCATTGAATTGATGATCGCCTCGGTAATTTGGCTGGGGAATTGGCCTCCCGCTTATCTGGGTGGGCCAAAGGTTACCAACGCTATTCTTCACGGGCCGGCCCAGCTCCACAAAAGCAGACCAGTTTCTAAAAAAAAAACAAACAAAAGCAGGAGTGTTTCTTTTTATTTAAAAAAGAAAAAAGTGTTTAGAAGTTGTACCGTGTACTCTCTCCCTCCTGGTAAGAAAAATACGTCTTCAAAGTGCAATATTTATCATGATGTCCCTGTTAAAAATTGTTACAGATGCTGTTAGAGACAAAAAAAAATGCTATTCAAATAAATCTAGCCATGTGATTTTCTACTTTGAAATTAGATGGTTTCTGGTCAAAAATTTAAATAATGTGCGAACTGAGCGTAACTTAGCCAGTTAGGTCTTATGTTGGAATTTGCCCACCCTTATTTAAGTTCTAGATTTGACAAAGTGCGTGTACTTTTTTTGGATTTATTCTAACATTTATTGACGCCGCTATGCCATGAACAGCGATGCGACTGTGGTGATTTGATTGAATCCATAAAGGCGAGTATGCATGTGTTGTGTCCTGATCGATTTCATAAGGGCGAGTATGTATATGTAGTTGTGAGTGTTTGAGTCTATAGTGGTGTTTCATAAAAATATATATATGTTTGATCAAATTTTAATCAAAGATTCATATATTTGCAACTAGACGAAGAATATGACCTTAGCGCTCCAGTTGTACAATTCTCATAAATCATATGAGAATATGAGTGCATGTTATCATTGATCGTTCGGGATTTACTCATAGGATCATATGGACTGTATTTATTTAGAGCATCTCTAGCACACTACCTAAACAGACTATCTACCCTATATTTGGGCAGTGGAGCTCAAAAACACACTCCAGCAAACCTAACTATCAAACTACCTACTTTTATTGGCACAACAAATTTTCCTCTCCACTACCTACTTGGCTAGAGCATCTCCAACAACTCCCTAAATCAGCTTGGTATTCTTATAAACTTGGCAAAAACACAAAAAACCCTCTCCAACAACTTGGTAAATCAACTTGCTAAATTTCCCAAGTTGCTATCCGTAGGCCTCTACCGCCGAGATTTGCCAAGTTGCTATCCAAGTTGCTCTCCCCCACGGCAAATCCTCCCCGACGGGACAGAGCAAATCCGTCATGGATCGGCCGCCGCATCTCGTCATCGACCTCAACGAGGCCCGTCGCCGCCGCCGGGCCACCCCCGGCCAAGCAGCCCCGCCGCCGCCGAGGGAGTTGGCTCCGCCTGCCTCGAGCCCCACTTCCCCAGCCTCCTCCTCCATAGCTTCCTCCCATTGCCGCCACGCCCGGGAGCTCCAGCGGGCCGCCCCTAGTTCCGCGGGCCCGCGTAATCGAGCGGCACCGGTCCATCACGGGGAGAGCCGGGGCAACCGGAGGGTGCGCCTGGGACCCCTATGGCTCGACGCCTTCGTCACGCCGCCGCCCGTGTCATCATCGGTCGGCCCGAGCACGACTGCCGCCTCCCCGCTCGCTCCTTTCGACGGAAGGCGTAAGAAAGAGGACCGGTGCACAATTTTATTACACTTCCCGGACCTCTGTGCAAAACTCTAGTGACTCATATGATCAGATTTTTTTTTGATTTTAGCAAGTTGGAATAGCAAATTGTTGGAGAGAACTCTTTTTTGACTTGCCAAATGAAATAGCAACTTGCTAAATCACACAATTTAGCAAGTCAATTATTCCAAGTTCTTAGGGATGCTCTAAACCAGGCTGCCTATTTCTCCCACCCCCACGTCCCCCCGCCCCCCATTTGCATCGCACGCACGTGCTCCTAGAATGACAGGACTGACATTGCATTGGTTTTCCCCACGCTTGCCACGTGGTGATCCCTATGATCGGAGTGTAGCTCATGAACAGCTTCGCCATCATATGTGAAAACCCGCGTGGTACTAAAGACTCGACGAGGCGATGCTCAAAATCACAAAAGTAAGAAAAGGTCCATTTTACCAGCTGCTCCCTGCCTCAAACAACATTTACTTTGCCAAGATAAACTGACTACACGAGCTTATTCTCCTCACGCCATCATGAGTCATTCACTAAAAGGGTGTCTCTCCTAGTTGAGGTTCCCAAGCAATCCCATCCGCAAGATAAAACTGATGACACGAGCGAGCTTATTTTTGTCTCGTCAATATCAATAGGCTTCATAACCATAGCGAACCACATAGGCCTGCAAGTGTGTCTCTTTTTAGTTTTTAGAGCACCACACATGCGGGCTCTTTTCACGGGGACGCAAAGGCATTGCCATCGTGGCATGGCATCATGCAAGCAAAGCCTTTCGTCTCATTCCTGATCTGATCTCCTAGTGGATGGCCTTGTTCAGCTCGGCGTGCCAAGATGGCAAGGTGTATGCGTTGACTATCACTGCATGCATGTTGCAAGTGAATTGTGTAGGTGACATGACCATTGACCGATGAATTCAGCTCTGAGCCAGTCAGCAGCCGCTGAAATCCTCCAATTCTAGATAAGAAACTTGACAAGTTGAGGCCATGGATCTCTACTTTGTTCACTCCTCAAGCAACACCTCAGCTCAGTTGCTCCTCCCCCGATCGTCACCTCACCTATGGAGTACTTGCCAAAACCACTAGTACCCTATAAACACCACCACCATGGCTGGCAATGTCACTGACATTGGTGCAAGAACTGTAGCGGCATTGCTGCTGCACCACCATGGGGAGCAGCAACATGGACTACGACAACGACAAGAAGCCCAGAGAGCAGACGACGAGGAAGTCGAGGACGATGCTCCTGCTCCTGGTCCTCACCAACTTGGCCTCCATCCTCGTCTTCTCCGGGGCCGGCGCGGCGCTGCACGCGCATGTCGGGCGGCACTACCCGGCCGTCGTCCATGCGTGGGGCTCGGCGAAGCTGCTGCGCGAGCTCAACGCCACCGGGCTGGCGCTCGCCGCCAGCCACGCCGAGGTGGTGGACCTGTCGGACCGCCTCACCGCCGCCAATAAGGTCATGGAGACCATCCTCGGCGGCAAGGCCGCCAAGCGCGACATGGAGGCGGCGATGGAGGAGCAGCGGGAGGCGGCGTCCGGCGGGCTGCTGTGGAACCAGGACCTGCCTCCCGACGGCGAGCTCAAGCTCGCCGTCGGCCCGCACAAGCTCCCGCACAGGCGCCTGAGCGGAGGCGCCGGCGCCGGCGGTGGCGACGGCGAGGTGCTGTTCCCGGCGCTGGGGCAGGCGTGCCACCGGTACCGGGACGAGCTGGATCGGTACATGAACTACACGGTGGGCGGGGAGTGTCCCTCCGACGAGGCGTTCGCGCAGCGGCTGATGCTCAAGGGGTGCGAGCCTCTCCCCCGGCGACGGTGCCGGCCACAGACCCCCGCCGGGTACGTGGAGCCGACGCCGCTGCCGGCGAGCCTGTGGGCGATCCCGCCGGACACCAGCATCGTGTGGGACGCCTACTCCTGCAAGTCCTACGGCTGCCTCGTCAACCGCGGCAAGGCCAAGGGCAGCTACGACTGCAAGGACTGCTTCGACCTGCGCGGCCGGGAGAAAGACCGGTGGGGCGCCGCCGCCACCGCCGCACCACCATCACCGACGACGACGAGGAGCGGAGCTCGCTCGACTTCACCATCGACGGCGTGCTGGCGCTGCTTCCAAAAGGCAGCGTGCGGATCGGGGTGGACATCGGCGGCGGGTCGGGGACGTTCGCGGCGCGGATGCGGGAGCGCGGCGTGACCGTGGTGACCACGTCCATGAACTTCGACGGGCCGTTCAACAGCTTCATCGCGTCGCGGGGCTTGGTGCCGATGCACCTCAGCGTCGCCAGCCGGCTGCCCTTCTTCGACGGGACGCTGGACCTGGTGCACTCCATGCACGTGCTCAGCAGCTGGATCCCCGACGCCATGCTCGACGCCGCGCTCTTCGACGTCTACCGGGTGCTCCGCCCCGGCGGCGTCTTCTGGCTCGACCACTTCTTCTGCCTCGGCACGCAGCTCGACGCCACCTATCTGCCCATGTTTGATCGGATTGGGTTCAAGAAGCTCCGGTGGAACGCCGGCAGGAAGCTCGACAGGGGAATCCAGATGGACGAGTGGTACATCTCCGCGCTGCTCCAAAAGCCCACGAGGTGACTGGTGAGTGGTGACTGACCATGTATGCAAGCTTACTGGCCGTTTACGTACCCAAGAACAACACAAACATAACTCGCAATTTAATTTCTGTGTTACCATGCTTCTCATTGAGTTCCTTGATGCAGTGCATGTATGTATTCTTCTTTTTTCTTTTTCAAGCGAGGATATCCTCATTCCCATTGAGATCATAGTGTATGTATGCATGCATTCATTTCAACCCAAAAGGTTAAACAGGCAAGAAAGTCAGTCAATTCTATGTAACCTTGTTCGGTTAGCTGATTCCAGTCCCAATGAATCATTCCAGGTTTAAGGTAACAGTTCCAACTGGAACTTTCTGAAGTGCAGCCAGACAAAGCCTTAAGTAAAATTAGATTAATCTCTTGCTACCTTGCCTTGTTACAGATGGGTGGATATTTAGAGAAACGATTACATTAGCTTCTCTCTCAAGCAATGCAACTACAGCTATCTCTAAACAACCAATTACAAAACTTTGTTGTCAAAAAAAATAATAAAAAAATACAAAACTACAGCTATCTCAAGCAATGCAACTGCAGCTATCTTGTAATTTCTCAGAATCCTCTCTTCGGAAGATATCCCATAAAGCACCACTAGTTCTCTTGTGCATCAGAGGCTTACACAAGATATTTGATGTTTTATCTAAAGCTATATTTCTAGATGAACGAGCGGTCAGCCGGGGACGGCGGATCGACGCCGCTGAAGACGGACCCGTGCTGACCATATTTTCCGTCCTCCCGTCGCATCTGCTACCGTGGGCCGTCCTCCTGCCGCATCCGTCAGTGTGGGCCGCCTTCACGCGTTTCTGTTTCACGTGCCGACCAGATCTTCCCAAACATGTTTCTTTAAAAAAAATAAAATAAAAAGAATAGTAAAAAGACACAGTAAAGAAGGGAAAAAAGAAAAAACAAGAAAGAAAAAATGAAAGAGAAAGCTCTGTGAAGACTGAAGGACGAAGGTGTCAGAGTGTCGGGGCCAGCTGGGCCAGCAAGGTGTCGGCGCAAACTGGGAAGGTGTGTGGCCCAGCTGCAAAATCGGGCTTCCCTCGAGGTGTCCGCGCGTGGGCCGGACGGAGTCGCTTGCTCGCCAGGAAGGCGCTGTTGGAACTAGCCCTTTAATCACTCACTCTCACGCACAGACGCAAGGAGGATGGAAGCTAGGCGACGAATGCCCCGGCCGCCGGACGGCCTGTATGTTGGCTTCTTGATTAACTTAAAGGACTCGAACACTGGGCACACAATTACATCCGGCTTAGCCATGGCAACCCACCACCCACGCAACTACCAAGCCAATCACCATGCGCACGAACGCTCCCACTCCTCCGAACTTCATAGAGCCGCTACTCTCCACGAGACTCGGTCTCCAGCTTCACTGCGCCGTGCATGCCACAAGACTTGGCCATCAACCGAACTGACTAATGCACTCCTAACAAACTACATACACATGCAGTCTAATGACTCCGGCCAACGCGAACACATCACGTATCCAGCCACACTAAGCCAAACACGTTAACGCAAAACGTGACTGACATCTATTCTATATGCAAGACTCAAAACTAATTTAAGTCATGATTATTTCTAACAGGTGCCGCACTCACGCGTGGGCTGAAGTCGATCATGGGCCGTGCTCGTGGGATTGGTGTCCCTTTTCCCTTAGGAAAAAAAAGTCGTCCCTCAACTTTCGCCTAAAATTAGACAAAAACACACCAATTAACTTCCTAAACCATTCATATTACGCCCTAGAACGGTTTTGGATGGCGGTTTTACTAATGATAGGTTTGCTACTGTGACAATAGTTTTGTCTTTTTTTTTTATATTTATTTTGACTAAATTTTTAAAAAATCATAATAAATTATAGAAAAATTATAAAATGAAAAACTCAATTTTATTGGACTCCACATGAGTAGATTTACAAGTGAACATATAATATAGTATGATTTAATACAAAATTATTGCCATGAATGTTTTGTATTTTTCTTTTTTATTTATTTTTGTTTGAATCTTTAAAAAATCATAGTAAATCTTAGAAAAATTATAAAATAGAAAATTTAATTTTGTTATATTAGACCCAACATAGTGAATAGACAATATGGTATACTTTAGTCCAACAAAATAATTATAGAAGCTGCAGCTATAAATTATTTCAATTAATTAGATCTAAAGCAATAATAAAAACTTTATACTAAAGTGTACCATATTATATAGGGATCTCTACTATATATTCTCTGTGTAGATCTACTCATGTGGAGTGGAACAAAATTAGATTTTTTATTTTATAATTTTCTGATGATTTACTATGTTTTTTAAAGATTTGGCCGAAATAAATAAAAAATAAAAAGACAAACATTCATAGTAAAAACTTTATACTAAAGCATACCATATTATATGTTCTACTCATATGGAGTTCAACAAAATTAGATTTTTTATTTTATAATTTTTTGTAATTTACTATTATTTTTAAAAGATTTAGTTGAAATAAATAAAAAAACCCGTTATGGTAGTAAACCTATTGTTACTGTAGCAAAACCGCTATCCAAAACCGCCCAGAGACGTAATATGAACAGATTTGAAGGTTGAGGGACGCGTTTAACAGCTATCTAAAACTGCCCATGGACGTAATATGAACGCTTTGAGGCACCTAAGGTAGATTTTTTCTTTTCCGTTACCAGACTGGACCACGACGAATAGCATAGGGTAGTAGCGCACTGCTCAGCTGCGGGCTGTGGCTGTACAGGTTGAGGCCGTTGGGGCTGAGGTTAGCACAATTAGAGTAAGGCTAATAATACAGCCGACTAGTTGGCTCTAAAATTTTTTGTAGCTTTCTCTCAGCCCACTCATATAATGTTTAGCTCTTGACTATTAATACATGACCCACTTGTCTCTCTCAAATAATTTCTTGATTTTTGTAGCTGAGTTGGTTGTAAGCTTACAATCTACTTGCACTTTCTCTCCTCCACCTTGGCATTTAGCCTTCTTAAAACCCACTATTATACTTGCTCTTAGCACTAGCCACAATTAAATTAACGGTGAGCCTGACCTGCTGTGTCACATCGAATCTTTAAATACATGTATAGAGTATTAAATATAGACTAAAAGAATAACTAATTGCATAGATTTTGACTATTTTGTAATATGTGCTAATGACATATTAATTATACGTAAAAAATTTATTTTATGGTTCATTGGCGAGTTCTGTAATTTGTTTTTTATTAGTATTTGTAAACCTCTTCTGACATTTCATAGACCATCCAATATGATACAGATAAAACTTTAGCCACTGCATCCAGACAGTCCTAGATGGTGATGCACCAGCAAAAGGAAAAAAAAAAAAATTTGACTTCGAGCCGCGTGTGCAAGAAACCCACGCGAAAGCAAAGCAAGCGTGTCAGTCTCCTTTACTCTCGTCGATGACCAGGCCGCCCATGTGAGCAATTAGTTATTTATTTAGTTAAAAGGGATCTCAAAAAACACAAAAGTTAAAAGGGATGGCTTCCATGTGCTACGTCCTGATGTACACGTGCAACGTTCTCCTAGAGGAAGTGGTTTAATTTCTTCTGCCTCCCCATAGGCAACTTTATGTGTATGTCCATGCATGTTTTGATTGGTAGCTTACCATGAGTACCTCACGGTGTTATGTCCATGCATGTTGTCAGACCAAGATGCAAATTTAGGGGGTGTTTGGATGGTGTGGAAAAAGTTTTGCCTGTGTCACATCGAAATGTCGGAGGGATGTCGGAAGGGGGTTTCAAATACTAATAAAAAAACAAATTACAGAACTTCGTCAGAAACGATGAGACAAATTTTTTAAGTATAATTAATCCGTCATTAGCGAATGTTTACTGTAGCACCACATTGTCAAATCATGGACTAATTAGGCTTAAAAGATTCGTCTCACAAAGTTATCGCAATCTGTGTAATTAATTATTTTTTAGACTATATTTATTACTTCGTATATATGTGACTAGATTCGATAGGACGGGGCAAAAAATTTGCCAGGGGAATCCAAACACCCCCTTAAGCACTATTTATGTCGCTGCAGGCAGTCGATCGAGTTGCTGGAGGCATCTCCAAACAGTGATCGCTGCCCCGATTGCTATATATGTGCATACAGCCCGATGCACGATGGCCCGGCACGAAGCATGATTTTTTGGCCCAGCCCAAGCACGGCACAGCCAGATGTTGTATGGACCCGGGCCGGCCCGGCACGGTGGTGTATAGGGCCGTGCTTGGGCTGCACCCTAGGCACGTGGGCGGCACGACACGGCCCGGTAAAATAGATTCGCCCGATGCTAGACCGGTTGCCATGTGCCCTAAACTAACTCGGCCATCCTCTCCCCTTTTCGCCGCCGTTCCTCATCCGCACCTCCATCGATTCCCCACACCCATCCCGCTGCTCCTAACCACTCTATCCCGATCCGCTTCAAAGGTTCTCTCCCGGAACCTATCCGCCGCTCCATCCCCATCCGTAGCTCGAAGCTTCTCTCTCCGGTTCCCGCACCGGCAGAAGGACACCGACCTCGCCACCTTCTTCGCTCCGCGGCGGTGGAGCCACGGCGGCCGCGGCCGCCGGGCATCGAGCACGGCGGCAACAACGACGGGCGGCGTCGAGCACGAGTAGCGGCGGCGGCAGCCTGTTCCACGACCCTGCGGCGGCGGGGCGTCGAGCACAGCCGTAGCGGCGACGGCAGCTTTTTCCATGGCCCCGCCGATGGCGGCGCCGAGCGCAGCCACGGCGGCAAGAGCAGGCCTCCCACCACGCGCGGCCACGGGCGGCCCTTGGCCAAAAAAGGGCGTGCTCAACGGCCGGCCCGGCACGAAAAAATTGGCCCGATAGGTCGCCTGGGGCCGCTGGCCAGGCACGGCAAGCCCAGGACGACACGCGACGCCGGCTCGCCGTGCTCGTTGGGCCGCGGCCCCATCCCCATCGGGCTCTTGCCGTGTCGGGCCGGGCGGCCCGTTGCACATATATGCCGATTGCATGTTGGGCCGGGCCGGCCCGTTGCACATATATGCCGATTGCATGTTGGGCCGGGCCGGCCCGTTGCACATATATGCCGATTGCATGTTGGTCTGCTTGGAGTACGGAACGGACTTCCAGCCATTGGTCATGTTGCAGGGTATATATTGCGACACTTTCGGGGTCGCGAGCACATGTGTAACGAACTAGGGTAACTGGAATCGGAATTTAGGGAAGATAGCAAGCAATTGGATTGGGATTAGGAAGAACACAGCTGAATCCGCGAGGTTTTGGAAACTTTATTGATAGAGAGTTCGTTACAGAAATCTTTATTGACAAGTTTCCTCTCCCTGACGAACGGCTTATAAATCGCCGCGGCAACGCTCAGACGCTCCCTGGCCGCTACTCGAGTCACCCCGGCCCACATACTACGGCCCAATACAGAAGAGGGACACAGCCCATTAATTTCCTCCCCCTTAAGCTGTTGCTTGTCCTCAAGCAATCACCTGCGGAAACCTTCTCTGAATATCAGCAGATTCCTCCCAGGAAGCTAATGGTTCCGGCATGTCCTTCCATTTAATCAAAAGCTGAGTTAATTCTGATGATCCCTTACACACCACTCTCTTTTGCAGCGCTGTTTCAGGTAACCCAGATGCTGATTCCTCATAAGCAATGGTGGACAGATCAGTGATTACCTCAGTGTTGGTTGGGATGTGCTTCTTGAGGAGTGAGACATGAACTACTGGGTGGACTTTGGCATCAGCTGGTAGATCAAGACGGTATGCTACCTTGCCGACCTTCTGAAGAATCTTGTATGGTCCAAAAAAATGAAAAGCTAGCTTCTGACAAGGTCTGGTGACCACTGAAGATTGTATATGAGGCTGGAGTTTCAGATACACCATATGTCTCCCACTTCAAAAGATCTTTCAGTTCTGTTTTTGTCAGCTTGAGCCTTCATTCGCTGCTGAGCTCGATTCAACTGTTGCTTGATGATTTCAGAGAGCAGTTCTCTTTCTTGTAACCATCCTTCCAAATCTGGTACAGTTCCCAGCTGTAACTTGCCAATGCCCAACTGTCTGGGTGAATGCCCATAGAGAACTTTAAAAGGTGATTTACCCAATGCTGAGTGGTAAGATGTATTGTACCAGAACTCTGCAATATCCAGCCATTTGCTCCATTTTTTTGGACAGGACTGCACCAGACATCTGAGGAAGCCTTCCAAGCATTGGTTTAGCCTCTCAGTTTGCCCATCTGTCTGAGGGTAATAGGAGGAACTCATCAAGAGCTTTGTGTCTGATAGAGTGAATAGCTGTTGCCACAACTGACTGGTGAAGATCCTATCTCGATCAGAAATGATAGCTTTAGGAAGTCCATGCAGCTTATACACATTGCTGAAATAGGCTTGGGCCACTTGAAATGCTATGAGTGGGTAGGCCAGTGGAATGAAATGTCCATATTTTGAGAATTTATCAATGACCACCAATATTGTATTGTGTCTGTCAGACTGGGGAAAGCCTTCAATGAAGTCCAAGCACACAATTTCCCAAGCTTGTTGAGGGATTGGTAATGGCTGCAGTAAACCAGGGAGCTTCACATGCTCAGGTTTAGCCTGCTGACAAACTTGACACTGCTGAACAAACTTTTGCACTGATGTTTTAAGTCCAGGCCAAGCAAAAAGTTGTCTCACTCTAGCATATGTAGCATTGATCCCAGAGTGCCCTCCGTGTCCACTATCATGCAATGCTATCAGTATATGCTGCTGAGCTAGCTGATTATTGCCCACCCAAACTCTTTCTTTGTATCTGATTATCCCTTCATGCAAGGAGAACTGAGGATTGCTGCCTAGTGAAACACTAAGTTCAGTCAGCAGCTTTTGTGCCTGAGAGTCCTCCATATAGCCTTCTTGAAGCTTAGTCATCCAGCTAGGAACACATTCAGAGACAGCCTGAACACTTTCAGAGTGAGGTACTCTTGATAGGGCATCTGCAGCTGAATTGTGTATGCCTTGCTTGTACTGAATCTTGTATCTGAGATCCATAAGCTTCATAAGTGCTTTGCGTTGGAGTTTGGAGGAGACTCTCTGCTCAGTTAGATGAAGCAAACTCTTATGATTTGTCTTGATGAGAAATTCTTTATGCAATAGATAGGGTCTCCATTTTTCAATTGCTAGGAGAATTGCCAAGCATTCTTTTTCATAAATAGACAAGGCTTGATTTCCGGGACAGAGATGCTTGCTTAGGTAGGCAATTGGATGCTGATCCTGCATGAGTACTGCTCCAATTCCTAAGTCACTGGCATCAGTTTCAATACTGAACATCTTGTTAAAATCTGGCACTGATAGCACTGGTGCTTGGACCAATCTTTGTTTGAGCAGAATGAAAGCAACATCTGTGGCTGGAGTCCACAGGAATTGCACACCTTTCTTCAGCAATTCAGTAAGGGGTCTGCTGGGCATACCATAGCCTTGAATAAATTTTCTATAATACCCAGTCAATCCAAGGAACCCTCTCAATTGCTTGATGTTTCTAGGTGTTGGCCAATCTACCACAGCTCTGATTTTTACTGGATCTGTGGAAACCCCTTGATCAGACACTACATGCCCCAAATACTCCACTGATCTCTATGCAAAGGAGCATTTAGACTTTTTGGTTAGGAATTGATTGGCTTGGAGGATTTGGAATACTTGCTCCAGCAGCTTAAGATGGTCCTCCAGGTTTGAACTGTAAATTAGTATGTCATCCATGAAAATCAAGACACCTTTTCTCAGCAAAGTTGCAAATATTATGTTCATCAAGCTCTAAAATGTTGCTAGAGCATTAGTGAGTCCGAAAGGCATAACCATGAATTCATATAGTCCACTGTGAGTGCTAAATGCTGTCTTATGCTGTTCACCCTCTGCCATACAGATCTGATGGTACCTAGACCTGAAGTCAAGCTTGGTGAACCAAGATGCACCTGCCAATTCATCTAATAGCTCATCCACCACCGGTATTGGTTGTTTATTTTTCACAGTAATGGTATTTAGATGTCTGTAATCTATGCAGAACCTCCATGTACCATCCTTTTTTCTGACCAATAACACAGGTGAGGCAAAAGGGCTTGTGCTTGGTCTAATGACTCCTTGATCTAGCATCTGTTTGAGCTGTGTCTCTATCTCATCCTTCTGAATTGGAGAGTATTTATAAGGTCTCATCCTCACTGGTTGAGCTCCAGGAACCAATGGAATAGTATGGTCAGCAGCTCTTTTTGGTGGTAAAGACTGTGGCTCTTGGAACAAATGCTCATATTTGTGCAAGAGAGCTTGCACTTGGTTCATTAGCTTAGGATCCCCATTAGAAGAAATTTTCAGAAGGTCTCCTTTGAATTCCTGCAACTGTGGTTGCCAAAGCTGAACAGTGTGCAATACAGAACCATGCTTCAGTGAGCCCTTCATCTTAGCATTGGATATCTCAGGACAAGAGGAATGGTCACCCAATACTCCTTGGAGTTGCAACCTTTTACTAATGTGGGTAATTCTTATTTGCTTTGTTCTATAATCTACCCAGACTGGAGTGACTATTTCCAACCAATCTTCTCCCAGTATCATATCATAGCACTGCAGGAAAAGCACTCTGGCTTTACTGGTAGAAGTATACCCCTGAATGTGCCAAGCAAGTTCAGGAACCTCTGTGGTTCAACACATGGTACTGCCATCAGCTATCCTGAATACAGAAGGATCACATGGCTTAGTGGGTAGACTGAGAGACTGCACCAATCTGTCACTGATGAATGTACCAATGCTTCCTAAGTCCACAAGGATCAAGACTTGCTGTTTCCCTATCTGAGCCAATAACCTCAAAGTATGTTTCCTGGCCTGGGAATGCTGTTTGCTAGACTGCACTGCTAGGATTGTCTGATCATCCACTGTGGCTTCTTTAGATATTTCCTTATCCATGCTAGCCAATTCCAATGCATCCCTCAACTCCTCCATGACATGCAAGGGAATATTTGTAGGACACTTGTGGTTGTGATTTCATTTTTCTCCATAGCGAAAACACAGCCCCAATTTTTGGCGATGTGCCTTCAATGAATCTACTCTGTCATCACCTTCCATTTTGTCAGACTTGGGTTTGAGCTTTTCTGCAGTTTGAGTCTTGGCTCTGTCCATAGCCTGGAACTGCTTATACTGAGATTTGCCAGAGTCACGAGAATGACTGTGCTGCCTGGATGACTCAAGCTCTTCCTCTTGTAAGAGTGCAAGAGCACTTGCTGTATCCACTGAATTTGGCCTGTGTAGAGCAATGACTGAACAGATTTCCTCTTTCAGACCCCCCAACAAAATGCGTCACAAAAAAGACCTCATTGTAATTGCTGTAGAGAAGAATCCCATGAGCAAGTTCCTCAAATTTTTTCTGATACTCAGCCACCGATCCTGTTTGTCGAAGGGCATCGAACTGACGCAGCTGAGACTGATATTGGTCTTTGTCAAACTTCTCAAGAACAGCTGAACACAATTGCCCCCAATCGTTTATCCTCCCTCGCCGCTCCTGAGTTTGCAACCATAATGCCGCGGGTCCTGTGAAGTTCAATGCTGCAAATCTGGTCTTCATCTTGTCATGCACCGAGTAGACCTCGAAATACATTTCACAATGATCCCGCTAGAGGCGAGGATTGTCTCCGTCAAATTTGGGAAACTCAAGCTTGGGGTAAGCACTAGAACGAGATGACGATTCATGAAATGGAGAATCGACCGAAACATGCTGGGAGAAGTTTTGATTCGTACCCTAAGGAATCTCGGGTGGCGGTCCAAGGACCCCACCCTGCTCGCCATGGCCCTTGGCCCGCTCCGTCGTCGATGCAGATGGGCGCAACGACGCTTGTGGAGCTCGGTTGAGGTCGATAGGGTTGACCCCACCGTGAGGAGGGTTCGGCACCTCCGCGCCTTGATGAGGCGGATTGTTGCCCTGTAGCAGCGTCTTCGATGGAGGAGGTGGAGCGGGGAGCAGGGGTCGCGCCTCCAAGTTCTGGACCCGCGTCGACGTCTCCTTCGTCTGCTGGATCATCGCCCCCATGGATGTTTCCGCTATGGTTCGCCATGACTCCAACTCGTGCAGCTTGTCCAGGGACGTCGCCATCGCCTCCTGGAACCCGGCGAACTGCTTCGCCATGTCCTGCACGTCCGCTAGCTTCGCCGCCATGCTCTCCATCGCAGCCTTGATCTCCTCCAAGGAAGTCGCCATTTCCTGCTGATGCTTGGTCAACTTCCTCTTCGGCGCCAGACTGTCGATCCCCACCGAAAATGCTCGTGCGTCACCGACCCAATCAACGCAGGCCGGACTTGCGAAATCACGCGTTCTTCACCCTAGAGGAAGAACGGTGACCAGCCGCCGCGAATTACAATCGTGATCCAGGCGAAGTTCCGAGCGATTTTGGGGAAAAATTTTTTGGTGGTACGGGATCGTGGGCTCGATTACCAATTGTAACAAACTAGGGTAACTGGAATCGGAATTTGGGGAAGATAGCAAGCAATTGGATTGGGATTAGGAAGAACACGGCTGAATCCGCGAGGTTTTGGGAATTTTATTGATAGAGAGTTCGTTACAGGAATCTTTATTGACAAGTTTCCTCTCCCTGCTGAACAGCTTATAAATCGCCGCGTCAACGCTCAGACGCTCCCTGGCCGCTACTCGAGTCACCCCGGCCCACATACTACGGCCCAATACAGAAGAGGGACACAGCCCATTACAACATGGCCCCGCTTCGAGTGCGCGGAATGAAGGTGGGATTTCGACATTACCACGTCCATATTTTGCTACGGCGCTTCTAAGCCGTGCATGCATGCAGACGAGTGGAGAGACGGACAACAACACCACCCACAAGTTATGTGCTCATGCTTACTCTTGTAACTAGTGTAAGTACTAATGTTCTTGCGTTCATCTGCGTATACAAGGACAACAGAGAGATCCATAGGGGTTGATACCTCATCTCAGTAGAACTCGTAGTGGTAACGTCTTGAGAAATCATTCTATCGATCACTAATACACACACAGGAAGCACAGTATAAACACAGTGAAATAGAGGGAACGAGAGCTATTTATTTTTTTCTCTTATACACAATGCAAATGCAATGACTCTTCGGTACAGAAGGAATACAGTTGCTATATATTTTGGGACTCTGCCCGGTTCCCCTTTATGATGGGGAGGGAGCGCCGGTGATTCTCGTGATGAGGACACCCTAGCTCATCATGCTCCATCATATAAAGAACATCCACTCTATCTAGTACAGTTGATTAGGGCCACTTACACAAAGTTGTACCAAAAGCATACAAAGAGTACGAATTTGTTCCTAGCTGAAACTAACTTTGACATATTTGAGAATCTTATACCACCTAAATGCTCTACGTATGTCTTATACTAAGGTTTACATAAGAAGAAGGTTTACATAAGAAGAAGCTATTGCTGAACTAAAAGAGAGAAGATGATTTGCATATATAGAGGCTAAACTAGCACTCCACCTAGCTGACATGACGGACAGCCTCAAAGAAAATCATAAATCTTGATTCTCAAAAGCTATGAAGGTCCATGAAGAGTCGTTGGAAAGTCTACCGTCACCTTTTTGGAGGCTACCAACGTTAATTGTCAAGTGAAATAACGAAAATCCCCTGTTCTAAGAAAATACACTTGTTCTCTATATGATAGTGCTTCATGATGTGTTGTAAGAAAATATACATGTACACATGTGCCATAAAGTGTCATAAAAGGGAACTAATGCATTTTCTTATAACAGGAATATTTTGGCCATTTCGCATGACACTTAATGGTGTTAGCCTCCAAAGTGAATGGGAGTGTCATACAGGGAAAGAAACTTAGACGTAGTGTCGTACGAGGAAGTCTGAATAAATTTGTAGGACTATAGTAGTGGTAAGTGTGTCTAAAAGTGTCATACAAGAAATTTTCTCTTTGTTCCATCATCGGTTCTCAGTGAGCTCTGGGCCGAGGTAGCTCATGTAATCGTGTTTACTTATGGCCTGTTGGTACACCGACTTCACAAGTGAAATAGTTTTTTCGGCTTAGTATGTTCCATAAAGTAGCTTCACTAGTGAAGCTAAAATTATTTTCATAAACTTTTGCTAAAACAGCTTCTCAGTGAAGATAGAAAAGAGATAGCTAAAAGAAGCTAGTATTTTCAGGTTTATCCAGTTTCACGTAAAGAACTGTGCACATAGAATTTTTTTTTCTTTTTAAGAAAGTGCTTATGTATACGCATATTTCACTAAGTAGGGTAAAGAGATTACAACAAAAGAAAACACTTTCCTTGTTCTTTCACCGGCGAGATGGCAGTATCGAATAATGTAAGTAAGGAGGGGAAAAAAAGCTGTGCACCGCTAGACGGTACATACAGTTCCGGACCCGTTTGGTCTAAAAACAGCTTTACTCCGTATGTGTGTGCGGGGGTTGTTGAAAAGCTATACCAAAGACACATGCCTAGTTGATTGTGACCTACCTGTTCACGCGGCGGCATCATGACGGGACGGGGGGCCATTGACTTGACTTAATCGATCGAGTCCCCGTCGGCCTTACATTCTCGCTACTGTCACTGTCTCACACAGCAGTCTCGCTCCCGCATCTCCTCATGCACGTCGCCGCGATGGCCAACGAAACCGTCGACGCGGCGCCGCCTCCTGCCACCCCGTCCCCCGCGCCGCTGCTCCGGCCACGGCCGGAGGCGTTCGAGCACGGGCTCCTGCCCATACCCAAGCTCATCTTCCCGGAGGACACGCTGGCGCGTACCCTGGGCGAGCTCAAGGAGAAGCTCGCCGCCGTGGCCATCGATGGGCGCGTGGACGCTGCGGCGCTGGCGCAGGTGCTACAGATCCCGCAGGAGCATGCCGCGCTCGCGCTCCGCACGCTCGCGGCGGTGCTCCCCGCCGAGGACTCTGCGCTCGGGGACGGTGGCGGGGTTGGTGCAGCCGCGGACATCCGGGACGTGCTGCTTTTGCTCTACATCCAGCCTTACAAACGGCTCGTCCCGCTCCCGCTCCCGGAGAGGAGGGATAATACCAGCTGTACTTCGGATAGGTACCGTCCCGCGCTCTCCCCCACGAACCAGCAGGTCAGGATCAATCAACGAGTCCCATTCATCATATATATCATTTGATTGCTTTTCATAAACCATGCCTTGAATTCCCATTCATCGACTGCTGCGGAAATCGAAGGGCAGGCATGGTTTGCCCCTGCTAGGACGACACTCCCTCCGATAGATCCACTGGTCCATTTAGTCCGCCAGTGCATTTTAGTCATGATTGGTTCCCCCTTGCTTGCGTACCCTAGCTTGACTCCATTTGTTCTTGGGTAGATGAAAAACTCGAAGCTCGTTAGCTCACTCTCGGCTGGTGGCTGGCTTGACTCGGCTCGTTATGATGATGAGCCGAGCCAAGCCAGAATTTTAGCTCGTTAGCTATAACGAGCTAACTCAAGCCAGCTAGCGAGCCAAACCAGCCACACTTTAAAGAAAAAAAAGAAAGGACATATATTAATTTTGTATTATTTCATGTCTTCCATTTCATAATTGATTAATAACTGCTCTGGACCCCATAAACTTCAGATTATTGTAACTTTATTATTTTGTTTTTATTGGATATATATGGATACTCATGTACCACATTATGTATGATATGAAGTATAATATTATTATACTTGATATATATTAGTATATATTAATCTTTTTTTGATTTAAGGTTATTGGATGTATTCCTTTTGTATTGTTATTATTTTTAAACTTTAGATAAGTGTAAATATTATATTTTGTATATTTTTTATACCTAGCTCACGAGCTTAATGAGCCAACTCCAGCTTTTTAAACGAGCCGAACTGAGCTGGCTTTCTCACTCGCTATCCAGCCCTATTCTCGGCGATGGTGTCCAGCGGACACAACGCGCGCCAGCAGGACGGTCCACCGTCCCGTGAGCGCGGCCATGAGTGGGTACGATGACTACCAGTACTCAGCGAGCGAGTAGAGCGTCCCACGGTGTGCTAGCTGATACTAGAATACTGCCGCACTTGGCAGCAACCGCCGGATATGCACAGCTCTCAGTTTCTTCTTCCTCACAAATTTAGGTAGTCAAATTCAAACTCCTGAAAGTACAAATTTAATTCAACGATGATGCATGGTGGATGAGAAACCCAATCATATCGTTGCCTTCCATCATTCCATGTGACCCCCATGACAATGTTCCTGCATATATATATTAAATATGTATGTATATGTTTATACTCCGTACTTGAACGAGTCCTTTTCTTTGTTAAAAATGGTACTGGGTTGCAGAATTCTGTTGTGGCTTCTGTCAGCCTCACGGGTTTAGGGTTCAACTGGCGGCTCGGCAAAGCTGGCACGCTAGCAAAAGGTGCTGGCACGCTAGGAAAAGGTTCTGGCACACGCTAGGGGTTGTTGGATGTGACCTTGACGAAGTCGATGTGAAGGAGCCGAGGACCACCAGGGACGCAAACCTAGTACAACACATGGGCTCACGTGACACGCACACATTCATCTCTCTAGGAACGCACATGCATATATTCTACACCCTTCCGAATACCCATATATAAAAGTCCTGCAACTTTTGTTCAGATCATTTCTTCATCCCAAATCATTTAAATTTTTTTAAAAGATTAAACTATTCATAGTGGTGCTAGGTTAATAAAATATAAGTGAGTGCATCTTTAGTGGTGGTAGGTTAAGAGAGGCACCCGTGTAACAACATACTTTCTACTAATGATAGACAACAGAAAATTGCCAGTAAAAATGAATTTACTAAAAGGACCACTATGCCTAGAGGGGCACGGGGGTGTGTGTGTGTGGGGTGCGGGGGGAGGGTGGTGTTAGAATAGGCGTAATTTGAAGCTTTTAGACTTTACAGTGCATCAAAGTATCCGAATTTCTTATCATGATCGAATATTCGGACTTGTTTTAAATTTCTGATGTGGACTCCAGGCCATGGTGAATAGTGAAGAACTAGGGTTATGAAATTCACTTTAACTAAATACAAATCTGTTTTTACCACATGTTGGATGATACGATGTGATTCGAAACTACACAAAGTTGTGACTATGTCCCTGATGTTGAGGCGCCCAGAAAGGCCTTTAGAGTCCCTTTTAACTCCCCTCTTGCCTAGCGACCACAAAGATCAAGCCAAAAAATTTCACTAAAACAAGGAGGGTGATACAAACTTTCCGGAGCACCTCACAATCAAGATATGTGTGGTTCAACAGGAAACACCTAGGTGGCTAAGGTTACAAGAACCCAAAAGTAACAAATCAAAAAAAACCAAAATCACCTTCACATGCCTCATGTGGTTAAGAGACGGATCTTACTCCCCAAATCGCAAGCTTGAAGAATGCCACTCCAATCTCGCTCACAAGTTAGTAGATCTAAGCTTGTGAGAGGGAGTGTATGAGAGAAAGTGAAAAGCAATGAAGCCTTTTTGGCTCAAAGTGTAGGGTTTGAGTATTCAAAGTGTCCAAGAGGGGGGGGGGGAGGGAGAGAGAGAGAGAGAAGTGAGGAGTGAAATAAATTCCTCCTGAGCAACAAAGCCATCGGGCATGCAACAGACCCACACCGAAAATTCTGGCATGTGGACTAGAAATTCTTGTACCTATAAAGAACAGCGCGACCTCCCCACTTAGGATCAATTGTAAGACCAGAATTTCTGGTTAATTAGCAACTACACTAACCATATCAGGATTGCCTAGAAATTTATGTGAATCTAAAAACATGTGATCGTAATAGCAACGATATCCAACTTATTGGCTGTTTTTGCTCTATGGGTGATATGCATGTGGACACCGGCCATTGTTTGGGCTCCTCTATGCTTCTTGCTTCATTTTCTTGCGTCTAGCATGTTGAAGTTTTGCGTCGTTGCGTCTTGGTCAAACCCGAAGTACAACAATTTAGATGGAAGTATTTGGAGACCGCCTTGCTAGTCCCAATTTCATGGACATTTGCGCTAACACTAAATGGCGCTTCATGATAGATTGTGTCACCTTGTCAATTACAATCGTAGCCTTCAATTTCTTTCACCAAGACGTCCATAGAGCCAATTTTAGTGAACATTTCTTTGGTGGTCTTCTTTATGGGTCTGGCAGGACCTTCATCGTTTCTTCTAAAAGTTTTGTATCGCCTTGATATGCTCAGCGGGGACGTCAATTTTCACAAGCGAGCTGTTTTTGAACCATCTAAATTGTTATTTTTCGGGCGGCTTTTGTGCCAACTGCCTCTAGAAATATAGTCATTTTTAGAGGCTGTTGGCAAAACTAGTGGCCTCTAAAAAAGAAATGAGCTTTGCTATGATACTCCTAAATAACTCCTGAGTTATTCATTATTTCGATCGAATGGTTATGATCATCTAGTAATAAATGAAATATATATTTATTTAATTTTATAAAATAGGGTAAATAGAGAAAGTTTTAGATATGAGAAATCGTTTTTCTAGATTTGATTCATGCATGCATGATCTAAGTGATATGGTAAATCTTTTTAATTTTGTACCTTTGGACTGATATATTTGACTACCATATAATGTTGCATGTAACTTTACATACACTTGATTTTTGCATGTAGCCGCGTAGGATTTGCATGTGTATGTGATTAGCGTGTGTCCATGTGAATAGCGTGTGTATGTGTACAAAGGAAACCAGAGCACACTCTGCAGCCTAGGATTCAAGGTTAACAAATTTTCGATTAATCAATAGCAACAATAGTGCCATGTCATCCATGTATTATGCCATGTCATCCATGTATTATGTTATCAAGGATGCTGATAATTATTAGCTCCGACATTCTAGAAAAAAAAACTACACACGTACAGTGAATCATAATTCTCATATAGTTGGAAAATAGCTCCTCGATGCCATAATTTTAAGGACCACAAGTAATAGGAGTTGGGGCTGCACGGAGTGAGAAAAGGAATAATCCGAACTTTTGTTTCTCTCCCATGATTAGGAGAATCAGGACAAATGTTTTCATGGAGGAAGAAGCATTCCCCGCGCTCTTTTTTCTCCCGTCATCGAAGGAATCCAGAGGGATTATTTTTGTTTTCCTAGATTTTTTAATTTATTAAGTAATTTATAAAATATAAATAATCAACGACTCCTTGTATATAGGCAAAGGGAGTAGCTTAGCATTGCGCATGCGGTTTTTTAGTTGGGCCGGGGCCCTCCAGACACCATTTTAGAAGCAGATTTTGATTAAGCCATCTCTATCTAAAAGTAGAGGCAACTCTAGAAATCATTTCTATAGTAGTGTGTTATATAATTAGTATGACCTCTGACCTGTCTTTTATTATTCCAATTTACCTTGTTTTGCAGCTTGTTTCTAGTAACCGCCCCTGTTTTATTATGATTTCTCAAGCTGATGAAGAAATTCATCAGCTGTCCTATCTGCAAAGGCATATGAAAAATATTATTACTCTCTTGGCAGATTCTGTTGATGAGGATGATGGTAATGATTCTCTGGTATGCCACCTTTTTTCCTGAGTAATATGCTTTGGTATCTTATGTTTTCTGATTTTCATTCAAAGCTGAAGCTGACATGATGAACAGCTGATAGAACCATTAACCTTAAACATCAGATTAGACAGTAAGAGAAAAGGGTGTAGCATGCTTGCTAGGCAAACATTCCTGTAAAATGGCATGTAAAGCTCTGTTTTCACTTTTCCCAAGATGTAGGACTCGAAATATAATATGAGGTATGGTACACATATGTTTACACAGCTAACCTCAAACAAAGGAAAAAGAGTTGAGCAAGGAACTAATACATTATTTTTTTTAATGCTGGAAGGACATATATGGTCCAATTGACATTTCATCTTTTTTAACTGTTTATTACTCCTTCCGTTCATTTATCTCCTTCATCTAAGTAAAAATATTTTATTCAAAAATCTCCTTCATATTAGCTTGAGACTTGTCTACATTTATTGCCTATTTGTTGCTTATTGGCTACTACTTGCCTACATTTATTACCTCTTTGCTACTCATTGGTTGTTCTTTAACTCTTTGCTGCTCATTAAATACAAATTGAGTGTTTTTGCTCCGCTCTTTGGTTATTACACCAAAGGCTTAGATAAAGAAGATAAATAAATAGAGAGAGTATTTGTCGGGGACCAAAATAAGGGCCCTCCTAACAATTAGGCCCAAGAAACGCATAAAACTAGGCCACATAGTAACAAAACACGGCCTGCCAAGGCCCAGGCGCACACACTAACACCCCGAGCCCACATTGTTGGGACTTCAAGCAAACGCTAACTTTCCGCCCGTCCAAGCCTCCTTTACCAAGGCCTCGGACGAGTTCCTGTTTTCCGTCTCGCCCGAGCCTCCCCGTAGAGGCCTCGGACGGGCGTCCGCTTTCCGACTTCGCCCGAGCCTCTCGGCCGGAGGCCTCGGGCGGCGTCACTCTTCCGTCCCGGCCGAGCCCTCCCTGCCGAGGCCTCGGACGGGCACTAACCTCCGCCTCGCCCGAGGCCTCCCTGCAGCGGCCTCGGGACGAGTTCCGCCTTCCGTCCCGGCCGAGCCCCCGCTAAGGCCTCGGACGACACGCGCCCGCATCACCTGGTCAAAGGCCCGACCAGCGACTTGGCGTATATCTACCGCCCGCCTTCCCACGCTGGATCGCTGACGCTAGCCCCCGGGGGGATGGGAGCCGTCCTGTCACCACTCTGCACCTCTGCGCCCGCGCTCACGATTCACGCAATCCCTATAGTGGCGGCCATGCACGCCACTGTAGGGCGTCATGATAACTAACCCTCGTAACGAGTCCCATCACGGGAGTCCAAACACGGAGCACGCCGCGTCCGGGCAGAGCACGGCGCCACCCCAGACAGCCGCGGCCGGGTCTTCCGGTGCCCGCCCCCGTGCACCCAGCCCCGAGCGGGGCAGACGGAGATGGCCCCATACGCTGTATCTCTACGTCGACCACGCCGTATACGACAACGATGATACGCGGCCCTCGGGGGGCCGGGACCGAGTAAGTCAAAGCTACAGCAGGCCACGCACACGGGCACGCTCATCATGACACCCACGCCGACCCTGCGAGAGGCGGGCGTCCCCCTCCTTCGCCAAGAACGAGGAGCCGACTCCGGAGGCGGCGCCCGCCATCGGCAGTGATGCGGCGCCGTGCAAGACAAAACCGCCGCCCTCACCCGGGGCCTCGGCACAAGGAGAGAGGGAGCCCCAAGGCCTCGGCGGGATGAGGCGGCGCCCACCACCGTCTTTCCTATTCAAACAGATCTTTGTAAAGCCCGTCCATCCCCTTCCCGGCTATAAAAGGGGGGACGGGGTCCTTCCGAAGAGAGGTGAATCCAACTAAGCAAGTCAAGCAATCTCCTTGGCAAACAAAACACACACACACACACACTCATCTCACGCGAGACTTGGGACAGTTCCCCTCTCTCCACCTGCTTGTACACCCTACCTACAGGCACCTTGGTGCGGGACAATACAAATCCTTCTTGTGTCCTTCTTGCACACCATTCGGGGTTGGGAGCACGCCACGTAAATTCACTCGTTGGTACTAGGACCACTAGTTTTAGCACCGACAGTTGGCGCCCAGTAGGGGCTTGTGCGTGCTTTTTCGCTTTCCTTCTCGCCAAAACTACGGAATGGCCAGCAACGACATTTCGGGCGGATTCCCAGCCCTAACTCCACTCCACTCCGGCCCATTTGGAGCCGGGGACCCCGATCCGGTTTGGTGAGCTTGAGTTCGTGTCAAGCGGAGTCGATGCGACATGGAACTTCTCCCGGCCGAGTCCGGGGACCTCGACCCGAGCTCCGGTGGACCCACCGACCCGTCGCGGGGAGGCGCCGTGGGCTGACGTTCCCGCCCGAGCGCGACGGACGCACCCACGACGCCCGGCTAGATGCGGAGGAGGACCTTGCGGCGTTGTGGGTGGGCGGCGCGCGCCGCCATTGCCACCGCGCCCGGCCATTTGGCCTGGTCAACGCCGCTGCACACGGCGCAGCGTGCACGTCTCCACCGTCATGGGAGCTCGGAGGAGGCGTCCACACCGTCAGCCGGCGCTCCATGGAGCGCCTCGGCCTTGGACATCCCCGACGGATCCATCCACGCCTACGAGGAGTACACGGGTTAGGTAGGAGGAGCAGCGGCGCCACTGGGCGGCGCTACATCCACCCGATCCGGCGCTACCTCGAGGACACGGAGCCTGAGGAGGTTCCTTAGGAGCATGCCTTCGCTTTCGGCTACCCCCGGCTCGACTCCCGGGCGACATGTACGATCCGACTCGTGAATGCTTTCACGTGGAGATCGGCGAACTTCGGCGTCGGCGCCAACGCGGCAACGACAACGGCAACGGGGGTGACTCGAGGCCCGCCCGGGGGGCAACGCCCGATGGGCACAACGCTCGAGGACCCTAGCGCGTCCCGGCCTCGGGCCGGGGGCCATGGACTCCCGCACGTCACGGGCCCTCAGGGACCGGCGAACCACCGGCGACTCCTCAAGTGCCCACGGCGACCCGCTATGGAGCGGATCCGGGAGCTTGGGGGGCAGGCTCAGCGCGACCGTCTTTATTACGACGAGGAGATAAAGCATTCGAGCGTGCCCATCGTGCGACAGCGCAATCCTAGCCCCCGCTGCCCGCCAACATGCGCGTGAAGTCACCGTAAGGATCGTTAACGACGAAGGAGGGAGCGCCCCCCCATCTTTCCACGCGGCGAAGTCATAACGTCGCCGCGGCAGCCCTCCTAGTCCGGGCGATGCGGAACCATTGACCCCGGAGGGACGACGGATCCGAGATGATCTGCGAGACTATCTCGAGACAGTCGCTGTCCAAAGAAGTTGAAAGCTTCGGCCTCCCGGCATCGGACACCAAGGGATGAGGAGGACGAAGAGCGCCCACGACGCGAGCGAGAAGCCTCGGTCCATCCGGACCCATCGCGGAGGCCGATCCACGAGCGTCTTGGGACGACCGCTGCAGCATCGACGATGGTGACGCACGCAACGCCATCAACAACGCCAAGGAAGGAAGCCGGAGCCCGGGCGGATGCGACCGCCCGGCCACGCAGGCGGAAGGCGCGATAGCGATTTTAGGACCGTGACGATGCCGATCCTCGGGGGCATGGCGCCAGCCGGGAGATCCGCAAAGCACATGGTTCCCCTTCCGGTTCCGACCCGGCCAATCTTGCCAAATACTCGGGAGAAACGAACCCCGAGGTTTGGCTCAACGACTACCGCCTGGCATGCTAGCTTGGCGGCGCGGGACGATGACCGGCTTATCATCCGCAACCTTCCGCCTGCACTTGGGTGATTCGGCACGCGCGCTTATCTGGAGCATCTTCCGCCCGCACAATCCGCGGCCGGTCCGAGCTAGTCGGGGTTTTTGTGGGAAATTTCCAGGGCACATACGTGCGCCCGGGGAATTCGTGGGATCTCCGCAGCTGCCGCCAGAGGCCCGACGAGACGCTACGTGACTTCATCAGGCGCTTCTCGAAGAAGTGCACGGAGCTGCCCAACGTGGCCGGCACTGCCATCATCAATGCATTCCTTGACGGCATGACACGCAAGGAGCTCGTCCACGAGTTGGGCGGAAGATGCCGACCACCGCCAACGAGCCTGTTCGAGGTGGCGGCGAACTTCGCCTCCGGCGAGGAGGCGGTGGGAGCGATTTTCCGCAACGTCGGCGGCAAAGGGAAGCGGAAGGAGGACAATGCCGAGGGGGAGGCAACCCGTGGCCCCAGAAAAAACAAGAAGAACAAGCACAAAGGGAAGAAGGGCAAGAAAGAGGTGGACTCCGAGGGCGATATCGTTGCCACGGTGACCGCAAGACTCCCCGAGGCCCCCGGGCCGGGGCCTTCGACGACATGCTCAAAAAGCCCCGCCCTTTCCACAAATTCCCCGTCAAGCACACTATGGGGGAGTGCGACTTGGCTTGTCGCTTCTATCGAAGCTTCCCCACCCGAGGACAAGAAGAAGGAGGGGGAAAACAAAGGCGAGGAGTTCCCCGAGGTCCATGACGTTTTCATGGTCATCGGGGGGCGCCGGCTGCGAACCTCACCCAGCGCCGGATCAAGCGCGAACGTCGAGAGATATTCTCGGTGCACCCCGCCACTCCGGTACCGCCGTGGTCCGCCCGACGCCATCACCTTCAGCATCGACGACCACCCGCTCTACGTGTTCGGCCGGCGGTACCCGCTCGTGGTCGACCCCATTGTCGGCAACGTGCGGCTCACCAAGGTGCTGATGGATGGCGGAAGTGCCCTTAACATCCTCTACTCCGAGACCCTCGGCTTGTTGGGGATAGAGCGCTCACGGCCGGCCCGGTAGCTCTCCCTTTCGGGGCATAGTGCCGGGTAGACGCGCCGCCCCTCGGGCCGATCGACCTCCGGTGGCCCGCTTTGGGGACGCCGTCGAACTTTCGCAAGGAGGTCATCACCTTCGACGTGGTTGACTTTCGAGGAACCTATCACGGAATCCTCGGACGTCCAGCGTATCTGGTTCATGGCCGTCCCCAACTACACTTACCTTCTCCTCAAGATGCCGGGCCCTAATGGCGTCATCACCGTTGGCTCCTCCTACGAACACGCGTTCAAGCTGCGACGTCGAGGCAGTCGAGCACGCCGAGGCCGTGGCGATCTCCGAGGCCCTCGACACCAAAGCGTTACGCCGGCGCATTCGAGCCGTCCGACGGAGTGAAGGAGGTCCCGCTGGACCCCCTCTCCATCGGCAAGGCGGTGAAGATCTGCGCCTCCCTCGACCCGAAATAGGAAGTTGTGCTCGTCGACTTCCCCGCGCAAACGTCGACATCTTTGCGTGGAGCCCCTCGGACATGCCGGGCATTCCGAGGGTAGTCGCCGAGCACTCCCTTGACATCCGGCCGGGTCCAAGCCCCGAAGAAGCGGCGTCTGCGCCCGATTTGACGAGGAGAAGCGCAGGGCCATTGGTGAGGAGGTGAACAAGCTTTTGGCGGCCGGGTTCATCAAGGAGGTGTTCCACCCGAGTGGTTATCTAACCCCTGTCTTGGTTAGGAAAAAGAGTGGGAAATTGAGGATGTGTGTAGATTATATTAATCTAAATAAAGCATGTCCGAAAGTCCCTTTTCCCTTACCACGTATCGATCAGATAGTCGACTCCACTTCGGGGTGTGAGCTCTTATCCTTCCTTGATGCTTATTCCGGCTACCACCAAATCAAGATGAAGGAGTCCGACCAGCTCGCGACCTCCTTCATCACCCCTTTCGGTATGTCTTTGCTGCGTGACAATGCCCTTCGGGCTCGAGAACCTTGGGGCCACGTATCAGCGGTGCATTTGGGCGTTTTCGGAGACCACATCGGCGAAACCGTAGAGGCCTACGTCGACGACATCGTGGTCAAGACCAAGGAGGCCGACAACCTCATCTCGACCTTGAGGTCGCTTTTCGGTGTCTCAAGGCCAAGAGCGTCAAGCTCAACCCCGAGAAGTGCGTCTTGGGGTCCCCCGAGGCATGCTTCTCGGGTTCATCGTCTCAAAGCGGCATCGAGCCCAACCCGGAGAAGGTAAGCGTGGTAACGAGCATGGGGCCGATCGAGGATCTGAAGGGCGTGCGGCGAGTCATGGGTCGTCGGGCGTCTCTAAGCCGTTTCATCTCACGGCTCGGCGAGAAGGGCCTGCCCCTCTATCGCCTCCTAAGAAAGTCCGAGCGCTTTTCACGGACCTCCGAGGCCCGGGGAGGCCCTCGACAAGCTCAAAGCCGCCCTCACGGTGCCCCGATCCTCGTCCCGCCCGGTAGAAGGGGAGCCCCTCCTCTCATGCGTTGCCGCAACAACGTAGGTAGTCAGTGCGGCCATCGTCGTCGAGAGGAGGGGAGGAGGAGGGCCACACACCTGCCCGGTCCGAGACCGATCTACTTCATCGGCGAGGTGTTGTCCGAGACCAAGATCCGCTACCCGCAGATCCAAAAACCTGCTCTACGCGGTGGTTCGACCCGGCGCAAGCTCGGCACTACCGACGCTCACCCCGTGACGGTGGTCTCCTCCTTCCCGTTGGGAGAGATCCTCCAAAATCGGGAAGTCTCGTGGCGGGTCGCCAAGTGGTCCGTTGAGCTCATGGGGAAACCCTCTCCTACGCCGCGCCAAGGAAGGCTATCAAGTCTCAAGTCTTGGGCGACTTCATCGCCGAGTGGACCGATACTCGGCTACCGCCGCCCCGGCTCGGGTGGAGTCTTTGGATGATGTACTTCGACGGGTCCCACGATGAAGACTGGAGCCGGCGCTGGTCTCCTCTTTGTCTCCCCCCTCGGGGTGCACATGCGACACGTAATCCGCCTCCACTTCCAGCGTCAAACAACATGGCGGAGTACGAGGGCCTACTCAACGGGTTGAAGATCGCCATCGAACTTCGGCATCAAAGCGCCTTGATGTCGAGGGGACTCGCAGACTTGTCATCGACCAGGTCATGAAGGACTCAAGCCGCCACGACCCCAAGATGGACCCAGCGTCTTGCAAGGCGGTGCGCGCCCGGAAGACAAGTTCGAGGGCCTTGAGCTCAACCACGTCGTCCGCGGGTACAACGAGGCTGCCGACGAACTCGCCAAGATCGCCCATTTGGAAGAGCCCGGTTCCCCGACGTCTTCACAAAGGGACCTCACGGCTCCCTCCATCACACTCTCCGAGCAGAGGAGGAAGCCACGGAGAATCGCTCGACCCCCCCCCTCGGGGGCGGGGGGAGATGTCCAAGGTCACCTCCGCAACCGAGGTCCCCTCGGACTCAGAGGCGCCCTCGGCGTCAAACCCTGTGGTCATGGAGATCGACGGGGAGGATCCGAAGCTGACCCCAAGCCGGATCGAGAAAGCCATACCTCGATTGGATCGTTCGGGGGAACCCTCCCCAAGGACTTCAATCAGGCCGGACGCATCGCGAGAAGAGCAAAGTCCTTCGTCGTCATCGAGGACGACCTCTACAAGCGAAGCCCCTCGGGGGTCCTGCGGCGATGCGTCACGGTCGAGGATGGCCTTGCCCCGGGTTCGCAAAATCCACGCCCGGGGTGTGTGGCCACCACGCCGCTCCCCGCCTCCCTCGTCGGGCCCGGCGCCCTAAGAGGATTCTATCGGCCAACCGCGGTCGCCGACGCCACCGAGATAGTGCGCACTGCGAGGGGTGCCGATTACTACGCTCGTCGACGCACCTACCGGCTCGGGCACTCTGGACCATCCCGATCACATGGCCCTTCGCCGTGTGGGGTTTGAACTTAGCGGGACCTCTCAAGAAGGCGTCCGGGGGCTTCACCCATTTGCTTGTCGCCATCGACAAGTTCTCCAAGTGGATCGAGGCGCGCCCGTCACCAACATTCGATCCGAGCGGCGGTGCTCTTCTTCACCGACATCGTCCACCGCTTTGGAGTCCCGAACTCTATCATCACCGACCACGGCACCCGGTTCACGGGGCGAAGTTTAGAAACTGCGACAACCACCGGATACGCATTGTCCGGTCACCGGTCGCACACCCACAGACGAAGCGAGGCGGTGGAACGGGCCAACGGGATGATACCGCAAGGGCTCAAGCCTCGGATCTTCAACAAGCTCGACAAGTTCGGTAAAAGGTGGCTCGAGGAGCTCCCTCGGTCCTCTGGAGCCTCGGGGCGACAACGAGCCGAGCCACGGGGTTCACGCCTTTCTTCTGGTATACGGCTCCGAGGCTGTCCTTCCCACTGACTTGGAATTTGGCTCTCCGAGGCTCAAGTCCTATGAGGAGTGGCGCAACCGGTTGGCTCGGGAGAACTCGTTGGATATGCTTGACGAGGCCAGGGACGCTGCCCTTCTACACTCGGCAAGATACCGGCCAGTCTCTCCGACGCTACCACGGCCGGCGGGTCCGAGCCGAGACCTCAAGGAAGGCGATCTGGTGCTCCGTCTCCGCCAAGACAACAGGGGACGCCACAAGCTCACGCCGCCTTGGGAAGGACCCTTCATCATCGCCGAAGTCCTCAAGCCGGGCACGTACAAGCTCGCCAATGAGGACGGAGAAGTCCTCAACAACGCTTAGAACATTCAACAGCTACGTCGCTTCTACCCTTAAGTTTCCAAGTTCCTACTTATAGTTGTACTCCATGTTTCTCAAAGAAGAATGAAAAACACTTTTACAATTTTCTGCAAATAAGAAACATGTCCGAGGCCCTCGGGGACTGAGGATCTCAACTACACTTACACCGCCTCAGAGCCTGAGCGAGACTCGGCTTTGACCCATCAAAACCGAGCCTCCCTCGGGGGCTAGACAGGGGGGGAACTCCCTCCTGAAAGGCACTCTGCAAGCGCACTTTTTTGTTAGTCGTTTTTCGAACATTTTCGTGTTACAAATCTCGAACGCTTGGAAAAAGGGTAACGGAGGGATTACTCTGAAACCTAAGGCTGGTTGAGCTACGGAGTTGCTTACGCCCATGCGCTACGACACTCCTACTCACTACCATAGGACGAGGTACCTCATGCTTTGAGGAAGGGCTGCTCCAAACGTCAAGGCCGGGAAAGCCACGAGGCCGCCCACGCCCCAGTGCTATGGTGCCTCTGCTTAACCACCTTTGACTAAGGACTCCTGTGTCCCCGCGAGGGCCCTAATCTAAGTACGAGGCGAGAATCAAAGGCACGAAAAGTAAACAGAAAACGAGAGAACAAATCATAAGGCCTCGTCGGGCCACGATACTTGTCAACCAGACAGAATAACAAAAAGCTAATCAAATTTTTTTCTACATGGGCACGCTCGGCCCAACATGCAGACTTCACTGGGGGGCGTCCGACCCCCCTCCTCCCCTGGTGGCAGCATCCATGGCGTCGGTGGCGTCGGCTCCTTCCCGATAGCGTTAGGGAGGATCGCCAGATGCAGGAAGTGCCCGACCAGCGCGGTCGTGGCCCCTTCGGCCCGGCCCTGAAGCGGCTCGTCGAACACCTCCCTCTCGCGACCCTCCTCGTCTCGGCGACGACGAGCCCCTCGGAAACTTTGGGGAGGTCGAGGTCGTAGTGGGGAGAGGGTCATCGCCAAGGTGTGCGACACGCCCGGTCCGAAGGCCGGGGCGGGCGGCGTGGACGCGCTTCCACCCGTCACGGGCAACGCCTCCAGGCGGCCCGGTGGGCTAGCTGCCCGGCGGACTTCGCCGGCCTCGACCCTGTGCAAAAGCGGCTCCGACCTTCTCCTTCGGGGCCTCGAGCTTCGCCTGCGCCCGAGGAGTAGGCCGTCTGCCTTTTGAGGTCCGCCCGCTTGCTCGGCGACTTCCTCCTCGGCTGCGCATCCGCCCCGGTCAGCAGCCTTGGGCTGGAATGCAAAGATGCGGCGCCCTAAAAGCGACAAAGACTTACCTTCCGACCGCGCCACCTCCTCCGCCCGGCTGCGCCTTGGCTGGGCGGCCTCATTCGGCGCTTGCCCAAGCTCGGCCTGCATCATGGTGGCGTCGTCGACAAAAAGCTGGTGATCGGTGTCCATATTCACCGGGTTCTCTGTCAAGGTCGATGGTGCCGGAGAGTCGGCAAAAAGCGCCGTCCTCATCGCCTCCTTCTCGGCGCGGAGCTTTGTCGAGCTCCTCGTTCCAGCGGCCGGCTCGGTCTTGCGGTGGTTTACCTCTGTCGTTGGAGATGGGCGCCTCGTCGAGGCCGGACCTGAACCGGGAAACTCGATTTCTCAGGGACCCCATCGCCCAGATCCTACAACGATCGGGGCCAACGGATTAGCCGCCTTTGGGCGCTCATGCCAAGGTTAGGCTTCGACCACAAATGTTTGTATTACCTTCAACAGTCGGGGGAGGTCCACGGAGAAGATCGGGTGAGCGAGACCAAGCAGGTTCTTGGCCGACTTCATGTACTTATCCGCTTTGCTCCCACCGGGTCGACTCAAGGCGTCGTCTAGCACGTAGGCGGCCGGTCCTCGGGTCCCGGCGGTCCGACTGCACAATCTGTGGCGGCACGCGTTAATTTGGAGGACCCCTCGGCGGGCGTCGCGGTCGACGACCCCATACGGTTGCCGCCCTAAGGAGGTAGCATCGCGGCGACCACCTCTCTTTCCCCAGCGGGGCGGTCTCCCCGAAGAGAGGATCTCCACCACCTCTGCGTCGAGGCGCGGCTTAGGGGTGGAGCGGGCGCTTCGCTCCTCCATGACCACGTCGCCCGGTGGCCATCAGGGCAGGCGCCGTCACGGCTTCCCCGCCAGGCGCCGTCACGGCCTCCACAAAGAGGCGCCGCCAAGGCCTCCGGGCGCTGCGCCCCCTCTCCGTCGGGGCGGAGGATGGCTCCGGCCGAGGGCGCCTCGATCACCGCTTCCTCGGACGCCGCCCCGCCACCGCCCAGGGGGCAGTGGCGCCCGCCGTACGACAGCAGCCTCAGGCTGCCTTGCGCGGAGGGGGCCGGGGCAGGGCCAGGGCCGTCTTGCGCTTTTTGCTGCGGTAACAAGAAGAGTGAGTCTTCAAAAGAAAAAGAAGAGTGGCGGCAAGACTAAAAGGACAAACACCTACCTGGCGACCGGCCGGTTGAAACGATCGGCTCACTGGAGCCGTGCTCGCAGGGGCTCGGACTGAGGTGTCCTCGGCCCGCGCGACTCGGGGGGTCACGGGCACGCAGGCTGGCCCACCCCGTCGCCGCCTCCTCGGCCGAGGCTTGCGCCTCACCCTCGGCGGTCCTCCCCGCCGCCTCGGGCCGTTCGAGGCAGGACCGAGCCGCCCCGGCGGGGGCTGACGGCGTGGGATGACTCGGGAGGGGCCTCGCCCCTCCCCCGGCCAATCACGTCTCCGGCCGCCCCGGTGAGGCCTCGGCGGAGTGAGGGGGCGGGGCGGTGTCCTTCAACGGCCACGGCGACCACTCCCTTTCTTCGGGGGGGGGCGTGCGGCCAAGCCGAAGAAGCTGTAGTCCTCCTCCTCCTCCTCGTCATCCTCATCATCGTCATCGGCGCCGGTGGTGGTGTCGAGGCGTCGGCTCCCGGGGAGTCCCTTGTCCTCTGCCGGCGCCTCCGCTTCTCGGCGGCGCTTCTCACCCTCCTTGCGGATGTTCGGTCCTTCTTCTTTTCCTTCTTCTCCTTCTCCTTCCTCTGCTCCGCCGTGATGGCCTTGTTAGCCTCCTTCACCGTGGAGGCAGGGAGGCCCGGCGCTCTCAACTTCCCGGCCGGTCCTGCGAGGAAAAGAACAAGGTGAGGTTAAAGGGGGAGATGCGGGCGTCAACGATACAAGCACAATCAAAGGAACTCACCACGGAGATGGCATCCGGGTGGGGGCGCATCGCGACCTTGTAGAGGAGGGAAGGGTCGGTCACCGTCGCCGCCTCCGCCGTCCGCTCGACAACCTCGTCGAACTTCGAGGGTCGACGGACGACATCCTTGTCCCAGCCGGGGGCTCCTCTCTGCATGTCGAGCAGGGAAAAGCCGCCTCGACATGAGGGGCGGGACTTCGCCGTTGGTGGAAGGCGGCGATGGCGACCGGCGCATCCAACCCTTTCGGGTCGGCATCTTCAAGGCCGAAACACCTTCTTGGCGGAGTGGTCTTCTCCTCGATGATCTCCTCCCTCCACCTTGCGGGCTCCGCCTCAAACACCTTCCGGTGGCGGGCGGTGACGGAAGTCGTTCGGAGATAGAACCACTTCGGCGCCCGGCCCGGTTGGAGGAGGTGAGCCTCGTCGGGATGTAGGAATCCCGGTGGCGATTCGCGGCTGCGGTATGCAGCTCCCGGCGTGGATGGGCATCCTCTTCCCTTTACCGGCGCCCTTGAAGTAGAGGGCGCCCTCGAAAAATAGAGCCGAGAGATCCCGGTGGGGCTCGACTCAGAGGTACCCTCGCGCCGCAGGCGGCGAACACCGCCCGGTGCGTGATGGAGTTGGGGTTGAGGTTCTGCGCTCGAGGCCGTAGTACTCGAGGATGGCCCTCAAGAACCGGCCCACCGGCATCCCGAACCCGTTCTCATGGAGCGTCGTGAAGCTCACGGCGTACCCAGGGAGGTGCGGGGGCAGTGGTCGGCCGGCGGAACAATCCACTCCGGCGAGGCCTGGTCGGCGCAGAGGCGGGGCCCCCTTCCCCCACGGCGCCGTCGGCTCCGGCGGCGTCCGCGGGCTCGTTTCCCACTCCTCCGCGCCCGGCGATCTCGGGCCTCGGCGCCATGGCGGACGGTGGGCTAGGGCGGATGCAGGTGGTTTCTCTCCCTTCTCGCTCCCGTTCCCTCTCGGCGGCGCTGGATGCAGGATGGCGGCGGAGGAAACGAAAAGCGGCGCAAGGGTGAGGAAGGCGAGAAAAAAAGGCGGCCGCCCACACGGTATTTATACCCGTGAAACCCCGGTCGGTTCACCTACCCACATTTAATGCACGATCGCGCCGGGATTTCCCACTCAGTACACGCCGCACGGAGACCAGGCCCGGCGCCTGGCGGCCCCGGCCACACGGCCCCGTGGGCGCCTCACGCCGCGATGCAGAATTTTTTCTCCACATAAAATCCCGGCACACAGAACCTGGGGGCTGGCGCGGCGTTTCGGGGGCAGCCCGCGGGCCCGCATATCACATCCCCGTGGGACCCCAAGACGCTGCGCCACGACAAGCGCCACGACGGAAAAGTGGGGCCCGCCACCGCTTCGCGCGGGCTCCACATCGCTGGCCACTCCGAAAAGGCGCGCCCACGTCCCCCAAAAGGGGGGTGTTCAAGCGCTTCCTTCCCACGAAGGAGCCGGGCGGCGGCCCATTACGGTCGTAGGTACGAAAGGCGGCCCATCTCGGTTCGGCGGCTCCCTCGGGACAGCAGAGTCGGGGGCAGCTCCGGACGGCCTCATACACAACATAGCCTGCTTGGCTTGCAATCGCCCTTGTAGCATCCGAGGCCGGCCACGGCACTGGAGAAAGGGGATCCCGCGTGGGGAGAGCGCCGAGCCCTCGGGACCCGGGGGAGGGGACCCGAGCCCCGCCTCGGGGACCTTGTGCGAGCTCTTATGAAACGCGCCTCGGGCCCGGCCAACCCCTAACGAAGCGGGGCACACAGGCGTTTCACTTGGATCCTCCCCGTTAACGGCTCATCGGATCTAGTTGCGTGTGACACTCGTCACCGACCAGCGTGACAAAATCCACCCCCTCCCCCTGCGGAAAGGATGCGCGAGGCGTTCACGAAGTTAACGGCCAAGTACCTCGCGGCCGCCCCACGCCGAGCGGGGTTCGGGCAGCGCAGCGGCGGCGGAGTAGGGAAACGTCAACTAACCAGCGTCGTGCCCCCGGACGAGCCCGGCGGGGCCGGGGACTCGGCAAGCAGCGAAACACTCGACTAGAAACATGTAAGCCCTCGGAGAAGCACTCACACTCCTCAGAGGCCTCGGGGGCTACACCGGCCGGGTGCGCTCGCGCGCCCCCACCAGAAAAACGATCTCGAGGTGGCGAGAACACCCTCACCAAGCATGTACAAGCCCTCGAAGGATCACTCACGCCCCTCCGAGGCCTCGGGGCTACACCCACCGGATGCGCTTCGCGCACCAGGCGTAGGGAACGTCTAGAGCATCTAACAGCTAGCCCGGCATGAGCTAGACTAAAAGCACGACCTCGGCCTACGAGCGAGTGCTCCCACTCCTTCGAGGCTCGGGGCTGCTCTTGTCGGGGGACCAAAATAGGGGCCCTCCTAACAATTAGGCCCAAGAAACGCAAAACTAGGCCACCACGGTAACAAAACACGGCCTGCCAAGGCCCGGTGCACTACACACTAACACCCCCGAGCCCACATTGTTGGGACTTCAAGCAAACGCTAACTTTCCGCCCGTCAAGCCTCCTTTACCAAGGCCTCGGACGAGTTCCATTTTCCGTCTCGCCCGAGCCTCCCCGTAGAGGCCTCGGACGGGCGTCCGCTTCCCGACTTCGCCCCCGAGCCTCTCAGCGAGAGGCCTCGGGCGTCCGCCTTCCGTCCCGGCCGAGCCCTCCTGGCGAGGCCTCGGGCGGGCACTAAACACTCCGCCTCGCCCGAGGCCTCCCTGCGGCGGCCCGGGACGAGTTCCGCCTTCCGTCCCGGCCGAGCCCCAGCGCTAAGGCCTCGGACGACACGCGCCGCATCACTGGTCAAAGGCCGACCACCGACTTGGCGTATATCTACCGCCCGCCTTCCCACGGTGGATCGTCGGTGACGCTTAGCCCCCCGGGTGGGATGGGAGCCGCCCCGTCACCACTCTCGCACCTCTGCGCCCGCGCCACGATTACGCAATCCCTATAGTGGCGGCCATGCTCGCCACCGTAGGGCGTCATGATAACTAACCCTGTAACAGGTCCCATCACGGGAGTCCAAATACGAGCACGCCAAGGCGCCCGGGCAGGAGCACGGGCGCCACCTCAGACGGGCGGGCGGGTCTTCCGGTGCCCCGCCATCGCGGCACCTGTGCTTCCAGAGCCGGGGCAGACGGAGATGGCCCCATACGCTGTATCTCTACGTCGACCACGCCGTATACGACAACGATGCCGCGGCCCTCGGGGGGCCCGGACCGGGAGTGAGTCAAAGCTACAGCAGGCCACAGTACCTGGGCACGCTCATCATGACACCCACGCCCCCCCCCGCAGGCGCACGTCCCCTCCTTCGCCAAGAACGAGGAGCCGACTCCACGGAACGGCGCCCGCCATCGACAGTGCGGCGCCGTGCAAGACAAAACCGCCGCCCTCACCCGGGGCCTCGGCACAAGGAGAGAGGGAGCCCCAAGGCCTCGGCAGGATGAGGCGGCGCCCACCACCGTCTTTCCTATTCAAACACTGTACTGTAAAGCCCGTCCATCCCCTTCCGGCTATAAAAGGGGGGGACGGGGGTCCTTCCGAAGAGAGGTGAATCCAACTAAGCAAGTCAAGCAATCTCCTTGGCAAAAACAAACACACACACACACACACACACACACTCATCTCACACGAGACTTGGGACAGTTCCCTCTCTCCACCTGCTTGTACACCCTACCTACAGGCACCTTGGTGCAGGATAATACAAATCCTTCTTGTGTCCTTCTTGCACACCATCCAGGGTTGGGAGCACGCACGTAAATTCACTCGTTGGTACTAGGACCACTAGTTTTAGCACCGACAGTATTATTTTGAAAGTAGATATATATATTTTTTGAACATGAAACTTAAATTTGACCTGGGAAAAATGAGCAGAGTGCATTCTTTAGAAAAGGCAGATGAAAGAATATGCCCCTACTCTTTCTCTATCCCAAAATAAGTGTCGTTCTCACATTCTGAGGAGTTAACCACTTTTAACTTTGACCAAATATGTACAAGAAAATATTAATATTAACAATATATAATTAGTATCATTTGATGGATCGTTGAATCTATTTTCATAATAAGCTTATTTGTAATATGAATGTTACCAATATTTTGTATAAACCTAGTTAAACTTAAGAAAGTTTGATAAGCACGAATACTATACCACACTTATTTTGGATTGGAGTGGATATGCCTTATTTTTCTATGTGGGGCAACACAGCTGTCTATGATAGAACCTTTATTGTGTCGTAAAATGCTCACTCTAAAGAGTACCATTGATTCATTGATTGATCTTTGCGCAGGTATTGACTATGGATACTTTTGAGCACCTTGGGTTTCTAGTTCAATTCTCAGAAGGCTTGAGCCAGGCTACTATTTTTTTTGCAAACTCTCCAGACATGCCTGCAGCTCCTGTTGCTGCTGCTCAGGTTTTTGATTGGATGTCACAGAATATAACTTGTTCACTACAAAGCAACCACCAAACCGTGTCTGATCTTGATGTGACCATGACTGAGGCGATTACAAGTCATCCGTGGAACAGCACACCAAGTGCCAATAATCCTGCATACTACAGAAATATAGCGTTTGTGGAGGGCTTTTCCAAAACCACTATTGTCAAGCATGCATGTGATGTCAAAGGGAATTCAATAAAGGTACATTGACAGTTACATGCCAATAACTATGGATATTGAGTATCACTGATCGATGAGGTTTTTTTTGACGTCCTTTAATGTAATAACCCGTTCAAAGTACCCATCGAAGTTGCAAATAAAGTTGGAACTCAATATTCTTAAATTCATAGTATGGGAATGGTGGAGACAATGGAGACAAGAAGGGGGGCACCAGGCCAGAGGAATGGATGCCAAACCATTAGCCATGGGTTGTGACAGCGGCAATAGCAATGGCGACACATGCCATGACCACAATGGGCACTAGCTAATATAACCTACCCCTATAGCTACTGCACTAGAGGATCTATAAGGAGAAGTGGAATCCAGCTCCTCCCTCTAATGGTAAGGTCGTCAAAGGGGCTGAGCAGGGTGGCAGTGGGACTAGTAGTGCGAAAACCTAAGGGTTTGGCGAGCAGAGTGGGTACTGCTGGTTATGGGCTAGATTTCTCTTGTTGCTCTCGAGACATTTACTTCAACATAACTTTTCACTATGGCCTGTTTTTATTTTATACACTTCAATAAAAACGGCCATTGGAGGGGCTGAGCAGGTGGCAGTGGGACTAGTACCTAAGGGTTTGGGAAGCAAAGTGGTACTGCTCGTTATGGGCCAGATTTCTCTTGTTGCTCTGGACACATTTACTTCAACATAACTTTTCACTGTTGCCTGCTTTTATTTTATACACTTCAATGAAAACTTAGAACTGTAGAAGGTATAATTATATGGAAATAATTTAAATGCCAAATGTGTAAAAATGTAGAACAATATATTGTAGACAACAATATGTACGGGAAGCTAGATATTACTATTGTGTGTTGTACTGTTGTGTGCATTATGCACTTCATTGTTCCTTGAAAAAGCCTGTTAAAAGAAAAGGTGGAAGAATATAGCAGTATGGTAGTATAGACAGACACTGAAGCTGTGGTGGTGAGGTGAGACATTCTGAGTTACTACTGTACTCCGCATTGATGCCATACGCCCATACATGAGAGCACACAACATTGGTCCTATGAAAATTATGCCACAGCGAGGGAGGCTAAAGCCCAGTTTGGCCCTAATGTAGCTCCCCTAGTGAATGAGCATAGAAGGTTTGAGAGATATATGGATATTTTAATCTGGAAAAAGATGAACTAATGTGTTAACCCTGCATGCATTTACCAATTCGTAGTGTAGACGTAGTGTCTGGGCTATGATTGCTTGTGGATATCCCCTGATTAGCCGGATAGTGGTAGTCCGCGTAGGTGACAGCTGCGTTGGTTCCTCTGTAGTCCACTTCCCGTTGATAGGACTGGTAGGCTTATAGGTTCTTGGTAGGAGATTACTCTGTTTCTTCTCTTATTCGGGATACTTGCCCAGTTAGAACAATATTATACAAACCTTACTGGTTGTCAGAACTAGAGTTCAATAGCTATTTCCTCTTTCTTGATTTTATCTAGCCTAATTGTAGGGTTAAGTCTATAGACTTTGTCATCATCGCAATTGTTCCCTATGGATACGATATTTAAAACCTCCGGGTAAAATGTGACTTTGGTACGATATACGTGCGCGCTTGGATAATCTTACTTAAATCTTATTTAAAGGAGTGCAGTTAATTTATACCAACAGTTTCACAATTGGCAGTGCCTTAATTTTTTTTGAGATCTTAAAGATGCTTTATGACTTGAACCACTGAAACCTCAGAGCTAAGACATTATGCTCACGTTATTGGTAACACAAATTGCACTCCTTTTGTAGGTTTTGAACTGCCATAATTCTATTATCTACATATTAGCACCGCTGGAGTATGCTACTGTGTATGGTTGTTCTAATGCTAGAGTTGTTCTTGGTGCTGTTGGTAAGGTATGTACATGTAATTTTATTCATGTTTTGTTATGGATCTTTCTGGTTACTCTGATGTGTGATCTATATTTTGGTTAAAGAAGGTTTTTGTTGCTTCTTTGATATCCCTTAAATGGATTTGCCACCTCCCCTCACCTTCACCCAAGTCTTTCTTCTAATATATATGCTGATTCATCATGGCTTGGTACTTTGTTGTGTTTATTCATTATGGTTTTGTCATGTTAGTTGATGTCCAAATGGGCAAAAAGGTCATGACTGGTTAGGAGTTAGATTTGTTGGGGAATGGGCGGGATCACGGCAATACTTTATGTGGTTGCAGTCTTGCAGAAATAAATTGTAGAGGCTGTAGGTATCTGTTACCCTTGTGCCTTTCTACGTCGAGCTATAGGTGTTATGGGCATGTTCTAAGCACCAATATGCACACCACATGGTATTTGTTGAAATGTAACGGTCAGATTGGTTGATTGCATTAGCCTTAGAGTGCATTAGACCTTATGCATCACGATCCAAAACAAGTATAAAAATATGCATATTGGTGTTTGGTTGTCCTACCCATACAAGCTGTGATTAGGAAGATTTGTGTTTGCTTGCAAATATTGTGTTGCACATAGTCACTTTTATGTCGTAATACAGGTCTCCTGTTCTCATAGAGGTAGGGGAAGTGAGGTGATTCTTTTTTTTGTTGTACTACATTGGCTTGCACAAATCTGCATTTCTTAATACGACCAAATTTGGTGAATAATGATGCATTGAACCTGTTTTGAGCACGGTACATGTGTAGATAAGAGCTTGTGCATGCAATACGGATGCTGATATACTTCCATCTCGAAAGAGTTTAAACCCTACATGTAAAAAATCAAGGTGTTTAATATCTGCGCCGCATCCAAATTCGAATGCTCAAAGTCAGATTTCTGATACGTACATGAGATATTATATATCAATATCCAACGTATCCAACACTATCTATATCTCACTCCGAAACCAAGAAATAAACGACTACCCATATTCGGTATCCATAATAACTTTGCATATCTAGACAAACAAACACAGGTAAATTGAACTTAACTTTGCATATCTAGACAAACAAACATAGGTAAATTGAACTGCAAAAGTTAGACTAATGTAGGCAACCAGACATGCTCTAATTGAAATGCCTACCTCCCTATCCACTTAAACTTTTTGGTTGAACTAGTTGGCGCATACAACTCAATACATGGGATAAAATAATCAAAGCCGAATCCTATTTCTATGTTTGAATTGGCGCATACAACTCAAACATAGGTAAATTCTAATGGAGCAGCACATGAGGGAGTATTGTAATATTAAGTGAATTGTCCAACTTTTACTACCCACTTAAGCTTTAAGGTTGAACTAGTTAATGCATTCAACTCAATAGTTTGGTGTAGAGATATGAGCTTTTGCCCTTTTTTCTAATGTACATCCCTTGCTATAATAATTGAAGCCCAATATCGAAGATCAACACCGTTGAAATTGAATCCTAACCTATCTTTACTGTTCTTAGCATTCCTATGGCTCATACCGTCCTATTTTAGTACCAAAACTTTAGCAATTCAAAGGAACCTTATTTTTTTATTTGTTGCCAATTATATTTATGTCTACTTTGAATTTTTATGCTGGCAGGTAGTCAAAGTGGAGAATTGTGAAAGAGTGCATATCACCGCGACTGCCAAAAGTATCCGTATTGCCAATTGTCGTGAGTGCATCTTCTACTTGGGAGTAAATCACCAACCTATTGTATCAGGGAACAACCATAATTTAAGAGTATGTTCCTGTTGATTTTTCCTTCTACTTTTTTTTTAAGTGGTTGTGTAGGGGGTGATTGTGTGAAAATTTGATTAGCCATGTCTTAGATTGGTGATCTAAAAACAAGTTACACAATTAATAATATTTTCTCCAATTTGCAAAACATTTGCGCATCATTGTATTAAAAAGAAGGGTACAACCATACAAATGACGCGTAGGTCGACAAAGAGAGCTCGAGGCTGGCCCGTCCTAGTATATGAACTTAAGTTCTAATATTACACAAATGGAAAACAATCAATACAAGCACAGCAGTGCAACGTGTAAGAGGTGGCCTCCGCTACTACCTGCACGTGTCTATTTTGGCATCCATGAAGATTTGTACGGCCGATCAAGATTTGTACGGCCAAAGTTTGTTATTGCAGGCAATTAGATTTTAGGCTATTTAACTAACTACATAATGACCAAGGTGATTAATTTTAAAAAACAAAATAGATAAACATGAACAACAATGTTTCTTATTAATGTGAGAATTTGTAGCATTTCACTTTTTCTAGCATGTCTAGGGAGAATTAATCCGAAGCCTCTGTTTGGGCCTCTAATTAGTAATTATAAGATATATTTTATCAATTACCTAAAACCAAACTAAAACTTCAGTTGGTACAATACAAAAAGCGGCTTGTACGCTGCTTGTTGAGGGGGAACTCCCTAAAAGTGTGATTTTCTCATATTACTCTGAATCATTACATTCTACATAGTTGGTTTTCGATCATCAAGACGAGAAAAATCTAATCAAGAAGTCCATTTTGTATTTTGAGAAAGTTCTAAAATCAGCCTAGGTCGGTGAATAGAATTCCCAAAAGTGTAAATTTCTCGTTCCGGTCGTATCGACGAGACGAACACAGTAATTCTAGTGTTGCGTCGTCCTTTTTAATAACAAATTTAGTTGTCAACGGTGTTAATTGTGTACTCATGGTACACAGTATAATAAGTGCGAAGGGCAATATTGAATCGTTCTGATGTGATTTTATACTTACTATTTAATATTTTGTTCTAAATTTTATTACCTGTATCAATAGGTTGCTCCATTCAATACGTGCTACCCACAACTACGGGATCATATGAAGCAAGTTGCTATTGATCCCAGTGTCAACAAATGGGACCAACCTTTAGTGTTGGTAGCTGTTGACCCACGTGATTCATTATCCTATCCAGCTGGGGTTTCAAATGTTATTGGTGGATCCACGACACGTCTCGAGCCTGATCTATTCACCAGCCTTTCGGTATTGTCAAATATTGTTTTTATCTTTAGCTCTGTAAAACATGACGAGCGGTCCAATCAGTCTTCTACATCAAGTGTATCTTTTTTGTCGTTGTTCTTGATGCGGTACGGTATTAAACCATTTTTTCTTGCCTTGTTCACCTTCTCCTTTGCCGGTAAACATTGAGCCCATTTTGCAAACATGCATGTCAGCTGCATATATAGGGGGTGTTTGGGACTGCTCCACGAACTCTGCTCCATAAACTCTACCGTGGAGCAGCTCTACAAAAACCTAGAGTTTGTGGAGTATCTCTTTAGGTACTCTCACAACTCCATATTTTTTTCTAGAGTTACGTGCATGGAGCTGAAACTATTTGGTAAAAAAACATAGAGCGAAGTTAGAAAACATGGAGTGGAGCAGTCCCAAACACCCCCATATAGTAATTGCAACATGGCAACTTGGACAGTCTGGCATATTAAAATAAGTCATTTCTTGGTGTATCTATCACAATTTGCAGCACGGTTGATTTCAGCTGGAAAATGCATTTAAGTGATGGGGCCTATCGTTTGATGCATCATGTTTCTAATTATATAACTACTGTTTTTATCTCATTATAAAAGATTACCTGATGAATACTTCCCGTCTGCAGCTTCCTAGTTGGTTTCGGAATGAAATGCAAGATGAGCATACAAACTGCAATCCTTTCCCGCTGCCTGAAATTTATGGGTCAGTCCTAAACAAAAAGGGCAAAAAGGTATGCTATTAATATTTGTGTGACCAGGTGACTAATTTCAATAGAGCATATGCTCTAATGGCTTCTCAGAAAAGCTGTTCCATTTCAATAAAAAGATTAGTTAGTACGTAAGCTGCATTATTCATTCAACAATACATGAATGTATAAAACACTTCAGTTTATATACTTGTGGGTCCTTCAAAATTCTGTCGCTCGCTATTTATTACGTGGCATGCATGGGCAACCTCACTCAATTCATTTCATTTGCAATGTACTTCTTCTATTCCAAATTATAAGACGCTTTGGCTTTTCTAGATACAAAGCTTTTTCTATGCACTTAGATTACACTATATCTAGATATACTGTAAAAATAATATAAATATATCTAGAAAAGCCAAAATGGAAGGAGTGTTATGTTTGATGACTACACTATCTAATAAACAGTCATGTGATTTCTCCATATTTTTATGGAATTTACATGGCAAACAAATGGAGAACATGAGGAAACTGAGAGAAATTCTGTCCACACACTTGCATACCACCGACTCTCATGTTTTCCATTTGTAATCCAAGTAGATGAATGAGGTTCGAAATCAATATTTCTAGCAAGTAGAACAAATTTGAACCTATGTGCCGATTTTTAGATACTCAAACGTTGTTGGGAACATTTTGTTTGACAAGTTTGTTGGGAACAGTTAGTTCACTTCTGTATTTTACCATGTCGTGTCCGTACAGTCACATGTTCCTAATTATGCTGTATTCATTTTCAGCGTCCTGCTGAAGATATCCAAAAGACGATTTTGACAGAAAGAAAGGAAAGAAGACCTTATGCTGAGTGCAAATTACTTGGCGGTAGTGGTGGGCCCCAGCGATGCAAGGAATTGTACAATATTGAAAAGCTGGGCAGGTACCTTGACTCTGCAAAGAGGGTTGAAACAAATATAGTTTCTGGTGTATCTTTATCAATGAATCGGCTAGTTGAGCAGTTCTATGTGGACTGGGACGGCACGATATATAAGGCTGTTAGGTACACACGAGAAGGTTATTCCATAGTTGGAGGCTTGATATCTCATGTCACAAATACTCACTCGAAAATGAAAAGTTGGAACGGTGCCATTACTGCAGACAAGTTCTTTGTATGTCAAGGTCAAATTCATCTCTACAACTGGGCTATTGGAACGGAAGAGAGCTGTGCTCGGAAATGTAAGGAGGACTTCAACGCTTTGCTTAAGCTTATCAAGATAGTATCTGAACTTGAAGTTCCTAATGAGGGAACAGCCTATCCACTTCATCTACCGAGCCTACTCGACAAGTTTGAAAATAAGACCCCTTCCGATTTTATACTGGGTCGAAAACTTGCCACGTATATTAGATGTCATCCTGCTTTCCTATCACATTCGCAAAAAAGCTGCATCTTATGGCACCTACGGCGTTTTGAGCAGTCCAAAATCAACGTTATCGGCACATTATCAAAACTACTATTGAGAACAACATAACTCCTCCTCCTGGTTGGCCTTTAGAAATTCATTGTCATCCTCTGCTCCGCGACATCTTTCTTGACGCAAAGACGAAACGTCCATTTTATGAAGAAGGCAGTTATGGCCTTTATAGGTTTGTACGTGATTGGCACACCCATTGTCACGACCCTACTAATAATACGGTATGTTTAGATTCTTCCTTTATTTCTCATGTGCTTTATCTACGACTATTGACTTCAATGTTTGTTTTTCAGGATGCTGCTGCGAAGCAAAATTATGGCTTTGAAGTTTTGGAGAGTATTGCGGAGATTAATTTTGGTTCTTACTTGTCAGATATTCTTTTCGAACTTCTTCGTAAAAAAGTTCATATCGATAAATGGCTTAGTGATCTAAAGCCTGGCCTCCCTATCTAAAACAGTAAGTACAGAGGTACCCCTTTCGTGGCCATTAGTTCTTAATAAGAATCATTAAGCAACTTCTACGTGTAAGTTTAATGATTTTTTCCCTGAAAAAAATGGTTTAGGTGGTTGATTGCTTTGCTGCTCGTCAGAAATTGGGTGTCCTTTGATTAGTCAAGATTTTTAATTTTTAATGGGCGGCATGATGAAGTATTTCATTGGAACACAAATGGGCCCTTTTGTGCTTTATCTCTCCGCTTGCTGTTTTGTAGCTGAGTGCTACCAGATCCATCGTATTTACAGACTTTACCATGTACGTGTTCTATATCGCTACTCTTGATTTGGCATGTGTTTGGATGAAATTTCTGGAATAGAATTGAAGCTTAAGTCTTCGTTCTTTTCCCTTTTGTGTTTGAACCTTGTGTTTTGTCTTCTGTTTCCTCTCTTTCGAAAGAGAGCTGAGCTTGAGTGCTCCCGGATGTAATGAAGTAGCTGTGTACACCTCTTCGGAGTGTGGCTTAAATTAATTTGTTTCACTATTTAAAAAAATACTCTTGATGTACCATGTGAATGTGATAGTAAAATACGGCATTGCGTTGGCATCAGTTATGCAACATGCTTAATACTACGAGCGTACAATGATGTCTAGCAGCTCGGCTCACGCAGTGTCCAATGACGCGGCTGCTGTTGCGACTGGGTGGCGCGACGCCCAGCGGAGGCGCATGCGGCTCACTCCCGGATGCGGGACGGGTCACCGTCAGGAAAGGCCCGCCTGAAGGCGTGCTTGGAGCGCAATTCCACTTTAGCGAGCGTTCACTGCTATCGAATCGGGCGAACGGTCCGACACGTCCTTCTCTTTTCCTTTTCCGTCGTGTTTTAGTTTCTTTTTCCGTCCCGCTGATGTGAGACCCGTCCGCATCCAAAATGTTTCCCGTTCCCCTTTCTCGCGACTACCCAACGAAACAGGGGAAATTTTGAACAGTGCCGCTTCATCTTCTCCCTCATCGCGCTGCTCTTCGGCGCGACCTCGTCGGCGATTCGAGCAGCGCTACTCGAGGGATCCTAGCCGGTGGCCGGATTCGTCGCGAGGTATTGCTTCTCTTCTCTCTCGTTTCTCCACCCTCCTCTCCCTGCGACGACCGAAGCGCTGCCTCCGCCCTAGGTACGACAGCAAGGCCCACGGCAGGGCGCCACGCCTAGCTCGGCATGTTCCGCGCCACCGAGGAGGCCGCCCTGGACTACGACCGCCGGATCCACGGGAAGAGCGCGCGGCTCAACTTCCCGCTCATCCCGCACAAGGGTTTCGGCCGCCACGTGCACACGCCGGCGGCCATCGACCTCTAACTGGGCGCCCATCTGCTCCGACGGTCTCAGCGCCTCGGCTCCAGCTGGTGACGACGACGGCACGACGAACACTGACAGATGTGCCGGTAATATCTCGTGACTAAATGACTCGTGACAACATCTATATGCTCGCCCTTCGCGTAGGTTCCCCACCTTGCTGATGACTGGCGACGCCCTACCTGCGGCGCAGCTCAGTCCGTCGAGCGGTAGAACGTGGAAATCGCCGGATTCACGCAGAAGCTTGGGCTGGGCGGCAACTCCCTCACCTCCATGCAGAAGGGCATACTCTACGATAGCCTCCTCGTCAGGTTCCTCTTCTTCATCTCCAGCTACTTTGCAGCGATCGTGCTATCTAGGCACAGGGTGGGGGGAGAATGCCAGGGAACATCCTGATTCATAGTCGGATTCTGACCAAGGGGATTTTCCTGAAGAGGAGCATGTGGCTGAACCAGAAAGCTAAGATCTATTTTCCACCGAGTGTTTTTGCTTGGATTCTGCAGCTTTATTTGTAGGCTTGGTTTGAGTAATATCAAATTAATATGATATTCCCTCGTAGCTTAATTTACTGCTCCCACCATCAGGCAGTGACCTGCTATGTTCTCATGCTTTGATATTTGTTTACACACGAATTGACTTCAATTTTTCCAATGAACTGTTAAACCACATTATGTTTCATAGTCTGTCATTGATTTGTTTATCTGTTTCTCTTGAGATCACCATGTGATAGCTACATTTCGTAAGCAATTCCTAAGTCGACATCAATTAATAGCCTTGCTTTATGGGTGTTCTTGCCTAGCCAGCCTTATGGAGGAAGCATCCGGCTTAATCTATTCACAAAAGCCACAACTAAATTTTATTTGGAATCACTTGAGTTGTCTGTCTGTCTCTGAATGTTGCTTGCTTGCTTTACTTACTCAGTTCATTTAATAAAGCCTGAACTATGAACTATCGACTGCAGTGGCCAACTTCAAGCTGTTGTGGTTCCTTTTTTGTAATTTCCTTCCATTTGATCTTAATCACATGTATGTGTAGCAATGTTTCTTGATTAGTAGCCATTATTTTTTCTAAAAAACAGTTGTAAGGTAAGAACTACTATAGAAGTAGATATGGGTGAATGTTGTGTGAGGCTGCAATTTTTAGCTCTGATCTAGCTCTGTTTCCCTAAGCATGTGTCTAAGCAAAGTAAGATGGACTCGAACCTTCAGGCTCTAATTCCAGGGTTTGGTCTATTTATTGATGTTCATCACGGTTCATCTACTAAATAATTTACTGGTCTAGAGATGTGATCTGGTTTCAGATGAAAATACCATATGTTTGCTACTGAATTTTTAGATATACTATATTTGGCTCTATTGACATTAGTGAGAAGAATTTGTTGCGGATTCTGTACTTATTATTATCTGCCCAGTCATTTTCTGTTGTTTATTAATTTATTTTTAATATTTTTTTATAAAATCCATTTGGTTTTAGATGGCTAATAATGATGATATACATAATGATTCTGGTGGAGGAAATTCCACGTTAGTTGAGGAAGTTATAACTTATGTGTCAAAGTTATATGTAATAACTTATATGTCTAAGTTACATGTCTTTTCATGTCTAAAGTTCTAATAAAAGTTGACGTTATCCACCGTCAACAGAAACAATATAAAATACTTCCTGCATCTGACAATCTAGGACATATATTGCTAGGAGAAAGTCTTTGAAAGTATATCTTGACCTTTAATTTCTCTTATAATATATTATCAATTAATAGTTTTCTACAAAATCAATAGCATATTAAAAATAGTTTGAATATAAAGCTATAAGACAAGTTTTATACACTAACATGGTAAATTGTTAGTCAAAAGTTACAAAATTTTACAAATCAACATATACTACATATACATCTTACATATATTGGCAGAAGGAGTACATGCCAAGAAGAAGCTAAAGTTTTAATGGGTGAAATTCATGAAGGCGTTTGTGATGCGCATCAATCTGCCCATAAGATGAAATGGGTGATTAGAAGGATAGGCTACTTTTGCCCGACCATGTTGGATGATTGTTTTGAATATTACAAAGGGTGTCAGGAGTGCCAGAGGGTCGGTAATATTTAGAAATCTCCAAAGCATCGCCTATGAACCCGATTATAAAACCATGGCCATTTAGAGGATGGGGAATAGACCTGATTGGCCAAATTTTCCCATCATCAAGTAAAGGACACAAATTTATATTGGTAGCAACAGATTATTTCACCAAGTGGGTCGAAGTCATCCCACTGAGGGAAGCATCGTCAGCTAATGTGATTGAGTTTGTTAAGGAACACATAATCTCTGATTTGGAATTCCTCAATCCATTGTGACTGACCAAGGGAAGATGTTTACATCTGAAGAATTCGAGGACTTCGCTACCAGTGCAGATTTTAAATTGATCAATTCTTCCCCTTATTATGCTCAAGCCAACGGTCAAGCGGAAGCGTCTAATCAGATCCTGATCAAGATAATCAAGAAGAAGATCAAGGAACATCCTAGGAAGTGGCATTTGATATTAAACGAGACACTCTGGTCTTATAGGATGGCCTGTCATGGATCAACTAAATGCTCACCCTATGAGTTGGTTTATGGTCACGAAGCCGTGCTGCCTTGGAAGATCAACATTGGATCCAGAAGGGTGCTACAACAGGATAAGTTAAAAGCTGATGATTACAAAAATCTGATGATGAATAATCTCGATGACCTAAATTTTCATCGGCTAAAAGCTTTGGAAAATATTGAAGCTCACAAAATCAGAATTACCAAATACTATAATCAAAAGGTACGAGAAAAGAAGTTCATTGAAGGGGAATTAGTTTAGAAAGTGATTCTACCAATTGGATCTAAAGATAACAGATTTGGCAAATGGTCTCCAAACTGGGAAGGGCCATATCGAATTACAAGGAGTGCTCCTAGAAACACGTACTTCTATGAAATATTGGAAGTGGAAGAATATCCTAGGGCACTTAATGGAAAGTATTTTAAGAAATATTATCCTAGCGTGTGGGTTGATCTACTCTGAGACGTCCAAACATATCACGACAGATTCAATAGCCGATACAAGGAAGTATCGCCTTTAGCACAAAAAATACGATCCTGCTAAAACAACAGCCGATGCAGTATGCATCGCCTTCAGTATAAAAATGAAGTACATAGCAGTGGACCTAGAATTTCCAGTGAAAAGATCTTTCAGGAATGAAAAAGATTACTTATTTATAATATCCGTAGCTAAAGAAAAAGAAGCGACAGCGTTAGCTACAAAAGAAAAGTCTTTGGTTGGAGGAAGATCAATAGCTTCACCCCTGTTTAGGACCTGTAAAGTGAGTCTGCAAAGATCATGATCAGAATAAGGTTGAGCCAAAGCTAATGCTAATGCAGCACCATATCGGATGCCATTCGAAGCTATTCCCTTAACTCGCTCAAAGAGGTTCATCAAACGTCCCTCCAGAGTAACCCCTCTTGGCTTCACCAGGTCCATAGCTCCTTGGACAATCGTTTGAAGGACCTCCAGTTCCTTGGAAACAGCTAAGAGGGGAAAGAAGAGATATCAGAAGATGTGAGACGTCAAAAATATAACATCAGAAGAACATAACCAACAAACCTGCAGCCTTGTTTCTGGCAGTTTCCAAACTGGCCTTAGGAGAAGAAATCTCATTGTTAAGGCCGTCTCGAACGGATAACAGATCACCAATGATGAGACGGGAGCATTCCAGATCTCACCGAAGACGGTCTAATTCCCCTACAGAGCCCTGAACGCCAAATCGATCAGGAGAAACACCTTCAATAAGCCGTTCCGAGGGGTCCATAGTGAAGATGTGGAGGGCCAATGAGGAAGACGATGGATCTGGCCATAGTTTTATAGTCACGGAGAAGAGAATAAAATCGGTTCAAAATAGGAAAAGATACGGGAACGTATGGAAAGTGGATTCTAGAATATACATGGGACCGATTCTACAAAGGACGTGACAAAATCCCAAAGAAGGAGACAGAGGAGGGGTATCGGCAATTTATATATTCAAACTTGATACAGAGCAGTTACATTTTTGGAATGAAGGGAGATCTGCCGATAACATAAAAAAGGTACATTCTTTCTAAAGCAGAGCTGCGAGGGAGGACAAGATGAAGTTCCACAGCCGTGATCGCCACAGCGAGTAGAAGTGGCGGAGCCGTTGAGCGCCGTGTGGCCAGAACGAAGAGGCCGGGGGAGAGTTTGCCGTCGCCCTTCTCCAAGACCTTGACTTCAGAACCAGAATTAGAAGTCGAGCCTAGAGGGAATTGCCTCATAGCCAGTGGCCGCGGGGCATTCTCCGGGGCGATGCAGCAAGAGGGTGAAGGCAGGCTCCTCTTGGAGAAGCCCCAGAGAAGCAACATCCACAACCAAGGGGAGAGTAGAATCATCTCACAAGATTTCTTCTACCTACCCCTATTGGATCAGGACTCCTCAGGGATTCCAAGATTATGAGCACCCTCACCCCTATCACAAGATTTCTTCTAACTGCATGATGAAATAAAAATAAAAACACTCGGCCATGGAGGATCAAGCATTGTTCAGGAATCCCTCAGAAAGGAAGCAAAAGAGAAAAAGGAACACCAAGAGGGAAATGGGTGAGTATCGCTGATTGAATCGCCACTGGAGGAAACCCCTGTATTTATAGGCACAAAAGATAAAGGGATCCTGAACCACCCATGATCCCTGAAGATAAGAACGATGACTCAGTTACGCTGCGTGAAACACGATGAAAGGAATCAATTCCAATAAAATCCAGAAGACCCGTGAGTTCCAGCGACTGAGGCGATACAGCTCCGCATGCAGGAGGAGAAGACGTGCTGAAGAAAGTGGGAAACAATTTTGCACTGACGGGTATAAGAGTGATTCATCAAGCCAGAGATGACACGTCTAGAAAGATTCCCTTAGAAATTTTGGAATAAAATCAATTTTATCCCAAAATTAGGAGGCATGTGTTGACACCATATTTTGGTGAGCTTGGATTATTCGTGAATCATGGTGTCAGAGCAAGTCAAGAAAACCCGGGACAGATCGGCTAACGCAAAGATGGATGATGTCAACAGAACGCAGAGCGTATCCAAGCCCAGCAAGCAAAGAAAGAGGCGTGTCAAAATCCAGCAGACAATGAAAATAGGCTGGACTTCACAAAAAGAGAAATTAGAGTCTAAAGTTACCTTGTAATTTCAATTCGTATTTATTTAGGACTCATGTTAGAATTCCAGGCTATATATATCAAAGACCTGATCATTGTAAAGAGATCCAATCAATCAATACAACAATAACTTCGGCCTCCGGCCACCCCTTAGGAGTAGGAGTAGAGTAGATCTCGGCGAGACCTTCGACGAATCGAGCTGCATCAGTTGAGTCCGACCCTCGGTTTGCTTGTAAGTATTGCCACGGTTCATATCTCGTTTATACGGCTGCATCGTTTGACCTCGTATAGGCTTGATTTGAGCTAGTTATCGGTTTATATCTCATTTGTATGGCTGCATCTAACGACCCCACTGCGAATTAGGTATAAGCTAGTTATCGGCTCTATTAGATTGATGATCTAGTAGATTCATTAAGTTATTGATATTATTTGTTTCAAATTTGATTTATCTTTTGCAGCAATAACATTGCCCAATCAAGATTGATAAATTAGATTGCGCTTAAAATCTATCGAAGATCTATTATTTCGATGTTAATCCATGTTCACGTTTATCCTTACCGAAAACAATCGATCGGGCTCAGTATCGGCTAATTTGTCAATCTTGGTTATCATGTGTTGTGGGTTCGAGGCTTAATCTAGGCACAAATAGATTCAAGGGTCAATTTAGAGCCGCCGGCCGGTAGATCAGCTCTAAATCAACTTGAGAGTTTGTTCGTGTTTTAGAGATGCTTGCTTAACAAGAGTAGATTTAAATTATCTCGGAGCCGCCGGCCATTAGACCAGCTTCGTTGTAATTTAGGTATGCTTGTAGTTATGTTTGAAGCTAATTCAGAGCCACCGACCGATAGACCAGCTCTGTTTTAACTTGAAGGATAGCTACGGTTAAGACAAGTAGCCCGTTCTCGCTTCATGGACCCTATATCGCCTAAACAGCAGATTCAGTTATGCTTTCACGAGTAGCGCTTATGTGTAGATCTGTTTGAGAATCAAATAGACTAGTGTCGTTTGTTGGATCTATTGAAGTCCGCTGGCCGGTAGACCAGGTGGATGTAGGTTTAGCAAGCTTCATAAAAGTAGTTTAACAGGACCGCTGGCCGGTAGACCAGTCTTGGTAAATTATTGTTTATTCGGTGACTAAGCTAGATCTATGCATATGAGCTGCCCCATTACCTGGACCCTGTGTCGGCTAAATAACCGATCTAGTTATGCTTTCAACGACGATGCATGTGTATGAGCTATCTTAAATGCTGTTAGGCTTAATAAATATACTGGCGTAATCTGGTCTGTTTGCTACTGTAGGCTGCATGGAAACACCCACGTAGTAAACGGGTTATTTTATTGGATTAATCATTATTATCGGCTGCATGGAAACACCCCACTGTTAATGATTAGTTTTATCTGGCATGTTTATTAAACTAATGGTCTTTGAGCTGGCACGTGCTACATAATTCGTATCTTATATCAATCGATGAGATTGGCTAAATTGGTTGCTTTATTTTCTATACATGATGATCAGTTGTTCAAATTGCACTACTTTTGTTACATGTTCTGCACTGACAGGAATTGACTTTTTAGTTAATCTTCTTCGATTCATCGGTTATTAAGGACCATACATCTTGGAACTATCTGGCAACAAAACCGGCAGGTTCCAGAATTTGACGTTTGCTATCCCTTGTCAATTGCAGGTCAAATTGACTGGCACACCCTAGATCGAAGTCACCAAGCTCGGCTTGCCTCGTCCAAGCTCAGGGAATCAAGGACTCCGGCTCCCGTACGCTCTCTGAGAGCCTGATTGTGTGACCCAACTTGACGCAGGGAAGGCTCCCTCGGTGACACTTTTTTGTGTCGACAAGTTCATATAACAAGATCATATTATAAGAACTATACTCTAATTCTAGAATATTGCTATATTGATAAAAAGAGAAGAAGAGCATAATAGAAAGAATAGTATTCATACCCAAGAATAGCCAAGATGTCTCCTCCTCTTACAAGATGAGCCTTGCTCTACTACTACTACTAAAGATAAAGAGAAGAGTGGAGAGGTACACTTGAGAGTACAAGTGAGAGGTGTGGTGTGTGTTGTGTGAAATGGAGAGCTCCACCCCTTGCTTTATAGCTTGATCCAGGTCGGTTTGGGGGAGGGGGAATGAATGCCTGGCCAAACTGCCTTTGCAACCGCCTCCACGAACCGCCAGAGGAAGATGGGCTGGGCCGGCCTCCTTAAGGGTGCGGCCGCACCCTGGTGCGGCCGCACCAGGGGTGGGCCCCCTCGGGCCCAGCCTTGGCCCACTGGCCCTTTCCTCCTCCTGGATCTCTCTCTCGTAGGTTGTTAGCCCAGTTGACTTCTTGGACTTGGGCTTTGCTTATTTTGTTGAAATACGCCTTGTTGGAAAGCGCATTCTCGTGACCTTTTCCTCTGTTTTCTTTTATGTTTCCTGTAAAACAATGATGCTCCAATACAAGTGGAAATAGGTCAATAGTAAAGGTATATGTGAATATGACTATGATAATTCTCTCTTTTTTGGATAATAGCTGGCGGTTAAAGTATGTTGGTATTTACTGCCAACAAAATCCCCCAAGCTTACCCTTTGCTTGTCCTCGAGCAAAAGCTAAGAACTTGGTTATGGATCAATAGTTGCTACCATGCCGATTATATTTCATAAGTGCCAGGATTATAACAAAATTTTCTTCCTTGATCTAAATAAATTGATTTTCATATTCATCCTTTTTACTTATCACTTGTGGGGCTTATAGCTATCATCTTGTCTTGGTTTGGCATTTTGGCAAGAAAAGTAGTCATAGAACTTGTATACATTCTACTCTATCGAATTGCTTTCTTCCCGGAGTTTGTATTTTTATATGAAGAGCAAAGTCAATGATTAGATCATAGCAAATTACTAAGCTATACACTTTGATCAGAAAATTATTATAGTTTTCTTTTGAACTCTTATGTATGACTATCTCTTTTCTGTCTGTCTGAGAAGTGGGGGCTATCTCTCTAGCGGGTACTCTTTGTACCCATTTTTTTCGCTCGGACGGGTGTCTTTGCACCCCTTGTTTTATTCTCTCTCTTTTTTTTGGCACATACCCTTTTGGTATGGCATCTTTTATTGGCTCATGCTTTTTTGGCATGGTATCTTTTTATTTTTTATAGCCCACACTCTCTTTTGACTTCTAAGAGAGAGTCGATACATAGAGAACAAAAAAGGTTTTCATTATGTATGTGAATTCCGATTATGGGTGCATAACAAAGTAATCTACCTTAGATTATATCAAAGGACTTCAGTTTTTTTATTATTTGGGTAAAGTTTTAAACTCCGGTATTCAAGCTTTTCTTAGAGTAAGATTATAACAAATTCTTAGTCATACCAACTCTAGCTTCATACCATCCCTAGACTAGATCTAGCTTTATACATCCCACTAGGTTTTCAAGTTTTGAAGGTGAACATTTTAAACCAATAAACTTAGATCTTCAGAGAAAACTAAGTCATAAGCTAGGCACATATGAATCATAAAACAGAGCAGGTATTTATCATCTCAACAAGGAAAAACTATGCATAGCATATTTCACATATTTGGTGTGGAATTTCATTTTTTTAGAGCAAAAAATGCAAATGCAATAAAGAAAAGAAATGTTCAGAATTTAAATATGCAAATGCAAGGATACCTGAGTGGGGGTCCTCCCCCAAATTGATCTGAAGCCTAGCCTCCAGGGTTGTAACCCTGGAACCTCCAGAAGGCTTGCTGCTGCTCATACTGAATCCACAGTTGTTCATTGAGGTTGGCCCACTGTTGCTGCTGCTCGGTTTGCCATTGCTGGTGCTGCTGATGGTGCTGTTGTTGCCACTGTTGATTTTGGAGTTGCCATTATTGCTGTTGATGGTATCGCTGGGCCGACTCTTCTTGCATCTCATCAGTGCGGATCACGAGTCCGCCCAGCTGAGTGTGGAGGGTCTCCAATGAGACCAACTAGCATGGTGGTATATGTGGTGGTATCCCTTCGGAGTCCGAGGAGTGGGTGAAGTGGTGGCTTCCCCAAGCCTCATCTCCTGCTTGAGGTACCCCTGATCCTCTAGCCTCATATAGGTGCGGGGTTGTCCCCAAGCAGAATGCATTTCAAGGGTGTACCCTAGTGTATGCATTGTAGGGTCATACCCCGGCTGTCCCATCGGCGAGAAGAATGGGGGTGGAGTCGGCTGGGGTTGGTGTGAGCATGATACCTCTCCCCTTTGAGCAGTACTCCGGGTTGACCTGCCAGAAACACTCCTCCTGCTAGCTTCCTCTCGTGAAATGATCAGAAGGGTTAGTTCAGTACATTTGTACAACCGAAGATTCAGGTTAGGTAACCGGATTTCGAGTGCACCACCAGGGGAGTATAAAAGTTCACCAGCTGCATTATTTTTCAAATGATGCCCATGTATAAGAGAATCTTCAGTTATCATTATTCTAGGCACAGGAATATCAAAGAAATCAAACAACTCCTTCCCTTCTAAAGCATCGACAGCCGTAAGGACATGAGTTATTAGGGAAGTACATGGGATGGTAGTGGTGTGCCAAAAGTAGCGTAACCAATGAGCAACCATCTCTCTAACAGGGGCAACTTTTATTTTCTTTACCATAGCATATAGCTGTTTTAGTTCATCGCTATAAACATAGCGAATATCTTCTCTAGCAAACAAGGTCATGGCAATCCATTTATGCATGAATCTAAGAGTAGGATGATGGATTTGAGCGTTTCTATGTTGGAATTTGCCAATTTGGACTTCCCCTGAAATTTCTTCCCAAAAAGAAAAACGGTTGAAGTTACTTAGGGTGCGATCAAGATAAAGAGAACATTTCTTATTAAACCCTAAATATTGGCTAAGATCCTTCCATGAAACAAAGTATTCAGTTTTAAACATGCGGAAACTAATCCCATCATCTACCTCTTTCAGGGTGCACAAGAATTGCATGGTAAGAAAGCGAGAGCCCGTTTTCCACACCGGATCAATTCCTTCCCACCCAACATGCTTCCAAATAAGGGTAAATTCCTCATCCATACCTATTTTTGCGAGGATGTTGGGGTCGTAAACCGGCTTGTGGGCGTACATGAGCTCCTTGATGAGGTTGTGGGCTTGTCTTTCTCGATCGCCTTCTAGGTCGATGGCGGGGGTGGCGTCCATCGGTGCTTGTTCTTCTTCCACGACCGGGGGAGTTTCTTCATGCACCGAGCTTTCTTCATGCTCGGTGGAGTAGTGAGTGCTTGAACTCCCCCACGATCGCCTTGAGCGAGACCTTGTCATCCTCTTGACGGCTCCCGTCACTCCTTCCGTGAATCTTTTCATGGTGGTTGGTGGAACAAGAGCTCGGGGGCTCGCTTAGAGAGGGCTTGCTGCGGGAGCAAAGGTTTCTTGCTCTTGCCTTGCTAGAAATGAAGTGAGAGCAAGAGAGAGCTAGAGAGTAGAATGAGAGGGAGAGAAATGGTGAGTGTGTGGGGGTGGAGAGCCTCCTCCCGGCCTCCCTCTTAATTATAGGCCGAGCAACCGCCATGGAGGGGGAGAGGGCTGTTGATGGTGGATAACGTCAACATTCATTAGAACTTTAGACACAAGAGGATACACGAATACACACTAGTCTAGGGTTTTAACTGACAATTTCTATGAGTTTTGCATATTCTATATTTTCTAGGGACTTTTCCAGAAAAACTAAAAAGAGGGATTAAAGTGCATATTAATCACAAAACTTATCCGCCACGGAAAAGATCAACATTGGGACGTGGGAAGGATCTAGAAGACACCCGAAGCAACCGGGGGCGAGGAGGCCGCCAGGTGGGCCAGCCGGCCCCACAATGGCGCCGGCTAGCGCCCCCCTCTAGGGTTTCAGCCCCCTCCTTCTAGAAGCTTCCTCCACCGCCTCTCCTGATGCTTCTCGGCCCTTGGTTAAGTCGGTTTGATCCTGCGGTGCACGTTCATCCCATCGGACTATAAATATATGGGCAGACCCCCCTGGAGAGAGCCAATTCATTATTCATCAAGGCCTCAAGCCATCAAGCATCAAGAAGCCTTCAAGTTCATCAAGAGCCTTCTAGTTCATAGTTCTAGTTAGTTAGATTAGAAGTAGAGGAGATCTAGTTCTTCATCGGGATCCGGAGCCTCCAAATTATGCATGGGAGCATGGGAGTTCGGTATAGTTCTAGTTCTTTCTTTCTTATTGTATTCATTATTCAGATTAGGGAGACATTATTCTTAATAGTTCATATATTCTTAATTGCAATAGTCATTGTCTACTTTGATTATATATCTAGTTTAGTTAGTTCGATCTTATTGAATTCATGTAATTACTCGTATAGCGTTTATCTAAGTGTACAATGGGTAGATGATAGATAATATGTAGACGTGGTGTCTAGATATCTTATTTGTCTGCGAGTGCACCCTGACATACCGGGACATGTGGTAGTCCGCGTAGGTGACAGCTACGTTGGTTCCTCTGTAGTCCACCCTCCGTATGTAGGACAGTAGGGCACGGTCGCGAAGTTGGATAGTGACTCTATTTCACATCCTTCCTAGTTGATGCCCCCTTACATGTGATCATGATATAGGGTTGACTTAGCGATGATTACTAGATATAGTTGCACTAATTAGAGTTATTCATTGATGTAGTTATAGAATTACCTTAGACAGTTATCTCCTTAGTTTATCTATTGGCTAACTATGATTATAACTAGAAAACGCTCTGATGATTATCTATATAATTATGATACTTGATTATGCTATCACCCGTATTTATCTATATTTATCTTGTGACCTCTGCCTGTTATGAGTAGAGTAGATGACATTGGTAATATCACTTATTCATTGTATAAACTTTCTTATCAATATAATAGATGGAGTTTATAATAAGCTTTTCCAGTGGTATAAATATAAATCGACAACCTGGTAGAACTCTTTAGGTAAAATGCTACAATGGTATAATTATCTGTCCGCTTGCAGAATCTATTTTAGTTTATATTTATATCTCTGCCTAGTCATATTGAATAATACATGTAAATCTATATTTGCTCCTTAGCATTATAATTAGGGATGACAACTTAATTCATGCTTAGGAATGCTAGTGATAAATAAGTGGCTAGTTGCTAATGACAAGTTAATTTAATACCATGCATTTCTAATCTCGTTAATTCATAGTGACGTTAAAAGTGCCAACAAGCATTTTTGGCGCTGTTGCCGGGAAGGCAAAATAAACTTAGGAAATATTAATAACATATATACAAAATGGATAAAGTCATATTATCAATTGATCTCTAACTCAGACAGGTACACCCTTCGTTGTTATCATTTGTTTATCTTATGCAGGGTGATGAATGAATAGTTTTTCTCTTCCAAAGAACTTCACTGACGATCCAGAGAAACTCGTTAGAAAGAAGAAGTTTGTAGAAGCAAGGAACAAATTTGAGTCACCATCAAGAACACCCGTTGCTGCTCAAGCTAGCTCTTCGGAGGAGCTAGCTCCAACACTGGAAGAAGAATTTAAGAACAAACAGAAGAGCAATTAGGAGAAAACCTAGCTCCTGTGTTTGAAGACATGGCTGAGAAGACACTGTGTGAGTTCTACGCCCCCCAACAACAAACAAACATTCGGATGGACCAGCAGTCAACACTGGGGAGAATGGATTCGAGCTCAAGCCTGCCCTCATCACCATGGTTCAAGCCAGCCAATTCTGTGGAAAAGCTCATGAAGATGCAAGTGCACACCTATAACACTTTCTAGAAATCTGCAGCACCTTCACGATTAGAGGAGTACCAAGAGATGCTATTTTACTCCGCCTTTTTCCGTTCTCATTATTGGGGAAAGCTAAGCAATGGTTCTACATCAACAAAGACAAGAACACTGTATGAGACCTGTGCTCAACCGTTTTTCTGGCAAAATTCTTTCCTACCGTCAAGACGAATGCTCTGCGTGGGAAAATTGCAAGTTTCCAACAGCAACATGACGAATCATTCACTGAAGCATGGGAAAGATTCCAAAACTATATAGAAGACTGTCCTCATCATAGGATAGAGGAGTGGCTATTAATGCAGACTTTCTACCACGGGCTTGTCTCTAGCGCCCGTAAGTCTATTGATGCTGCAGCTGGAGGAGCTTTCCTGTCACTTAAGCTCTCAGATGCTAAAGCACTTGTTGAGAAGATGGCCTCAAATTCAAGCTGTCCCCGCAAGATGACCTATTATGAAGAAGCTCGATATAGAGAAGAAGGAAGTCATGCACATCAATAATTCTCATATGACATGTGAAGAATGTGGAGACTATGGGCATTCAGCCATCAGCTGCCCTATACTGCAAGAGGATGTGAACTTCATCAACAACAACACCTACTATCGTCCTCAACAAAACCAAGGATGGAATCAGCAACCTCGACAAGGTAATTACCAAGGTAACAACCAAGGTAATAATTTTAATAATTATAATCTTCTACCTTTAAGAGATTAAGTTGATAATTAATCTAAATTGTTAGATCAAATGACTAGAAAGATAGCTTCAAATGATAAAGCACTAGAAAACATAAATACTAGATTGGACACCTTTGCTTCTGCTATAAAGATCAGCACAACTTTAATAAAATGTTAGAATCACAATTAGCTCAGTTGGCTGCTGCTGTTCCTCCATTCGAGAAAGGTAAGATTCCAGGCCAGCCGGAAGATTTAGAAACCACTAACCTTGTTGATATTCACAATGCAACCCAATATCATATTGAGCCTGCAGATGTACAGTGGATTGACCACTCTCTACCTGAGAAGATGGGAGACCCTGAAAGGCCTGTCATTCCTATCGCTATAGGTTGTCATAACTTTCCAGAGGCTATCTGTGATTTCAGCGCTAGTGTCAATATTATGCCCAAGGTAATCTATGAGAAAATATTAAATGATCCCTTGTTGTACACAAACATGCGTTTACAGCTTACAGATCAGTCCATTTGCTACCCTGAGGGAGTACTAGAAGAAGTTGTGATCAGAGTGGGACAATCATATGTCCTAGTTGATTTCGTGGTCATGGAGACAGGAGTAGATGAGAAGGCACCCATAATTTTGGACAGACCATTCTTGTGCACAACAAAAGCCATCATCTATACGGAGTACGCCAAGATCGTCCTATCCATTAAGGACAAGAAAGAAAGATTCACGTTCAAGAATCGCGTCCTGAAAGCTCCTGCAGCCCCAAAGCAATTCCATCAACAAGAAGAGCAACTACAGCAATCAGTGCCGAAGAAAAGAAACAATAGAAGCAATAGAAGATGAAGGGAGATCAAGCACGCACATGAAGAAACTACTCAACTAATCACTGCTCTCAATACAGAAAATGATCATATGCTACCCAAGCCATTTCCAACAAAGAGAGGTGATCCAAGTATACCAATTATTGAATGCACAATCAAAGACACCACCTTCGCTAACACCATCTACGACACCGGATCAGGCTGCAACGTAATGTCAAAATAGATATATGATGATCTATTTGATTTACCTTTATACCCAACATTTATTCAGTTGCAGATGGCGGATCAATCACTAAGGTTCCCTGAAGGAGTGGTTAAGGATGTCATGGTAAGAATTCAAGTACAATATATACCTGCAGATTTTTAGTTCTTGATATGCAGGGAGACGATGAATCCCCGATCCTTCTGGGAAGACCATTTCTCTACACCGCCAACGCGAACATCTACATCAGGTCCGAACAGATCCACTTTAACTTGCCTACTAGAAAGGTACGCTGGCAATTTAAAACACTTGTTAACCAGGAACAAATTAGGAAATAACGCGACAGGAGAAGACGCCAAGGCCGCCGTCAGGCTGTCCAGCCCATTTGTGGATGGGAAGAATTTTCTGACAAGATCGTGAAGTATGAGGACTGCTACAAGGAGCAAGAAGAGAACACACAAGCACCACGCTAGAGTGAGTGGGAAGCGGAAGCTGAAAGAATGGACCAAATCACCAAGGCAGAAAAAGAAGAGATCCTAGCACATCTAGAAAAGTGAGAAAAGGAAAACAAAGCTGAAGAGCTGGAGCTAGAGAAGAGAGAAGCAGAAGAAACAGAAATGAGATGGAAGGAGAAAGAAGAAGCACGTGCTGCACCACCACAAGACGGGGAATTGACTGAGGTGACCTCAGACAATGAACCCACTAAGTAAGTATTCTCCTCTAAGTCTTGTCGGTAGACTTTAAATTCCGTACCCTAGCCATAAGGTCAGAATAGTAGTTATCTATTAAGCTCACTAGTAAGTTTACTTTAATATATAGTAGCATAATTATGTTTGCATGTTAAAATATAAAAACAACAAAAATATTTACTGTATTATCTATGGCATCAAAAATACATAAGTCCCATGTAAATAACCTTATGGACATAAAAAATATATATATAAATAATAAAAATAGCATTCATATTTAATTCCTGCATCATAAACAAAAAAAATTTAAAAAGAAGAGAAAAATGAAACCCGCTAAAAATCGGCAACATAAATCTGCTCATGAAGATAATCAATTGCTCCTTGGCTGATCGCTAACCCGTTATTAAAAAAAAATTCGAGCCTCGAGTTTTGGTTTCACTGTTTGGAATATATTTATGCAGGAACAATATTATGACAAGGAGAGAGTCTATCAGTGGCAACCACCAGGGCAAGCATCGGGCTAGCTCGCTCCAAAGGACATCTACACCCAGTATTACAAACATCCAGCTTGGGGGAGGAGCATCCCCTAGTTATCAGGTGACTACACCTAGACGATTATTAAGTTTACTTTATATAGTCATAAAATACCAAAAATATGTGAGCACATAAAGGTCCACGAAAGTCATAGAGTCTTTTGTTAGGTCATTAATTTAAAATGATAAAAAGATACATAATTATTCAAAACCAAATAAATATTTAGTTATATATAATAGAGTATATTTAAAGATAGTCTAGGCTAGAGCCAATTAAAAACTTGATGAACATTAAAATTTATTTTGGAGATGATGAATAGTTGCTCTGTTGTCATGCTAGTCAAGTACCTAGTTGTCAAACTTAAATCTTCCTGAGTTTTAAACACTGCTGTTTTAATTGGAGAATTTACTCTGAATCTGAATTGTGGAGGCATAAGCTTGTGTTGAGTCTAGGTAGTTGATCGATATGATTTATGAAGGATGAGCTGCTATCTATCTTATGCCTAGCACTACTAAGTTCTGGAGGTTTATTGAAAATTTAAAATCTATATGATGAGCTCTTGTATGATAAAATATGAATTCCTACCAAAGCCAGAAATAATATCTTTAGAAGATAGGAATCCTTTTCACATTTAAGCTGCTCGCTTTGCATTGAGTTCATCAACCCGTGTTGAATGCCTTATGAGAGACTTGTCATGCTTTTTAAAACCAAGATCACTTACACACTCCAGTCCACATATGTATTATTTCTACCCTGGAAGTAAGCGCAATCATTCACATATTTTCCATCCATGTTCATCATAAAAATATTTCTCTCCTACATTGGGAGAAAACACCAAAAATATATACCCCATAGGAAAACCCCTGTCTTTAATGCTCTAAGTCTTTATTGTATCTCTCTAATTAGTTATTATATTCAAGGGATGCATGTGGCTGTACAAACTTCTTAAAAAAATAATAAAAAAAGAGAGAAATAAAAAAAGAAGAGAGTAAAATGGACAAATGTCCTAGCAATTAAAGCAACGGGTATAAGATGTCCGCCTCCCTGATTTAAAATAATAAAGATGGCCCATATTTTTCCTAAGAAAAGTTTCAAGAGAGTTATTTCCAAAGAGCAAAAGTAGAATTAGAATTAGCCACAAATACCATATATACACCTATCCACTATATTCCATACACATGCACATCTTGGTTTGATTGTATACCTTGATTCTCTGTGGATCCATTAGTTGACTTTACGATATATGCATTGCAAGTATGCCTACCCTTGTTATTACCGATCCTATAAGCCCTGCCATATATATCCTTAGCTGTAGGAGGCATAACATCATAAATGCCTTAAGGGAGAACCATAAATACCACATACATTGAGAGACTTGAGGGTGTCATACAATGAAGCTCTGAGTTTTATTTTGAAAACCTATGAAAAACTCCAGAATATTAGCACTGCGAAAAATTTGAAACATAGCGCTTGACTTGGTTGTTCTATCTTTTGATTGCTCAAGACTTATGCAAGAGCTGTGAAGCCCTATAATTAAAGGTAAAATGGGTAAGTTTGAAGGTAAGAACATGTACAGTTTAATTCGAAGGAAAATTTTTGTTTGAAGGCGTGTGTACTTGGAAAGAATAACAATATTGTAGCAACTCCTGATCCAAATATAATAAAAATTAGGCTTAGTTTGTTTGCCAAGGGACTGGCAAAAGGTAAGCTTGGGGGTGTTGTTAACGGTGGATAACGTCAACATTCATAAGAACTTTAGACACAAGAGGATACACGAATACACACTAGTCTAGGGTTTTAACTGAAATTTTTATGAGTTTTGCATATTCTATATTTTCTAGGGATTTTTCTAGAAAAACTGAAAAGAGGGATTAAAGTGCATATTAATCACGAAACTTATCCGCCACGGAAAAGATCATCATTGGGACGTGGGAAGGATCTAGAAGACACCCGAAGCAACTGGGGGCGAGGAGGCCGCCAGGTGGTGCCGGCCGGCCCCACCATGGCGCCGGTAGGCGCCCCCCTCTAGGATTTTGGGCCCCCTTCTGGAAGCTTCCTCCACCGCCTCTCCTGATGCATCTCGGCCCTTGGTTAAGTCGGTTTGATCCTGCGGCGCACGTTCATCCCACCGGACTATAAATATATGGGCAGACCCCCTAGAGAGTGCCAATTCATTATTCATCAAGGCCTTAATCCATCAAGCATCAAGAAGCCTTCAAGTTCATCAAGAGCCTTCTAGTTTATAGTTCTAGTTAGTTAGATTAGAAGTAGAGAAGATCTAGTTCTTCATCCGGATCTGGAGCCCCCGGCGTCTGTCTGGAGCACAGGAGTTTGGTATAGTTCTATTTCTTTCTTTCTTATTGTATTCATTATTCAGATTAGGGAGACATTATTCTTAATAGTTCATATGTTCTTAATTGCAATAGTCATTGTCTACTTTGATTATATGTCTAGTTTAGTTAGTTCGATCTTATTGAATTCATGTAATTGCTCGTATAGCGTTTATCCAAGTGTACAATGGGTAGATGATAGACAATATATAGACATGGTGTCTAGATATCTTGTTTGTCTACGAGTGCACCCTGACATGCCAGGACATGTGGTAGTCCACATAGGTGACAGCTACGTTGGTTCCTCTGTAGTCCACCCTCCGTATGTAGGACAGCAGGACACGGCCGCGAAATTGGATAGTGACTCTGTTTTACATCCTTTCTAGTTGATGCCCCTTACATGTGATCATGATATAGGGTTGACTTAGCGATGATTACTAGATGTAGTTGCACTAATTAGAGTTATTGTTGGCCCCTAATTTTTAGGGTCCACTGTGCATCATATGTCAGTCCCTGGATCAGTAGCTGACATGCACAATTAAACAAGATTGATATCAAAAAGTATACTTTTATTACTAATGGGAAAACATGATACATAGTTCGGGTTTACATGGTTTGGGCCACTGGCCTTATATCATATATCAGAGTTTTATGACAGCGGGTTTACACTATCGTGGTTCCATTCCTATAGGCAACTCGGAGTGCGGACAAAACTCTAGCTATTCCTATATCACGAACATCGTAGTCCTAAACGTAGTCCTAGCGTAGCTTCTTCATGTAGTCGTACGGCTCCGTCTTCGTGTATCCTCTGGGTATCCTTTCCTTGCGTAGCACCAATAGTCCATCTTGGTGTATCCTCTCAAACGGCTTTATCCTTGGATATACTCCTGCAGCTTCCTACCTAAAAATAGAGGGGAAAGAGGGGTTGAGTACATACGTACTCAGCAAGCCCTAACTTTGGGTGGAGGGAAGGTGGATGGAGGCTAGTTGCGGAGGGGTTAGTGGTAAAGGTTGAGAAGTAATTATAATTATAGGTTGGGCCCTAGTAGGGTATTCACCATCCTCACCAGTTCCCGAATTAAATATGGTTACAAATTATAAATACATCTTACCAGATTATCCATTGTTGTAGTCTAATCATAGCGTCTCATCCCGGCATCTGCCCATTCCAAGGACGTGGCTATTCGAATAGATTCAAGTAACTCTGCAGAGGTTATACACTTTTTCCCACACGGTAATTACGATTCCTTCCATGATCAGTGGTTAGAAAAGAACTACCGAGATCCCGTACCCGAGAGGGCGCTAACTTAGGTTTCCATACACTTCCACTACGGCGCTCAGGGGTTGGGAAAGAGTTGGACAAGGAAGATCACTCAGCATCCTACGCCCAACTCGGACATGGAAGCTCACTCGCAACCCATGCCCTCACACACCTTGTGGAAGATCACTCAGCATCCACATTTTTAAAAGAATATATATAGCTCGTGAAAGTGCACTCAAGAGTTTTACGTGGAAGATCACTTAGCATCCACGCCCAACCAGACCATGGAAGATCACTTAGCATCCTACGCCGTCTCCTGCTCTACCGTTTGCCTACACCGGCCCCCTAAGTGGAAATGCACTTCGACCTAACGAGGTGTGGGATCAAGCCTACCCATATAGACGTGTGGCTGTACGAAATATCACACAGGGATAAATAAGAGACTATGAACCGGTCCTTAGGGATGACTAAAACAGGTATCTTCGATAGGATATTCTTCACAGATATATCCGCCAAGTAATCTACACCTAGATTACTCCTACCCGTTTCAAGTTAGGTTGTCCAGTTTTACCACTTAAAGTTCCATAGTCATTATTCTCAAGTTCTTATCACATCGAGGTAACCATTGCCTTGTTATAGATCACAATATTATATCCAATTCATAATTCATCACAATTCCATATTAGCTCATAGAATAGGGATTAAGTAATATAGGTTGAATTTGTTGGTTAGGAGGGATAGGGTATGGTGGGTTTTATGGTGGAGGCTAGCAAAATATAATGGTGGAGGGAGTATAGTGGAGGGAATGGTAAAGTGGAGGGAGAAGGTGGGAATTAGGACTTGCCTCCGCTCGCTGACGAGTATATCCAAGGTTCTTGATTCCTTTGCTTCTGTCTCCAGTATCTTGGTGTAGCAGTACTTCGGCTTACTATAGTAGTAATCCTTTGGGGTCTCGACGTAGCCATGCTCCAGAGATCCATCGGGTTCCTTGTACGTCTTCTAATCTACGTGGTCTAGCGCTTGACAAACAAGAGAGCAAAACCAAACAATACATACACAACAAGCATAACTAAACAAGCACAATCAACTAAAACAAGGAGAGGGATCCTAACAGGGTTGGTGATAGGTTTATCCTAATTCTATCATTACTATGTGAACTTGAAGTAAGAAGTAGATAAAGATTATCTATCCAACAAGATGGCTCCTACAGGCTGGGTTAGTGTGGTGTGGTTATCTAATGGAAAACCAGACCATATTATTATCTTTCACTATTATGTGAACCTGAAAAGAGAGAACCTGACCAAATCATCATAGATGGCTTGGCCTACTTCTACAGGTCCACCGGGGTTTGGCAGGGTTAGAAGATGGGGTCTAGGTGGTTAGGTACGGGCATATGTATTTATATACTCGTACATAGGGTTTAGGCTAGGTATAGATAGGCGGTGGCTAGGGTTAGTGGCACGTATGCGTATACATATATGCCTAGGGTTTGATTAGCGACGCACATGCACATGCATATGTATACGCCTAGGATAGGTTAGGTTAGAGGGGTGGAGGGTAGGGTTAGCCACATATAGGTGTATGCCCTTGTATATACAGGACCTACCATACATGTGTGTATATATATATGGGGTTAGCTACTACTATGGCAAAAGGCTATTACTAGGGTTAACTATGGTGGTGTGGAGTTAGCCACAGGAGGGCGTGCCCGGTTATCGGATATGTCCGTTCATGTGTATATATAGGTGATCCTATTTTTGGGTGATTGGGTACGGACATGTCGAAGCATATGACATGTCACCAAAACCTACTCGCCTTTATAGGTATGTGGTTAGCTAGCACTACGGACGATTATTACTACGATTAGCATCTATATTAATTATGTCAGGTTAGCACTAATTATAAGAGAAATAAACAATTATCACTAGAATTTAATTAGGCCCCAAAAATTGAAAGAATGATGTGGATGGTTAGGACATGATTTTAGATGAATTTTGGTGGTGGAATTTCTGGAATTGAAAATGGGATGGAGAAGATATGAATTTCTAAAGATTCATTGCGGTAAAAGGAATGTGTTTATACTTTGGAAAATATTTCTGAAAAATGGAGTGATGGAAACGAGTGGAAAGATATAGGGTAGGATCTGGGGTGTACCTAGTTTATTTAGAAATTTTTTGGGGATTTTCTGGATAAGGGAAAATGGGTTTTCGTTCCTCCGAGTACATTCTCCGGGTGCACGTAGCATTTACTGTTTGGCTGACGCGTGGGGTCAGGGCTGCTGGGGGCTGCCTGCTGGTACTGTGGTCGTGCACTTATGCACCGATCGGTGGACATCCTCCTCATGTGCCTTTATTTTATGTGAACCGGGTCTAGGTAGTAGAAAGAGGAGGAGAGTGGAGCTGCTGTTGCTGCTACCGTGCGGGTCCCGCAGTGAAGGGGTGCTTCCCCATTGGTTGCACAGCATGGAGTGGGAGATGTCGTCATCGTCGTTCACCTGCCTGTCCCGGTCTCTGTGCGGCCAGCAGAAGAAAAGAGAGAGCGAGGGAGAGAGAAGGGAGGAGGGAAGGCAGTGGAGGAGCACGGCATTGGTACCGGCGGTGGTGTCCAGCGAGTAGAAAGAAGGGTGGAGAGGGAGGTGAAGGAAGGGGAGGGAGTGACGGAGGTGAACGGAGATAGCAGAGATGGCCGGGCAGAACGGCGGCGGTAGCAGGGCATTGGCGGTGTTCGGTTGCCGCAAAGCGTTTTCGGGCCGCAAGGGCCTCGGGCGCTGGGTGGTGCCCTCGCCCGGCCGCATCGGCCGGGCCGTGTTCGCCGGGTCGCCGCGGCGAGCGCAGAAGGTGGAGAAGAGAGGAAGGGAAGGAGGAAGGGAGAGCATGGCGGTGCGCCGAACAGAGAGGGTGGAGCTCGGGCTCGAGCGTTCGAAGCGCGGGACGACCTCCTGCGGCGGCCATGGCCGGCTATTTATAGCTGCGGCATGGCGGTTGTGCACAGTAGGTCGGTGGGCAGCGGAAGAAATATCTCCGGCGACCAAGGCAGAGCTCCAGCTGTGATCGGATAGGAACGGCGCTACAAGACAGCAGAGAAGGTCGGTTCGTGGAAAATATCGGCTACAGTGAGGCGGTTCGCGTCCGTACACAGCGTAGTCACGGTATTCCCGTCGATGTCTGGAGGTAGAAGACGCTCCTGACATGTGGGTCCCGCGTGTAAGTGAGAGGGGAGAGGGAGTGGAGTGGTGGTGCTGGCCGGTTGGGCCTCTTGCAGGGCACCGGCCCATGCAGAAAAGAAGAGGAGGGAGTGGGCTTCCGTCGCGGGCCAGGAAGGGAGAGGAGAAAAAGAATGAGCCCGAGAGGCATTTCTTAATTACGAAATGCTTTTCTATTTTTCTAGAAATTAAACTAGGTGCATATATATTTGAATGGATTTAAATTGGGTCTGGAAAGGATTTGAAAGGTGGGTGGTTGGGAACTAAAGAGGGTAATTCAAGGAGGGATAGATTAAGGGAATTTTGGGAGCGGATTGTCAAGGGATTTTGAGGAGAGAGCAAAGAGAAAATATTCGGTGCCAAGATAAATTCTAGAGAGCAAACGAACATGCAAGCAAGCATTCAAACAATCACGGCAAACAATCATTCACACAATCCAAACAATGAAGCATGCGATGCATATGGTGAATTTTGATGCGAGGGTTTTAGAAAAGATTTTTAAACATGGTTTTGCGGAAAATAAACTAATCAAGTTTTAATTTGTTGTAAATTATAAAAAGTTCAAATTTTTAGTGATTTTTAAAATGATGCAAAAACACGGGTGTTACAGTTATTCATTGATGTAGTTATAGAATTACCTTAGACAGTTATCTCCTTAGTTTATCCATTGGCTAACTATGATTATGACTAGAAAACGCCCGATGATTATCTATATAATTATGATACTTGATTATACTATCACCCGTATTTATCTATATTTATCTTGTGACCTCTGCCTGTTATGAGTAGAATAGATGACATTGGTAATATCACTTATTATATATACTTTCTTATCAATATAATAGATATAGTTTATAACAAGCTTTTCTAGTGGTATAAATATAAATCGACAACCCTGGTAGAACTCCCTAGGTAAAATGCTACAATGGTATAATTATCTGTCCGCTTGCAGAATCTATTTTAGTTTATATTCATATCTCTGCCTAGTCATATTGAATAATACATGTAAATCTATATTTGCTCCTTAGCATTATAATTAGGGGACGACAACTTAATTCATGGTTAGGAATGCTAGCAATAAATAAGTGGCTAGTTGCTAATGACAAATTAATTTAATACCATGCATTTCTAATCTCGTTAATTCATAGCGACGTTAGAAGTGCCAACAAGGGCAACGGCCACCTGCACTAGCCGTCGGCGGGAGCCGTTGGCGCCGGGCGCTGGTGCGGCCGCACCCCGGTGCGCCCGCACCGAGGGGGGGCCTGCTGCTCCTCCCTCCCTTTGGCCGGTAGCTCCCAACGGCCTTCTCCAATTCAAACCGTTGGGGGTTCGGCGAGACCCCCAACGGCTCTTTTTTAATTTTGATTTTTTTGTTAATTTTTCTTTAAAATTTTTATTTTTAAAAATTCTAAAAAATATGATTTGAAAATGCCAAATTATTTTAGTACAGAATATGATTTTTATGAGATTTTTTTAAACTTTTTGAAATGCACCAAAAATATTTATTTAATAATAAAACCTAAAAGAGATATATATATATATATATATATATATATATAAGAAATTTATATAAATTTGATAAATACCGCTTACCCACGGCGAGGACTCACCCATTTTATGGTCTAGTGGGTTAGACCACGCTTTCCTCCCTTTATTTAGCTGTAAAAGGGTTATCGGGAGGGTTCTCGGGTTGCCCCGGGATCCGTCCCGTTTGATCGACAGGAATAGCGGCAGCTATTTAAGCTAACTGAGATTCTATCATTTTGTTAAAGTTCATTTGATTATTAAGAGCAGAGGAAAGGTTTTCTATTGTTGTATTTAAATTTTCAAACATTTTGTCATTAAGAGATAACTTTTTGTTTAAATTTTCATTTATTTTTGCTTGGCCTAATACCAAGTCTTTCGAGGAAGGTTTATTCGAATTATAATTTAGATTGAAGTTCAAATTACCTCCTTGTTGGCGGGGTTCATTGTTCCATCTGCCGTTATTTTATTGGCGATACCTGTTGCTGCTGTTGTTGATGAAGGCAGCTTCTTCACGGGTTTCGGGGCAGTCATTCCCCGAATGGCCAACATTGCCACAGACTTCACACGTCTTGTGTGAGTCTATGGCCTGGACGTAGCCCTTCTTCATGGCATCTTTTTCGTGGGCTCTCTCGTCCAGTCTTTTGAGCAGAAGGTCCATATTTGCGATAAGCATATCCGTCTCCTTGACGGTATGCATGCCTTTTTGCTTCTGTGGCTGAGACCTTTCCTCTCCCCATCCTTGGTTGGACAGTATTTTCTCAATTAGGGTTTTCGCCCCAGTGATGGTGAGGGAGAGGAATGCTCCTCCAGCGGCAGTATTTAGATGACCCTTCGACATAGGGATTATCCCCTCATAGAAGGTTTACAGGATCATCCAGTCTTCTATTCCATGGTGTGGGTAGGCTTGAATGTAGTCTTGTAGCCTGTCCCATGCTTCGGGAATGTTCTCCAGGCTGCTTTGCTGGAATGATGTTATCTTCCCTCTCAGGGTAGTTGTTTTGCCCAGAGGGAAGAACTTCGTGAGGAACACCGCCGAGGACTTGGCCCAGGTATCAACCGCTTCCCGGTCCTTGTAGAACCACTGTTTCGCTTTTCCCATGAGGGAGAAGGGAAACAGGCGGAGGCGGATAGCCTCCGGTGCGTTGTCTTTTATGACGATGGTGTCGCACAGCTCCAGGAACTGTTGGAGATGAGCATTGGCGTCCTCACTTGGCAAGCCACAGAATATGCTTCTACACCATAGTGATGAGACCGGTGCGTAGTTTGAAGTTCTTGTCACCAAGGTTGACAGCGGGCCCAGTGGGCACGTTGGCAACATTGGGGACAGAGTACTCGCGGAGTGACTTCCCGGCCATAGCGGTGATCTCGGGTGCGGGATTGACTGGTTCGGTTGTCGGTGGAGTGCTTGAAGAAGAAACAGTACGTGACCGATTCTTTTTCAAGAGGGCTTCTGGATTGCTAGTGAAGTTTTTCGGCAGAGCGAACCCAGTCATACACTATCTATTTTCATCCACGATAAGAGAAAATAAGAAAAGTTATCCTATATGAACAAAGGCTACTTTTATACAAGTATATTATCCAAGTTTATGTTTCATATAAAATCTTTCCTAACCTTCCCCGGCAACGGCGCCAGAAATGCTTGTTGACATTTCTTAACGTCATCACTGAGAATAGAAGTAGAATCTATCCTCGGTAATGAGTAAGAAATGCTTTGGGTGGTATACCTCAGTACCATATCACCAGATCTAAGTCCAGCCATGGCACCGAGGCACACCTCACCAGTTATTCCCTCTATTGCTACTAGTGATACACCCCTAATGACAGGTTCAGAATAGCCTAGCAAGGGCACCGTGGCATACAAAGACTATTCTTACCTCTATCAAGAGAGTTATATCCCTAATAACGTTAGGACTATAGCCTTAGCAGCTAGTGCCATGGAGATGCTATACGGCGTACTTTTAGCATTCCTTAACACTAGTACTAAAACTATATTCCTAACTACAGTAAAGAGATAATGATGATACGGTAATTCTTTACAGTTATGGATGTGAATCCACAAGCGCATGGAAATACCGTTGTAGCATTTCAACCCGGAGTATTCCTAGGTGTCGTATTTATATTTTCCCAAAGGAAGGCTAGTGTAGATTCTAATATGAAACCATAAGCATGAATACTATACTTCGTATGAAAGGTAGACCAATGTTCATAACAGGGGTAAACAATAACGGTTTTCATGATAGTGGACACACACACACAGAAAAATATCTCTCAAGTGGGGAGAGGTGGTGGAAGCATAAAGAATAAAAGAATAAAGAATAAATGAATATCCTACGGGAGCAATGGTTCTAATATAGCTAATGTCTAGAAAATGGTTAGTCATACAAATACATGAGTCAGAGATAGAGTTGTGTTTGCGATGGATCAGAAGGCCACTGGCCACTGGTCTGCCAGTGAAAGATGGGTGGCATTTTAGACTCCTACACCATAGCCGAATGTGGAGGATTACAAGGGACGGACAGGGTGTCACCACGTGCTGCCTACCACCTCAACCGTGGACTATGAAGTGCAATCACCGGCTCCCCTATACCCGAGCACCATGCCCACATATAGAACAGCTACCCAAAGTCCCCCCGGTCTCTCACCCTATGGATGAACGAGTAAAGAACTTGGATGTTGTGCGATGAACCACCATCCCTCCCACAACTCTATTCTTAATCATCTAAATGTATGAATGGTTAAGAATAGAGTTCTATATGCTAAGAACATGATATGAATACTATGAACTAGCAAGCATATCATAAACAAGGCATATGAACTAGAAGTCCTATGTTCTATGATCGAATCACACAAACTATCATCTAGTTTATATAACAAGATCATATCATAAGAACTATACTCTAATTCTAGAACATTGTTATATTGATAAAAAGAGAAGAAGAGCACAATGGAAAGAATAGTATTCATACCCAAGAATAGCCAAGATGTCTCCTCCTCTTACAAGATGAGCCTTGCTCCACTACTACTACTAAAGATAAAGAGAAAAGTGGAGAGGTACACTTGAGAGTACAAGTGAGAGGTGTAGTGTGTGTTCTGTGAAATGGAGAGCTCCACCCCTTGCTTTATAGCTTGATCCAGGTCAATTTGGAGGAAGGGGAATGAATGCTTGGCCAAACCGCCTTTGCAACCGCCTCCACGAACCGCCAGAGGAAGATGGGCTGGGCCAGCCTCCTTAGGGGTGCGCCCACACAGGGGTGGGCCCCCTCAGGCCCAGCCTTGGCCCACTGGCCCTTTCCTCCTCCTGGATCTCTCTCCCATGGGTTGTTGGTCCAGTTGACTTCTTGGACTTGAGCTTTGCTTATTTTGTTGAAATACGCCTTGCCAAAAAGCGCATTCTCATGACCTTTTCCTCTATTTTCTTGTATGTTTCCTGTAAAACAATGATGCTCCAATACAAGTGAAAATAGGTCAATAGTAAAGGTATATATGAATATGACTATGATAATTCTCCTTTTTTTTGGATAATAGTTGGTGGTTAAAGTATGTCGGTATTTACTGCCAACAGTCCCTCTGGCCATCCAAGCGTTGTTCTCGATAGTCATCGAGATTCAATGATGTTCAAAAATGACTTATCTTTTAAGAAACAAAACTTCTATGCCATGGACATCAATCTTAGTGCCACATACTCTTACGAGGATCCCAACCATCTTTTGATCTTCATTTTCAAACTTTTTAAGAGAATAGTTGTGGATGCTGTAAATCTCGTACATACATTGTGGTACTAACCTTGTAGCTAGAATGATGATGCTAAACACTTGGTGGTGAAGTTGGGAACTATACCACCATTGAGAGCTGCAAGATGAAGTTTCCACGGTCAAGCTTATGACCATAAATAAAGCACTGCCTTATTTTTTAAAAAATAATAACAAAATAAATTATATTACTATTAAAAAAGAGTAAGAACATGTTGTCAATATAGCATGCACCTTCAGGTATTCTTGGTTGCTAACTATTTTAGGTTAAGACTGAGAAGAACAATGGTACATGAAATGCTGGAGAACATTGAGCATTTGAGCTACACCAAGTGTATATTTTGACGGCCTTTGGGTGGAGAAACACATGGCGCACTTGACTTTTTCACAAAAGTCCAAGTGTGGGGGAGGATAGAGAGATTCTCACTACAAGCTCCATACGCACCAAAGACCGCCTCAATTAAAAAGTGCTAGCTCTCTCTTGCTAAAAAAGAGAAAAAAAGAAGGCTATAGAAGAAAAGAAAAAAGGGAGAGAAAAAAAAAAAGACGCAACTCCAGGGAGTTTATCGAGAACATAGAATGGAAAATCGGACGCCACGGCAACGCAGAAAGATTCTAGAAGGGACCAGAAGACACCACGCCGAAGCGGAGGGCCAACGGGCCCCTAGTGGAACCGGCCGGTCCCACCTTGGACCGGTCGGTTGTTGGCGGTCTTTAACTCATAAACATAACCACTAATACTCACATAAAATTAAGATCACGTGAACACCAAACTTAGAGTTAGGGCTTATAACTAATCAATTTCACAAGTTTTGGTGATTTACCGCTTGCAGGAGGACATGCCAGAATATATGAAAATATACATATAAAGGGCTACAAAATATACATAAAAAGGCTCAAAGAATGAGTGGCCCAGTCACCAGAATACCTGGGTCCCAAACATAGATACAAACATCAAATATGAGCCCAAGAAGTGAAAGCCCGAACAAATCTCGAATCCAGTCCAGGCTACAGGAGCAGTCCTCGGTAAATTGGACGCCCAGGATGCATCCAGACTCCATTTTTAGTGATCTAGGACTTTTCAGAAAGCTAACGACGAGGCTGACACGCTCACCAAAGATGGGCCTGATTGGAGCCCATTGGTGTGTGCCCGCACCAGGGTGCGTCCGCACCACTAGTGGCCTGCTCGGCCTAAGCTTTGGTCAGTAGATTCTTACCGCCTCTCCAACGTCGCTTCACAGGGGGGGTCCAGGTTCAATATATCTAGAAAGATCGGTTTGGGTGATTCTTGCAAAGAGCCCCCTCCACCTCACTTATAAAAGGAGGCCTTCCCCTCTCCTTACTCAATCAATGAATCAGGCAACCAAGAGAGGGCAAGAGCACACACAAGAGCTCCACTTCATAGGGGCCTAGGCCCTAGCTAGCCTAGCTAGTTGTAGTATAGGGAATGAGTGAGAGAAAGTAGAGAGGAGGTTCGGACGTGTCTGCCATCGCTCGTCTTGGATTCAGTGTCACCGGGTTGAGGAGACGGAGTGCCGGGCGTGTCGGCTCCCTCTTAATGTGTACCTCTACGACCACGTACTACTTGGAGTATAAGGTCTGTGTTGGACTATGGTGGTGAGTCTCTATTCATGTTATCTTGTGTAATATATTCTTATGGGTTCATTGTTCGTTACTTGACTTAGTAGCAGATATTCTAGTAGAGGGTCTCTGATAAAGAAAGATAGCCCTGTGCGATGCTAGAATAGTAGTCGATAACGTAGACGTGGTGTCTAAGTTATAGGCTACCCTCGTTTGCCTCACACTCCATGGATGAGGGGTAGGTTCTAGGTGGTGACAGCCCTAGCATCCCTTGTATTCCCCCACGTTCGGGCGTGGCATAGAGTTATAGGCCGGCATCACCTAGCAGACTAGGTGCGATCCGGTACCCGAAGCAAGAGTGTAGTAAGTAAGATTATCTTTGTGTAGAGAACCTAAATCGTAAAATAACCTCACTACCTGAGCTCCCTCTATCTTTGTGTTGTCCTTAGACGATCTAGTTAGAAGAAGTACCTCCATTCCCTGTGGAAATACGATACCCTGAATACTTCCGGGTGAAGTGCTACGACGCTTACGGATTCTTTCGCTTTGCGTTAAGAAATACCAACATCTCCCCCTGACCCATTTACGGCCCGCTTCGCCCAGGTTGCTCCACCGCCTTTGAGAATTGATCTCAGTTGCACGTTGAAGTCGGTTTGATCCAATGGCTCACGATCATTGTCCAGGGCTATAAAAGAAGGGCAGGACCCCCCTTCGAGGAGGAGGCACATTCATTCATCTCTCATTTGAAGTTCGATCATCAGCCAGAAACCCTAACCAGAGCTCCTTAGCTAGGGTCTAGATAGCTAGTTAAAACTAGTGAGAGGCAAGCGAAGGCTTGGATTCCGGAGCCATCAAGAGCTTAGATTTGGTATAGTTCTTACCTCCTCTCATCTTTGTTCTCTATCATTGTAGAAATACTATGATTGCTACAATTAAATTGATGAATACTTATCTGCTTATATTCATAGTTTATGTGTTCTTTGTCTATTGTGGTTATATGCTTAGTATAACTTGATTAATATTATACTTATTCATAGGTTCATATAGCGCTCATCTAGTTAATCGTTGGGTGAATGGTCAACATTATGTAAGTGTGGTGCTTATGCATTGTTTACCTCCGAATGCACCCTATAGGCCGGGTTTGGTAGATCGTGGGTGTGACAAACCCATTGAGTCCTATGTATTCTAAACTCCGTTAGGCACAGTAGGATTTGTATACGAAGGAAGGGCATGCTATGTTCTCAAACTTCCCTAGTATGTCCTCTATGAGTAGATATAACGCTAACCTTAGCGATGACTAGTAGGTGTAATTGCACTAACCATAGTATATATTGGCATGTGGCTAGGAATAACTTAGAAATATCTCTTGATGTTCTACTAGTAACCCTAATGATATAGCTAGGAGTCTCTATCTGTTTACGCTGATGATTTATACTTATCTTTATCATTTATCTTGTGACTTACCCCTACATTGAGTAGCGAGGACATGGTTATGCCTATCCATTACACTATAGATTATTCAGCTATCCTACACGTATACACCGTAGACCTTCCCATGGAAAAAATAAAAATGACAACCTGTAAAACTCTGGGTAAAATGCTACAATGGTATTTGATCTGTGCGCTTGTGGATGCTATTTCTATATTCTAAATGGTGGCATAATTTAATACCACACTCCTGATGTTATAGCTGAGGATGACAACTTGGTGCTTTAGTGGCGATGCTATGATATGCTCACCAGCATTTTTGGCACGTTGCTCAGGATAGGCTTTGTATCTATTTTCATAGTAACGTTAAGGAGTGCTAACAGCAGGCTTAGATGTAGTCTTGTAGCCTGTCCCATGCTTTAGGAATGTTCTCTAGCCTGCTTTGCTGGAATGATGTGATATTCCCTATCAGGGCAGTTGTTTTGCCCAGAGGGAAAAACTTCACAAGGAACGCCGCCGAGCACTTGGCCTAGGTGTCAACAGCTTCTCGATCCTTGTAGAACCACTGTTTCATCTTTTTCGTAAGGGAGAAGGGAAATAGACGGAGATAGATAGCCTCCAGTGTGATGTCCTTGATGACTATGGTGTCACACAGCTCCAGGAACTATTGGAAATAAGCGTTGGCGTCCTCACTTAGCAAGCCACAGAATATGCTTGCCTGCACCATGGTAATGAGACCAGTGCGAAGTTCAAAATTCTGATCACCAAAGTTGACAGCGGGCCTGGTGGGCACGTTGGCAACATTGGGCACAGAGTACTCACGGAGTGACTTTCCGGCCATAGCGGTGTTGGTTGATGGTGCGGGGTTGACCGGTTCGGTTGTCGGTAGAGTGCTTGAAAAAGGAACAGTACGAGACCGATTTTTTCAAGATAGCCTCCGGATTGCTGGTGATGTTTTTTGGCAGAGCGAACCCAGTCAACACTATCTATTTTCATCCACAACAGGAGAAAACAAGCAGAGTTATCCTGTATGAACAAAGGCTACTTTATACTAGTATATTATCCAAGTTTATGTTTTCATATAAAATCTTTCTCAGCCTTACCCAGCAACGGCGCCAGAAATGCTTGTTGGTATTCCTTAACGTCATCACTAAGAATAGAGATATAATCTATCCCCGGCAATGGCGCCAGAAATACTTGTTGGCATTCCTTAGAATCATCACCAGGTTTGAGACCTGGCCATTGTTGGCATTTCTAACGTCACTGCAATAAAACCTAAATCTTTATCCCACGCAATGACACTAGAAATGTTGGTATTAATTAACTTGCCTTTAGCAACTAGCCACTAGCCTCTTTACCCTTACTCCTAACTGTGAAACTAGGTTGTCATCCCTAATTATAAAGCTAGGAATAAACTCTAGTACTAAATCTTATCATTTTATGTGACTAGGCAGAAATAAATAAAGATAAATATAAACTAAGAATGATTCTGCAAGCGGACAGATAATTCTACCACTGGAAAGGCATTGCTAAGAAGCTACTCTATAGTATTGATAACACATATATGCAGTGAATAAGAGATGTAGCCAATGTCAACTCTCTCCTCAATAACAGGAAGGTGTCACAAGATAAATAATAGATAACTGATAAATATGATAAATATGATAAATACGATAAATATGATCAATCATCTCCTAATAATACTAATCCCATCATAGCACTCTAATCATGTCAGCGTTTGTCTAATTAGGTAATAAAGAAATAACTCCTAAGTATTCAAGCTACAGTCAAAGCTACTTTATTTAGTGCAAGTATGTCTAACAATCACGGCTAAGTTATACTACTATAGTTCCCTAACACATCGGAGCAATGTACAGGAGAAGATGAGTACAGGAACCTCCTCTTAAACGACAATCCCACTCTACCAATCCACCGTATGGGGGAAGGCCTACAAAGGACTTAATAGGTCTGTCATACCCACGATCTACCTCACTACCCGGCACGACTGGGGATACTCACAGATAAGCAAAGCATCTAGACAACACGTCTACATATTGCCTACCACTCACCATGCAATTGAATAGATGAGCGCTATACGAACCAGTGCATGAATATAATAGCAAACTAACTATACTAGACATATTAAAGTAGACAATGAACAATGCAATCAAAAATATAATAATGAAGAATAATATTGCTAGTAATGATCGTACAAACGCAAATATTACAATAAGAAAGAAAAGCTTAAGAACTATACCAGACTCTTCTCTTCTTGACAACGTCGGAAATCCAAGATCGATGAAGAACTTGACTTCCTCTACTCTAGATCTAACTAGATTAAACTGTGAACTAGAAGGCTATGAGGAACTAGAACTTGAAGCTCTAGATGACTTGATCACCAAATATCTCGAGATGGAATGAATGAATGAATTCTAGGGTTTCTAGGGGGAGGTCTGGCTCCGCATATATAGCCCGGTGGAATGCATGATAGCCGTTTGATCAAACCGACTTCACGTAGGGCTGAGATTGATCCTCAAAGATGTTGGAAGAACATTCCAGAAGGGGGGAGAGGGTTCCCCTCACAGGAGGCCGGCCGGCCTGGCAGGTGGGGCCGGCCAGCCCCACCTAGAGGTGGCTTCGCCTCTCCTTTGGTCTGGTGTCTTCTGGATCCTTCTAGAGTAGTTTGGTGTATTCCTGAGTTTTAGATAATTCCGTGGTGTAGATTTGTAGTTATGCCCCTTTATCGATGTTTTCTGGTTCAGTCCCTGAAAACTGATAAATCAACAAAACTCGTGGAAATTGTTAGATGAACCCCTAGCCTTCTAGATATTGATGTATGTTTCATGCCTTTTGATATATAAAATGTTGACGCTATCCACCGTCAACAACTTCCCCAAGCTTACTTTTTGCTAGTCCCTTAGCAAAATCTAGAGTTGGATCAGGAGTTGCTACAATGCTTTCATTCTCCAAGTACACATGCTTTCAAACAAAAATTTCCTCTGGATTAGACAAAATTACTCTAACTCTCAAACTCACCCATAGTACCTTTAACTGTAGAGCTTTTAACCTTCACATGGGTCTTGAGTAATTGAAAGACAGAACAATCAAGTCAAGCACTATGTCTCAGATTCTTTTACTCAACTAGTGTTTCAGAGTTTTTGTAAATTTTTGCAATAAAACTCGGAGCTTAATTGTATGACACCCTCAGTCTCTCAAAGTATGTAGTATTTGTGGATCTCACTGAGGCATTCATGATGTCATGCCTTCCTAATTCTAAGGATTATAGTAGAGTTTATAGGAGTGGCATTTAACAAGGATAAGCATACTTGCAAGTCATATATTGTAAAGTCAAACAATGGATCTATAGAGAATCGAGTCATACAATCAAACCAAGATGTGCATATGTGTGGAATATGGTGGATAGGTGTATGTATATGTGGTGGCTAATTTTAATTCTACTTTTGCTCTTCAGAATGAATCTCTCTTCTTTCTTAGATTTTTAGAACTTCTTAGGAAAACATGGGCTATCTTTATTCTCTCTCTTTTTTCTTTTTTTAGCCACATGCATCCTTAGATATAATAATTGATTAAAGAGATAACAATAAAGAACTTGAAGCAATTAACTAAAGGCTGTCCTATGGGTTTATGTATATTTATTTTTTTTGGGTGTTTTCTCCCAGTGTAGGAGCAAAACATTTCTGAGGTGGAAATGGATAAAAGTGGAAAATGGTTGTGCTTACTCTTAGGGTAAGAGCAATGCATATGTGGATGAAGTGTGTGAGTGATCTTGATTCTAAAAGCATGACAAGACTCTCTTAAGTATACGACAAAGGTTGACTAAACTCAATGGAAAGCAAGTAGCATAAATAAGCAAGGGTTTCCTAATCTAAATATATATCATATATGGCTTTGATAGGAATTCAACTTTGTCATACAAGAGCTCATCATGTAAGGGTTTGAAATTTTCAAAAAATAAATCTCTAGAATTTAGCATCGTTAAGAATAAGATAAATCGCAGCTCAAACTCTCTTATATCATATCCATCAATAGAGTAAATTATCAAGTTAAAGCAATCATGTCTAAAACTTAGGAGAACTTCAAGGTTGAAAACTAGGTATTTGAAAGAATTCTAACAGAGCAACTATTCATCATTTCCAAAACAAAACTTCTAGTTCATAGTTGACTCTAAACACCCTCTATTTAACTAAGACTTCTTTTTATTGCTTTTTAGATTTTATTTAACTAAAGACTCTTAAAAGACTCAACAGACATGGACCTTCATGTGCCCACATATTTTTAATATTTTATAACTATAAAATAGACTCGATAGATCGCATAGGTATAGTTACCGATAACTAGGGGATGCTCCTCCCCAAGCTAGATGTTCGTCATATTTTGCTTGAATTATCTTTTTAGAGTACAGCTTAGCAGCAGTGAGCCACTGCCCTGTATCCCTCTTTAATTGTATAATCCTGCAAATATATACTCCAACAAGAAAACCAAAACTCGAGGTTCGAATATGATAATGGGTTAGCGGTCAGCCAGATGAGTAATTGATTATCTTTATGAGCAGATATGAATATATAGCATGATTCTTATATTTTTGTGCTTTTCTATTTATAATGCAAAGAAAAAGAAATTTATTTTTGTGCTACCATAGTGAATATTCTTACGGGGTAAACCATAAGTCTAATTCTTTGGAGCTTTATAAAGTTTTAAAATAGTAAAGAATTTTTATGTTCTTCTTTTTAAGCATACAAAAGAATAAATGTACTAGAGTAATTAGATAACTACCATTGTTACCTTGTGGTGAGGGTGCAGAATTTAAAGTCTACCGACAGGACTAGGTTAGAAAGAGTACTTACTTGTAGAATTCGTTGTCTGAGGGAGCCTCAGACACTTCTCCATCTTGCAATGATGTCTCTTTATTCTCTTCCAACTATCTTTGATTTTGTTCTTGTATTTCTCTTGCTTCTTGTTCAGCAATTTGCTCCATTCTCTTAGCTTCTTTGTCCCACTCGCTCCAGTGAGGCTCTTGTTTAGTGATTTGATCCTCGTGCCTTGTATCTTCACTAGGATAGCCTTCTCCTTCCTTCTTTGAGAGTAGATTCGCTCTTCGGTGAGATCGGCGTCTCCTATTTTGAATCTTCTATGGCGAATTATTGTCAGTATAACTATTGAAGTCGCAACGTACCTTTCCAACGGGGAGGTGGAAGTGAACTTATCCGGATCTCATGTAGAGGATTGCATTGCCGGTGTTGAGGAAAGGTCTTCCCAAAATGATAGGTGTATCGTCATCTTCCTGCATGTCAAGAACCAAGAAATCTGCAGGTATATAATAATCTTTAATCTTTACCGTGATGTTCTTCACTATGCCTTCTGGGAATCTTGTTGATAGGTCCACCATCTGCAGCTGTATATAGGTTGGGTATAATGGTTCATCACCAAATAAATAATTGTACGCTACCTTTGACATGACATTGACCCCTGATCTAGTGTCACAAAAGGTCTTCAGAAAAACCATTTGCTTAATTGTGCATTCAATAGTCGGGACTCCTGGGTCTTCTCTTTTGACAATGTATGGTGGTGCTAACAGGTGGTCATATTCGGTGTTAACCGAATTGATTAGTTGAACCGTCTCTTCTGGGATTTGACTGAGCTCACTCTTCCTCCTTCTTCTATCATTTTTCTTCTTCTTGGGTTCAGCTGGTTATTGGGCTTGCTCATATGGCTTCTGTGGGAATGCGGGGGTTGTGAGGATACGGTTCTTGAATGAGAACTTCTCCTTTTTGTTCTTGATAGAAAACACAATCTTGGCGTGCTCCATATAGATGATGGCTTTAGTTGTGCATAAGAATGGTCGGCCCAGTATGATGGGTGCCCTTTCATCTCCTCCAGTCTCCATGACTACAAAGTCAACGAGAACATAGGATTGTCCCACTCGAACAATAGCTTCTTCCAAAACTCCTTTGGGGTAGCAAATGGACTGATCTGCAAGCTGCAAACACATGATTGTGTACAACAAAGGATCTCCTAGAATCTTTTCATAAATTACCTTAGGCATAATGTTGACACTTGCGCTGAAATCACAGATAGCCTGCGGAAAGGTGTGACATCCTATGGAATAGGAATGACAGGCCTTCGGGGTCTCTTTTTCTTCTCGAGAGAGTGAGTGATCAACCCCTTTGCACATCATTTGGTTGAGTATAGTAATGACCTGCATTGTGAATATCGACAAGATTTGCAGTTTCTAAATCTTCTAATTGGCCCAAAGCCTTACCTATTTCCATTGGAGGAACAGCAGCTGCTAACTGAGCTAATTATGATTCTAACATTTTATTGAAGCTATGTTGATTCTTAATAGCGAGAAGCAAAGGTATCCAATCTAGTGTTTATATTTTCTAAAGCTTTATCACTCAAGGTTACCTTTTTAAACATTTGGTCTAGCTGTTTAGATTGACCAGCAACTAGATCTCATAAGGGTGGCAAATTATAATGCTGTAATTATTATTACCTTGGAAATTACCTTGTCGTGATTGCTGATTCCATCCTTGATTTGATTGATTCCATCCTTGGCCTTGTTGGTTCCGTCCTTGACCTTGTTGGTTCCATCCTTGGCCTTGTTGAGGACGAAGATGGTGTTATTGTTGATGTAGTTCACAATCTCTTGGATTTCAGAATAGTTGATCGCTGAGTGTCCTGTGTTTTCACATTCTTCACAATTCATGTAGGAGCCATTGATGTGCATGACTTCTCTCTTTTCAGTGTCTCTATCTTCGAGCTTCTTCATGATGAGGTCTAGTTTTTCAGTGAATGTATCGACTTCCTTGGGATGATGAGTGCCTCCTTCTCTCTTACGAGGTTAAGTGCGTTCTTCATTCCAACTTTGATTTGAGGCCATCTTCTCAACGAGTGCTGTTGCATCGGTGAGCTTAAGTGACAGGAAAGCTTCTCCAGCTGTAGCATCCATGGACTCACGAGTACTAGAGACTAGCCCATGATAGAAAGTCTGCATAAGTAGCCAATCCTCCATTCCATGATGAGGGCATTCTGCGATGTAATCTTGAAAGCGTTCTCATGCTTCGGCGAACGATTCATCATGTTGCTGTTGAAAGCTTGAGATCTTTCCACACAGTGCAGTGGTCTTGCCTGTTAGAAAGAATCTGGCCAGGAAAGCAGTAGAGCATTTGTCCCATATAATGTTGGTTGCCTTGTTGTTATAGAACCACTGTACCACTGTTTTGCTTTTTCTGGCAGTGAAAATGGGAATAGACGAAGTAAGATAGCATATTTTGGTACATCTTTGATCTTGACGGTGCTGCATATCTCTAGAAAGTGTTGTAAGTGTGCACTTGCATCTTTATGTGCCTTTCCACAAAACTGATTAGCTTGCACCATAGTGATGGGCGTAGGCTTGAGCTCAAATCCACTGTTTCCAATATCGATATTAGGTCCAGTACGGATGTTGGCGGTTGTTGGGCCAGAGAATTCACGTAGTGTCTTCTCAGCCATGGCTTGAAAAACTGGTGTCAAGTTAACTTTTAATCCATCTGATTCTTCTCCTTTGGATGATGGAGCTTGCTCTTGTGAAGAACAAGTTTTAGTGGAAGGTGTCCTTGATGGTGATTCAAAAATGTCCCTCGTTTTGGCAAACTTCCTTCTTAAGAGTTTTTCTGGATCTTTGGTGTAATTGTCCGGGAGATCAAAAACCATTCATTCATTCATTACCCTGCATAAGATACACAAGTAGACGAAACAAGGGTAAGCCTGTTTGAGTTGAAGGTCCATTGGGTGATCGATCTTATTGTGGTGCATATGGTTATCAATACTTTTCCTAAGTTTATTAGCTTTCCCCGGCAACGGCGCCAAAAATGCTTGTTGGCATTTCTAACGTCACTGCAATAAAACCCAAATCTTTATCCCACACAATGACACTAGAAATATTGGTGTTAATTAACTTGCCTTTAGCAACTAGCCACTAGCCTCTTTACCCTTACTCCTAACTGTGAAACTAGGTTGTCATCCCTAATTGTAAAGCTAGAAATAAAATCCGGTACTAAATCTTATCATTTTATGTAACTAGGCAGAAATAAATAAAGATAAATATAAACTAAGAATAATTATGCAAGCGGACAGATAATTATGCCATTGTAGCATTTTACCTAGAGTATTACCAGGTTGTTATTTATATTCTACCACTGGGAAGGCATTGCCAAGAAGCTACTCTATAGTATTGATAACACTTATATATGTAGTGAATAAGAGATGTAGCCAATGTCAACTCTCTCCTCAATAACAGGAAGGTGTCACAAGATAAATAATAGATAACTGATAAATATGATAAATATGATAAATACGATAAATATGATCAATCATCTCCTAATAATACTAATCCCATCATAGCACTCTAATCATGTCAGCGTTTGTCTAATCAGGTAATAAAGAAATAACTCCTAAGTATTCAAGCTACAGTCAAAGCTACTTCATTTAGTGCAAGTATGTCTAACAATTATGGCTAAGTTATACTACTATAGTTCCCTAACACATCGAGCAATGTACGAGGAGAGGATGAGTACAGGGAACCTCCTCTTAAACGACAATCCCACTCTACCAATCCAAATGCGAGGGGAAAGGCCTACAAAGGATTCAATGGGTCTGCATCACACCCACGATCTACCTCACTACCCGGCACGACTAGGGATGCTCGCAGATAAGCAAAGCATCTAGACACCACGTCTACATATTGCCTACCACTCACCATGCAATTGAATAGATGAGCGCTATACGAACCAGTGCATGAATATAATAGCAAACTAACTATACTAGACATATTAAAGTAGACAATAAACAATGCAATCAAAAACACAATAATGAAGAATAATGTTGCTAGTAATGATCGTACAAACGCAGATATTACAATAAGAAAGAAAAGCTTAAGAACTATACTAGACTCTTCTCTTCTTGACAACGTCGGGAATCCAAGATCGATGAAGAACTTGACTTCCTCTACTCTAGATCTAAGTAGGCTAAACTATGAACTAGAAGGCTATGAGGAACTAGAACTTGAAGCTCTAGATGACTTGATCACCAAATATCTCGACATGGAATGAATGAATGAATCCTAGGGTTTCTAGGGGGGAGGTCTAGCTCCGCTTATATAGCCTGGTGGAATACACGACAGCCGTTTGATCAAACTGACTTCACGTAGGGCTGAGATTGATCCTCAAAGGCGGTGGAAGAACATTCCAGAAGGGGGGAGAGGGTTCCCCTCACAGGAGGCTGCCCGGCCCTACCTGGAGGTGGCTTCGCCTCTCCTTTGCTCTGGTGTGTTCTGGATCCTTCTAGAGTAGTTTGGCGTATTCCTGAGTTTTGGATAATTCTGTGGTGTAGATTTGTAGTTATGCCCCTTTTTTGGTGTTTTCTGGTTCAGCCCCTGAAAACTGATAAATCAACAAAACTCGTGGAAATTGTTAGATAAACCCCTAGCCTTCTAGATATTGATGTATGTTTCATGCCTTTTGATATATAAAATGTTGACGCTATCCACCGTCAACAGCCAAGTTAACAAGTAATGCCTCACTTCTATCAAGATAGTTATATCTTTAGTAACGTTAGGATTATGGCCTTAGTGGCTAGTGCCTCGGAGATGCTTTATGATGCACTTTCAGCATTCCTTAACACTAGTGCTAAAACTATATTCCTAACTACAATAGAGAGAGTGGTGATATGGTAATTTATTACAGTTATGGAAGTGGATCCGCAAGCGCACGGAAATATCATTGTAGCATTTCAACCCGGAGTATTTCTAGGTGTCATATTTATATTCTTCCAAAGGAAGGCTAGTGTTAGACTTTAGTATGAAACCACGAACAAGGGATACTATACACTTTGTATGAAAGATAGACCAATATTCATAACAAGAGTAAACAATAATGGTTTTTATGATAGTGGACACACACAGAGATAAATGACTCTCAAGCAGGGAAGGTGGTGGCAGCATAAAGAATGAAAGAATAAAGAATAAAAGAATATCCTATGGGAGCAATGGTCCTAATACAGCTAATATCCAGAATATAGTTAGTCATACAAATATATGAGTTAGAGATAAACTTGTGCATGAGATGGATCATAAGACCACTGGGCACTGGTCTACCAGTATGCATGGGTGGCAATTTAGACTCCTACACCATAGCCAAACGTTTGGGATTACAAGGGACGAATAGGGCTGTCATCACCTACCATCTACCACCTCAACCCAAGACACACGCAACACGCTCCCAATCCACCAAGTCTGGCATCCCAAGCTAAACCATACCCAGGGGTTCACCACCAGCATCACATCATAGATACAATGCGAGTAGAGTTAAAGTAAGTATGGTGATATAAATGCAAGCAAGCAGACAGGTAGATATAAGTAAGTGAGCGTGAGCATAAAGCTGGGTGACATGGTAGAGGGGTTGCAATCAAGTAATAAAGGCTCAGGCAATAGCATGCATTCAGATACTAGCAAAGGAATAAATATAAAGCGCTAGCAGTTCTAAATATTATGCAATGCCTAATAGGATTCTCTAAAAGAGGGTGCTGCCATGACACCTGCGATGTCGTGGAAATAGTGGTACGATTCTCCTTCCATTGTGGTAGTCAGTCAACGGGGTTTCCTCAGGTCCTTTCGTCGTCCACGTTCTCTTCCTCCAGCGCGACTCGGTCCGAGCGTCATTGTACTCAAAGTAGCTACTCCGCTAAGCGACACACAAGGCAAGAGAACATCCAGTACTCAGAAAAGACGACAAGACGCAGGAAGATCTATTAACACCAAAGATATTAAGAGGTGCACAACTTAGCCCTCTCGGCGGATGTCTGAATCCTCGGGCCAAAGAGACAAGAGTGGTGGTATGCTACTCATAAGCTGAGCGGCCAAGCCAATATGGCTTTAAATATAAATGGTTTAAGCCGAAGCTTATCCTTAGCATACACCACGGCTCACGTTCTTTCGATCCGGGTGTCACGGGGTTGACAGGAGTTGAAAGACGGGTTTAGCAAAATAGAAGAGAAGAACGACAAGGTTCGGCCCTTGTAGCCTTTACCCAACAAGTCACAATTGGACATAAGAAGTAAGCAAAAACTATCAATACTATTGTGACTTGGCGCTATTGTACTTCAACTGTCCCGCCATGGTATTCAGCGGTAGTAGAAGTGGTCGGTGCAAAATAGAGCAACAACTATGGCCTTCTCGATCCACACGACACAGTCACGTCGAGAGCCGAGAAGTGAAAAGTTAGCTAGGCACATCTATGTCATATTCTCGGTCACATCTCCAGTGAAGATGGTTTCACTCGGTCGATCGAGTCAACTCTCATGGTCCAAAGTATGACATCGACTATAGCTTAGCTAACTAAAAAGAGACAGTCCACGCTTTGATCCAATCGCCATGAACAAGACAGGATTGAATAGAGCGGGCTATCAGGGGGGAGACAAGGCAAGATCAATCAGAAAGCGATGATCTACTTCCAATGCTTATGCCATGGTATCAGACAGGGCATCAGAAGGGGCAACATAATAAAGATCACAAGTGCGCAAACCACCCTAGGGTACCCGACCTAGGTGCACTGGCACTAAGGCATCTCTCGGATTCGTAGCGGTGCGGTTGTCACCGCGAGAATCAAAGAAACACAACGGTCATATAGGGTACAAGCATACAAGGGTTTGTGCACGAAGAGCGAATAAAAGGCAAACAAAAAAGTATAGCTCCATAGTCATGGCGAGGCGAGCTCGCGACCACAAGCTATACTAGCGAGGGCATGAGTTACACTCGGCATTACGGCCATGGCGAGACGAATCCCGCGATCGCAATATCCGAGTGAGATATGATTCCTCTGCCGGCTCGAAGGTACGGTCCACAAATAAACACACGACATCTAACTGTAAGAACCAATAGCATGGCAACAAGACAACAACTCGAAAAGACTGGAGTAGCACAATTCCATAGCATTATGATGGATGGGTTCTGTATTACAAAGGTACATATACAACGGGGTCATCAGGAGTGGGTACAACAGTATCGATGTGTATACAGAACGTAAAAGAGAGACTGAGGGGGGTCCAGGGGTTCACGGTTCATGGCTTGCAATGGTCAAGGTCACAAGGACTCTCGACGGCCCATCCTCGCATCTCGAGGTGGCCGGAGCGATGGCGACAAGCAAGGGTTTCCACAGATCCACTAAAGCAACCGAAGGGGGCATTCCTGCAGTCCAAGATGAGTAGCACCGTACGAGGACCAAGCTATGGCTAAGTGTCTAGAGTTCCGGGGCTCACGTCGGGGTCAGGGCGGCATGTCCTCCCCGGCGTCTTGGACGCCGTGGATCCATTCAGCTATGGTCAATCACGTGCGTGTCTATGCTAGTGCGTCTGTTTGGCAATGGCACGAAGGCCGGTCACGGCGTTTTTGGTACTCACCAACGATGGAGTCGTTCGATGCTTGACGAGGCAGAGGCGAGGAAGGCAAGGTTGGTACGGCTTCAACGGTGCGTTGCCGGAGGTAGTAGGAGGGCCGTGGCTTGTTGCGGTAGATCGTGGCTTGTTGTAGCCTCCCGTAGCCACCCCTGGCCGGCGCTGGCTGGCTATGGCCACCTCTGGCCAGCTGCAGCTGGCTGTGGCTGGCCACGGCTGGCTGTTAGTGGCCGTGGCTTGCTGCGGGTGGCCAGCAGCAGCTAGGCTTGGCCGGAGGTAGGCCGGATCACAGCAGTAGGTGGCTGGAAAGCTATGGAGGCTTCGGGTAACTTCCTGCATAGTGTACAGTGCGGCGCGAAGTCCGGTCTCAGATGGGGAACATGGACAAGAGCTCGGCCAGGACAAGGTGGTGCTGTTTAGGCGTGGCGGCTCACCGTTGTTGCTCTCGCACGACGTCGGCGAGGTGGGGGTCGCGGTGACGGCCTGTGGTTGGGGTCGAAGATGGCGTGGGGCAGTAGAGATGGCGAGAGAGCTTTCCTGGCCGACGACGCGGCCGCGGGCTGCTGCCCGGCCGGAACGGGGGGAGGTGGTGGAGGCCGTGCTGGTGTGGCCGCTGTTCGGCGTCGCGGGCGACGCCGCGGTGGCGTGCAGGCCGACGTTCACGGCGCGACGTTGAGGAGCAGCAACGGGATGACGGCGCCGGTGTGGTGGCGGTGGTGCACGGACAGCGGCTTGGCGCCATCGGCTCGGAGATGAGGTGGAACGCGCCGCGGCCGGCTCGGGTGACGCAGCGGTCCTGGCGAGGTGATGGCGCGACGCCGTGGCGCGGGCGAGGCATGGCTGCGGGCTTTGTGGCGTGGGCGTGATGAAGGATGTGCGTTCCGTGGCGGAGCTTGGTGCGGTGCGGTGCGGTGAAGACGGGCGCTGCTACGCATGGCGGTGGAGTCGCGCAGCCGCGACGCCTTGGAGGCCGGGCCTTGGCTGGAGGCGTCGCGAGCAGAGCAGGAGGGAGAAGGTGGAGAGCAGCGCTGGAGGTAGAAGAAGATGGCGGCAGAGGTAGCTTCAAGAGGAAGAAAGCGACGGGCGGCTTGGAGCTTTTTATATCCGCGAGCTAGGGTTTCCAAGGGGCAGCGACCATCCTAGGCGTCCGTGCCAACCTAGGGGTGCGTGGCGTCCATCCACGAGGCATGGGGGCGTGGCGCGGCCAGCTGCCTGGTGGCGGCGGCGGGTGGCTCCTGGGGAGAGCCCGACGGCTCTAGGGTTTCAGGGGCAGGGGGTGCTGGCGGGCCTTCGTGGGCTTGCGGGAGAGTGGAGGCGGAGCAGGCCAAGTTGGGCAGCGCAGCTGGGCTGCTGGTGGGCTTGTGCGTGAAAGAGAGGAAGGCCGAACTGGGCCTGTGTGTGAGTCAAGGGGAGAAGAGGGAGCAGGTCGGCTAGGGCTTTGGGCCTAAGGGAGAAGGAAGGCTTTGTCCATTTACTAATTAAGTGATGGCTCTTCTATTTGCTTAGATAATTAGGGAATAAATCAATTTTTGGAGGGTCCAAAAAAGAGAGATTGGAAGGAATTCGCTATGAACTTGTGTACTCCAAACTCCGAGTAAATATAGAATCGGGAACTGATTCAAAAGTACGAATACATTCCTACAAGCAATTTTATATGGGTGCAACGTTTCGCTAGCAAACTCTCTCACGTTTAACCTAGGTTTAACCTAGTCAACTATATGAATCACACATTGCCGAAAAAGTTTTTGAAAGTTCGCATTTTTGGTTTACGGAAAAATCCGGGTTGTTACAGATTCCATCTTACATAGTCATCTGTTAGTTGCACATCTCTCCCATTATTCTTAATTTTCATTTGACATCCATGGCTTGAAATTGGGGACAGATACCTATGTAATAATGCAGCACAATTGTCTTTGTTCTGATAGTTTGTGCAGCTGCAGTGTTGCGCCACTAGAGTTTTTGGCTTGTAAGCTGTATCCCCAGCACAAGGTTTAAACACACATTTGCTTTCAATATAAGCACAACATTTCCGAAACATGAAATACTTCCTGATTTGATCTTTAATTCAGTTTTGTTATTTAAAATTAGTGTAGTCTGTTTTGTATTAGTCTGTTTTGTATTAGTCTCATGTCCTTGAGAAATGGCACCTGTGACCCTGTTGCATTGTGATATTCATGTATACAAAACCTTCTCCATGGTCCTCTCAAGCTCATGTAGTTTTTACTGATTATACAGGAACTTTTTTTTTCCTTATCACAATAGAAGAGCATATATAGTCCAGGTGAAAAAAACAAATATTTCAGATAGCATAGGTGCAGATTTTAGTCCAAAATGAGTCATTTGCTTCTCACTCGTCTAAACGGAGCCTTAAGCTATCGAAGATGGCACAATAGGGCATAACAGATCATTGCTTCTCTGGTACCTAGGTTGACGTGAGGCTATGAGCTTCAGGTATATGGAAAGATGGCTTCTAATTTGGGTTCAGCTTTTCAGGACATCTTGGCGAGAGCCCAAGCAAGGCGGTATCTGAAGATTTTATAGTGAAATGGATAGAGGAGAAGCAGGCCGCGGAAAGCACAATTTCAAACCCAATTACATGGAGGTGGCATGGAGCTTCAGTCCACTGAGGTTCAAGTTCTAGTGTTGCAGTGGTTTTTCCACTGAGGACATTATGAGGTTTGACAATCTGATTGTCTACAATTGTTCTTGTTCCTGTCTGATGATATCAACAAATTTAATCTAAGGTGTCGTTATGAAATTTGTGTTTATTGTTACCACTAGTCCTTTGTAACACTTTAGATGAGATCCAAATGCACTATAAATTTCATTTCAAGCGATGCACATAATGACAATACATACATGGATGAATAAAAACTACATGAATTTCATGGAAGATGGAAATTGTTGGACCATGCAAACCTTAGCCCGCATACTCCGTGTGAAAAAAAATGAAAACCGCATACTCCATGTGAAAAAATGAAAAAAAAAAAGCAGATGGGAAAAATCAATTGAAAAAAAGGGAGCATGTGAAAAAACTTGTAAAGAAAAACGGACGGGGAAAAATCGCACGGATGAAAAAACAGATGAAAAAAATTGTTCGTATGGTGGGCGCCTGCAATGGATGGGCCTTGTCCACTGGGCTGCGGTGCGGAGACTGGGTACCGAATAACTAAACTATTTAGTACCGGGGGACCAAATACTATTTAGTATCCGGGTATATATATAGACACACACACACACATACATCAGAAAATATATTTGTACAAGCATATTGAACACATATTAATTTGTTAAAAACATATACAGTTGCTTACTATGCTTGGATGAGTTAAAGGTACTTGTGGCAACGCTGGATCGAATCCCGTAGCACTTATATAGTTGCTAACACCTATGACTTCCGGCAGAGGGAGACGTCCGGCCATCCTTTTCACTTATATCCAAATGCATATCATTTATATACAGCAAGTAATCAATAAGATGTGCGGTTTTAGTGCTCCGTTTCACATGGTAAAGTATATCGTATAAAGGCATACACTAAAATTTCAGTGCTAAGTTAAAAAAATGACTACTACACCAGTGACCAGTCCACCTCCACAAAAATCTATACATCTCTTATAAAGATAACCCCCACTTCACGTTCTATCTAATTCCTGAGGGTGCACCACATCATCGGCACACATCATATTAAAAGCCACCAAGTGCCTCTTCTCCTCCATTATTCTATAAGTCTTAAGTCTTTAATTTTGCTTCTTGGTGGAAGAGAGAAAATCAGTCGTGCATGTAGCTTACCAAATCAATTGCAACACAGATGGGAATGCATGCTACGAAAGACAGGGTCGAGTCTGATACATCAACCGTCGACTCCATATCCTTGTACGAGTCCACAATCACTACACGAGATGAACCTGGGTTTGGTGAATGGAAGTTGGCCTTAGGTGTAATAGGACTCCCGCCATCGCGATCGTATCTTGAGGTGCTCCCCATCGGTTGTTGGAACGACGCGAGCCGGGCCGGGCCTCGATTCCTTTCATAAAGATGAAGGGACAGAGGTGACTAATTCCCCATCTCATTTGGGGCGGAAAACGAATCGACATCTTGATGTGATACAGCCCTTTCTATTTTCGTTGGGAAAGAACGGCGAAGTCCATCTGAACCCTCCAATGAAGAAATAAGAGGAGAGCAAAGCGCCAATGGCGCGCGAAGCGCATGCGGAAGGGGCACGGAGAAATAAAGAAGTGTGGAGGAGAAGCAGCCGAGCTCATTCCCTTCGCTTCCTGGGCCCAAAGCAGTGCTTTGTTTCCTGGCCAAATCAAGGATTTGGGGCTGATTGCAAAAAAGATATCTGAATAGAAAGATAGATCCATCCATCTATCCAGATATCTAAAAAAGAATCGATTTTGATTTCATGAAACCTTTGATTCAAAGAACTGCGCTTAGCCCCCCTGCTCATGAAACGGCTCTGCTGCAATGGATGGCAAAGGGTTCATAGTACCCGAAGCAATTTGGAGTGATCCAAGATGGCGGGAAGGGGCCTAGAAGTGCCTACTACTACACCACACTACACTTGGCTCCACACATTTACAGAGCTTACCCCTGTCCAGTGTCTAGCAGAACGTTGTGGCCTTCAATCGTCGACTCGTTATCCCCATCTCAGCCCAGGCTAACGGAGCCTGACTTATTCAGGGGAGCCTATCGAAGCACTCTTGAGAGTAAGATCCTTGGCTCCTCTTCATTCTCTACAGGGGTCTCTGCCCACATGGAAGCGGGGCAGAGTTGGATAAGATCAAACACGGGAATAAGAAGCATTTTAAATTTTTGATCATTTTGATAGAGGGGGATGGATAAAGTGGGCAAAACAGACTCACATTTTTCAATCGAAAAGATGGGTTCCTTTTTCGTCTTGACAAAGAAAGAATCATCTTGAAAACGCTCCTAACCCCTTCGTAGGGCCGTGTGTAGTAAGTGATCCGAACCTGCCCGAAGCGAGCCTCCCTTAGAGGCAAATGAAGTTGGTGAGCTGTATGATGGGCAACTATCTCCTGTGGTTCGGAGAGGACTCAGTTGTTAGTTAGTACCCCCTTGGTTTTGGGGTGGACCCTTTCACTCTATTTTATTATATACGCTTAGCGAAAAGAATGTTTTTTGATAGACCTAGGACATGGATTCTATATGAACCAATGGATCTGGATAAGCTAGGGAGGGCATAGGTAATTGCTTGGGGGGCTAGTCAATGAAGAATTGTGTATCTAATAAGAATTTCTTGTGGGCAAGAGTAGGGTTTACTTGGTAGGTAGAACTATTCTTATGGCTAAGAAGCTAGGCCGATATGCTCATACTAAGTGCTGTAATCTCTCATTCATGCGCATTAAGGAAATTGTAAAGAAGAAAGTGAAATGCTCTACGCCTCGTTGAATAAGAGTGTTTCCGGATCATATCTATTCTTCTTGGGTACTCTTTCTTAATGAGAAAATCATAACTTGATCCGATCTTTATGTCGCACAGTGGTGTCCCAGGCTAGGGCTACAGGTCCAGCATACGAATCTAAACTAAAAAAGTATGTTTACATGGTCCATAAATAATGGTGACAGAAATCCCTCCTACTGCACCTCAACTTGGACTGGAGCTTTCGGGTCTCTAGGTATTGAATTAAAGAACGGGTTTAGCTTTGCTTTGGGGGGAGTCCTAGTGGGGAGATATGCTAGCAGGTAATGGCTCAGCTTCTACTTAAAAAGCGTTTTAAGCGGGTTTCCCTATTTATTTGCTTTGCGGGTCTCTCGTACAAGATTCTATCAGTTACAGCGGATTCAAGGGATGGAGCCAGATCTACTATCCGCTTGCTGTCCCTAAGCTGATATTTGCCCGAGCCTATTTGTTTTTTTCGGGGAGGGGCACAGAGCGATAGATACTTTAGAAACCTATCACTAAGAAGCGGGCTCACTGAAAACTAAACTGTTTGTATTTCTTTAAAACGCTGCTGCCCTAGCCGGGGGTCTGTCTATAGAAGAAGGGAATCCAGAGGAAGAAGCAGCTCCCCGAAGGAATCCTTCTAACTACCACCTACCTACCTCCCGCTTTTGTTCGGACAAGGCGAGTTTCCTAAGATTCACCCACCGCGGATACAATACACTAAGCGTTCTTCCCGTTGGTAAATCTGATTCTTGCAAATCTACATCTGATTTAGAAGCTTCATGGGGTCTGGTCTCGCCATTTGGCAATTTAAGCCAAACAAAATACAGTACAGAGGATATAACCAATACACAAGCAGGCGTGAACCAGTCAGAAATTCTAATGGAGAAGTAGACAAAGAAGAGGAGGTGTTGGGACAGTATCGATAGCCGCCCTAAAAGTTAAGCGAAGCCAAGCGAAGCTAACACTTTCTCTTCTTTTTTTTTTGAGACACTAGGCTAGAGCTCAAGCAAGCGGTTTAGGTAGAATGTATGTCTTTTCATACAAAGCAAACAAAGATGTTGACGTAGTTTGAATAGGGCATTCGCCACCAGCTTTGCAGTTTAGAAAAAAAAAGACGTAGGGCTTGAATTTAGCAAGTAATCCCTTTTCGCCTTCCCCTTAGCCATGGAGAATTTGAAAAACAAGAGTGTATCCAAAAAAGGGAGTTAAGAAAGAGATACAGCCAGATTGGAAGGTAATCTGATTTATATGTTGAATTCTGGATCGATGATTGAAGAATACGATGTCTTGCTGAATTTGATGAAGACCTCTGGCTTTGATTGTGTGCCCTTTCTTGTTCCTAAGGATTTCTAACCAGACCTTATCTTAGGCGGACGTATACTCAATTATCAAGAAGACTAAATCGTGATCGACCCACCATCATCTCTTGCCTGAACCGACTTACCATCCACGGGGCCAAGAACACATGATCGAGGGAAATTTCTTTCATCACTATGAAAACTGGTTTTGCTGATTGATAAAACGGATCTCTTCCCTGTGAGCCACCTTTAGGAAAACTGCACCAAAGATGTGTCTTTGTTCAGTTCAGATCAACAAAGCATTTGCTAATACCAGTCTGAAGGCGACGCTATGCAGCTCCATTTCCTCTTAAAGTGAATGGCCTTCCTATTGTATCGAATATTTTACGTGTAGGAGTTTTTCATAGAATGGGGTGTAGGCAAATACCTTCCGTGCTTTTAACCCAACTCAAGCTGAAGAAATTTATTCAATGGTCACTGCTAACTGCTTTTGGTCTCAAATCTTTGGTGTTGCTTTTTCCAATAAATGTTGGTTACATTTCTTTATGCTATTTGTACCCGTCACCGGTTTATGGATGAGTGCTATTGGCGTAGTTGGTCTGGCTCTGAACCTACGTGCCTATGACTTCGTTTCCCAGAAAATCCGTGCAGCGGAAGATCCTAATTTGAGACTTTCTACACCTAAAATATTCTTTTAAACAAGGGTATTCGTGCGTGGATGGCAGCTGAGGATCAGCCTCATGAAAATCTTATATTCCCCGAGGAGCCACGTGGAAACGCTCTTTAATGGAACTTATTTAGTTAAAGGAAAGTTCCTCAGTTTACCAGAAAAATGAGAGACAAACTCTCATTTCTCTTTTTCGAAAAGTGGGGAACCTGGATTCCCAGCAGGTGATCTCGATCACCATAATATGATATTTTGCATTCCCTTAATTTCTGAGATGGAACTCTTTTCCAACATAAAATACAAGTCTATCAGTTCAAGAAAAGTATGGGTTAACCGTTCCTCCTCTTAAGTTAGGGGTTTGGGATTAGTAGAGTAGTTGAAAAATAATCAGACATAAGCCTATCGTGTTCTATCAGGCAGAATCATTCAACCCAAACCAGAAAAAATGAAGGAAAAGAGGTAACTGGCTGGTCTCAGATGGCGAATCCTCCGACAAAGACGTCTCCATAGAAAGAAGTGTCTCGTATTCAGCAGCTCGCCTAAGTCCTAACTTTAGTGGAAAGAGTAAGATAAGAAAGCTTAAGCATGGTAGCCCACAGACCAAATATGAGAAGTGATGTTTTGACGGGAAATGCACTACTAGTTAGTAAAGAAAAGGTAAAAGGTAAATTAAGTAGGACAGACTCTGAAGCAGCAGGTCAGCACAATCAAGCACGAGGTGCACTACTAGCTTGAGACCGCCCGCCACACCTGTCGCCAAGTTGCACTCTTCTTTCTCGCGTCAGTTATGGACCTATTAGAGTCAAATTTTCTCTATTGTGAGGAATGATCTCATGCATTCAGCATAGAATTTCACACTTCTAATAGCTAAGTTAAATGCTCTTATATGATGCTAGTGAAGATGCTTATCGTTACCATTTCTTCGACTTAGCACTATAAATTCCACTTGCTCACCTGCTCTCACGGTAACTCATTCAATTATCATGATAAGATAACCAGCAGCAGCCAAAGCATCTATGATGGCCTTCTCCACTTCTGTAACTGATGGAATATAATGTGGAGGATGGCACTGAGTAAGAAACAGTTGAAGAAATGGCAGCTCACATTATGCACCCTCAATATATTTCTGACACTTCTGCTGCCTTCCCCTGCATTTTGCAACACCCTATCACTGAAAGCTATCACGCTACTTGCTGCAGGAATTCCCTCGCTGCACACTAAAAATGTCGATGGCTCATCTGAAAGCAGGCATGCTACTCTACATGTAGCAGGCAGAGATGCCCGCATCTTCTTCTCCTAGTGTCCTAGGCAAGTTCTTTTCTCTCTATCCCCGTCCTACCAAATATTGGCTGTTGTGACTCATCTATATATGAATGGTTCTCTCAACTTGTGCGCAATATTCTGATCAAAGTATCTTCTTCTTTCCACAATCACATTCAAGTAAACCAATCAGAAAGGGTTGACGTTTAAAGTAGACATGTTGGAAAAATTTATCTATTTGGTATATATATTAATTAGACAATGAAATATACCAACCGGCTCGCCATCGGGCCGGCCGCCAACAAGTCAAGAACATGCCACCAGCTCACGGCTGCATGGCACGTGCTAGCTACCTGCCGGCAGGCTTGCCTCTGGAAGAGAGGCTCAACTCAAGCTGACTTAGGGGCACTCCCAACTCAGAAACTAGGATAGTTTCTATGTACATTAATTAAGGCACGCCTAACCTAGAAACTACTGGATAGTTTCTATACTACTGTTGGTACTTCTTATACACAATTAAAATATGAAGGGTTCCGCAAGCGCAAAGAAAACCATTGTAGCATTTTACCGGGAGTATTCTAGGTATTGTTATTTATATTTTACCACTGGGAAACAATGGATAAAGACATTGATAGTTCACCATCATCTATCTACTAACTAATACACCAACTAGACTAAAATAGGGGTAAATGATAGATGATAAGAATTATGCATATATGACACACACAGGAGAATTCTATGATAAAAGAGTAGATAGCTAAAGTGAGAGGACAACGGGAGAGTTTAAGATTCCTAAATACTTCTCTATTACTGAGGTTCTATAATAACTGATTTATGGATAGATATAGCAATCACACAATAACACTTCGGGACATCGGAACACTAGTCACGGAAACGGGTGAGAAAGGACTAGGAAGCTCCTACTACGGCCCTACAAATACCAACCCTAACATGTGGAATACGTCGGCCGTCAGGGCTGTCACCACCTAGGGCTACCACAACTATATGTTGGATTGGGTGCAATCTCAGGTAACCTATAGCCTAGACTCCATGTCTACACTACCGATTACTACCCTAGTCACAATTAATAACTAGAGCACCTAAAACGGGCGGAGATCCTATGCTAAAGTATAACAACTACACTAACCGATCAAATGTAATGCATAAAATTAAATAGAGAAGATGAAATATATTAAAGCATAAGTCTTACAAGAATAAATATAAAGACATACCAAATCTCTGATCTCTAGAACCCGAGTGTAGCTCCGCTCTCTCTAACTCTTAACTAGAACTAATCTACTACATTGGAAAGTCTAGCCCTAATTCTCTAGAGGTGAGAGGTCATCCATTCGAGGGACGCCTCTACATCTCCATAATAATGTGGTGCCCCCAGGGAGGGGGGTCTGTATTTTTATTTATAGCCCGGTGGGATGAACGTGCGCCGTTGGATCAAACCGACTTAGACAACGGTGGAGATGCAAACCCTAAGGCGGTAGAAGGTCGTCCGTCGAAGCGGGCCCCGAATGGGCTCCAGAGGGCGCCGGCCGGCCCCGAGGTGGCGCCGGGCGGCCCTACCCTATGGCAGGTGGGCCCCACCTTCGGTAAGTCGCCTTCTCGTGTCTTCTAGAGTCTTCTAGTGTTGGTTTCGGTGTAGAATTGATATCTTTTGACTCCAGACTCCAAATAGGGCAAACCATATATCCGTTTCGATCGTCTCAACGAGCCCGTCACAGTGATGCAGTCCAATTGCTTATTTGAAATACTTTTATTTGATGGAAAATTATATACTCCTACAACACAAGTGAGAACACCAAAACTCGTGAAACTCGTTAGAATCAAAACCTACAACTATGCTTTGTAATCCATTTTATATCATTTCATGCAATAGTTGATGATTATATTTGGTGTTTAATGACCTTCAACAAGCTCCCTTAAGCTTAACCTTTGCTAGACCCTAGCAAAGCTAATCTTAAAAATTATTATTGATATCCATATGTTCTTAGCAAATTTCTTTTGTGGCCCCTCAAAATATACCTGTATTTAGACAAAAATTCTCCTCTAGGTTTAAGCAAAACTGAGCTAACATTCAAACTTACTCATATTACCCTTGACCATGGGGCTTCTCAGCTTTTACTTGGGTCTTGAGCAATCGAAAGACAGAAAAGATTCACTAAGCACTATGTCTCAAGTTCTTCATTCAACTATCATTCTAGAGTTTTTAGAGGTTTAAAAATAAAACTCAAAGCTTTCTTTGTATGACACTCTCAAATCTCTTATAATATATGGTATTTGTGGATTCTCACCAAGGCAATAATGATGTTATGCCTTTCTTTTCTTCCTACAACTAAGGCTTATGTGGAGCTCATGGGTGTAGAGAAAATAAGAAAGAGCATACTTGCAATGTACATATTGTAAAGTCAAACAATAGATCCACAGAGAAATAAGTCATGCAATCGAATTAAAATATGCAAATGTATGGATATGGTGAATATTTGGTGGAAGTGGTGAAACCTAATTCTACCTTGCTCCCTGAAGACGTATCTCTCTTTTAAAACTTGGAACTTGGCTAGAGAGTATGAGCTATCTTATTCTTTTCTTTCGTTCTTCTTTCCCTCTCTCTCTTTTTTTCAGGGAGGCGGGCATCTAAGTACCTATTGTTTAAATGTTTTGGACACTTGTCTTTTTTCTAACTCCCCTTTTTCTTATTTTTCTTTCCTCTTTCATTTTTTTAGAATAACTTTTGCATAGCTCACACCTCTTTTTGGCACTAAAGATTTTTGAGAGATAGCAACAAGAACTTGGAGCATTTATTTAGTGGTTATCCTATAGAAATATTTTTTTGTGTTTAGTCCCAGTGTAGGAGTAAAACATTTTTTGATGGACAGAATGGAATGACATATTGTTGCGCCTACTCCAATGTAGAGTAGTGCATATGTAGGTGGAGTATAAGTGGATCTTGATTCAAGAGTATGACAAATCTCTTATAAGGGTCACAAAGGTTGACAAAACTCAATGCAAGACAAGCAGCATATATATGGAAGTTTATCTAGCCTATCTTGTTATGTTTGGCTTTAGTAGGAATGTAAGCTTTGTCATACAAGAGCTCATCATGTAAGATTTTGCATTTTTAGAAGAAATCTCCAGAACTATAGTGTCACTTAGAACAAGATAAACAGTAGCTTAAATTTTTTCAATCATATCAATCAATCACCTAGACTTAGTGAAAGGTCCTTGTTTGGTTTTGGTAATTGAGTGACAATCTAGGTGGACTAATTATGCTTATATGAGATTTGCAAAGATTTAGTCCATAGGTACATTTGTGTGAGCAACTATGCCATGGAGGTGGTGTGATGTGTTGCAAGGCTCACACATGTAATGATGAAGGAGCTTAAAGCATGATACATGACATGGAGTCATGTGGCTAGAGGTGAAGATTAAGACAAGACTTGGCTTGATGGACCAGTCGTGATGGTGAAGGGCAAGTTGGAGGCTTTAAAGCCATTGGTACCGAGTGTCGGAAGGCTTGAGCAAAGACTTGGCGCCGAAGGACCGAAGCGATGGCGAAGAGCAAGTGAGGTCAAGATCGATGGACTGAAGGCCATGTGATGATATGAAGTGGATCATATCATTCATGTGGATGTTGGTGCATGTGTTGTATCGGCATTGGAGGAGATGGAGTGGAAAGCGCAAGGCAAAGGTATAATCTAGGGCGTTTCCATTTCACCGGTCATAGGTGTGTAGAGAAGTTGATGACCGGGTTTAGGATAGATGGCCGTACTATCAAGAGGGGTAAACTTGTTTGCATATCGGTCATCTAGTGCCACTTGAGCGATCTAACTTTGCATCATGTTGCTAGGATCGAGTAGCGTTGTGAGAAGGAGTGAAAACCCTTTTAGAAAATGTTTGTGAAAATGCCAACACACTTGCACATGGTGATGTACACTTGGTGGTGTTGGCACATTTGCAAAGGGGATGGAGATTGCCGGGTAGAGAGGAGTTTGGGATTCTCTCTCCCTCCCGCCGAGCTTGCGAGGTGGGATTCGGTGCTTTCATGAAACTGAAGTGCTTATTTTCTATTGCGCCGGAGGCCGAATTTGGAGGCAAAGTTGTCGAAGTGTCTCTCGCTGAGAAACACTCATCGGACGCTGGTGGCAGCAGCGTCGGACACAGGGCCAGCATCCGATGGCTTATCGGCGGTGAGCGCACGCTGGAGGTTTGCATCTGCGCGTCCGACGCTTTGGCATCGGCGCGTCCGATGCAAAGTGGCGAGCAGCAGTGCTGGTGGCGCAGAGGAGCAGCTGACGCTGAGGAGCGTCCGATGCCCATGCGTCGGACGCGTCCGAGGCAGTGGTGCACGTTTTCGGAGCTCTCTGAGTTGCGTTCGGTGAGAGGAGGCTGCGTCCGATGGTGGTCATCGGAGCGTCCGATGAGTGCGTGCCGCGCAGGTTGAGGAGCTGACCGTTGGTGCGCAATGGCTAGTTTGAAGTGGAGGCGACATGGCGCTTATGTGTGCGTCGGACGCTGGGCGCGCGTCCGATGCCCCTGCATCTGAGCGTCCGATGCTTTCGTATTGGCTGAGGAAAGTGGGCAACGGCTCTTTAGCCCTTGGGGCTATATATTGAGATGGTGGCCGGCCTTGGCTGGTTGCTGAGCGACTTGGGGACTTTGTGTCCTTGCTTGGTGGTACTTGGAGAGCCTCTAACTCGCTTATGCTTGTAGTGATTACATCTGATTGCGAGTGAGCGATTCTAGTACGTTGCATTGAGAGATTGCAAGGTGTGGCACTAGGTGATCGAGTTGCAAGCCGGTGGTGCTTATTACTCTTGGAGGTTGCCACCTCCTAGACGGCTTGGAGGCTTGTGGGCATCGTGTAGCACGCTCGGAGATTGAGTGGTGCTCCGATTGCTAGTCACATTGCGGTGACAATGTGAGGGGGATTGTGCTCACCCCGCGGGAGATCACGAAGAGCAACTATTGGATTGCGAGTGTCATTGAGCTACCTCTCTTGGGTAGGTTCTTGCGGTGTCCAATTGTGGATGAGGTTAGTGAAACACCTCTTAGCCGCCGAAATGGGAACTAGCTTGGTGGCAACCAAGTGAACCTCGGTGAAAAATTGACGTGTCAACTTGTCTACTCTTCTCATCGGTTTACATTCACTAGCTTGTTTTTACTTGTTCATTACTTGTGCTAGTGAGTAGTGTTGCTCTTGAGTAGCTAGTTTGCTTGTGTAGCTTGTTAGTTACCTTCTTAGCTTATGTAGCTTAGAAGTAGCGGTTGCGTGACTAGTTGGCTTGTGTAGCCTTGCTAGTCACTTTGTTTAGTTTGTGTAGCTAAGCAATTGAGCTCACTAGTTAGGCTTGTGTAGCCATGCTAGTGAGAACTACTAGTGTGCTTAGGCTTTGTACGCTTTGCTTACTAGCATGTGTAGGTGCTCCTCGAGTTGATTGAGTACTAGTTGCCTAGGTTTGTGTGACTTTGCAACCTAATATTGGATAGACGAGCACTACCTAGCCTCGCACCTTAGTGGCTCAACATAGGAATATTTTGTAAGGTACTTGAACTTAGATAGAGGGGTGTAGTCTTGGTTAGACCGATAGTTTTGATTCTATATTTAATTCGGTCATCCGCTGCGATTAGATTTTAGAAAGGACTATTCACCCCCCTCTAGTCCACCATCTCGACCCTTCACTTAGCTCAAGCATATGCAACCCACAAGTTTTAGGCTCAAAATAAATCTTCATGTCAAAACAGTCTAAGCTAAAACATAGGAAAACTTAAGTCTAGCAACTAGGCACTTTGAGAGCGATCACTTTTATCCTTTAAGATCATCTCTAGAGCTTTCCTATTTATTGACTCATAACTAGATACTTATTTTTATTTGGTTTTATATTTTAAAGACTCACAAAGACTCAACAAACATGGACCTTCATGAGCCCATATATTTTTGGTATTTTTATGACTATAAGATAGACTCGATAATCGCATAGGTATACTTATCTGAAAACTAGGGGATGCTCTCCCCCAAGCTGGATGTTGTTGTAGTTGAGCGTTGAAGCTGAGTGGTCCTCACAGAGGAGCTCATGTTTGTAAGAGCAAGTGTTGCCAGGAATACTTCAATCTCATCACCCATGAAGTTACTTTCTTCACACAGAGGTTAGCTGTGTATCGGAAAGATATTCTTCGAGTGATAAGGATGAAGATACCTAAGTGAGCTGGCTCTTAGAGTCATCCGGCAGAAAGCTCTCACAAAACACCAAAACTTGTGGAATAGTATTAGGATAAAAAGTTAATGATTAGCCATTTGGGTGTTGTTGAGGTTTTAAAGTATTTTTAAGATAGCAGTTGTTGACGGTCCTTAATGATCAAATCCAACCGTCAACTAATCTTCTAAAGTGATATAAAATCAATCCATCTACCTAGAGTAGGGCTTTAACTAACGAATTCCACGAGTTTTGGTGAATCAATGGTTTTGCAGGTAAATGCCGGAAAAGACACACTTTTGAGCCACATTGCAACGTAGAATGCCAGACTGGACACCACAGCAACACAGGAACATTCCAGAAGAGACGAGAAGGTACCACACCGAACCAGGGGCCGGGGGCGGCCAGGCCGCCGGCCACGGCTCGCCCCTGGACCAGCCGGTTGCTGGGGCCACCCCAGTTCGCGCCTGGTTCGCCCGGTTTACTCCACCGCCTTTGAGGAACGATCTCCACCATCCGTCAAGGTCGGTTTGATCCAAGGGCTCACGTTGATTCGCCAGGGCTATAAAAGGAGAGGCACACCCCCCTGAGGGAGAATCCAAGAGAAGAAGAGAAGAGCTTTAGCTAGAAAACCTAATTAGGATTCTCGGAGGTGTCCCTTGAATGGATGACCTTACGAGTTAGCATTCCAAGAGAGAGCTAGTTCTATACCTTTAGAAGCTAGTTCTTCAGAGGGAGAGAAACAGAGTTTCAAGAGAAAGTTTTGGAGGAGTATTGGCCTGTCGATGCTACCTCTACGGCTTGTATCTGAGACTACTTTGGAGTCAACTTCTGTGTTCAAGTAAGTAACATTGTTTATTCTGTTTTGCTAGTTTACGACTCTTTTTGAGTACTTTAATCCTTGTAGCTCTTGGGTTAGAGTAGTATTCGTAGTGTAAGCGTGGTGCTTAGACTCCGTTGCTCGTAGATGTACTCTGTTGTCCGGATTTGGTGGTAGCTCATGGAGGTGACTTATAGCTCTGTTGAATCTTACTTATTCCTCTATCCCGTCAGTAGGCCTAGCAGGAGAATAGTTGGTAGTTAAGTATAGTTCTGTCTATGCTTATCCTATCCAACTCCCAAGTGAAACATTTTAATCATAATTTACTTGAGCCTGAACTAGAAGCCCTAGTTGTCCCCTCTATATCCCTACCTTCTACAGCCTTGTTTGCTACTCAGTTGGTTAAGTGTAGTTTAGAAGACCCTCACACATCTTCCTTTGGGTTCGATATTAAAACTGGGTATACTTATCCGGTGAAGTGCTACAACGTATCCGTGCGCTTGCGGAATTATTCAAGAGGCATTAGCAGATATCAACAGCAAAGTATTGCAGCAGGATGCTCGTTAATATTTTTAGATTTTATGTGTTTATATGTAGAAAGTACACACGCATGATATATATTTTTATTTTGTAGGCCACCAAGTGAGCACTCCTATAGTTTTTATACCACAAGAGTTTCACGTAGGGCTTTTTATGATGCAAAATAAATGAATATTCATCTATTTATTTTTCTTGATGCAGTGATACTGCAGAAATGTAAACATGCTAAAAAGAAAATAAATCATGCAATATAAGAAAGTAAATATGGATAACTACTGATGTTACCTCACGGCGAGGGTTCGATGTTTTGAGTCTTTCAAACTGGACTTCTCCTTGCAGTGGTTCATTGATCAAGTACTTTAGTTTGTTCCTAAGGATGAGGATTGAGGTGGTGTCTCCACTAGTGGCGCTTCCAATGGTGGTGTCACCTTCTTCTTTTTTTTTATATTAGCATCTTAAAGCCAATCTTATGTGCATCATTGTTATTGGTTTAGAACTTCCACTTGTAGAATTTAGGGAATCTCCCCACACTTTGCTTCAAGTGTGTTCTGCTCATAAAGACAAGGTAGAGATCAAGTACATAGGCTCTATTGGTGAGAAACACCAATAGAACCAAAAATTTATTCATTCTCTAACCTTAGGCACAATAAGATTGATGTCTTTTCACATTGTCTATTTACATCTTGGGTGAGAATATCAAAAGTATAAATATGGCATTTAAGCTTACTAGATAAAAGAGTGAAGTTGCTTAATCTATGAAAGGATTATTCATCTTTATCAGTTATCAAGATTAATACCATAACTATCATCTTTCAAAAATAAGATATATCATATTTGAGCTTATTTGGTTACGATTGAGATAAAGAGAATGGTGATATAATGTGTACTCCAAGATCAAGAGAAAATAATGACCAGTTACCTTTAAGATGTTACCTTTATTACTAGAGTATGATGACACCATGTGGTAAAGGATAGATGGATTTTAATGGTCTGTTTGCATCTTGAGCATCTTGTCTCACATGTTGTATTCCTTTCTCACTCTTCTAGTCTTCTGCTTCTCTTATTAATTTTTTCTCTGCAAGGAATTAGAAGACAACACATACCCGAAGGAATATACTGTTTATGTAAAGTGTGGATAGTGTTTGCCAAAGAGTTAAAGATTAATTTGTAGCTCATGTTTTAAATGATTCACCATTATTTCAAATTTTTTAAATATGGTTAAGGCAAAGATATAATTTTAAAGAATACTTCTAACCTTGAATTGATTCTATGAAGTCTTCTAATATGATTTAAACATTTTTATACAGAAGAGGATAGTTAGTATATACAACCAAATTCTTATACAAATATACTTTGATGTTATAATGTTTAAATAATATTCTGAAGCATACTTATAATAGAGTAAGAAAGTTCAACGGAGACTAAAGATATTTATTCAAATAGAACCAAGAATATATAGGTGAACCAAAAGAGTATTTTATTTGTTTTATGTTTTAGCATGATATAAGGTCAGGGTAACCAAGACAATTAGCAATATGGTATAAAATGTTGAATGTAGTTTAAAGTTGTATGAGGCTTGGGTAGACATATCTTATGTCTTGTAGGGGGATTGGTCCACTATTATGGTGAAGTGTAGAAGGTGTTGAAGTGCTCTTTCATTAATTTCTTACTATCTTAGTTCTTTCTATACACTTATTCTTCTTTCTTTTCATTTCGAACCATGATCAGACATTTATTCTCTTTTTTCTGCATAAATGTTAGTGGACACATACCCGAAGGATTGCAACATGTTTGGAATGTAGGTTATGGTCCATATAATTCATGCGAATTTCATCTATGCTAATGAAAGGATGTGCTTTTAGGATTACTTTAGCATAGATTTCTTCTAACAATTTTTGTTGGTAGCTGCACTTTTATATGGTTAAAGATAAAAGTAACTTGCAACAAAAGATTAAGTGAATAAACTTTAATACTTACAGTTCTTCCATGGAGAATGAGCTGTGCTTCCTTATATATAAAGTTATTGGACTTTATCACACTCTCGATTCATCTCTGATCTAAGTTCATCTCTTGACTTACCCGAATTGAATTTAAAAGTTTTCTGTAGGGGTTAGTCCAACAAAATATCCAATGTCTACTACAACAATTTCTAGTTCAATAATTAAGCCAAACTCTATGTCTAGTTTTAGTTAAGGAAGGTATTTTAACCTAAGCACCATGCTCAATTTAAAAGCCTATGAAAGTATATCGAGTACTTTCAAACCAGAATTCACTATAGCAAACAAAGGTAGCATGGGAGCACATAGAGATTTACTCAAAGAGATGAAAGCATGATCATGTATGGTGAGAATGTTTTTTTTATTTTTAAGTAGAGATGTAAGTAACATGCATGTGTGCAAGGAACTAGTTATGGATTTGATATGAGATGGAGTAGATGCATGGATTATTCAAAGCAAACATGCAGTAGAATGCAACAGAATAACTACTCATCAAATTTAAAGCCTATGAGCAAAACTTTCTCACCTTTCTTAATCAAACTTACCATGACTCACAATGGTATTTGTGATTAGCTAGCGTCTTTATTCATCACATGTGATGAACTTTGAATTTATGTGATGATGACTTTTTTTTAATCTACACATGGTTAGAATAATATACATATAAATGTTTATATATACCTGTGAGATTGCAGGGCTTCATTATTGATGGATCATAGATGTTAGGGCACCCTGGGTTCTTCAATATCTCCCATGTCTTGTTCTTGTGGAATTTCGCCAGAAGGTTAGAACGGTTGATATCCTGCTTACTCCACAACTCAACAAAATAAGAGGTAATCCTACTAAAGCTAGTGGCAGACTAGATTAGTAGATATCAAGATCATTACCAAAATCTTTACGCCAATTGTTTCCCCGGCAACGGCGCTGTTGACGGTAGACAACGTCAACATTCATTAGAACTTTAGACACAAGAGGATGCATGAAAACACACTAGTCTAGGGTTTTAACTAATAATTTCCATGAGTTTTGCATATTCTATATTTTCTAGGAAATTTCTAGAAAAGCTGAAAAGAGGGATTAAAGTGCATACTAATCACGAAATTTATCCGCCACGGGAAAGATCAACATTGGGACGTGGGAAGGATCTAGAAGACACCCGAAGCAGCGGGACCGGCAGAGGCGGCCAGGTGGGGCCGGTCGGCCCCACCATACGGCCGGGTGGCGCCCCTCTAGGGTTTCGGCCCTCCTCCTTCTGGAAGCTTCCTCCACCGCCTCTCCTGATGCATCTCGGCCCTTGGTTAAGTCGGTTTGATCCTGTGGCGCACGTTCATCCCACCGGACTATAAATATATGGATATACCCCTCTCTGGAGAGAGCCAATTCATTATTCATCAAAGGCCTCAAGCCATCAAGCATCAAGAAGCCTTCAAGTTCATCAAGAGCCTTCTAGTTCATAGTTCTAGTTAGTTAGATTAGAAGTAGAGGAGATCTAGTTCTTCATCGGGATCTGGAGCCCCCGGCATCTGTCTGGAGCGCAGGAGTTCGGCATAGTTCTAGTTCTTTCTTTCTTATTGTATTCATTATTCAGATTACGGAGACATTATTCTTAATAGTTCATATGTTCTTAATTGCAATAGTCATTGTTTACTTTGATTATATGTCAAGTTTAGTTAGTTCGATCTTATTGAATTCATGTAATTGCTCGTATAGCGTTTATCCAAGTGTACAATGGGTAGATGATAGACAATATATAGACGTGGTGTCTAGATATCTTGTTTGTCTGTGAGTGCACCCTGACATGCCGGGATGTGTGGTAGTCCACGTAGGTGACAGCTATGTTGGTTCCTCTGTAGTCCACCCTCCGTTTGTAGGACAGCAGGGCACGGTCACGAAGTTGGATAATAACTCTGTTTCACATCCTTCCTAGTTGATGCCCTCTTACATGTGATCATGATATAGGGTTGACTTAGCGATGATTACTAGATGTAATTGCACTAATTAGATTTATTCATTGATGTAGTTATAGAATTACCTTAGACAGTTATCTCCTTAGTTTATCCATTGGCTAACTATGATTATGACTAGAAAATGCTCTGATGATTATCTATATAATTATGATACTTGCTTATGCTATCACCCGTATTTATCTATATTTATCTTGTGACCTCTACCTGTTATGAGTAGAGTAGATAACATTGGTAATATTACTTATTCATTGTTTTTCTTATCAATATAATAGATAGAGTTTATAACAAGCTTTCCCAGTGGTATAAATATAAATCGATAACCTGGTAGAACTCCCTAGGTAAAATGCTACAGTAGTATAATTATCTGTAAAATTTCATGAGAATCTATTTTAGTTTATATTCATAACTCTGCCTAGTCATATTAAATAATACATGTAAATCTATATTTGCTCCTTAGCATTATAATTAGGGATGACAACTTGATTCGTGCTTAGGAATGCTAGTGATAAAGAAGTGGCTAGTTGCTAATGACATATTAATTTAAATACCATGCATTTCTAATCTCGTTAATTCATAGCGGCGTTAGAAGTGCCAATAAGCATTTTTGGCGCCGTTGTTGGGAAGGCACAATAAACTTAGGAAATATTGATAACATATATACAACATGGATAAAGTCATATTACCAATCGATCTCTAACTCAAACAGGTACACCCTTCATTGTTATCATTTGTTTATCTTATGCAGGGTGATGAATGAATGGTTTTTCTCTTCCAAAGAACTTCACTGACGATCCAGAGAAACTCCTTAGAAAGAAGAAGTTTGTAGAAGCAAGGGACAAATTCGAGTCACCATCAAGAACACCCGTTCTTTGCTCAAGCTAGCTCTTTAGAGGAGCCAGCTCCAACATTGGAAGAAGAATTTGAAGAACAAGTAGAAGAACAAACAGAAGAGCAATTAGGAGAAAACCTAGCTCCTGTGTTTGAAGACATGGCTGAGAAGACACTGCATGAGTTCTCTGCCCCAACAACAAACAAACATCCGGTTGGACCAATTAGTCAACAATGGGGAGAATGGATTCGAGCTCAAGCCTGCTCTCATTACCATAGTTCAAGCCCGACCAATGCATTGGAAAAGCTCATGAAGATGCAAGTGCACACCTACAATACTTCCTAGAAATCTACAGCACCTCCATGATCAGAGGAGTACCAAGAGATGCCATTTTACTCTGCCTTTTCCCGTTCTCATTATTGGGGAAAGCTAAGCAGTGGTTCTACACCAACAAAGACAAGAACACTATATGGGACCTGTGCTCAACCACTTTCTTGGCAAAATTCTTTCCTACCACCAAGACAAACGCTCTGCGTGGGAAAATTGCAAGTTTCCAATAGCAACATGATGAATCATTCACTGACGCATGGGAAAGATTCCAGAACTACATACAAGACTGTCCTCATCATGGGATAGAGAAGTGGCTATTAATGCAGACTTCCCATGAGTCTATTGATGCTGCAGCTGGGGGAGCTTTCCTGTCACTTAAGCTCTCAGATGCTAAAGCACTTGTTGAAAAGATGGTCTCAAATTCAAGCTGTAATAAAGAACGCATTAATGACCTCAAGAAAGGAGGAGGAATCCATCATCTCAAGGAAACAGACATGGTCACTACCAAGCTAGACCTCATTATGAAGAAGCTCGATATAGAGAAGAAGAAAGTCATTGTTGACGGTGGATAACGTCAACATTCATTAAAACTTTAGACACAAGAAGATACATGAATACACACTAGTCTAGGGTTTTAACTGAAAATTTCCATGAGTTTTGCATATTCTATATTTTTTAGGGATTTTCTCAGAAAAGCTGAAAAGAGGGATTAAAGTGCATATTAAGCACGAAACTTATCCGCCACGGGAAAGATCAACATTGGGACATGGGAAGGATCAAGAAGACACCCGAAGCAACCGGGGGCCAGGAGGCCGCCAGGTGCCAGCCCCACCATGGCGCCGGCCGGCGCCCCCCTGCTAGGGTTTGCCCCCTCCTTCTAAAAGCTTCCTCCACCGCCTCTCCTGATGGATCTCGACCCTTGGTTAAGTCGGTTTGATCCTGCGGCGCACGTTCATCCCACCAGACTATAAATATATGGGTAGACCCTCTAGAGAGAGCCAATTCATTATTCATCAAAGGCCTCAAGCCATCAAGCATCAAGAAGCCTTCAAGTTCATCAAGAGCCTTCTAGTTCATAGTTCTAGTTAGTTAGATTAGAAGTAGAGGAGATCTAGTTCTTCATCGGGATCTGGAGCCCCCGGCGTCTGTCTGGACCACAGGGGTTCGGTATAGTTCTAGTTCTTTCTTTCTTATTGTATTCATTATACAGATTAGGGAGACATTATTCTTAATAGTTTATATGTTCTTAATTGTAATAGTCTTTGTCTACTTTGATTATATGCCTAGTTTAGTTGGTTTGATCTTATTGAATTCATGTAATTGCTCGTATAGCGTTTATCCAAGTGTACAATGGGTAGATAATAGACAATATGTAGACGTGGTGTCTAGATATCTTATTTGTCTGCGAGTGCACCCTAACATACCGGGACGTGTGGTAGTCCACGTAGGTGACAGCTACGTTGGTTCCTCTGTAGTCCACCCTCCGTATGTAGGACAACAGGCACGGTCGTGAAGTTGGATAATGACTCGTTTCACATCCTTCTTAGTTGATGCCCCTTACATGTGATAGTGATATAGGGTTGACTTAGCGATGATTACTAGATATAATTGCACTAATTAGAATTATTCATTGATGTAGTTATAGAATTACCTTAGACAGTTATCTCCTTAGTTTATCCATTGGCTAACTATGATTATGACTAGACAATGCTCTGATGATTATCTATATAATTATGATACTTGATTATGCTATCACCCGTATTTATCTATATTTATCTTATGACCTCTGCTTGTTATGAGTAGAGTAGATGACATTGGTAATATCACTTATTCATTGAATATACTTTCTTATCAATATAATAGATATAGTTTATAACAAGCTTTCCCAGTGGTATAAATATAAATCGATAACCTGGTAGAACTTTCTAGGTAAAATACTACAATGGTATAATTATCTGTCCGCTTGCAGAACCTATTCTAGTTTATATTCATATCTCTGCCTAGTCATATTAAATAATACATGTAAACCTATAATTGCTCCTTAGCATTATAATTAGGGGTGACAACTTAATTCGTGCTTAGGAATGCTAGTGATAAAGAAGTGGCGAGTTGCTAATGACAAGTTAATTTAAATACCATGCATTTCTAATCTTGTTAATTCGTAATGACGTTAGAAGTGCCAACAGTCATGCACATCAATGATTCTCATATGACATGTGAAGAATGTGGAGAATACGGGCACTCAGCTATCAACTGCCCTACACTGCAAGAGGATATGAACTTCATCAACAACACCTATTATCGTCCTCAACAAAATCAAGGGTGGACTCAGCAATCTCGACAAGGTAATTACCAAGGTAACAACCAAGGTAATAATTTTAATAATTACAATCTTCCACCTTTAAGAGATTAGTTGCTAATCAATCTGAATTGTTAGATCAAATGACTAGAAAGATAGCTTCAAATGATAAAGCACTAGAAAACATAAATACTAGATCGGACACCTTTGCTTCTGCTATAAAGAATCAGCACAGCTTTAATAAAATGTTAGAATCACAATTAGCTCAGTTAGCTGCTGCTGTTCCTCCATTCGAGAAAGGCAAGATTCCAGTCCAACCGAAAGATTTAGAAACCGCTAACCTTGTTGATATTCACAACGCAACCCAATACCATATTGAGCCTGCAGATGTACAGTGGATTGACCACTCTCTACCTGAGAAGATGGGAGATCCTGGAAGGCCTGTCATTACTATCGCTATAGGATGTCATAACTTTTCAGAGGCTATCTGTGATTTTGGCGTTAGTGTCAACATTATGCCCAAGGTAATTTATGAGAAAATATTAAATGATCCTCTATTGTACACAAATATACGTTTGCAGCTTGCAGATCAATCCATTTGCTACCCTGAGGGAGCACTAGAAGAAGCTGTCATCAGAGTGGGACAATCATACGTCCCAGTTGATTTCGTGGTTATGAAGACAGGAGTAGATGAGAAGGCACCCATAATTTTAGGCAGACCATTGTTGACGGTCCTTAATGATCAAATCCAACCATCAACTAATCTTCTAAAGTGATATAAAATCAATCCATCTACCTAGAGTAGGGCTTTAACTAACAAATTCCACGAGTTTTGGTGAATCAATGGTTTTGCAGGTAAATGACGAAAAAGACACACTTTTGAGCTACATTGCAACGTAGAATGCCAGAATGGACACCACGGCAACACAGGAACATTACAGAAGAGATGAGAAGGTACTACACCAAGCCGGGGGGCCCGAGGGCGGCCAGGCAAGCCGGCGGTCGGCCCCTGGACCGGCCGGTCTAAGGCCACCCCGGTTCGCGCCCCGGTTCGCCCGGTTTACTCCACCACCTTTGATGAACGATCTCCACCATCCGTCAAGGTCGGTTTGATCCAAGGGCTCACGTTGATTCGCCAGGGCTATAAAAGGAGAGGCACACCCCTCCTTGAGGGAGAATCCAAGAGAAGAAGAGAAGTGCTTTAGCTAGAAAACCTAATTAGGATTCTTGGAGGTGTCCCTTGAATGGATGACCTCTCGAGTTAGCATTCCAAGAGAGAGCTAGTTCTATACCTCTAGAAGCTAGTTCTTTAGAGGGAGAGAAATAGAGTTTAAAGAGAAAGTTTTGGAGGAGTATCGGCCTGTCGGTGCTACCTCTACGGCTTGTATCTGAGACTACTTTGGAGTCAACTTCTGTATTCAAGTAAGTAACATTGTTTATTCTGTTTTGCTAGTTTGCGACTCTTTTTGAGTACTTTAATCCTTGTAGCTCTTGGGTTAGAGTAGTATTCGTAGTGTAAGCGTGGTGCTTAGACTCCGTTGCTCGTAGATGTACCCTATTGTCCGAATTTGGTGGTAGCTCGCAGAGGTGACTTATAGCTCCGTTGAATCTTACTTATTCCACCATCCCGTCAGTAGGCCTAGCAGGAGAATAGTTGGTAGTTAAGTATAGTTCTATCTGTGCTTATCCTATCAAACTCCCTAGTGAAACATTTTAATCATAATTTGCTTGAGCCTGAACTAGAAGCCCTAGTTGTCCCCTCTATATCCCTACCTTCTACTGACCTTGTTTGCTACTCGGTTGGTTAAGTGTAGTTTAGAAGACCCTCACACATCTTCCTTTGGGTTCGATATTAAAACTGGGTATACTTATCCGGTGAAGTGCTACAACGTATCCGTGCGCTTGCGGAATTATTCAGTAGGCATTGGCAGATACCAACAAGCATTCCTGGCGCCGTTGCCGGGGAAGACGTCGCTGAGATCACTCTGAACTTATCTTAACCTGTACTATAATCTTATCTTTTCTTTGTAGACTATCACTCTTTACCTTTTCCATTTCTCTTTACCTTTTCTATCCTTCAATGGATCAATTTAATTTCACACCTATCTATAAATATAACTTCATGAGCCTACGCTTAGGGCCAGAGCCATCCGTAAAGCCAATCTTAGCCTCTGACTATAAGCTACGCCCATGTTTAATAGACATGGTCAGAAACCAATCTTTCTCAGGAGAAGACAATGCTAGCCCCTATTCTCACCTCAATGATTTCGAACAAACCTGTGCGTGTTTACGCATTAAGGATATGTCCGATGAGACTATCCGATGGAAGCTTTTTCCTTTCTCTTTGACTGGAGAAGCTAGACATTGGTATGATCTCCACGTTGAGAGTGTTAAAGGTGACTGGGAAGCATTATGTGCTGAATTCTGCCTTCAATTCTATCCTATTTCTAGGGTAGTGGATCTCCGCTTAGAAGTCCTATCCTTTAGGCAAGAGAAGAAGGAGACTTTAATTGAAGCCTGGGAACGCTATAACTGCTTAACTCATTCTGGACCTAGTCTATCCATACCAGACCCCGTCTTACTTCAACATTTCTATAAGGGTCTGAATAGAAAAACCACGAAATTCCTTAACCTTGTTTCTGGAGGATCATTCTTGCATATCACCCCTGATGTTGCAAGAAATGTCCTTACAAAAATTCATGAAAATGAAGCATCTTTAAAGAAGCTAGTAGAGGAAGAAGATCCGATAGTTGATCAGGAATCCACACCTACCACATCTCAACCTGCAACTATCAACGAGCTTGAACCACAGGAGGAGGAAGAAGTTCCACTTCCAAAATTCATGCTCGAGATCGAGGATGATATATTTGCTGATTATGGAAACACCTCGAATTATTATGCTATTAGGAGACCACAGAAGACAACAAAGTCGTCACCTAGTAACAGAGTCTTAAATTCGTCTGAGGTGGCTTTCCTTAAGCAAAATGTTAAAGAGCTTGTGTCGATTATAAGCAATGATTGGTTGAATGAATCAGAGCTTTCCTCTGATATCATCTGAGTTGATTTTACATCAACCACCATACCTTGCCGAATCCACAAGGGATCTTTCGAAGCATTATACAATCCTGTTGTGGGAGTTAACACCATGTCTACAACATTTGCTCAAGATCTTTTAAAAGACATGCCCTTAACCTCCAACAACAAAGTTTATGAAAAGTCCTTTAGGCCACCTTATTCCAAGTTTTGGAATTCTCTATGTCTTACCTATTTATGTCAAGGAGATAAGAGTTCATTTGAGCTTCTATGTCTTTGATGTTATGGAGTTTGACGTATTGATTGGGCAACCTATAGAGAGACTTTTGCAAGAAGGACAAGAAGGAAATTTGAACATTAGCCTTGGGAAGAATTTTAAACTGCCTATATCCATAACTCGTGTTCTCAATAGTGAGACTGAGTCACTTCCTAAGCCTGATCCTATGGAAGAAGTCTTAGAGACAACCCTTGAATCATCTTTCGAACCGGATTTCGAGGATGATCCCGAACCACTAGAAGAGGAAGGAGATAGTGCTCTAGAACCTGACCCTCTGGATGAGTCTGAGGAACCACCTAAGTCTCCCATAGAGCTCAAGCCCTTGCCTTCTGGACTTAAATATGCCTTTCTGAATAATGATCGAGAATCTCCTGTAATAATTAATGATAAACTCTCTGAGGAGGAGACCTTCCGATTGATCACAGTCTTAGAAAAGCATAGATCCGCTTTTTGGCTATTCACTCCAAGATCTTAAAGGAATCAGTCCTGTTCTTTGCACCCATCGCATTCCTACAGATCCTGAGATAACACCCTCTAGAGAACCACAACGTAGATTGAATAATGCGATGAGAGAGGTTGTTAAGAAAGAGGTTTTGAAACTGTTACATGCCGGGATCATATATCCTGTGCCACACAGTGAGTGGGTAAGCCCTGTGCAAGTTGTGCCTAAAAAGGGAGGCATGACAGTTGTTAAAAATGACAAGAACGAATTAATTCCACAAAGAACTGTCACGGGATGGCGGATGTGTATTGATTACCGAAAGCTAAACAAGGCAACAAAGAAAGATCATTTTCCACTTCCCTTCATTGATGAGATGTTGGAAAGATTGGCAAATCATTCTTTCTTTTGTTTCCTTGATGGGTATTTAGGATATCATCAAATACCGATCCACCCCGATGACCAAAGCAAAACCACATTCACATGTCCATACGGAACTTATGCTTACCGTAGAATGTCTTTTAGACTATGTAATGCTCTAGCTTCATTTCAAAGATGCATGATGTCTATATTTTCTGATATGATTGAAGTGATAATGGAAGTTTTCATGGATGACTTTTCTGTATATGGAAAAACTTTTGATAAATGCCTTGAAAATTTAGATAAGGTTTTGCAAAGATGTGAAGAAAAGCACCTAGTTCTTAATTGGGAAAAATGTCATTTCATGGTTAGAGAAGGAATAGTACTTGGACATTTGGTGTCCGAGAGAGGGATAGAGGTAGACAGAGCTAAAATTGAAGTAATTGAACAACTACCTCCTCTCGTTAATGTGAAGGGAATTCGAAGCTTCCTAGGTCATGCAGGCTTTTATAGATGGTTCATACATAGCTTTTCATACATTGCTAGACCTCTAACAAACCTGCTAGCTAAGGATGCTCCCTTTGAATTTGATGACGCTTGTTTAGAAGCTTTTGAAACCCTTAAGAAAGCGCTCATCTCTGCACCAATTATTCAACCCCCTGATTGGTCGCTACCTTTTGAATTGATGTGTGATGCAAGTGATTATGCTGTGGGGGCAGTTTTGGGACAAACTAAGGAAAAGAAACATCACGCAATAGCATATGCTAGCAAAACTTTGACAGGACCTCAACTTAATTATGCAACTACTGAAAAAGAGCTTCTGGCTGTTGTTTTTGCTATAGACAAGTTTAGATCTTACTTAGTAGGAGCAAAGGTAATTGTTTATACTGATCATGCTGCTCTTAAATTCCTGCTCACTAAGAAAGATGCTAAACCCTGACTCATAAGATGGATTTTGCTACTCCAAGAATTTGACTTAGAAATAAAAGATAAAAGAGGAGTAGAAAACCCCATTTGCCGATCACTTGTCTAGAATGCGTTTAAGAATATGCAGGAACTACCAATCAATGACTCTCTTCGAGACGACACGCTCTACGCCATCTCTAGGTCAGATCCCTGGTACGCGAATATTGTCAATTTTATGGTTGCAGGATATGTACCACCAGGAGCGGATAGGAGAAAGCTTATTTATGAAAGTCGTCTACATATATGGGATGATCCTTATCTCTTCTGAGTATGTGCTGATGCACTACTCCAAAGATGTGTGCCTACTGAGGAAGGACTACAGATCATTGAAAAAATATCACTCATCACCATATGGAGGTCATTACGGCGTATTTCGAACCGATGCAATGATCTGGCAAAGTGGATTCTTTTGGCCAACCATGTATGAAGACACCAAGAATTTCGTCCGAAGATGTGGAGCATGTCAGAGGCACGGCAATATCAACTCAAGAGATGCTATGCCCCTCACCAATAATCTTTAGATCGAGCTCTTTGATGTCTGGGGAATCGATTACATGGGACCATTCCCGAAGTCAGACAACTATGATTCTAGTGGCAGTTGATTATGTCTCAAAATAGGTAGAAGCACAGCCATGCAAAGCTGCCAATTCTACAAATTCCAAGAAGATGTTTTAGGAGACAATATTTCCAAGATTCAGTGTTCCAAGAATGGTAATTAGTGATGGAGGAGCTCACTTCATTGACAAAGACTTTCGTAACTACTTAATGAAGCAAGGGATTCAACATCACGTGGCTACTCCTTACCATCCTCAAACAAGTGGCCAAGCTGAGACTTTCAATAAGCAAATCAAGAATATCCTACAGAAGACAGTTAATGAGATGGGAACCGCTTGGAAGGAGAAGCTACCAGATGCACTATGGGCATACCGAACTGCCTACAAGACACCTCTTGGCATGTCGCCTTATCAGCTGGTCTATGGCAAGACCTGTCATTTGCCAATAGAGCTCGAGTTCAAAGCTCATTGGGCAATCAAGAAATGGAATATGGATCTCGAGTCTACTGGAACAAAAAGAAAGATGCAACTCTCAGAACTAGATGAATGGCGAGAAAAAGCATATCATAACTCGAAGATCTATAAAGAAAGAACTAAGAGGTGGCATGATAAGCGAATCAAGAAGAAGAGCTTCAGTCCTGGAGATAAGGTGCTATTATTCAACTCCAGGGTGAGATTATTCGGACATGGAAAGTTACGAAGCAAATGGGAAGGACCATTCACGGTGGTAAATTCGTCATCACATGGAGCAGTAACACTTCAAAACCACGAAGGTACGTTATTCAAGGTAAATGGCCAACGTCTTAAAATTTTTCTAGAACCTTCTAGACCACCTGAGGAATTGGATGAAATTTATTTCTTAACTTTTCCCTAATTTATTAAAAATAAAAGCCCATCATGAATCGGGTCGCGACGGGAGAAAATTTGGAGAGAAAATGGGCCGAGTATGCACCCCGCGAAAGGGCACCGAGAACCGGGCCAGGGTGGGACCGGCCGGTCCCACCCAAGACCGGTCGGTCTCCCCAGGCGCCGCCTCGCGGTCCGCCGCCTCTCATTGCGAAGCTTGTTCCGTTAGGGTTCTGAATATTCGGCCGTGATCCGTATCCGCCGCCGCCTTATCGCGATAGATGCTCGGGATAGATTAGGATGGAATGACCCCTACCCCAAGGAACCAGGACTATATAAACAAGCCCCTGGGGTCATTCTCCCCTCATCCCAAGAGCTTTCCTCTCTTAGCCCCAGCAAGGAAGCTCTCCAATCTCTCCATCTCCCACCAAATGGCCAACCCAAGCCTTCCCTACACCGTCGAAGAGCCGGAGGAGGTCCTCCCACTAGCGATCATCTCGCCAAAGCAGCTGGCGATGGTGCCACCGAAGGCGATCGTCCCGGTGCCATCGAAGGAGGTCGTCCGAGCTCGACCTCAAGGAGCTCCACTGGAGGAGGCGCGCTTCGCTCAAGCCATCAGGAGGCCGACCATTGCGCCTCCAGCCCCTCGGCCACTTCTCGGAGATAAGCCTCGCCCGCTCGGTCAGCCTAGCATCTCTCTCCCCCAGGGCACCAAGTTACTATCTGCAAGAGAGGGGGAGAGGCTGTTGGGTGTCACCACCAAGTTTGGGGTGGTGACTGGAGCAAAGTACACCACAGAGAAGGAGCGAGTGACTCTGGATGGTGTACGGGTGGATCCCACCAAAGTCAAGTCCACTCCACCACCAAGAGCTGATCCGGAGCCTCCGAAGAAGAAAGCAAGGACTGCACAAGCCCCGCGACAACCTCGACTCAACCTAGGCACGCTAGAGACTAGGATAGACCTGCAGGGCCGTACACTATCAAGGGTGCTCGACACCCTGACCACTTCTGTGCAGCGCATAGCTAATCTAGAGCTGAAGCAGGAGGAGATGCGTCTCAAGAATAAGGTGCTGAAAGCTAGGGTTGAGGAGCTGGAAAAGAAGGAATAGAGATAGAGATGTATAGGCACATGTGAGAGTCATTCATTAGTTTGCTTAATTAGTTCATTAGTCAGTTTGATTAGTTCAATTAGTTAATACCTTTATTCATTCATTGTGTAATAAATGTGCCTCATTTATAATGAAGAGTCAAGTTTTAGAGTCATCATCTCTCTCTAGATATATGTTTTGTTTTTGTCTCCACCTTGTTGCGCATAAAAGGAAACAGGAAACAAGTGTAGGGGAGACAGCCAATAAAGAACACAGAAGAACATCTACAGGAGCCAGGTACGCACACCAAAGCACTCCCATTTATTGACAACTGAGCTTAATTGAATATCCTTTAATAAAACATGATTACACCTCAAGGATGAGTGGCTTAGTCATAACTTAAGGCAAGAATCACATAAATTCATCTCCTATACACTTGCAACTGTTGGGAACTCTTTATAGGGACCCCAATGCTTCTTAAGTTGTTGACAAGTATGAGATAGTAAAACATGAAAACCTGAATTTCTCTATCTGGTTAATGGAGCATTTATTTCAAATACACAAAAACAATAGCTAAGCTACTCCTCTGTGGTTTTAAAATACCTATAGAGCCATACATGATCATAACTTGCTACATAAGTTACTTATTTTACACCGAAGCTCGGTTTTTTTTGAGACCCGTGTTGTAGAGACTTATCATGCTCTCAAGATCAAGATCCACTTACACTCCATATACGCACTACCCCTACACTGGGGGTAGGCGCAGTTTTTTCCATCCACATAGAAAATATGCTACTCTTACACTGAGAGTACGCACCCAAAAAGATTTTGGTAGGATAGTGTTCATCTATGCTCTAACATTATCAGAAATCTCTGTCTTGCATAAAGTTTTCGTGCAGGATGACATGGGCTATGCAAAAGAAAAAGGAGAGTTAAAATAGAAAAAAAATGGACAAGGGTCCAAATGTTAAAAAGAACAAAAGGCACAAGGATGCCTAGCAATCTAGAAAAGAAAGAAAAAGAAAAGAAAGATTCAAGATAGCCCATTGTCTCCAAGCACTCCAATTCAAGCAAGAGAGATATATCCTTCAAAAAAATATGAGCATAAGTAGAACAGGATAGCCACCATTTATTCCACACACATGCACATCTTGATCTAAGAGTATGACACTTCTCTCCTTGGGACTCTTACGCTGGCTCAGTAACGTGTAAGGTAAGTATACTATTCCTTGCCAAACCTTCAAACTCCACATAAGCCTATTAGAGGTAGGTTGCAAGGAAGGGCATCCCTCATTCATGCCAAAGTGAGATCCACAAATACCACATATGATGAGTGATTTGAGAGAACCACATTGAGGAGCAGGTAAGCTACATATTTATTTCAAAAATCTTACAAAAATCTCCAATATTCCTAGCAGTGAGATAAAGGTAATCTGTTTGACTGTTCTACTTTTCAACTTCTCAAGTTGTTTGGTAGACACTTTTGAATCTCACAGTGCAGGAATCACCAGGAATGAGCATATGTTGATCTCTTCGTCCTAAAGCTATGTCTGATCCAACCTTTTCTCGAGGATGAGTAAAAGCCTAAGTGTGGGGGTGTTGTTGACGGTCCTTAATGATTAAATCCAACCGTCAACTAATCTTCTAAAGTGATATAAAATCAATCCATCTACCTAGAGTAGGGCTTTAACTAACGAATTCCACGAGTTTTGGTGAATCAATGGTTTTGCAGGTAAATGCCGGAAAAGACACACTTTTGAGCCACATTGCAACGTAGAATGCCGAATGGACACCACAAAGAACACAGAACATTCCGGAAGAGACGAGAAGGTACCACACCGAGCCCGGGGGAGGGGCGGCCAGCAGCACCGGCCGGTCGGCCTCGACCGGCCGGTGCAGGGGCCACCCGGTTCGCGCCCGGTTCGCCCGGTTTACTCCACCGCCTTTGAGGAATGATCTCCACCATCCGTCAAGGTCGGTTTGATCCAAGGGCCCACGTTGATTTGCCAGGGCTATAAAAGGAGAGGCACGCCCCCCTTGAGGGAGAATCCAAGAGAAGAAGAAAAGAGCTTTAGCTAGAAAACCTAATTAGGATTCTCGGAGGTGTCCCTTGAATGGATGACCTCTCGAGTTAGCATTCCAAGAGAGAGCTAGTTCTATACCTCTAGAAGCTAGTTCTTGAGAGGGAGAGAAATAGAGTTTAAAGAGAAAGTTTTGGAGGAGTATCGGCCTGTCGGTGCTACTTCTACGGCTTGTATCTGAGACTACTTTGGAGTCAACTTCTGTGTTCAAGTAAGTAATATTGTTTATTCTATTTTGCTAGTTTACGACTCTTTTTGAGTACTTTAATCCTTATAGCTCTTGGGTTAGAGTAGTATTCGTAGTGTAAGCGTGGTGCTTAGACTCCGTTGCTCATAGATGTACCCTATTGTCCGGATTTGGTGGTAGCTCACGGAGGTGACTTATAGCTCCGTTGATTCTTACTTATTCCACTATCCCGTCAGTAGGCCTAGCAGGAGAATAGTTGGTAGTTAAGTATAGTTCTGTCTGTGCTTATCCTATCCAACTCCCTAGTGAAACATTTTAATCATAATTTGCTTGAGCCTGAACTAGAAGCCCTAGTTGTCCCCTCTATATCCCTACCTTCTACGGCCTTGTTTGCTACTCAGTTGGTTAAGTGTAGTTTAGAAGACCCTCACACATCTTCCTTTGGGTTCGATATTAAAACTGGGTATACTTATCCGGTGAAGTGCTACAACGTATCCGTGCGCTTGCGGAATTATTCAGTAGGCATTAGCAGATACCAACAACCATTCTTATGCACAACAAAAGCCATCATCTATGCGGAGTACGCCAAGATCGTCCTATCCAATAAGGACAAGAAAGAGAGATTCACGTTTAAGAACCGCGTCCTGAAAGCTCCTGTAGCCCCGAAGCAATTCCATTAACAAGAAGAGCAACTATAGCAATCAGTACCGAAGAAAAGAAACAATAGAAGCAACAGAAGATGGAGGGAGATCAAACATGCACCTGAAGAAACTATTCAACTAATCACTGCTCTCAATACAGAAAATGATCATATGCTACCCAAGCCATTTCCAACAAAGAGAGGTGATCCAGGTATACCAATCATTGAATGCACAATCAAAGACACCACCTTCGCCAACACCATCTGCGACACCGGCTCAGGCTGCAACGTAATGTCAAAACAGGTATATGATGATTTATTTGATAATTTACCTTTATACCCAATATTTATTCAGTTGCAGATGGCAGATCAATCACTAAGGTTTCCTGAAGGAGTGGTCAAGGATGTCATGGTAAGAATTCAAGGGCAATATATACCTACAGATTTTCTAGTTCTTGATATACAGAGAGACGATGAATCCCCGATCCTTCCGAGAAGACCATTTCTCTACACCGCCAACGCGAACATCTACATCGGGTTCGGACAGATCAACTTGCCCACTAGAAAGGTATGCTGTTAATTTAAAATACTTATTAACCAGGAACAGATCAGGAAGCAACGCGACAGGAGAAGACGCCAAGGCAGCCGTCAGGCTGTCCAGCCTCACTGTAGCTGGGAAGAATTTTCTGGCAAGATTGTGAAGTATGAAGACTGCTACAAGGAGCAAGAAGAGAACATACAAGCACCACGCTGGAGTGAGTGGGAAGCGGAAACTAAAAGAATAGATCAAGTCACCAAGGCAGAAAAAGAAGAGATTCTAGCACATCTAGAAAAGTGGAAGAAGAAAAACAAAGCTGAAGAGCTAGAGCTAAAGAAGAGAGAAGCAGAAAAACAGAAAAGAGATGGAAGGAGAAAGAAGAAGCACGTACAGCACCACCACTAGACGGGGAGTTGACTGAGGTGACCTCAGACAATGAATCCACTAAGTAAGTATTCTCCTCTGTCTAAGTCCTGTTGGTAAACTTTAAATTCTGTACCCTAGCCATAAGGTTAGAATGGTAATTATCTACTTAAGTTCACTAGTAAGTTTACTTTAATATATAGTAGCATAATTATGTTTGCATATTAAAATATAAAAATATATAACAAAAATATTTACTACATCATCTATGGCATCATAAGCCCCATGTAATTAAATTTATGGTAACCTCTGTAGGAATATTTACTGTGGTGGCATAAAAATAAAAATAATAAAAATAGCATTCATATTTAATTCCTGCATCATAAACAAAAAATTCGAAAAAAAGAAAAGAAAAAATGAAATCCTGCTAAAATCGACAATGTAAAAATTTGCTCATGAAGAAGATCAATTACTCTTTTGGCTGATCGCTAACTCATTATTAAATTCAAGCCTCGAGTTTTGGTTTCTCCGCTTGGAGTGTATTTATGCAGGAACAAAATTATAACAAGGAGAGAGTCTATCAGTGGCAACCATCAGGTCTGCTATTGGCTAGCTTGCTCTGAAGGACATCTACACCAAGTTTTACAAACATCCAGCTTGGGGGAGGAGCATCCCCTAGTTATCAGGTGACTGTACCTAGGCGATTATTAAGTTTACTTTATATAGTCATAAAATACCAAAAATATATGGGCACATGAAGGTCCACGAAAGTCATAGAGTCTTTTGTTAGATTATTAATTCAAAATGATGAAAAGATACATAATTATTCAAAACCAAATAAATATTTAGTTATAGTATATTTAAGTCAGTCTAGGCTAGAGTCAATTAAAAACTCGATGAACAGTAAAATTTGTTTTAGAGATGCTAAATAGTTACTCTATTGTCATTCTTGCTAAGTACCTAGTTGCCAAACTTAAATCTACCTGAGTTTTAAACACTGTTGTTTTAATTGGAGAATTTACTCTGAACCTGAATTATGGAGACATAAGTTTGCGCTGAGTCTAAGTGGTTGATCGATATAATTCATGAAGGTTGAGCTGCTATTTATCTTATTCCTAGCCTTACTAAGATCTGGAGGTTTATTCTGAAAATTTAAAATCTACATGATGAGCTCTTGTATGACAAAATTTGAATTTCTACCAAAGCTAGAAATAATATTCTTAGAAGATAGGAAGCCTTTTCACATTTAAGCTGCCTGCTTTGTATTGAGTTCAGTCAACTTTGTGTTGTATGCCTTATAAAAGTCTTGTCATGCTTTTTAAAACCAAGAACACTTACACACTTCAGTCCACATATGCATTATTCCTACCCTAGGAGTAAGTGCAATCATTCACATATTTTCCATCCATGTTCATCACAAACATATTTTTCTCCTACACTGGGAGAAAACATCAAAAATATACACCCCATACGAAAACCCCTGTCTTTAATGCTCTAAGTCCTTACTGTATCTCTCTAATTGGTTATTATATTCAAGGGATGCATGTGGCTTTGTAAAGTTTAAAAAAAAGAAGAAGAAGGGAGTAAAATGGACAAATATCCTAGCAATTAAAGCAACGAGTATAAGATGTCCGCCTCCCCGATTTAAAATAATAAAGATGGCTCATGTTTTTTCTGAGAAAAGTTTCAAGAGAGTTATTTTCAAAGAGCAAAAGTAAAATTAGAATTAGCCATAAATACTATATATACACCTATCCACCATATTCCATACACATGCACATCTTGGTTTGATTGTATGCCTTAATTCTCTGTGGATCCATTAGTTGACTTTACAATATATGCATTGCAAGTATGCTTACCCTTGTTATTGCCAATCCTATGAGCTCTACCATATATATCCTTAGCTGTAGGAGGCATAACATCATAAATACCTTAAGAGAGAACCATAAATACCATATACATTGAGAGACTTGAGGGTGTCATACAATGAAGCTCTAACTTTTATTTTGAAAACTTATGAAAAACTCTGAAATGTTAGCACTGCGAAGAATTTGAAACATAGCGCTTGACTTGATTGTTCTATCTTTCGATTGCTCAAAACTTATGTAAAAGTTGTAAAGCCCTATAATTAAAGGTAAAATGGGTAAGTTCGAAGGTAAGAACATATACTGTTTAATCCGGAAGGAATATCTTCGTTTGAAAGCATGTGTACTCGGAGAGAATAACAATATTATAGCAACTCCTGATCCAAATATAATAAAAATTAGGCTTAGTTTGTTTGCCAAGGGACTGGCAAAAGGTAAGCTTGGGGGAGTTGTTGACGGTAGATAACGTCAACATTCATTAGAACTTTAGACACAAGAGGATGCATAAAAACACACTAGTCTAGGATTTTAACTGACAATTTCCACGAGTTTTGTATATTCTATATTTTCTAGGGACTTTTCTAGAAAAGCTAAAAAGAGGGATTAAAGTGCATATTAATCACAAAACTTATCCGCCACAGAAAAGATCAACATTGGGACGTGGGAATGATCTAGAAGACACCAAGCGGCGGGACCCGGCAGAGGCGGCAGGTGGGGCGGCCGGCCCCACTATAGGGCCGGGCGGCGCCCCCCTAGGGTTTCGGCCCTCATCCTTCTAGAAGCTTCCTCCACCGCCTCTCCTGATGCATCTCGGCCCTTAGTTAAGTCGGTTTGATCCTGCGGCGCAAGTTCATCCCACCGGACTATAAATATATGGGTAGACCCCTCTCTGGAGAGAGCTAATTCATTATTCATCAAAGGCCTCAAGCCATCAAGCATCAAGAAGCCTTCAAGTTTATCAAGAGCCTTCTAGTTCATAGTTCTAGTTAGTTAGAATAGAAGTAGAGGAGATCTAGTTCTTCATCGGGATCTGGAGCCCCCGGCGTCTGTCTGGAGCGCAGGAGTTCGGTATAGTTCTTGTTCTTTCTTTCTTATTGTATTCATTATACAGATTAGGGAGACATTATTCTTAATAGTTCATATATTCTTAATTGCAATAGTCATTATTTACTTTGATTATATATCTAGTTTAGTTAGTTCGATCTTATTGAATTCATGTAATTGCTCGTATAGCGTTTATCCAAGTGTACAATAGGTAGATGATAGACAATATATAGATATGGTGTCTAGATATCTTATTTATCTGCGAGTGCATCCTGACATGCCGGGACGTGTGGTAGTCCGCGTAGGTGACAGCTACGTTGGTTCCTCTGTAGTCCACCCTCCGTATGTAGGACAGCAGGACACGGTCGTGAAGTTGGATAGTGACTCTGTTTCACATCCTTCCTAGTTAATGCCCCTTACATGTGATCATGATATAGGGTTGATTTAGCGATGATTACTAGATGTAGTTGCACTAATTAGAGTTATTCATTGATGTAGTTATAGAATTACCTTAGACAGTTATCTTCTTAGTTTATCCATTGGCTAACTATGATTATGACTAGAAAATGCTCTGATGATTATCTATATAATTATGATACTTGATTATGCTATCACCCGTATTTATCTATATTTATCTTGTGACCTCTGTCTGTTATGAGGAGAGTAGATGACATTGGTAATATCACTTATTCATTGTATATACTTTCTTATCAATATAATAGATAGAGTTTATAACAAGCTATTCCAGTGGTATAAATATAAATCGATAACCTGGTAGAACTCCCTAGGTAAAATGCTATAATGGTATAATTATCTGTCCGCTTGCAGAATCTATTTTAGTTTATATTTATATCTCTGTCTAGTCATATTAAATAATACATGTAAATCTATATTTGCTCCTTAGCATTATAATTAGGGATGACAACTTGATTCATGCTTAGGAATACTAGTGATAAAGAAGTGGCTAGTCGCTAATGATAAATTAATTTAAATACTATGCATTTCTAATCTCGTTAATTTGTAGCGACGTTAGAAGTGCCAACAAGCAAAAAAATACTTGTTGGTATTTCTTATGCACAATTAAAATATGAAGGGTTCGCAAGCGCACGTAAAAACCATTGTAGCATTTTACCGGGAGTATTCCAGGTATCGTTATTTATATTTTACCACTAGGAAACAATGGATAAAGACATTGATAGTTCACCATCATGTATCTAATAACTAATACACCAATTAGACTAAAATAGGGATAAATGATAGATAATAGGAATTATACATATATGACACACAGGAGAATTCTATGATAAAAGAGTAGATAGCTAAAGTGAGAGGACAACGGAAGAGTTTAAGATTCCTAAATACTTCTCTATTACTGGGGTTCTATAATAACTAATTCATGGATAGATATAGCAATCACACGATAACACTTCAAGACATCGGAACACTAGTCACGGAAATGGGTGAGAAAGGACTAGGAAGCTCCGACTACGGTCCTACAAACACCAACTCTAACGTGGTGGAATACGTCGGCCGTCAGGGCTGTCACCACCTGGGTCTATCACAACTATATGTTGGATTGGGTGCAATCTCAGGTAACCTATAGCCTAGACTCCATGTCTACACTACCGATTACTACCCTAGTCAAAATTAATAACTAGAGCACCTAATATAGGCGGAGATCCTATGCTAAAGTATAACAACTACACTAACCGATCAAATGTAATACATAAAAGTAAATAGAGAAGATGAAATATATTAAAGCATAAGTCTTACAAGAATAAATATAAAGACATACCAAATCTCTGAAGACTTCTCCAGAACCCGAGCGTAGCTCTATTCTCCCTAACTCTCAACTAGAACTAATCTACTACATTGGAAAGTCTAGCCCTAATTCTCTAGAGATGAGAGGTCATCCATTCGAGGGACGCCTCTACATCTCCATAATAATGTGGTGCCCCCAGGGAGAGGGGTCTGCCTCTTTATTTATAGCCCGGTAGGATGAACATGCGTCGTTGGATCAAACCGACTTGGACAATGGTGGAGATACAAACCCTAAGGCGGTAGGAGGCCGTCCATCGAAGCGGGCCCCGAATGGGCTCGGAGGGCGCCGGGCGGCCCCGGGGTGGCGCCGGGCGGCCCTACCCTGTGGCAGGTGGGCCCCACCTTCGGTAAGTCGCCTTCTCGTGTCTTCTAGAGTCTTCTAGTATTAGTTTCAGTGTAAAATTGATATCTTTTGTCTCTGGACTCCAAATAGGGCAAACCATATCTCCGTTTCGATCGTTTCGACGAGCCCGTCGCAATGGTGCAGTCCAATTGCTTATTTGAGATACTTTTATTTGATAGAAAATTACATACTCCTACAACACAAGTGAGAACAACAAAACTCGTGGAACTCGTTAGAATCAAAATCTACAACTATGCTTTGTAATCTATTTTATATCATTTCATGCAATAGTTGATGATTATATTTGGTGTTTAATGACCGTCAACAGCTACGAGACACTTTATAGAAACTATTCTTCCCAATGCAGTACTTTGTAGAGTCTTGACAAAGAAAATCTGACCAATCGTTTATCGCTCTTCTTCCCAGTTCCTCCAGATCCTGTGCGAGTGGGTACATCTGTGGCTCGGTTGTGCAATCTCCCGCGGCGGTGGAGGCGTGGTTCACCGTGAGCCAAGCACGCGGGGTCTGTGGCGGCCTCTTCCCATCTATGACCGTGATAAGGGCACTCCCAACCTAGAAACTAGGATAGTTTCTATGTACATTAATTATGCTGCCAGGTAAGCATTTTGCTGACGTGTCACTGTGTTTATGGAAGAGAGAGAAGAAATCGTAGAAATTGTTTCTACTTTACGAACGAGGTTTTCACACTCATCTAGGCACGAAGAAACTACGGCCAACGCGTTGGGGAAGAAAGCTTCGTTTCTATTGTTTTCTTCTGGATCCCATGCTCCTATCCTGGTTTCCAGCGCGATGGCGGATGGATGCGGTGGACTGACAGCCCGTGGCGGACGGATGCCGGCGACGGACGCGGAGAGCCTACAGCAGTGGATGCCTGATGTAGCCAGAGGCGGAACCAATACTTTGAAATAAGGGGGCCGAACAATAGATAACACGTCAGTAAATACGATAAATATATATAACAGATGTATAGTTTTATAATATTTTGTATCTATATTTAGTCTTCATAACAAAAATTATAAAATTATCATGAAAATAGATGAATAGAGAAAAAATTTTGTGATGCATAAACGAATTTTTAGATAAAAAATTGAATTATTATTATTATTATTAAAAATTGAATTTTTATTAATTTTTCTATAGTATATTAAATAAATTCATTGTTTATAGGGGGCCACGGCCCCAGCCCCACACCACCACCGTTCCGCCTCTGGACGTAGCACGCATGTGGACGCCAGTCTGAGGCCGCCGTGAAGCTCGCACAGCTCACCGCCGGAGTTCGCAAGGCTCGCTGTGGTGCCCGCGCAGGACTCCTCGGCCGCCGCAGAGCTGGCGCAAGCCACCATGGAGCCCGCATAGGACGCCACGGCCGCCGTGGAGCTCGCGCCGCCTCAACACGGAGCTCGCGCAAGATGCCGCCGCCGCCGCCGCAAAGGTCAGGCCGCCTAACCACGGCGCTCACGAGAGCCGCCACGGAGGTCACACACGGCGATGATGGCGTCGGCGGGAGACCCGACGAGGCTCGCATCTTGAGCCATGCCATAAAATCCTTGGTGAAGAGCACTTGTGACTTGTGAGCCTCGATCTCGGCATGAGCCATGCCGTTCGTTGTTCTCGCTGCACTTCTTGGCAAGCACGAGCAAGTGCCAAGTAGTACTTCGTATCATGGTGTGCATGATGAACTCTCTGAACTCCACCAGCAGCACGCCGCGCGGCTAGAACCGGATGGTGCGGTCGTAGATGGGAAGAGGCCGCCACGGACCCCGCGTGCTTGGCTCACGGCGAACCACGCCTCCGCCGCTGCAGGAGATTGCACAGCCGAGCCGAGCCACAGACGTACCCACTCGCACAGGATCTGGAGGAACGGGGAAGAAGAGAAATAAACGATTGGTCAGATTTTCTTTGTCAAGACTCTACAAAGTACTGCATTGAATAGTTTTTATAGATAGTGTCTCATGGCATGGAAGCTATCAGTAGTTTCTATATTGGGAGTGCTCTCTAATGCAGACTCTAGGATGGTTTCTAAGGTGCTACATCAGTATTTTGTGACGTGGAAGGCAATTAGCACCAGTATTTTGTGACGTGGAAGGCAATTAAATGAAGAAAGAGAAAAAAACTGTTTCTAAGTTAGAAACGACATCTCTGCGTGAATCGAGGGGGGAGAAACCAGAGATTTTCGCGTTGGAAGAAACGGCGTCGTTTCCATCTCTCCTCCGCTGATCCCGTGCGCCGACGTCCGCGGAGGCGCGGAGCCCGCCAGCGCAGTCCTTCGCGCGGCCGGTGGTACGAAGCTGCTCGCATGCTCGCGCGGCCGGTGGTACGAAGCTGCTCGCGTGCTCGCGCGGCCGCTGGTCGGAGCTCGCTGCCTCGCTGGGGTGGCCGCCGGTGCGGGCTCCTCGCGCGGCCATCGCCGCGGAACTGCTCGCATGGAGCTCGCCGGATCGGAGCTGCTCGCGCGGCCACCGGCGCGGAGTCGCTCGCGTGGATCTCGGCCTGGAGTGCGGCGAACGCCTCATGGAGCTGCTCGCATGGCCGCCGGCGGGGAGCTGCCCGCACAGCCACCGGTGCGGAGTCGCTCGCGCGAATCTTGACCTCGAACGCAGCGGCAACTTGGGCATTGGCAAGAAGCCAAGAACACGTGAGTTTTCTGATATGCAGACCTATTTGCATGATTGCCAGGAACAAGGCAGATACTGTGCGAGCCGGTGTTGTGCACAAGATGATCATCCGGCCACACGATGAAACCGGCCACAGAGGATTACGAAGAGAGAGAGAAACAACCGTGAATGATTGGTCTAATTTTGAACACATACCGTCGTAAGAAATATAGCACAGTTTCTCGGTACGGTGTTCTATGACATAGAAACTACTTACAAGTTTCTGCATTGGAAGTGTCCTTAGGCCAATAAGATGTAGCTCAGATAGCCATTCCCTCCGCTGGTTGAGTGGCCGGCCATGAGTTCAAGGCTTGCTCCATTCACATTGCCACTGCGGTTTTTCTCCAATATTTTCAGGATCCTCAAATGTGGATGCGCTATCATGGTCAGGATGACATGCTCATCATATATATGAAGTCTAGATGACTTCGGATACCTCTTGGCCATATGTAACCTCTTTGTATAGGTGTAGATCTAGCTTATAGGCTAGGATGTTTGAGTGTGTGGTGGTGTGAGTTCACATAGTACTTGAAGAGGTAAGGAATAAAAAAACTCAAGTTGAGTTAGAGTTAGTTATTCTTCTCGGGGAACTGGAACAATGCTACTTCTGTTGACACTATTCTTGCATATAAGCAACTAAGGAGGCATTTCGATCCAGAGCAGTAAAGTTTTGTGGTGTTGCATCGGATGTTTTATGGAGGATCGCATGGAGTTTTAGATGTCACATCAGATGTTTTTTGGGATGTCGCATGGGGTATTCGGATACTTGGTAAAAAAGAAATTACAGAACTCACCTCACTAGTAAGCTATTAGATGAATTTTTTAAGCCTAATTATTTTATTATTAACATATGTTTACTATAGCACTACGTTACCAAATCATAGACTAATTAGGCTTAAAAGATTCGTCTCGCAAAAATAGTGACAATTTGTGTAATTAATTATTTTTTTAGTCTACATTTAATACTCTATGCATGTGTTAAAGATTCGATATGATAGGTATAAAGTTTTGGGGAAGAAAACAAACACCCTCTAGACGTCTCTAAACGTGTGATGGCGGCGCAGAGGGTGACGACACCTGTGATCTACTTTGTGTGTTTGCTCTGCTCCTGCTCGGTCTCCCTCAACGTTGTACTTTTCTAGGAACAACAACATAGCTGCTTCCTCCTCCTCAAATTATAAATTACTCCAATTTCCTTTGAAAATCAAAACATCTCAAGCTTACCAATTTTATATTATAAAATAATAAAATTTATGATATCAAATAAATATTATTAGATTTTTTATTTATTATATTTTTATAAGGTACCTATTTGTTTTCATATACTGAGAAGGAAAATTTTAGATAACAAGAAAGTTGTCCGTCACGCATGCAAACATATTAATTGGCATAATTATCAAGAAATCCATCACTCATTTATCGTTTGCCCAAAGCCCAACCTGTGTTCCTTTAATTTCATTGATTGGCCCTCTCAGGCTCCCACGCATGCATGCGATGGTTCACTGCTAGCATGTCAGGGCATCAGTGCATCCCATCCCAGATGGCTGGCTATTTATGTGACGTGTTTCATGTATATGTATACAATTTGAGTAGTTCATGCATGTATGTATGTGACGCCCTTATGCATGTATGTGACGCGTTTCATGTACTTTGAGTAAATAATTGTCTCATCAATACTCCAGACCGCCTTCTAATATAACCAAAACAGAAAAACGAGTTGGCGCCTGATAAAACTGTTCGGAGGGAGCATATTATAATTCTCTCAATAATTTTAGTAAAATTTAAAATTTTTAACTCTCTCAAGAAAGTAAAAATGGCATATAATTTAGAATTGAAAGAGTAGCTCATTTGATGCGATTCCTAGAGGTGCATAAATATGCGACGGCTGCGTATCGTCCTGCTAATGGATTGGATTGGATTTAACAATTTGGGTTATAGGTGGGACGGCTCTGGGTTGCCAGCAATGGTTTTCACATGCATCTTAGGCTTGATTGATTTGGGGTTATGGAGCTAATGTATTTGGGCTGGGTTGGTGAGAGTTACAACTTTTTCGGGCATATTTGGGTAGGGATAGGGATTGGGATAGGAAATCACCTATCCCACCCTCTAAAAGATCTTAGCCATTTATTTTTTATATCTCATTTAAGGGAACTGCTCCGGTACTCCTTTTTTTTGAAAAATACACAAATCTTAAAGCAATCCATTATAATTAATTAATTAATTAAGAGTCTCACATGGACTTGGCCCCGTCCAACCCAGCCCGAATCCCGTCCTGACCCAAAGCTCTCTAGATCCCGTTTGTTCGGTGTCTCTCTATTCACTCGTTGGGCGGAACGGCGTCTCGCTTGCCTATGGCTGTAATCTCATTTGAATCGCGGAAGGTTCGATATTGGTGGTTCCCAGAACCGTAAACAATTCCTGTCATGTTTCTTAGACGAATCTGATCATATTGTCATTGTTTGTTCTACCTTTAACCATTCACCAACATTGACCTGATGACCAATCAACATGGCGTGTTCTCGTCTTTTTTTCCATGCTGAGACTAAGTCTATCATTGAACACCAGATCAAAAACACCAAAAATAGAAATAGTAGTGCTACCGGCGGGCATCAGGAAGGGGCACCGCCGACAGCCTTATATTAGGCCGGGTTCCCGATCACGCAACGCTCGGCGAGGGGCACCATGGAGCACGTGACGCTTGACAGGTAGAGTTCCGGCGTCGGCAACTCGAATGGCCCTCGGGCTGGGTTGGATGGGCCCAGCCAATGCGGCACCCAAGACAAAATATAATTAACAAAATAATTAGTTAGGCAGGTGCTTTGAGATCTGTGTATTTTTCAGAAAAAGGAGTACCGGAGCAACTCCCCTCATTTAATTCTAGCTCTTCGTCTATTTTGTTATCCCTATCTACCTCCTATTTTCCATTATCCAAACAAGTCCTTCAATTTACAAATGGTTCGCAGCCATGGATGCAAACAAGTTACAACCCAGCTCGGACTCCACCTCGTTCAGACCCAGCCGCCGCTCATGACCGTCGTCACCTCGCACACGCCCGGCTGCTGCCGCGCCACCACCGCTGCAAGTACCTGACTTTATCTCCTCGAAATCACATCGCCGGTGATGCTCTGGACACCAAGACCGATGGCACCAGCCTGCTGCAGTGGCCCGTCGAGGAGGTGGACTCCCCTGCGCCGTCGAGTAGGCGGCGGCGCCGTGGGCCGCGGCGCGCTCGGCCCCTTTGGGGCTGCTGGTGCTCGCCGACGCGCGAGCCACGGCAGCGAGTGGACGACCGTCTAGTTCTACGTCTTCAGGAGGCGGCCGTACGCATGTAACGCATACGTACGCATGTACTTCAGTTATTCTTGCGTACGAATGCCAATACTGTGGATTTTGGAAATTGGTATGTGATGGATTGAACCCATGGGTTGTTAGACGGATTGGATTTGTTTGAGTCGAAAGAAGATCACAGACTGGAGTAATTTGATTCCCGCACTGTTTGGGCTGGTTTAGCCTGCTGGTTAATAAAAGTTGTATGTGGAGACATGGATTGGTTTGGGTATAAATCGGATTAACACCCATTAGCAGGGTGAGCTGCGTATAGGATGACAGCCCCGGTGCTCTGCTTCTGTGCGTTTGGTCTGCTCCTGCTCGGTCTCCCTCCTCAACGTCGCAGTTGTTCTCTTCTAGGGGAACCTGAACACTGATAGTTCAGTTGATGCGGTTCTTGGTTGCCTTCGTTCTCACATGATGAAATCCGGATGGCACAGCATTGCCCTGTAGCCTCCTTGTTTGTATCCCGAGTGCCTCCACTGCCGTCGCTTTGGCTTTGCCTAGCACAAAGCCCAACTAATCCTCCTTTGCTTCCGTGGTCACTAGGGTACTTAAGTACTACCCCCCCCCCCCGCGTCCCTAAACAAGTATCTCTTCGCTTCCGAAAAATAAATACCGCTAATTTTAATAAATAATAAATATCATTGATTAATATCATAATTAGTATCATCGGAAAGACCTTTAGATCTAGTTTTTTAACAAAATTATTTAGAGATATAAATATTACACATATTTTCTATATCAAATTAAACTTATGGCACGCATCCCCACAAATGTATTAACTTATTTAGGGATGGAAGGAGTAAATCTAGCGCGTGGATATGGAGGCCCACGTAAAAGTACGCTCCCATCTTTATTTCTTTTTTAATCTATATCTCTTATAAAGATAACCTCCACTGCCTATTGTATCTAGTCTCACAGCGATCCACGTCGTTAAGTAACATGGACCATTAGATTCCCACTGCCATGGTCGCCCCTGCCTCTTCCTCTTCTTCACAGCCACCACGCCTGCCACCAACTCAACAGCTCCATCAGTGCGTTTTCAATTTCTGCAGGCGCTTCAATTGCCACTCTGAACAAGCACAGGCAAAAACCGCGATAGACTTATAAATTTAGTCGTCTCCTCTTCCGACTCTTCTAAGACTGACTCCAACGGAAGCAGCGCAAAAAAAAGAGACCCATTCCATGTTATAGGTCACGGCACAGTAAAAGGTCTCCCACCCAAATCTTATCTTCTCCAACAGGCGACGCAACTGAAGCCTCCTCGCACTCACCTTCCGCCGCCACCTCTCTCTTCCCCTCGAGCGCGCGGGCAGGAGGCCCGGCGCCACCATGGGCGGGCGCGGAGCACCGTCGCGGCCGCCTCGAGCGCACGGGCAGGAGGCCCGGCGGCCGGCGCGGGAGCTCCGCCGCGGCCGCCTCGAGCGCACGGGCAGGAGGCCCGGCGGCCGGCGCGGGCGCGCGCGCGAGCTCCGTCTCGAGCGCCTAGGCAGGAGGCCCGGCGGCCGGTGCGGGCCGGCGCGCGAGCTCCGCCGCAGCCGCCTCGAGCGCACGGGTAGGAGGCCCGGCGGCCGGCGCGGGCGGGCGCGCGAGCTCCGCCTCGAGCGCCTGGGCGGGGGGCCCGGCGGCCGGCGCTGGCCGGCGCGCGAGCTCCGCCGCGGCCGCCTCGAGCACGTGGGCAGGAGGCCCGGCGGCCGGCGCGGGAGGGCGCGTGGGCTTCGCCGCGGAGCTCCGCCGTTACCGCCTCGAGCGTGCGGGAGCTCCGACGCGTCCAGCTCGGGAGCACGCGGATTCCCCGGCTGCAACCCGGGAGCGCGGGAGCTCCGCCGCGCCCGCCTCGGACGCGCGCACGGGAGCCTTGGCGGCTGGCGCAGGCTCGCACGGGAGCAGTGGGTGCACCTCCTCCTCCTTCGCCATGGAGGGCATCCGGCGCACCTCGTCCTCCTCCGTGGCCGGCGCACCTTGTCCTGCGCCAGGCGACCGTTCGTGCAGTGGCTGCTCTCGCGCCAGCGATTTGCGTCTAGGAGAGAGAATGACCTAGATTTGGGGTTCCTCTCGCGCCAGACGCAAAATAGGTCTTGTGTTTGCCTCTTCTGTTGGAGGGTGATTCTGCTACCCAAAACACTGTGCGTGACTTATTTATGCGGTTGCATGGCCCTGTTGGAGACAGTCTAAACTGCCCTTTCCTCTTCTACTAAACTGCTATTGCAATATACACTTGGCTTGGCATGTATATATTATCCTCCATTGGACTCACGCCCAACAAACCAATCATAAATTAGCACACCTCTCAACTCTGTATTCCTTTCTCCTAGACGAATAAGCAATCTTTTTCACTCTGGTGTTCATTCGTACATGTGACTTGAACATGATGTATTTTCATTCGTTCATTTGTGCCTTGAAATTCGCCTTAATGCATTTTCATGATTCAACACAAATTACTACTATGAAATGCATGATGAGTTAATGCATTACAGATATCTTATAATTAATGTAATTGGTTCAGATTACCTATTTACTACAATCTGAATGATGTATCATTTATAAGGCTCATAGTTTTATTTTTTGCAGATATATAGCTTAGTGTACTATTTATATATATTATGCCCAATTTAATATGTCCTCAAAGGGTAATGACGGACAACAGGCTTCTCCGATCTTTTAGTGGGAGATTTCTTCTACGACTAACTGTCAAACTACAATTTTCTCTACTCTTGAATCCAGAAAATCTCCATTATTGCAGAACTGTAGTCACGTTCAGGTTTGCTTTAGCTTATCACTTAAATCATGCGATTATATTGTTAGCTTATTTTCTTTAGATGAGGCTAGAAATTAATGCCATTTATTTTTTAGTTCTATAATATGAACATCATGGATAATGGAAAGGTCTCATAACATTACATAACCTTTTAATAGATGTTGCTCTTTCCAATGTTTAATGCTCAATGCTATCTAAATTTCTTTTTAAAATACCCCGGCAACGCACGGATATATATATATATATATATATATATATATATATATATATATATATATATATATATATATATATATATATATAGTTATTCTATATTATACCCCTGGGTGCTTGAATAATAATCACTACTCGAGTCCAAATCACCGAGCCCAAACCCCGAATCATCAGACCCGAGAGGCCGAGACGCGGACCTGACCCGGGCGGCGTGTGGTTCCCCACTCCCTCTGTCTCCTCACTACAGATCGTGGGGAGGAGGCGCCGGTTTTCATTCAGCTCGCCGCCCGCTCCCACCGCACGAGCCCAGATCGCCGCCCGGTACCCTCAAGCGCCAAGACGAGCCCGGATCGCCGCCGCCCCTCCTCACGAGCCCAGACACGCCGCCTCCCCCCCTTGCCTCCACACCCTCCGAGGCGGCTTCCACGGCCTCCGACGCCTCCTTCGACCGTCGCCCCCGTACCTGCTTCTCCGCCCAGCCGCTACCATCGCCTAATCCCATTCGCCCGACGAGTATGGCCGCGCGACCACGGGCGACGAGGACGGTGGGTAGCAGATCTCAGTCCTCATTTCAGCCCCTCTCATGCGGAGCTCATGGTGGTGACCACGGCACAGACCCGTGCCATTCCCATCGCGCATGTTGAACCCCGTTGAGGAGCAGAGGTGCTCGCGACAGATCCGTTCCTCCGTGCGATGCGTGATGGCGTGGCTGGAGCTTCGCGGCGTCAGCCCCATCCTGGCAGTTACCTCCGGACGTGGCTGCTGGGGTGGATCCCTCTGCAGCAGGTAAGCAACTGACCCATCATCTTGCCTGAACTTTAGAATGGGTTGGATCTTGGCCCTAAATTCTTAGGGATTGCAGTTTCCTTTGCCTCAGCTGGATCCGGACAGGGATGTCTGATCTAGAGGAGAATAACTGAGGCCAATCGTTAATCAAGCCCAAGGTAATGTCTCACTTTTTATCCCCTCATTTTTTTTATCTGCCAATTGATTGCTGTTCGATAAATGCCTGATACTTTGTGTATTCTATTAGGAGGGTGTCTATCATTATTCTGATTTGCTCAAACATGCTCTGTCCTTCATCAGACTGCAAATTGCAATAGGATTAAAAAATACTTAATTATTCACCTAAGCTGGAATCTTCTGTCAAATTGTCAACCACTTTCGACCTTTTCTAATTAAATTGTCAAGTGATTTAAATTTTTAGCTCTTTACGATCTATATCGAACTTGTTCAGAGTATAAACTACAGTAACCTTTTTTTTATACATATAGTACAAATAGCTGTACATTTAAGTCTCCTAATTTATACCAGACATTCTTGATACATTATTTACTACTGCTACTTTTTTTAGTACATATCTAAGCATCTATTATGTTATTGGAGCCACAAAAATCCTTTATCGTGCCCTTCATCGAACTGACAGAATGATAGTTTATTAAGCCATGCTTAAAGTTAAGTTCATATATCCATCTCTGAATTACTGCTTGATGTAGAAGAAATGAAATAAAATCAGATCACCATGTATTTAATTTGTGAATCATCAGCTAGCATTGTTCCCGGGGAGGCAAAGCACCATGTACATGCTCAGTTTTAGTTCATGGTAATTCAAATCGCAAGCTGAGAAGAAAGAGGTTAAGGGAAGCTTGTGATCGTCGGCTGCTGTGAGGATGGGAGTTCAAGGGGTTAATGGTGCTCAGTGCTCTCGATTTTGGAGAGCCAGGGAGACTAGGAGCTCGTGCTTGGAGTGCTTGCTTAGTGGGGAAAATAAAAACAGAGAGATGCAGTGGATAGAGCAGTGACTCTGTCCTCCAAGCAGCACTTTAGTTCTTGAAATCTTGCATTCATGTTACGTAGAGATTATTTCTGCCAAATTGCATCCTCAATTGTTAAGCTAATTCAACCACAACTCCAAAGAATGTTCTACGTGCTCAAGGCTTTGGTAGTTAAATCTGCAATTGTCCTTTCAATTTGTATTTGATACACAATTATAATTCAAGCTCTGATTTCCAACATGCTCTCACTCAGCTACACCCTTGTTCTATATTTTCACAAAAAAAATTTAGATTTTTATTCAGATTACATCACTGAACTCTTAACTTGTTATTATGACTTGCATTATAGAAAACAGACATTCTGAGGCTGGCCATATCAGAGAGTACTTCAGTACATATCTTACAGTGACTTTTATACTTGCAGTACATCCAGAAATAGATATCCTGAAATTACAATTAATGAGGTTTTATGTGAGAAACCAGACAACATTGTTTCAATTCTTCTGCAAACAATAGCTGAACGATAAGAAGCTGGATCTGATAGGAGTACTAGGAATAGTATTACTTGTTTTGCCCTCGCTGCATAAGTCTTCAAATAGTAGAAACATGTAATCCACAAGAAAGAAACACAAACTCCCTAGAAGGCCATTTTGATCAGCACCTGTATATAGACTAGTCACAAGCCGCAAGTGCATGCTTTCATGAAATATTTGGTTCAACAATTCAGAATTTATGGCTTTTGAAGTGATACACACAGTGCTTGCCTAGATTATTTTTCTTCTAGTAGAATTAGGTAAGCGACCTGCAGTATTAGTAATTTGGGGTTTTTGAAGTGATATTGCGATGGTCGTAATTGTAGTAGGCTGATTAATCAGGCAACTTAAAAAACTAGACTTTTAAGATAAAAAACATAGTAAATTAATGAGATTGGAAAAATAGCTTAGATTGCATCCTTATTTGCGTATACTTGCATCTAGTGTGGATCCATTAATATATTAGCCTGATTTGTGTACATACATGCACTTAGAAACATAATGGTATTGCCAACTAGTATTTTTAAAATGACCAGACAAAATTATAGACACTCATTCATTTACTGCTAATGTAATCTTTGATGATGGCTCTTTTTTTAAATTTATATGTATATGATCTGATGCCTTGACACAGAATTAGAGAACAATTTAATATACATGTATTTTAAATTTTTCTTGCCCAAATTAACAGTATTCTTTCGTTTGATATACCTAATAATAAGAAAATTGGATTCTATCCTATCTAAAGATAATAGTTGCAAAATTTTGTAATTAGGCATAGCTGTACAGCTGGGAATACCATCTTTTAAATTTAAATCCCCAAAACAGGACATAGTATGATAGTAATGTTAGTAGTGTTTAGTAATTGGTGGATCAAGATCATTGTTATGATCACCATGAGTTTGCTGTGTGTTGTATTTCTAGGACTTTCATCCCCCTTAATGCAGTGATGCGCAGCTGCTGTATATTCAAGAAACAATTTAAATCACTGCAATCTTCCTTTTTCAACCTATACTTATTCATTTAGTGTATCCAATTTAAATCACTGCATTTTCATACTTCATGACACTGCTAAATCATTTTGGAAGAAATAGAGTTAGTGCATTTCCTTGCTTACATTTCTGTGAGTTTATTTTTCCCTCGACACATGATTTCCCTCAATCTTGTCATATGATGTAATTGCGTTTTTCTTGTTTCTGTATGACAGTTTGGCCACACAGCAAATCTCTTTGGGAGTGGATTTAATTCAGCCTTACTGTTTATGTTCTTCAATAGCTCCGTAAAAAAAAGTCATACTGTACAAGATGTTACTGTTGCATATCTTAACTTTTAATCTAAGACTCACAGATATTTTGTTTGTAAAATCTTGCTTGCTTGATGTAGCCTATGGGAACAGTTGTACAGGTGGATCTTTAAGCCATACTCATTTAAATTTTACACATTAAAATTGGCATCTGTTCCCATTACAGCAAAGAGATTGCTTGAATGCACAGAGGCTGGAATGGTTCTGAATCAGAGACCAAACAAGAGGATGGGCAGCACTTCTTCATGCTTCTCTTGAAGCTGTGTTTCAACAACATAGTGCTGTTCTGAAATATATCAGAGGAGGTTTTATTTCTCACCAGCTATTTGTTAAAAAAAGTCTTGGTTTTTTTTTTTTTTTGTTCACTAGTTGCACAAATGATAGAGAGATTATCGATGATATATTCTGTGTTTGGAAACTGATTCAGTGTGAGATTTGCATGAATGTTGCCACCTGGTACGTTCATAGTATTTTATTCTACTGATGGGTTTCATACTTTTATTACCCTGTGCAAGTTTGTTTGGTTTCTCTGACTTGAACAAAGAGATTATAATTTCCAATTGTTTTTGTGTGTTCCAAGCATAGTGTATTCATTTGGAGATGCCTCTCGAGGGATGTTGCTGGGCAGCCCCTGGCCAGCAACTCGGTCTCCAACACGTGAGGTAAGGCTAGCCTTCAGTCCTTGTTATTCTAATTGTGCATTGATTTGCTGACTGTCCGAGTGGTGGTATCTTTTTTTTTTTTTTTTAAGGTAATGAGCTAGTGGTATCTTACACCTGATTTGTTAGCTGAGGGAGTCCAGTTTCAGTAACTAGGCATTTGCGTTACCACAAATACTGTTTTGGTGTTTGATCCATAAGTCCTTATTATCAAATTTTATTCCGAGCAACAAAAGCTTCATTTTTACAACCATAGCTATTTTTCTTGTTACTGGATCCAAACAGTGTTGTTACAGTGCTTTGGTTACTTCTAGGAAACCTAAAATAGGAAACCTAAAATACAGTTTACTTTTTCTCTTTGTAGAGTAACAGAAAGATGCTTTCAGCGATTGAGTAATTGTGGTTCTGTGATAAACCTTAATATTTATTGCACATGGATATCTACTGATTTCATCTTTGCTCTTACTGCATGATCCTAAACTTTATATATTGTTGGCTACGGTACTAATAAAGTTGCTTTTGAATAGAAAATAAAAGATGTTTCCCTTTCAATAGACATTTGGGGCACTGCAGATCTGGATAACTCAGTTTAGTGTCAAATTCATATGTTCTCTCCATCTTGTCATTTTAGCTGAGTCAAGTCATGTTGCTGGATTCCAGAAGTCAGATTTTTGGAAGCAACAAAACGTGTCTGCTAGCCATAATTGTAGTATAACAGTGGTCCTCCACAAATACATCATATCCAACTAAGAATATGTCAAAATGATATGTTGTTCGAGAACACAGATTCTTTTATGAGCCATGTTCAAGCTGACATTGTCATTGAATTCCTTAAGCAACTACTTGTCCTTCAGACACGTGAGGGAAAAAAAATCTTCTGATTGTGGACATGATTATCCATGCATATAGATTATATTCTAATTAGTGTTACCTTCTCTTGCTGATGTATTCTTTTCTTCTTTTTTTGGTTAACTGTAGGGTCTGGTTGTTACAGTTCATGATGCAGACAATGCTTTCAAATGGTCTGATCTATCATAGTCCCAAATGGAGTTCCTCGGACAGGATATGCTGGTTTTCCTTGGTTCATTAGGACCATAATATCTCAATGTGTGTTTCTACTGCTTTGCTGCGAGTCTGGGATGTGGGAGGTGCCTCACGAGCATGGAGGCCAGCTGCAGGCGGTGCATTACATGCAGGGGCTCGGATTTGTGGGTGGCACATAACAAGGTGTGCTATGGTGTTGGCTCAGGAAGAGCTTGCTTGCGGCGGATCCAATGGTGTTTCATGCGGTGCCGGCAGCTTGGTAAATTGTAAGCAAGTGATGCTAGGGCACCAGGGTCAGCGATGTCCTGATCCCCAGCTGCTGTCCAATGGGGAAGCTACAACATGTTGCCTATGCATTGTTCTTAGGGATTTTTTTTTTTTTTGAACTGGTTGTTCCTAGGGATTTTACATGTAGCAGATTGCTTTTAGCGTGTAGTTCTTTGATTGCTGCTTAACAGATTTTCCCATCTACATGGATTGAACTTGCAATCTGTTTCGTGCAAAATAATATATATGGTTGGGAAAAATGGGATCCTATGAGGTACAAATTAATTTGATCTTAAGGATTTGTTATGGAGAAAGCATTTTAGATGGTTCAAGTCACACAATATTTGTGGTATGAAAGATGAGTGCCTGTTGTTTACGAGATTGTTGCGATCAACCTAGTATACAATAAATTGTGGTTTGAACAATGAAATGATACAATAAATTGTCGTTTGCAGAAATGTTACAGCCAAAATTGTGGATAACAAAATGTAATTTTGTGAGCAAAAATCAATGCACTAAATGAATAGAATAGCTTGCATGAATGTAATCGGCAAGATAAAGCTATGCTTATACAAAGAAAAAAATAAAAATGTATCTCAACTGACCAAGATCAAGCTATGATTATATACCAAAACAAAGATAAAAAAACAAACCTGAACCGTTTCTGCATTCTTGACCACGTGGGCCATGCACCAGCAGCCGGGAAAAACGCACGGACGGGCCAAGCTGCACGAGAGATGGTGCGCCCTCGCGGTGACGGGGCTGGATGCGCGTACGGACGGAGGGAGTCGGGTATTGAATAATAATATTCGACTAGCAGGGACCCTGTGCGTTGCACGGGTTTTGGGGGGGGGCACTGTTTCTTAACGGGTTCATGTGATGGGTTTTACTGTTTCATACCAGGTTAACACTGTTTATCGGATCCGTTATCATACTGTTTCTAATGGGTTTACTGTTTTCTTAACAGGTTAGCACTGTGCATAGGATCTAGTACCCGTTACTGTGGGCTAGCGGGTTTACTGTTCCAAAGTACTGTTACGGGAACAGTAAAATGAGAGGAGGACGGACCCGCTCCCATGCCTCGACTTTTATACATATCGTTAGATACCTAGGGGACTAATTAGCGTAGTCCTATATATATATATATATATATATATATATATATATATATAGTTATTCTATATTATCCCCCAGGTACTGAATAATAATCGTCCCCCGAGTGCAGAATCACCGACCGGGCCAATCACCCCGGCCCCCTCCGTTTTCCATTTTTTTCCTATCCGTTTCTTTCCTTCTTTATTAATTATTAATTTCAGATCCTTTTCAAAAAAAATCCAGATCGGGGTGGAGGCGTCGGTTTGCCTCCCCCCGCATCCGAGCCTAGCCGCCGCCTCCCCGCTTCCGGAGCCCATCTCGCCGCCGCCCCTCGTCTCCGCAGCTTCCTACGCCGCCGCAGCCTCCGAGGTGGCTTCCACAGCCTTCGACCGATTCCTCTGCAGCCCGGCGCCGTCCTTGTCGGTGGCACACGAGCCCGCCCCGCCGTCGAGGGCCGTCCTGGCACCGGCGCGCCAGTATCCCCTCGGCCTCTACGCTCGCCCGTCGCTACTGGCCGCGACCGCAGTCTTGAAGGCCCAATTGAAAGTCGACATGGGCGGTTCTTTGTCGGTTCGGCACCGGCGAAGCTCGGCGCACCTAGGGCGTCTGTTCTACCCGCACGTTGCCATCATCTGATTCCTCTCATGCTCGCCGTGACTCATAGTCAGTTTCCGCTGCGAGCTCCCGGAGAAAGGCCTGGCGACTCGCCTGGCGATGCGTTGCCGTCGTCAGCCCACCGCCACCGCCTCTCCTGCGTGTGCTTCTCCAACACTCCTGGCAAATTCAGGTGCCACTCCTCCAGATCCCCTTCCCCAGCTTGGCTTTTGCACAATCTCCTATTTATTACCCTTACCCTTCTTGATTCGATTTTTGATTCGAGTGCAGGATGTGTTCCCTGCAAGTATTCGATTGTCAGTGCAGGACCCACGAGCTCCTCTTCAATTGCTGCATGGTGAGTTTGTCTCGGCTGCCAATGCTTGTTCAATGCAGCTTTCAATTAACTGTGGGGAAGGATTTGGTGCTGTAATTGAGATCAATTCAACCGTGAATGTGAATTGTGGATACACAATCCTTATTAGTGGTCTCAAGAATATTAACTAGAATTATTCACAAAAAAATGTTTAAGTTTAGAGTATAGAAATATCAAGAGCGGTGCTAATTAAATACTACATCTACCTTATTTCTATATCATGAAATCACTAATCATGTAGCTACTTTATGTGACTGGGCAAAAGAAAAGTTAAATAATTTGTTTATTCTATATGGTAGACTGGCAAATTTCTTATGCAGGCAGCAATTGACATTTGGATTACTTATTCTTATAACTAGCAACCATTTTTTCCTCTGTACTTGTGCTTTGGGGAATGGAATCTTGTTATTATTCTATATGCTTGATCACCTATACTCTAGTTCTGCAATTACTGACCCTGTTGCATGTGGCCCAATTCCATAGCTAATCACTATAGTTGCTAATAATTATAGGTTTGGCACCGATGAGCTCGCTGCACCTGGTTTGGCACCTTAGCTCACCTCCCTCATGCGTCCACCCGACACCATGGTCCTCCTCTCACCCTATAGATGTGCAGTGGTTACTTCCTGAATTTGTCATTCTTTTCATTTTTTTTTTGGAATCAGCTTTCTATTAGATGCTCAGTCAATAGCATTTGCATTTTGCATTTGCTTGTTGCTAATACTGTTAGACCTTATGCCAATTATTGCTCATTGCGGTTAATTTTAAAAATTCTGCACTCATGTGAACTGTTCTACTGCCACCTGTTTACTGAATTGGGCTAGACGATGTGATTACCGTTTGTCTTTGAATTAACGTAATTTTTGTCATTCAATTGAATTAGGTAGGAATAGACGTGATTACCATTGGATTATATATTATCCCTCCATATAGTTGAATGACATGATATTGCATCTCTACAGAAAATCGAGAATCCATTTATTGAAGTTCATTATTAGAATACCCTGAACCTGCAGCTGGAATTATTCAGGAAAAATCCTCAAGGTTCCCTCTCCGCTCTCTTTTGATTCATCATGCTGTTACCCCATTAATGGTGTATGTGGCAACATTTTCTGAAAATAGAAGGTTGAATTGTGTGTGGTTTATATTTCCCTTCGGATGGGATTTAGATTCTGTTTGTCACATCTTTTCACGCTGTCATATTCAGTTATCTATGCTTCACACTTTTTAATCTGTCATGTATTTGTTTTTGGTTTAGGAAACTAAATCCATGATAACTTGCATATACTTAAGTTTATTATTCATGATATGCTGACTAGGTTTTTGGCTTGTGCTGTTCACTGTGAATTCATTTGGGATCATAGTCTTTGAGTAGACACATCCTTATTTTACAACCAGGAAACTATATTGCAATTTTTTTAAGCAACTGTCATAATGCCTTTGTATGGATGTGTTAACATGTTGGGTCTGGGTGCTATACAAAGTAAGGTCAATATTGTACCCCTGGGTACTAAATAATAATCAGTACCCGAGTCCAAATCACCGAGCCTAAACCCCGAACCATCGGACCGAGACGCTGAGACACGGACTGACCCGAGCAGCGTGCAGTTCCCCACACTCCCTCTGTCTCCTCACTACAGATCGTGGGGAGGAGGTGCCGGTTTTCGCCAGCTCGCCGCCGGCTCCCACCGCACTAGCTCAGAATCGCCGCCGGTACCCCCTGCGCCGCACGAGCTTAGATCGCCGCCGCCCATCCTCACGAGCCAGCACGCCGCCTCCCCCTCACCTCCACACCCTCCGAGGCGGGTTCCGCGGCCTCCGACGCCTCCTTCGACCGTCGCCCCCGTACCCGCTTCTCCGCCCAGTCGCTACCATCGCCTAATCCCATTCGCCCGACGAGGATGGCCACATGACCACGGGCGATGAGGACGGTGGGTAGCAGATCTTAGTCCTCATTTCGGCCCCTCTCGTGCGGAGCTCATGATAGTGACCACGACATAGACCAGTGCCCTTCCCATCGCACATGTTGAGCCCTATTGAGGAGCAGAGGTGCTCGCGCCAGATTCGTTCCTCCGTGCGATGCGTGATGGCGTGGCTGGAGCTTCACGGCGTCAGCCCCATCCTGGCAGTTACCTCCGGACGTGGCTGCTGGGGCGGATTTCTCTACAGCACGGTAAGCAACTGACCCATCATCTTCCCTGAACTTTAGAATGGGTTGGATCTTGGCCCTAAATTCTTAGGGATTGCAGTTTCCTTTGCCTCAACTGGATCTAGAGGTGGACACAGGGATGTCTGATATAGAGGAGAATAACCGAGGCCAATCGTTAATCAAGCCCAAGGTAATGTCTCACTCTTCAGCCCCTCATTTTTTTTATCTGCCAATTGATTGCTGTTCAATAAATGCCTGATACTTTGTGTATTCTATTGAGAGGGTGTCTATCAGTATTATGATTTGCTCAAACATGCTCTGTCCTTCATCAGAGCGCAAATTACAATAGGATTAAAAAATACTTAATTATTCACCTAAGCTGGAATCTTCTATCAAATTGTCAACCACTTTCGACCTTTTCTAATTAAATTGTCAAGTGATTTAATTTTTTTAGCTCTTTACGATCTATATCGAACTTGTTCAGAGTATAAACTACAGTAACCTTCTTTTTTTTATACATATAGTACAAAATAGCTGTACATTTAAGTCTCCTAATTTATATCAGAAATTCTTTATACATTATTTACAACTGCTACTTTTTAGTACATATCTGAATTACTGCTTGATGTAGAAGAAATAAAATAAAATCAGATCACCATGTATTTAATTTGTGAATCATCAGCTAGCATTGTTCCCGGGGAGGCAAAGCACCATGTACATGCTCAGTTTTAGTTTATGGTAATTCAAATCAGAAGCTGAGAAGAAAGAGGTTAATTAAGGGAAGCTTGTGATCGTTGGCTGCTGTGAGGATGGGAGTTCAAGGGGTTAATGGTGCTCAGTGCTCTCGATTTTGGAGAGCCAGGGAGACTAGGAGCTCGTGCTTGGAGTGCTTGCTTAGTGGGGAAAATAAAAATAGAGAGATGCAGTGGATAGAGAGCAGTGACTCTGTCCTCCAAGCAGCACTTTAGTTCTTAAAATCTTGCATTCATGTTACATAGAGATTATTTCTGCCAAATTGCATCCTCAGTTGTTAAGCTAATTCAACCAGAACTCCAAAGAATGTTCTATGTGAGCAAGGCTTTGGTAGTTAAATATGCAATTGTCCTTTCAATTTGTATTTGATACACAATTATAATTCAAGCTCTGATTTCCAACATGCTCTCACTCAGCTACACCTTGTTCTATATTTTCACAAAAAAATTATATTTTTATTCAGATTACATAACTGAACTCTTAACTTGTTATTATGACTTGCATTATAGAGAACAGACATTCTGAGGCTGGCCATATCAAAGAGTACTTCAGTACATATCTTACAGTGACTTTTATACTTGCAGTACATCCAGAAATAGATATCCTGAAATTACAATTAATGAGGTTTTATGTGAGAAACCAGACAACATTATTTCAATTCCTTTGCAAACAATAGCTGAACGATAAGAAGCTGGAACTGATAGGAGTACTAGGAATAGTATTACTTGTTTTGCCCTTGCTGCATAAGTCTTCAAATAGTAGAAACTTGTAATCCACAAGAGAGAAACACAAACTCCCTAGAAGGCCATTTTGATCAGCACCTGTATATAGACTAGTCACAAGCCGCAAGTGCATGCTTTCATGAAATATTTGGTTCAACAATTCAGGATTTGTGGCTTTTGAAGTGATACACACAGTGCTTGCCTAGATTATTTTTCTTCTAGTAGAATTAGGTAAGCGATCTGCAGTATTAGTAATTCGGGGTTTTTGAAGTGATATTGCGATGGTCGTAACTGTAGTAGGCTGATTAATCAGGCAACTTAAAAAAAACTAGACTTGTAAGATAAAAGACATAGTAAATTAATGAGATTGGAAAAAATAGCTTATCCTTATTTGTGTATACTTGCATCCAGTGTGGATCCATTAATATATTAGCCTGATTTGCGTACATACATGCACTTAGAAACATAATGGTATTGCCAACTAGTATTTTTAAAATGACCAGACAAAATTATAGACACTCATTCATTTACTGCTAATGTAATCTTGATGATGACTCTTTTTTTAAAATTTATATGTATATGATCTGATGCCTTGACATAGAATTAGAGAACAATTTAATATACATGTATTTTAAATTTTGCTTGCCCAAAATAACAGTATTCTTTCGTTGGATATACCTAGTAATAAGAAAATTGGATTCTATCCTATCTAAAGATAATAGTTGCAAAATTTTGTAATTAGGCATAGCTGTACTGCTGGGAATACCATCTTTTAAATTTAAATCCCCAAAACAGGACATAGTATGATAGTAATGTTAGCAGTGTCTAATAATTGGTGGATCAAGATGAATGTCATGATCACCATGAGTTTGCTGTGTGTTCTATTTCTAGGAATTTCATCCCCCTTAATGCAGTGATGAGCAGCTCCTGTATATTCAAGAAACAATTTAAATCACTACAATCTTCCCTTTTCAACCTATACCTATTCATTTAGTGTATCCAATTTAAATCACTGCATTTTCATACTTCATGACCCCTAAATCATTTTGGAAGAAACAGAGTTAGTGCATTTCCTTGCTTACATTTCTGTGAGTTTATTTTTCCCTCGACACATGATTTCCCTCAACCTTGTCATATGATGTAATTGCGTTTTTCTTGTGTCTGTATGACAGTTTGGCCACACAGCAAATCTCTTTTGGGAGTGGATTTAATTCAGCCTTACTGTTTATGTACATGGTTGATGTAAATGGGATATGGACTCAGTAAGGCCAGAAGTGATGGAGTATTATTCTAATTTGGTAACTACTGTATTTTTTTTTTATATGTACCATTCTTGGTTGAAAATGATAGGCTTGTGCTTTGGTAGCTGAACCATATAGTTGTCCTGCATTTAACAACTGTCAATGGCACTTTTTTTGCCATCTGCATCCATATGAATATGTTTGAAGTTCTCCTTTGCCTGGCAACAACGAATTGGATACTGAATAAGATTGCTCCCTCTGATTCCAACTGCATGTTGTAGGATCTCCGTTGGTCAAATAGTCAATTTAATAAATCATCAATATGTCTACGTCTCTGTACATTGAGAACATAGAACTAGTACTTATAGATTCCATTTTTTTAAAAAAATGAATGAATGGGTGACAAATTGGTGATTATTTCAGCTCTGAATTATGTTTTTAATATTCTAATTCCTATATTTGATTTGGCGAGTCATTAATCTATTGCCACTACTAATTTGTATACAGATGAGAGACTCTTTCTGCCGAAGAAATTTCAGCACTCAGCACTAGTGGACTACTCATCTATAAGGTCAATTCTTCCACAGTAGTTTATCCTGCTTCGATACTAAATCAGAAAGCAGCTATCATGCTTCCAGGCATATCCATCACTCATTTGAGTACATGGGAAATTATGCTACATAAATAGGCATACAGCCATAGCCATCAGGTTTTCTCCTTGCTAATAATAAGTTTGGGAAGGACCTTAGTCCTTTGTGTTCTTAGGATTTATATCTGCAGTATTCTTGGGTTTAATTAAAACCATTTGCAGTTGTAGACCATGCTTGATTTCATATTTTTCTGTTTTCAGTATAATTATTTTTTTGGGTGTGGATTTATGTTAGTTCCATGTGATTTATCCAATTTCTTACAAATTTGTAGACTAAAGAAGTATATCTTCTAAACTTATTCTGCTACATTATTATATACATTGTAATTGATGGGAGTTTAAGAAATTGAGGTGGTCTCAATTCATGTATATACTGACTGCTGCATCAACTTAATGCTCATTAGAAAAGATTCTTTTGACAAATTATTGTACCATGAGTTAGGAATCGGCACTTTAGCATGAGCTATAATTATAATATTCTTTATATCATCTGTAAACCTGCATACATGAAAATTCCTTTTTTTAATGTTTTCTGTTGTTCTGCTTCTTTTGACAGGTGATGCTCATTAGAGAGGGATTAGAGAAGAGTGGGATGTGTTAGTTGTCATTTTTCAGATAAAAAAGTAATATAAGTTGGCGTGAGTTGTTGGTAGCCCAATATTGATCCCAATGGGGTTATTTAGCTGCCATAATTGTACTGTGATTTTGTGGAATAGCTTAGATAGAGCTACAAAACTATGTGTATTCAATTGCAAAGTGTATTGTAATCTCCATGATTCTTCTACTTTTAAAAAAAATGTTTTGGCGAAAAAATGGTTTACTGTTTTAAATATGCTTTGTATGATTCAATTATTGCTGGAGACTCTTCTGGTGCCTCATCTATCGCAATACAAATTCTATCTTATTAAAATAACTAAATAATAAATAATAATACACGTTTAACTCCTTTGGTGCCTCATCTATTGCAATATAAAATCTATTGTACTAAATAACTGAATAATAATACATGTTCAAGCTATGTTTCTAGGATGTTCATCCATCCTAAAAACTAGTGTAGGCTCAAAGAAAAATGAAGAAAAAATTAGTTGCCACAAGATGAAGATAAATTACTTGCCACGAGAGAGAAAAAAGGAAAAAAAGAAAATGGTCGCAGAAAAACGAAAAAAATCGGCAGCAACCTCCATTCCACGGGGGAAAAAAATCGGCCGCAAAAAATGAAAACAAATCGCCTACAACAAAAAAAAAAAAAAATCGGCCGTAACAAAAGGAAAAAAAGTCGGCACCAACCTCCACTCCTCCGCTTGAAAAAGAATTTCACGTAGGAAAAAAAAAGAAAACAAAAAGAAAACGAGAAGGCCGAGGGAGGTGCAGACCGCGGGGAGGGATCGGGCAGGCGCGCGCTGCTTCGCGCGAGGGAGGCTCGGGTACTGATTAATAATTAGTACCCTGGGGACTAATTAGCGCATCCCTATATATAGTTATATATAGTTATATATATATATATATATATATATATATATATATATATATACACACACACACACTATTCTACACCCTATATGTAGAATAGGCTATTCTACACCATGACCAACTCATGAACCCAACCAACTCCCCTCAGACCAGCCCCGTGCATCCGACGCCTTGGTCCCAGCCCCGCGCGATGGGCGCCCCGCGCGCCCAATCCCAAGTGCGCGCCTGATCAAATCGGACAATGCATGCAACGCTTCCTCCTGGTTGGACGCGACGTCAATAAAAAAAAAGGAACGACAGACCCATTCACATCTCACTCACGATGACATGCCCACACCTCTGCTACACTAGAGATGGACACGTCACACCCACGTGTCTATAGGGTTAGTGTAGAATATTATTTGTAAATATTCTGTCAGTATTTTGTCAGATATAACTTCAATAGTTGCTTGTACTTTTAAATAGTTGTCAGTTTCTTTAAGTATTTTGTCAGTATCATCAAGTATTTTTGGTGGTACTAACTTCAGTAGTTGCTTGTACATTTAAGTATTGGTCAGTATCTTCAAGTATTTTGTCAGTATCATCAAGGAATACTGATTATGGTTGTAGCTCTCATACTGACTAGGGGGAGCTATATTTCTACTATCATTAAATAGCATTCAGTTATAATCAGTATTTTTCTTCAGTTTATGTTTGTCGGTGTTTCATAAAAGCACCAACTAGTAAATTTATAGATGCGTGTTTATGCCCGGATGGTTCGCTAAGAGGACACAGGGAAGTATACTGGTTCGGACGAGGGGCCCTACGTCCAGTTCGAATGGGTTGTGTTACTTAGCGGCGGTTCGTAGTACGGGATACAAACGGTTCGAGAGAGGGAGGGGCTCCCAAGTCTCTGTGATTGAGCGTGGTGCCAATATCGTGGCGTAGGAAGTGTATGTGTGGTATACGCTACCGGGTGATGTTGTCTCGTGATTCAGTTCGTGGCCTGCCCTCCCTTTTGTAGATGAAGGGAGGGGTGGCCTTACATGCGTTCCTTAAGGGTGGAATGGGCGTGTCGTGCAAAGGAAGAAAAGAAGAAAGGAAAAAAGGACAATAGTGGAGTGGCTCGTCTGCCCTCCTGGGGTCGGGGCGTCCTTCTTCCTCGTGCGTCTTACGTCCTCGTGAGCTGTTCGCCGGTGTTGTCGCGTCACCGGAGCGTCTGCCCATGCCCTCACAGTGGATGGAGAGGATGAGCAGTTGATTAGAGCCTTTGTCGTATCGGGTTGGTCGTAATGGTGTTGTACGGCACAGGCGTGGGTCGTGGCAGATGGGTTGTCCGGACAGTCAAGCCATTAGGGTGATCGGACGGTGCGCTATGCCCTGCTCTGGTCAACAGTGCGGTCAAACGACGTTCCATGCCCTGCTCTGGCTAACAGCGTGGTCAAGGACTCATGTCCATGTCCTGCGCTGGCTTACAGTATGGTCAAAGATCTCCGCCCATGCCCTGCTCGGGGCACAGGCGGATTGGACACTGGTTGACTCGTCACGTGGGTATCTGGCTACAGCACCGTTGTCCGGGCTTGGGGCGCAAGCCTGAGTCGCTTCAGGGCGAAGATGCGCGCGGGGGTCGTGCGAACCGTGACGTCCTGGGTCGTGGCTCTGAAGACACTCCCGTTCGGCCGAGGGGTCGTACGAGCCGCGCACCCAGCGGTCATGGTTCCGACCCCTCCGTTCGGGGCCACGCGGCGTGTTCCATTCACGGGTCTCCCGCCTCGGCCTGGTTGGGCCCTTTGTCGTGGAGCAGGGCGACGGCCTGCAGGATCCAACCCTTCGATGGGCCGGACCAGAGTGCTAATGATGGCTTACTTCGGTTGTTTAGCCGGAGGCTTAACAGACCGGTTGTTTGGCCCCCGACAGCAGCCCCCGAGTCCTTGCAGGCGTGGACCCACGCCTGTAGGGACTTAAAGTCGAAGGGTCGCTCCGACTCCTCCGGTGGGTGCGCCGAGCGCACTCCGCCGGTATAACTTCGAGTCCTTGCGGCGTGGACCCGCGCTGCAGGGACTTGAAGTTGAAGGGTCGCCCGGCTCGCCGGTGGGTGCGCGAGCGCACCTAGCGGGTGTAGCCCCCGAGTCTCTGGGGACGTGGGCCACGTCCGCAGAGACTGAAGCGTACTTTCGGGGTGGTGGCGTTTGTGCGTCGGCCTTGGTCTGCCGCAGGATGGTTCGCCCGTCGTAATGATGGCATCGCTGAACCGCCGTGCGGTCGACGGGACGCAACGGTCAGACGGGCTTCGGAGCCCGCGCCCGGACTTATCCGGGGGAGGTGCGAGTGTGGCACTGTGGTTTCGAGCCCAGCGCTGAAATTAATGTGGTAGGTGGCGGGCGGACGGGGGCATCGATCAGGAAAGTGGAAGGGTTTTGCCGAGGTTGCGTGCTCAGTCACCCCCTGCGTCGGGGGCGTAGGGGCCCGTGGGGCCCGTCAGTCCCAAACTTTCCTATAAATAGGAAAAGTGGCGGCTTATACGCCTCGCACAGTTTTTCCTGCCCTCTTGTCTGCCCCTGCCATTCTGGTTGCACTGCCGCCACCGCTAGATTAGATCTGTAGCCATGGCCAATCGTTCTTTCGTCGGGCGATCTCGTCGGCCGAGCTCGAGGGGCTCACCCAGTAGCGGCCTTCTCCGCGAGGGCGACCGGGCTCGCCCGGGGCCGAGGAAGTCCCGGCCCCGGCCAGGTTTGTGGTCTCATTCTGGCGGGCCACGAGCGGGGGGGTTCGCGATTTTGGCTCACCCCTTCTTCACCGCGCTCCCCGAGTACTACCAGATCCCTTGCCTCGCCCTGCGAATCCCAATGGGATTCAGCACATCGTGTCATTTATCACGCTGTGTGTTGGTATTAATTAAATGCACACAAGAAATAAGATTATCCGCAAGCGCACAGATACAATACCGTTGTAGCACTTCACCAAGATAAATTCGGTTTTAAATATCGAACCCAAAGGAACAGTAGGTGACGATGACTAAGTCTATAAACTTAACCCAATACACAATCAAGCTAAAAAATAGCGAGAACAAGAAGAACAATATGGATTATCTAATTCTGGTCTTTGAAAGTGTTTGTTTTATATCATATGATCACGAGCGATAACTTAATAAGATAGGAGTAGAAATCAGAGTTCTCTCCTACCAAGCACCTTTTGCTTGCCAAACCTATTAACGAGAAGTGGACTACAGAGGATTCAACGAAGCTATAAGTCACCTTCGCGAGCTACCACTATCCAGAAAATCAGGGGACATTCACATGTAAACATAGCCCAAACACCACGTCTACGCTACGAATACTACTTCAATCAAGAAGCTATCTAGATCAAAGTACTTAATAAGAGTTGCAAACTAGAAGAATAATATGAACAAAACACTTACTTTAACCAGAAGTTGACTACCAAATGATCTCAAGATGCAAACTCCGGGCGAGGGAGGTTGATCTCGAAGAATACAACAACGAAGAAGCACCGACAGGCCGGAACTCCTCCAGAACTCTACTCTCCAACTCTATCTCTTTAATCTCTAAACAAGAACTAGTTCTAGATTGAACTAGCCTTTCTTGATTGCTAGCCTAGATCTACTAGATAGGAATTTGGGTTTCTGCCTCTTCAACTCTTCATTGATCTGGCTCTCTTCCAGGGGGTCTGGCTCCGTTTATATAGCCTGTTGGAATGAACATCAACCGTAGGATCAAAGCGACTTAATGTAGGGCCAAGATGCATCCTCAAAGGCGGTGGAGAGGTATGCAGAGGCTGACAGGTGGGGGCCACCCTGGGAGGCCGGTCGGCCTAGCTGGTGGGGCCGGCCGGCCCCACCCCAAAAGGGCTCGGGCTCCACTTCATTCTGGTGTCTTCTAGACCCTTCCTGATCCCTCTAGCGATATTTTCCGTCGCGGTTAAATTTCGTGGCTTTTATACACTTTAATCCTCAATTATGCACTTTCTGGATAATTCCCTGGAAAACAGATAATTCACCAAAACTCATAGAAATGATTAGTAATAACCTCCTATTCTACGATATTGTTGCAATTTACAAGAAAGGTTAATGGTTTAAAGTAGACGTTATCTACCGTCAACAAACTCCCCACACTTAGGCTTTTACTCGTCCTCAAGAAAAGGTTGGTTTTAGAATATATCATAGAGAGTAGAGACTCACTAAGACATAACTTAAGAACATATCCACAATAACACCTTCCCTAGTTAATCATATAACTGCGGAATTCAATGTGTCTACCATAAACCTTTGAGTAGTTGAAAAGTAGAACAGCGTGGAATAGATCATTCTTTTCTTTAGCTCTGTCAACAGGAGAATTAGTTTTAAGAATTTTGGAAACAATTCATAGCATATCCTTCTCCCTTAATAGCACTCTCAAATCACTATATATGTAGTATTTCGGGTCCTCACCAAGGCTTTTAGCATTGAAGCCTGCATCCTATATCTATAAGCTTATGTGGATCTTTAGGTAGGTAATAACTGTATCATGCTTGTATGCCATTTGTTGTAAAGTCAAACAGTGGATCCATAGAGGGATAAGGCATAAAACTGAATCAAGCTTAAAGAGGTGGAAATATAGTACTCTTAATTCTACTATTGCTCCTTGAGACACATCTCTCTTTTTGATAGATGAAGAGTATGAGCTATCTTTATTTCTTTTCTTCTTCTCTTTCTCTTCTTCTTTCTTCTCTTCTCTTTTTTTGTAGGCACTTGTCCATTCTTTTTGACAACTATTTTTCTTTCTCTTCTTTTTGCATAGCTCGTACATCCTTTTGATAATTGAGGGATAACAACAAAACTTAAAGCATTTATGAGTGGCTATCCTATAAGAATATTTTTGGTGTTTACTCTTAGTGTAAGAGCAAAACATTTTTGATAAAAGATACTAATCAATTGTGCCTACTCCGGATTAAAGTAGTGCATATGTAGATGTGGCACTTAATTCAAAGATATGACAGATCTCTCTTAGGGTCACAGAGGTTGACCGAACTCAATGCAAACAAGTAGAGTATGTAGAAAGTTTATCTATCCTATATATGGCTTTAGTAGGACATTGCTTTTGCTATAAAGGAGAAGTGTGGCTAATCTCTTTTGACTTTTTAGAATAAAATTTCTCCAAAGACAAAACATTAAGAATTGAAATCTCATTATCACACTATATCATACTCCTCAACAACTTAAGAATCATGGGGTCCCTAAATAAGTTTCTAACAGTATTATGACTTCTAGGAAAAAGAATTATGTGAATTTATTCAGAAGTCATGAATTAATAGTCTTTTTATGTCTTTAAAATTGATTTATCATGTGATTTTTAATTCGAATCAGAACAACCAGTTAAACATATGTAATTACATAGTATTGGGCTCATATGACCGTGGACGAAGCGAGAAGGGAGAGGGAAAGGTGGTGGTCCGGCCGGCCCATGGAGGGAGGCCAGGCGGCACGCTGTGGTGCCCCCTCGGGGCCCACTTCGCCGTGCGTGGTCCTGGGTGTATTTTGTTCTGAATCGTGAATTTTTCTCGCGCAAATTGATTTTCGTGATTCCGGTCTGTCTCCTCCACACTGGTTCTTCCTGTAATCCTTTCTGCAAAATATGTGGAGACAACACATTCCAAAAATAGAAAGATAGAGTAGATAATAGCAACATTAATAAGAATGAGGCACTTTATTATGATTAACCAATGCTTTAACAACCGAGCTATGATAATTGCTCCAATTAGGGCGACTGTCCTAACTTTTAACTTAACTCTAGAAACTAACTCATTTAACCTAACTGACTTGACTATGCCTTATTACATAGATATATAGGGTAACTACGCTTTCTTAAGCGCGTCTATCACGTTCCTGAGCTTCTCGTTGTCCTTCTTGAGGGCACGGATCTCCCTGATGCTTCCTTCAATCTGGGTTGCCATGGTGGTCATAGTAGCTACTTTCATAGTATTGGATGACTAAAGGCTTGAAACAACTTGAGAGAGAGCATCAATTCTCATCTCAAGTGTAGCCAAGGTGGGCTTAGGACGATTGGGCACAGAGCTTGATGCAGCAGTAGGCGGTGGAGCTCTCTTTGGCGGTGGTGGCTTCTTGTCTATGTGGCAAACTAGATCTTCAGTAGTACGCACTCCACCAAGCATGAGATGGGTCCTATACTTGGCGCATTCTATCTCTCCAGCCTTGTTGGTCTTGACACTGATGAGTTCTTCTCCTGGCTTGGGTGTAGAAAGGTGAGTACCCTTGGGAAGAGCAATCTGCTTCCCCTTGGATGGTCCTTCTAGGAGCAATCTTGCAGGAGGTGCAGGTAGCGTGCATTGAGCTTGAGCGTAGTAGGGTTGCTCACAGCTCCGGGTAGCTGCACTGTACCTAGCTCCTTTGGTGGGATGATGGCGAGAGGCTTCGGCTGTGCAGGGACGATGGCCAGCGACTCATCCTTCGGGATCTTGTTGAGGTCAGCTCCGTAGACGACGATCTCCTTCCCGGCCATTGGAACTAGAGCTTGGAACTAGATCTAGATGGATTTTCTCTGAATGAGAGAGGGAAGGCTTAGATGGAATGAGGTTGAGGGGGTCGAGGTATGTATTTATATGGGCAGTAGGCTTGCAGCGGGGGTTGAATCTATCCTACAGGGTGCATACGATCACGAAACTGAATATGGTTTAAACCTACGGGATTCTGTCGAGGAATACTCCAAAGGGGGTAGAGAATTGAATGCAAACGAGAGGAAATAGGGGGAGGCCACCCGGCATTATTGCCCAGGTCGGCCGGCCCCACATGTCATCCCCTCGGGGTTACTTTTCTTGTGGTGCTTATGTACTCCATTTACTTCCTGATGGCGGTTGTTTAAAGATTCGGATCGACTCAGTTAAAATATAAGTCTAATCAAGGTAATTGGATAAACTCCAATTCCTCAACTACCTTTAGGGGTCTAGTAGGTTCTAGAAAGATTTTAAGGCGATGACCATATTCCTTGAATAACGTACCTTCGTGTGATTGGAGAGTTACCGCTCCATGCGATGACACGTTAACCAACGTAAACGGTCCTTCCCATTTACTCCGCAGCTTCCCAAGCCCGAATAATTTGACCCTAGAATTAAAAAGTAATACCTTGTCTCTAGGTGCAAACTCCTTCTTCTTGATCCTCTTGTCATGCCATCTTTTAGTTCTTTCTTTATAAAGCTTTGAATTGTGATAGGCCTTTTCTCTCCATTCCTCTAATTCTGATAATTGCATTTTTCTTTTATCCCCAGTAGCTTCAAAATCCATATTCTATCTCTTAATGGCCCAATGAGCTTTGTGCTCTAATTCCACAGGTAGGTGACAAGTCTTCTCGTATACTAGTTGATAGGGTGACATGCCTAGAGGTGTTTTGTAGGCTGTTCGGTAGGTCCAGAGTGCTTCGGGTAATCGGTCTTTCCACATAGTACCCATTTCATTCACCGTCTTCTGTAGAATATTCTTAATCTGTTTATTCGATGTTTTTGCTTGGCCACTTGTCTGAGGGTGGTAAGGAGTGGCGACGTTGTGACGGATGCCATGACTCTTCAAATAATTATGAAATTTTGTATCGGTAAAGTGGGTTCCTCCATCACTGATCACCATCCTCGGTGTTCCAAACCTTGGGAATATGACTTCTCAAACATCTTTCTTGAGTATTTTGAATTGGCGTTCTTGCATGGTATAGCTTCTACCCACTTGGACACATAGTCAACTGCCACTAAGATGTATTCGCAATTCTTTGATTTGACGAATGGTCCCATATAATCAATACCCCAGATATCAAAGAGCTCAATCTGAAGATTGTTAGTGAGTGGCATAGCATCTCGTGAATTGATATTTCCGTGTCTGTGACATGAGCCACATCTCCAAACAGAATCTTTGGTGTCTTCATACATTATTGGCCAAAAGAATCCACTCTGCCAAATTTTCGCATGTGTACGAAATACCCCATAATGCCCTCCATATGGTGATGAATGGCACTTTTGAATAATCTGAATGCCCTCTTCTGCCGGTACACATCTTTTGAGCAAGCTATCAGCGCATACTCTGAAGAGATACAGAGGATCCCATATGTGGAGACGACTTTCGTAAATGAGCTTCCTTTTATTTTTCCCTGGTGCTACATAACCTGCAACCATAAAGTTGACAATTTCTGCGTACCACGGGTCTCAACTTGTTACCTTGAATAGCATGTCGTCCCTCAACGAGTCATCAATAGACAATTCCTCGTGAATTCTTAAACCGCATTCTAGACAGGTGATCGGCAATAGGGTTTTCTACTCCTTTTCTATCTTTTATCACTAGAAGAAATATGTAGATTTATGACAAAACGTTACAAAATGTTCGTCATAAATCATGCGTCTTTATCCATGGTTTGTGACGACTATATGTGCATAGAATGTCGAGAGATTATATTCTCGACATTCTATGAACATATAGTCGTCACAAACCATGGATATGTCGTCACAAACCATGGATAAAGACGCATGATTTATGACGAATGTTTTGTAACGTTTTGTCATAAATCTACATATTTCTTGTAGTGTATTTCTAAGTCAAATTCTTGCAGTAACAAAATCCATCTTATTAAATGGGGTTTAGCATCTTTCTTAGTGAGCAGATATTTAAGAGCAAAGATGACCAGAATAAACAATTACTTTAGCTCCCACTAAGTAAGATATAAATTTATCAATAGCAAAAATAATGACTAAAAGCTCTTTTTCGGTTGTTGCATAATTAAGCCGAGCCTGTCATAGTTTTACTAGCATAAGCGATAGCATGATGTTTCTTATCTTTGGTTTGTCCTAAAACTGCCCCCCACAAGCATAATCACTAGCATCACACATAATTTCAAAAGGTAAAGACCAATCAGGGGGTTGAATGATTGGTGCAGAAATAAGTGCTTCTTTAAGAGTATTAAAAGATTGTAAATATGCATCATCGAACTCAAAAGGAACATCCTTATCTAACAAACTGGTCAAGGGTCTGGCAATATGTGAAAAATCTTTTATGAAACAACGATAGAAACCACAATGACCAAGAAAACTTCGGATTCCTTTTAAATTCACAGGCGGAGGTAGTTGTTCAATTACTTCAATTTTAGCTCTATCTACCTCTATACCTCTTTTTCGACACACTAAATGCCCCCGGCACTATCCCTTCTCTTACCAGGAAATGACACTTTTCCCAATTAAGGACTAAGTGTTTTTCTTCACATCTCTGCAAAACCTTATCTAAATTTTCAAGACAATCATCAAAAGTCTTTCCGTAAACAGAAAAATCATCCATAAAAACTTCCATCATACATCTTTAGAAAGAAGCAGGTGCATTACACAACCCAAAAGACATTCTACGATAAGCATAAGTTCTATAGGGACATGTAAAAGTGGTTTTGCTTTGATCATCGGGGTGAATAGGAATTTGGTGGTATCCAGAGTAACCGTGTAAAAGCAAAAGAAAGAGTGATTCACCAACCGCTCTAACATCTCATCAATGAAATCTAGTGGAAAGTGATCTTTTCTGGTTGCTTTATTAAGTTTTCTATAATCTATGCACATACGCCATCCAGTAACAGTTCTCTGAGGAATTAACTTATTCCTATCATTTCTAACAACAGTCATACCACCCTTCTTAGGTACAACCTGAATAGGGCTTACCCACTCACTATGTGGCACAGGATATATGATCCCAGCGTGTAGCAGTTTTAAAACTTTCTTCTTTACTACCTCTCTCATCGCATTATTAAGTCTACGTTGGGGTTCTCTAGTAGGTGTAACTTTAGGATCGGTTGGTATGCGATAGGTGCAAAGAACAGGACTGATTCCTTTAAGATCTTAGAGTGAGTATCCAAAAGCAACACGATGTTTCTCTAAAACAGTGATTAGACGTAAAGATTCTTCTTGAGAGAGTTTATCACTTATGATCACAGGAGATTCCTGGTCATTATTCAGAAAAACATATTTTAAACCGGAAGGTAAGGGTTTAAGCTCAATAGGGGGTTTAGGAGGCTCTAATAATTCATCGAGAGGTTCAGGATTAGATGATTCCTCTTCCTCTTCTTCAATGAAGAATTGGGCGTCATCACCATCTATAGATGGTTCTAATAAATTATCAATAAAAGCAGCGTTAACCTCCTCTATAGGATCTGGCTCAGGAAGTAGCTCTACTCTAGTTTTCAAGGTATGGGTTATAGGCATAGAGAGCTTAAAACCTTTTCCGAGACTAATATCTAATTTTCCTTTTTAACCTTCTCTAATAAGCTTTCCTGTTGGTAAACCTATTAACACATCAAACTCCCAAACATCAAAGATATAGAAATTTAATGGAACTTAAACTCCATAAACCAAAATAGGAAGAGAACACAAGACTCCTAAACTTGGAATAATGTGACCTAAAAGACTCTTTAAAGTTTTAATAGTTGGAATTAATGGCATATCTTCCAAAAATCTTTTAGAAAACGAAAGAGACATGATATTAACACCCACAATTGGATTATAATGTGTAGTAAAAGGATGTTTATCAATCTGACACTTAAAAGTAGCAGAAAGAAGAAAAATTCAAACAGATGACATCTTTTGAAAGTTCTGATTCTTCTAACCATTCTTCACATAAGACAAAGACTAACTCTTTCTTAAACTTTTTAAAGAACTTTACCTCAAAAGGATGAATGAAATCAATATTTTTAAATTCCCTAGATTCTTGAGGTTTCATAATTACTTAGTAATTAGAGGTATTCCTATAATCATCAAAAAGATCATCTTCTCATTCAAGCATAAAATCAGGAAATAGGATTTCCTCTTTTTCATTCAAAAGTTCAGGTTTCAAAATAGCTAAAGATTGAGATTCAGGCAATAATTCAGACTCGGCTATTGACTTTTCTTTTCTCTTCAGGAAGGTCATTCAAAATATTCATAAGAATAGTTTTTGCATGTGTAGTAGTAGTATACATGAACGCTCCTCCCGCAGCCAAATTAAGATATTCTTTATTCTTTTCATTAAGGCCCAAAAAGAAGTGTTGTAAGAGCATAGATTCTGGCAAAGCAAGACTAGGACCTGAATTTACAAAACTATCAAAACATTCCCAAGCCTTACCTAATGATTCATTATCTAATTGTTTAAAACCTATGATTTTAAAACGTAGTTTAGCAACTTTCTCGATAGGGAAAAATTTAAGACAAAAGCTAGAACATAACGCTTTCCAATCTCCCTGACTACTCCCAACATGACGTTTATACCAGTGTTTAGCTCGCCCCGTTAATGAAAACGGAAAAAGCTTCAAACGTAGTGTTTCATCTGCCATGCCTTTAATGTGTAGACATGAACAAGTTTCTTCAAAATCATTCAAATGGGAATGGGGTTTTCGCTAGAACTACCAGAAAAAACATTTTCCTGAACTAAATGAATTAACCCCGGGCGTAGCTCATAGCCAGATGATGTAATGGGTTTAGATGATTCTACTGACTGTAAATATGAGCCCGATGGTGCTCCGTATTGATATAAGAGTTGTGCTACGGGTTCCATATAAGAAGATAAAAACAAAAACTAAATAAAACTAAATAAAAAGGAAAAGTATAATACAGGAATTAAGCTAAACTTAAAGTCAATCTCAGCAAACCGTTCCCCGGCAACGGCGCCAGAAATGCTTGTTGGTATTAATTAAATGCACACAAGAAATAAGATTATCCGCAAGCGCACAGATACAATACCGTTGTAGCACTTCACCAAGATAAACCTAGTTTTAAATATCGAACCCATAGGAACAGTAGGTGACGATGATTAAGTCTATAAACTTAACCCAATGCACAATCAAGCTAGAAAATAGCGAGAACAAGGAGAACAATATGGATTATCTAATTCTGGTCTTTGAAAGTGGTTGTTTTATATCATATGATCACGAGCGATAACTTAATAAGACAGGAGTAGAAATCAGAGTTCTCTCCTTTTGCTTGCCAAACCTATTAACGGGAAGTGGACTACAGAGGATTCAACGAAGCTATAAGTCACCTTCGAGAGCTACCACTATCCAGAAAATCAGAGGACATTCACAAGTAAACATAGCCCAAACACCACATCTATGCTACGAATACTACTTCAATCAAGAAGCTATCTAGATCAAAGTATTCAATAAGGGTTGCAAACTAGAAGAATAATATAAACAAAACACTTACTTTAACCAGAAGTTGACTACCAAATGATCTTAAGATGCAAACTCCGGGCGAGGGAGGTTGATCTCGAAGAATACAACAACGAAGAAGCACCGACAGGCTGGAACTCCTCCAGAACTCTACTCTCCAACTCTATCTCTTTAATCTCTAAACAAGAACTAGTTCTAGATTGAACTAGCCTTTCTTGATTGCTAGCCTAGATCTACTAGATAGGAATTAGGGTTTCTGCCTCTTCAGCTCTTCATTAATCTGGCTCTCTTCTAGGGGGAGGGTCTGGCTCCATTTATATAGCCTGGTGGAATGAACATCAACCGTAGGATCAAACCGACTTAACGTAGGTCCAAGATGCATCCTCAAAGGCGGTGGAGAGGTACGCAGAGGCTGACAGGTGGGGGTCAACCTGGGAGGCCGGCCGGCCTCGGCTGGCCCCACCCCAAAAGGGCTCGAGCTCCACTTCATTCTGGTGTCATGTCCAAAACTTAGGAAAATTCATAGTTGAAAACTAGGCCCTTGAAAGGAATTATGGTAGAGCAACTATTTATCATCTCCAAGACAAAATTTTAATGTTCTTCAGTTTTTATTTGACTCTTACTAACTAAACACACTCTATGATCACACCTTAATACATAGATAAGTATTTTATTTTTAATTTTAATTTATTATTCATCTTTTTATTGGACTCACAAGACTCTAAAGACATGGACCTTCATGTGCTCATATATTTTTGGTATTTTATGACTATATAAAATAGACTCAATAATCGCCTAGGTATAGTTACCTGATAACTAGGGGATGCTCCTCCCCCAAGCTAGATATTTACAATACTTGGTGTTGATGATCTTTAGGATGAACTTGTCAGCGATAGTCTTAGTGGGCTTCACTGATAGACTCACTCTTTAGTCATAATGTTATCCTGTATAGTTATACTCCAACAAGAAAACCAAAACTCGAGGCTCGAATTTAATAAGAGGTTAGCGATCAGCCAATAAGCAATTGATTGTTCTTATGAGTTGATTTCAAATTGATAAGTTTTAGCAGGATTCTCTTTTTTAGGATTTTCTAGTTTAATTATGCAGAAATTAAATATGTGTGCATGATGTATAGTTATATTTTTATGCCACCATAGAGAATATTTATTCTTATGGGGTTTAGGATTTTCATAATGCAAGAAAGTGAATACAGGAGCTATTATTATTTTTTATGCCACCACAGTAAATATTTCTCTGGGGGTTACCACAACTTTATTCGCGTGGGACTTTTAATATTTTATGATGCAATAAATGAAGCAATAAAGATTTTTATTTTATTTTATTTGCTTTTTAATATTTATGAAGATGAATATGTTAAGATAAATTTATTAATGTAGACAGGAATACTAATTAATTAGATAACTACCATATTACCTTATGGCAAGGGTACAAAATTTAAAGTTTACCGATAGGTCTTCTTCTTTCACTCTTGTGTATCTCTCCATCTTGAGAGATGGAGATCGTGATGGTTGCATACCTCTAGTGATGATAATATCACTTTTGTTCTTTAATTTGGCCCATAGGTTGAAGTAGAGCTTTAATAGTAGCTGGCAGCATCTTGCTCAGTGTGCATGTTCACAGAACTTTCACTTGTAGAATTAATAAACTTTGCTCGACGTCTTTGTCCTGTTTGCAAAGCCAAGGTAGAGATCAAGTGCATGGGCTCTGCTGGTGGAAAAACACCAATAGAACCGAATTTATTTCTTTATTTATTGTTTCTCCATCCTTGGGCATATTGAACAAGATAAAGTTGGTGTTACATGAATTGTTTATTTATGACATGAGTGGTAAGATCAAAAGATTAAGCATTGAATATTGCATTCAAGTTCACATGGCAGAAAAAAGAATAAAATTGCTTAACCAATGGAAGGATCGTCTATCTCTATATAAATTTTTTAAATAAGTGTAACTATCATCTTCCCAAGGTCGAATATAATGTTTTTGCTTGTTTAGTTAAGACTGAGATTAAGAGAATGGTGCCATGAATAATTTTAAGAAACAAAGGATGTTGAGTTAATTAGGTTAATCAATTTAAGTTTTAACTCTAACATATTTGTGTCTGCATTTGTGTATGCACCAAGATCAAGAGAAGAGCAGTGACCACTTACTTTAAAATATTACCTTCATTATTAGAGCGTGATGGCACTAAGTGATAAAAGGTAGATGACTGGTGGTCCTTTCCTTCTCTTGCATCTTAAGTTGTTCATGAACATCTTGTCTCCCCCTGTTGCACTCATTTTTTTACCATCTTTTGCTTCTTTGATCTTTTGACTCTTTTCACTCCAGTCATTGTTATGTCTGTAATAGATTAGTGGATAACACACACCCGAGGGAGTATATAAATTTTAAACACAGGTTGCTTGTCTAATATTTTATTTTATTCTATCTATGCTAATAAAAAGAAAGTATGGATATTATTTTAGCATAGATCCTATTTTATACATGCATGGCTTGAGGCAAAGTAACTTGCATTAGAAGATAAAGTGAATGAACCATTAATACTCACAATTCCTCTATCCATGATGAATGAGTTGTGTCTTCTTCTATAAAGTTATTGAGACTCATGATGTACCCTACTTTATCTCTGATTTGAATTTATCTCATGACTTACCCAAGTTAAATTGAAAGTTTTTCTGCGGGGGTTAGTCTATAAAATATCCAATGTCTACTACAACAATTTCTAGTTCAATAACCAAGCTAAACTCCATGTCTAATTTTGGTTAAGAAAGGCTATTTAACCTAAGCACCACGCTTAATTTAAAAAAAACCTATGAAAGTACCCATGGAGTACTTCCAAACCAAAACTTACTATAGCAGGCAAAGGTGACATGAAAGCACTTATAGAGATTTTATTAAGATAGAGATGAAAGAATATGATTATTATGCAATATTTTTAGTATGAATTACAAAGGTAGAGACAACCATTATTAGCAACATGATTTAAGATTCTTCAAGTAAGCCCATTCCCCCAAGCTTTAATTTTGCAAAGTAAATGTAAGCTTGAGTGGATGTAATTCAAAGTTGCATGATGGTTGTTTTGACATACCCGGTGCTGCCATCAATCATTTACTTCAAACCTAGAATGGTTAGTGACAAAAATACCCAAGGAAATATTTTGATAATTCTATGCTCAATTCACAAAGGTATTACAGCAAAAGGTGCAAACTCATGTTATTTTATTTATTTTTTTAAGAGTGGTTACTTTGGGACACAAAGTTGTTCTTGGAAAACCTTCTGATTATTATACGTTGAGTTTGTACGGCGGTTTCCTCTAGAACACTAGCCTTTGTGCGCCTATATCAAGATTACAACGAGATCTATAATATTTATGATAAACATATGCATCTACAACCACCCTTTTAATGATTTTATGAACAGGTATAAAGAGGGGGTTGAAGATCTTGTGTGTGGTAATATTATAGAGACTAATTGATCAGAAGATTTCTCATATGAGCATGGATTTGATAAAGTGTTAATGAGATAATTCCCATGCTCATCGATGTGATCTCCCTTTTCAAACTCTAAGGGTGTCTCTTCATGACTGTCTATAGGCAACAAGTTTGTCTCTTTTATTTCATGCCTATGACATTTATTGGATGTTTTATTTTCTAAAATTTCCCATGAATTGATATTCCTAAGGTTGGTTTCTAAAGCTTTCTCTAAACTTGGGTGAGTTCTGTTTATTAAAGAAACTAATTTAAGCTCACCATTTGAATTTAAACCAAGTTTAGATGCTAGTGCTAAAGCTTCGTCCTCTTTCATCTATTCTTTTACAATATGTTGATACTCGTTAGCGTCAACTTTTACTAAGGCTTTTTACCCGAAGAGAAACAAGAAACCACACTAGTCTAGGGTTTTATCTGACAATTTCCATGAGTTTTGCATAATCTGTAATTTCCAGGGTGATTTCCAGAAAAGCTGAAAAAGAAGGATTCTAGTGCGAAATAACCACGAAACTTATCCGCCACGGGAGATCACGCGGGAAGACTCAGGAACCATCTAGAAGACACCCGAAGAGACGGGAGGGCGAGACACCACCAGGTGGGGCCGGCCGGCCCCACCCTAGGGCCGGGCGGCGCCCCCCTAGGGTTTCTGCCCTCCTCCTTCTGGAATGTTCCTCCACCGCCTCTAAGGATGCATCTCAGCCCTACGTTACGTCGGTTTGATCCTGCGGCGTACGCACATCCCATCGGACTATAAATATGTGGGTAGACCCCCTAGAGATAGCCAATTCATTATTCATCAAGGCCTCAAGCCATCAAGCATCAAGAGCCTTCAAGTTCATCAAGAACCTTCTAGTTCATAGGATAAGCTAGCTAGATTAGAAGTAGAGGAGATCTAGTTCTTCATCGGATCTGGAAGCCCCCGGCGTCGGTGCGGGCCTTGAGAGTTCGGTAATAGATCTAGTTCTTACTTACTTTATTGTATTCATTATTCAGATTAGCGAGACTTTACTCTAAATAGATTCATATGTTCTTAATTGCAATAGTCATTGTCTACTTTGATTATATGTCTAGTTTAGTTACTTTGATCTTATTGAATTCATGTAATTGCTCGTATAGCGTTTATCCATATGTACAATGGGTAGATGATAGGCGATATGTAGACGTGGTGTCTAGATGTCGTGTTTATCTGTCAGTGCACCCTGACATGCCGGGACGTGTGGTAGTCTACGTAGGTGACAGCTACGTTAGTTTCTCTATAGCCCACCCCCCGTATGTAGGACTAGCATGGGCACGGTCGCAAAGGAGGTGACTTAGGTCTTAATACCCTCATTAGTTGATGCCTCTTTACATGCAATGATGATTTAGGGTTAACTTAGCGATGATTACTAGATGTAGTTACACTAATTAGAGTTATTCATTGACGTAGTTATGGACTTATCTCCCTAGTTTATCTAATGGCTAGCTATGATTATGACTAGTAAGATGCTCTGATGATTATCTTTAATTATGATACTTGATGATTATGCTATCACCCTTATTTATCTTTATTTATCTTGTGACCTCTGCCTGTTATGAGTAGAGTATATGACTTAGGTAATATCGTTTATTCAGTCTATATAGTTTCTCATCAATATGATAGATAATAGTTTATTATATAGCTTTCCTAGAGGTACAAATATAAATCGATAACCTGGAGACTTCCCTAGGTAAAATGCTACAACGGTATAATTATCTGTCCGCTTGCAGAACCCATTAGCTTACATTCATATTATATTCATATCTTTATCTGCCTAGTCACATTAGTACAATGTAAATCTATAATAATTTTCTAGCAATATAATTGGGGATGACAACTTACTTCATGTTCAGGAATGTTAGTAATTCAAGAGTGGCTAGTTGCTAATGACAAGTAATTATATACCGACTACTTTTGACGTCGTTGCTAGGGGTAGGATTTATCTCTGCTTTTTAGTAGTGACGTTAAAAGTACCAACAAGCATTTTTGGCGCCGTTGCAGGGGAAGACACAATAAACTAAGGATATATTGATAACCTATATACACATGGATAAAGTCATATTACCAATCAATCTCTAACTCTATCAGGTACACCCTTTGATAACCTATATACACATGAATGGTTTTTCTCTTCTAAATAACTTTACTGATGATCCAGAGAAACTCTTTAGAAAGAGAAGGTTTGTAGAAGCAAGGGACAAATTCGAGTCACCATCAAGAATATCCTCTGCTGTTCAAGCTAGTTCTTCAGAGGAGCCAGCTCCAACACTGGAAGAAGAATTTGAAGAAGAAGTAGAAGAACAAGCAGAAGAGTATTTAGGTGAAAACCTAGCTCCTGTGTTTGAAGACATGGCTGAGAAGTCGCTGCGAGAGTTCTCTGCCCCAACAACACAAACATCCGTACTGGACCAGCAGTCAACACTGGGGAGAATGGATTCGAGCTCAAGCCTGCTCTCATCACCATGGTTCAAGCCAGCCAATTCTGTGGAAAAAGACATGAAGATGTAAGTGCACACTTACAACACTTTCTAGAGATCTGCAGCACCTTCACGATCAGAGGAGTACCAAAAGATGCTATCTTACTCCGTCTTTTCCCGTTCTCATTATTGGGGAAAGCCAAACAGTGGTTCTATATCAACAAAGATAAGCACACTACATGGGACCTATGCTCAACTGCTTTCCTGGCAAAATTCTTTCCTACAGCCAAGACTAATGCTCTGCGTGGGAAGATTTCAAGTTTTCAGCAACAACATGACGAATCATTCACTGAAGCATGGGAAAGATTCCAGAACTACATTAAAGACTGTCCTCATCATGGGATAGAGGAGTGGCTGTTAATGCAGAACTTTCTATCACGGGCTTATCTCTAGCACCCGTGAGTCCATTGATCTTTGCATTTGGGGAGCTTTTTCCGTCACTAAAGCTCTCTGAAGCTAAAGCATTTCTTGAGAAGATGGCCTCAAATTCAACATGCAATGAAGAACATACTCGGCCTCACAAGAAGGGAGGAGGAATCCATCATCTCAAGGAAGCTGACATAGTCACTGCCAAGTTAGACCTCATCATGAAGAAGCTCGACATAGAGAAGAAGGAAGTCATGCACGTCAATGATTCCCATATGACATGTGAAGAATGTGGAGACTACGGGCACTCAGCTGTCAGCTGCCCTACACTGCAAGAGGATGTGAACTTCATCAACAACAACACTTACTATCGTCCCCAACAAAATCAAGGGTGGAACCAACAACCTCGACAAGGTAATTACCAAGGTAACAACCAAGGTAATAATTTTAATAATTACAACCTTCCGCCTTTGAGAGAATTAGTTACTAGTCAATCCAAACTGCTAGATCAAATGACTAGGAAGCTAACATCGAATGATATAACTTTGGAAAACATACATGCTAGAATAGATACTTTTGCTTCTGCCATAAAGAATCAGCATATCTTTAATAAAATGTTAGAATCACAGTTAGCTCAGTTAGCTGCTGCTGTACCTCCACTAGAAAAAGGCAAGATTCTAGGCCAACCAGAAGATTTAGAAACCGCTAACCTTGTTGATATTCACAATGCAACCCAATATCATATTGAGCCTACAGATGTACAGTGGATTGACCATTCTCTACCAGAGAAGATGGGAGACCCTGGAAGACCTGTCATTCCTATCTCAATAGGATGCCACAGCTTTTCAGAGGCTATCTGCGACTTCGGCGCAAGTGTCAACATTATGCCCAAGGTAATTTATGAGAAAATATTAAATGATCCCCTGTTGTACACAAATGTGCGCTTGCTGCTTGCAGATCAGTCCATTTGCTACCCTAAGGGAGTACTAGAAGAAGTTATCATTAGAGTGGGGCAATCATATGTCCCAGTTGACTTCGTGGTCATGGAGACAGGAGTAGATGAGAAGGTACCTATCATTCTGGGCAGACCATTCCTGTGCACAACAAAAGCCATCATCTATGTGGAGTACGCCAAGATTGTCCTATCCATCAAGGACAAGAAAGAGAGATTTATATTCAAGAACCGCGTCCTGAAAGCTCTTGCAGCCCCGAAGCAATTTTAGCAACAAGAAGAGCAAGAACAGCAACCAATGCCGAAGAAGAAGAACAGCAGAAACAACAGAAGATGGAGGAGGACCAAGCATGCACCTGAGGAGACAACTCAACTACTCACTGCTCTCAACACAGAAAACGATCACATGCTACCCAAGCCATTTCCAATCAAGAGAGGTGATCCGGTGTCCCAATCATTGAATGCACAATCAAAGACACCACCTTTCCTCACACCGTCTGCGATTAATGGATCGCCGCAACGTAATGTCAAAACAGGTATATGATGAATTGTTTGATTTACCTTTATACCCAACATGTATTCAGTTGCAGATGGCGGATCAATCACTAAGATTTCCTGAAGGAGTAGTCAAGGATGTCATGGGATTCAAGGACAATATATACCTGCAGATTTTCTAGTCCTTGACATACAGGGAAACGATGATTCCCCGATCCTCTTGGGAAGACCGTTCCTCTACACAGCCAACGCCAACATCTACATTGGGTCTGGACATATCCACTTCAATCTACCTACCGGAAAGGTACGCTGTCAATTTAGAACATTAAATAACCATGAGCAGATTAGGAAGCAACGCAACAGGAGAAGACACCAAACCCACTGTCAGGCTGCCCAGCCTCACTGTGCATGGGAAGACTTTCTTGGCAAGATTGTGAAATATGAAGACCACTTCCCAGAGCAAGAAGAGAACAAGCAAATACCTCGCTAGAGTAGCTGGGCAGAAGAAGCTGAGAGGATGGACCAGATCGCCAAGGAAGAAAAGGAGGAGATCCTAGCACGACTAGAAGCATGGGAGAAAGCAAACAAAGATGGAGAGCTGGAGCTAGAAGAGAGAGAAGCAAAAGAGACCGAAGCAAGATGGAAGGAGGCACACGCGCATCACCACGAGATAGGGAGTTGGCTGAGGTTACCTCAGACGATGAACCCACTGAGTAAGTGCTTACCTCTATCCAAGTCCTGTCGGTAGACTTTAAATTCCGTACCCTAGCCATAAGGTTAGAATGGTAGTTATCTCATTTAATGTATTATTAATTTAAATTTACTAAGTAGCATAATTTGGTTTACATACTAAAACATAAAACAACAAAAATATTTATTGCATTATTTATGGCATCATAAAGCCCCATGTGGATACCCTATGGTATTTTCTGAAGGAATATCTACTGTGGTGGCATAAAATAAAAATGACAAAAAATAATAGTATTCATGTTTAAATTTCTGCATCATAAAAAGAAAATTTAAAAATAAGAGAAAAATGAAATCCTGCTTAAATTAGACAACATTAAAGATAACTCATAAAGGTAATCAATTACTCTTTGGCTGACCGCTAACCCATTATTAAATTCGAGCCTCGAGTTTTGGTTTTCCTTTTTATGGAGTATTTATGCAGGAACAACATTATAGTAAAGAGAGAGACTATCAGTGGTAACCATCGGGTTCGTTACTGGCTAGTTCGCTCTGAAGGACATTTACACCAGATATTGCAACCATCCAGCTTGGGGGAGGAGCATCCCCTAGTTATCAGGTGACTACACCTAAGCGATTTTTGAGTCTACTTTATAAATAGTCATAAAATACCAAAAATATATGGGCACATGAAGGTCCACAAAGTCATAGAGTCCTTTTTTAGGAGTTTAATGCAAAATGATAAAAAGATATATAATTGATAAAACCAAATAAATGTTTAGTTCTATATTTAGTAAGTATAATTTAAAATTAGTCCAGGCTAGAGCTAATAAAATTGATGAACATTAAAATTGTTTTGGAGATGATGAATAGTTGCTCTGTTAGAATGCTTACCAAGTACCTACTTGCCAGACTTAAAATCTCCATAGTTCTAAGCACTGTTGTTTTAATTGGAGAATTTATTCTGAACCTTAATTGTGGAGGCATAAGCTTATGCTAAGTCTAGGTGGTTGATTAATATGATTCATGAAGGTTGAGCTGCTATTTATCTTATTCCTAGCATTGCTAAGTTCGGAGGTTTTATTTTGAAAATCTAAAATTTACATGATGAGCTCTTGTATGATAAATGTGAATTCCTACCAAAGCCAGAATTAATATCTTAGAGGATAGGAAAACCTTTTCACATTTAAGCTACTTGCTTTGCATTGAGTTCAGTCAACTTTGTGTTGTATACCTTATGAGAGTCTTGTCATGCTTTTAAAACCAAGAAACACTTGCACACTCCAGTCCACATATGCATTATTCCTACTTCAAGGAGTAATCACAATCATTCACCATATTTCCATACATATTCATCATAAAACGTTCACCTCCTACACTGGGAGAGGACACAAAAATATATAAATACCCTATAGGATAACCCCTGTCTTTAATGCTCTAGGTCCTGATTACATCTCTCGATTCATTTATGGTATTCAAAGGATACATGTGGCTATGCAAAAAGAAAGAGAAAAAGAAAGAGAAAGAAAGAAAAGAAAAGAGGAGTAAAAGATGGATAAGTGTCCCAACAATTAAAACAATGGGTACTAGATGCCCGCCTCCCTGAATTAAAAAGAGAGTCATTCCCAAAAAGAGCAAAAGTAGAAATAGGATTTAGCCATAAATAACACATATGCACCCATCCACTATATTTCATACATATGCACATCTTGGTTTGATTGTATTCCTCGATTCTCTATGGATCCACTAGTTGACTTTACAATACATGTTTTGCATGTATGCCTATCCTTGTTATTGACATTCCTATAAGCTCCACCATATATACCTTTAACTATAGGAGGCATAACAACATTAATGCCTCAAGAGAGAACCACAAATACCACATACATTGAGAGACTTGAGGGTGTCATACAATTAAGCTCTGAGTTTTGTTCTGAAAACTTACCAAAAACTCTGGAATATTAGTATTACAAAGAATTTGAGACATAGCACTTCACTTGATTGTTCTATCTTTTGAATACTCAAGACTTATGCAAAAGCTGTGAAGCCCCATATTACAGGTGAAATGAGTAAGTTTGAAGGTTAGAACATACATTGTTTGATCTGGAGGAAATTTTCGTTTGAAAGCATATGTACGGGAAAGTATAATGACATTGTTGCAACTCCTGATCCAAATACAATATCAGCTAGGCTTAGTTTGTTTGCTAAGGGACTGGCAAAAGGTAAGCTTGGGGGTATTATTGACACTCGTTAGCGTCAACTTTTACTAAGGCTTTTTACCCGAAGGAAAACAAGAAACCACACTAGTCTAGGGTTTTATATCGACAATTTCTATGAGTTTTGCATATTCTGTAATTTCCAGGGTGATTTTCAGAAAAGCTAAAAAAAGAGGGATTCTAGTGCAAAATAACCACGAAACTTATCCGCCACGGGAGATCACGCGGGAAGACTCGGGAACCATCTAGAAGACACCGAGAAGAGACGGGAGGGGCGAGACACCACTAGGTGGGGGGCGGCCCCACCCTAGGGGCCGGGCGGCGCCCCCTAGGGTTTCTGCCCTCCTCCTTCTGGAATGTTCCTCCACCGCCTCCAAGGATGCATCTCAGCCCTACGTTACGTCGGTTTGATCCTTCGGCGCACGCGCATCCCATCGGACTATAAATATGTGGGTAGACCCCCTCGAAGAGAGCCAATTCATTATTCATCAAGGCCTCAAGCCATCAAGCATCAAGAGCCTTCAAGTTCATCAAGAGCCTTCTAGTTCATAGGATTAGCTAGCTAGATTAGAAGTAGAGGAGATCTAGTTCTTCATCGGATCTGAAGCCCCTAGCGTCGGTCTGGAGCGCGAGAGTTCGGTAATAGATCTAGTTCTTACTTACTTTATTGTAATCATTATTCAGATTAGGAAGACTTTTACTCTAAATAGATTCATATGTTCTTAATTGCAATAGTCATTGTCTACTTTGATTATATGTCTAGTTTAGTTACTTCGATCTTATTGAATTCATGTAATTGCTCGTATAGCGTTTATCCACATGTACAATGGGTAGATGATAGGCGATATGTAGACGTGGTATCTAGATGTCGTGTTTATCTGCGAGTACACCCTGATATGCCGGGACGTGTGGTAGTCTGCGTAGGTGATAGCTATGTTAGTTCCTCTGTAGTCCACCCCCCGTATGTAGGACTAGCATGGGCACGGTCGCGAAGGAGGTGACTTAGGTCTTAATACCCTCATTAGTTGATGCCTCTTTACATGCAATGATGATTTAGGGTTGACTTAGCGATGATTACTAGATGTAGTTGCACTAATTAGAGTTATTCATTGACGTAGTTATGGACTTATCTCCCTAGTTTATCTAATGGCTAGCTATGATTATGACTAGTAAGATGCTCTGATGATTATCTTTAATTATGATACTTGATGATTATGCTATCACCCTTATTTATCTTTATTTATCTTGTGACCTCTGCCTGTTATGAGTAGAGTATATGACTTAGGTAATATCGTTTATTCAGTCTATATAGTTTCTCATCAATATGATAGATAATAGTTTATTACATAGCTTTCCCATAGGTATAAATATAAATCGGCAATCTAGAGACTTCCCTAGGTAAAATGCTACAATGGTATAATTATCTGTCCGCTTGTAGAACCCATTAGCTTACATTCATATTATATTCATATCTTTATCTGCCTAGTCACATTAATACAATGTAAATCTATAATAATTTTCTAGCAATATAATTGGGGATGACAACCTACTTCATGTTCAGGAATGTTAGTAATTCAAGAGTGGCTAGTTGCTAATGACAAGTAATTATATACCGACTACTTTTGACATCGTTGCTAGGGGTAGGATTTATCTACGCTTTTTAGTAGTGACGTTAAAAGTACCAACACAATAGCATATGTATTTCTAGTATGTTCTATGCATTCCTGCCATTGTCGTTGCTCTTCTTAGGTATTCCTATGACTTTTATTCTTGAAATGTCTTGATAGATTTCTAGGGTCATTATAAAGTTTAGTAGAAAGAGCATAAAAAGATTCATTGGGGTCAAGGATGGGTTTAGAGATGGGCTCAGAGACATTTATTGTAGGCATAGAAGGGGAGAAGATAGAATTTATTCCTAAGTGGCTTGGCTCTCCTTCTATGACATCACTCGACATGCCATCCTTGAACTCTCCCCAGTGCCTTTTATGAGGGAAAGGAAATTGACGACATTTTTTTCAAGATGCTCTTCCGAGAAGATCCGATGTGTATTGATTTATGAGCATCTTAGCTAATTGGAAGTCAAAATCATCAAAATAGAATTTCAAAGGTTTAGGATCGATAGCTAAATCTTGAGAATGAAATGATTGTGTTTTAGCTATCAAGACTTCCGTGTACGATTCGGGTGATAAGTTATCCCGAACCATATTAATTAAATATGGGCGCAACTCATAACCAGGAGTTATGATAGGTTCATTAGATTTTGGTGGCCCGAAGCTTTCGAGTATGCCATAAAGACAGATAGGAATGGAATTAAAAGCATCCATAAGGATGAACACAAAAATAATGAAGAGAATGGAATAAAATAAGAAAAGATAAAAGTATAATACAAGATTAAGCTAGACTAAGTCAAAATCAGCAAACCGTTCCCTGGCAACGGCGCCAAAAATGTTTGTTGGTATAAATTAACTGCACTCCACTAAATAAGATTTAAGTAAGATTATCCGCAAGCGCACAGATATCATACCAGTGTCACATTTTATCCGGATGTTTTAAATATCGTATCCACAGGGAAAAGTTGTGATGATGACAACGTCTATAGACTTAACCCTACAATTAGGCTACATAATATCAAGAAAGAGAAAATAGCTATTGCACTTTAGTTTCGACAACCGATAAGATTTATGTAATATCGTCTAACTGGGCAAGTCACTCGAATAGGAGAAGAAATAGAGTAATCTCCTACCAAGCACCTAATCAGCCTATCCGTCCTATCAACGGGACGTGGACTACAGAGGAATCAACGTAGCTATAAAGTCACCTGCGCGAACTACCACTATCCGGCTAATCAGGAGACATCCACAAGTAAACCTAGCCTAGGCATCACGCCTACACTACGAAATACTACTTCAACCAAGTAATGACCAAGATCAAAGCACTCAATATGAGATGTGAACTTAAGAACGAATAAAAACAAGTTGCTTACTTGAATTGGAATGGCGAACACAAAAGTACCTCAGAACACAGCTCCGGGCGAGGGAACTGATTCTAGAAGAATACAGCCACGAAGAAGCACCGACATGCCGGAACTCCTTCAGAATCTCTACTCCTCTACTCAATCTCTCTAATCTCTAAACAAGACTAGATCTAGAAGAACTAGTCTCTCCTAATTGCTACATCTAGATGAACTAGAACTAAATGAACTAGAACTAGATCGACTAGAGGGACCCTAACCCTAATTATGTAGAGAATATGAAGCACCGGGGTGTAGAATGCCTCTTGGAGGGGCTTTGGGGCGTCATTATATAGGCTGAGGTGGAGTAGGGGGCAAGGAACCGCCATGTTATCGATCCGCATCTTCATGTTGTGTGCACCGTCGGATCAAACCGACCTTAAATCGACGGAGGGATGCTTTGCTTGACTTCCAAGGAAGCGTGGGAGGAAGACTCCAGAAGGCGGCGGCCATTTGACCTAGGGGGGCACCGGCCGGCGCCAGGGTGGGGCCGGCCGGCCCCACCAAGTGTCCCATACGGGTCCCGCTGCTTCGGGTGTCTTCTAGACCCTTCGTGATCCTTTTGACAATATTTTCCATCGCGGTTAAGTTTTGTGATAATTATGCAATGAAATCCCTCTTTTAAGCTTTTCTAGAATAATCCCTGGAAAATATAGAATATGCAAAACTCATGGAAATTGTCAGTTAAAACCCTAGACTAGTATGTATTCATATGTCCTTTCATGTCTAAAGTTCTAATAAATATTGACGTTATCCACCGTCAATACCTGCCTCAACGGTCCTCGACCGGCTCTATCTCACAACACGGGGGAGAAAAGAAGGACTCATCTCCTATCTAGTGAAGCAGGTCCCAGGAAAGGTCCATAGCCGATGAGTTGACATATGTATCGATCGATCAACCATAACACTCTGTAGAGGTTTTACATATCCACAAGATAGCCATCCTCGACCATGCATTGTCTAGACAGATTTCGGCTGCTTGCTTGGTAGACTGATGCCATCCTACCACTTAGCCCTGGGTCACCCCAGCGAACCAGCACGCTAAGACTGGGAGAGGCAGTACCAGGCCCATTCAGTGGTACTGCCGACTAGAACGGCATAGGAACTTCCAACATCTATGCCGCCCACCCTATCACCTCACAACCTAGCAGTAATGGCATCACTCATACCAAGTAGTCCAACCATCTCTCCCATTACAAGAGAGCGAGTGGTATGCAAGGATTCCCGATGAGTCTGGATACTAGTAAGTCCTTAGGGCTGACCAAGCTAGACATCTTTATCAGGTTTACCATTTTACGTGCCACCACAGCACCCCTGTCCTAGGCTCCACCTCTCACAGGCTCACACCCCAGGATCCCACCTCACACATCACATCACATCACATATACCCGCCACAGATATTCATCTCATGGGATGCCCAGGTCACATCACATGGCAAGACTCGCCTCAAGCTCATCACATATCCCAGCTTGGTCGACACAACCCTCATCCTCCACTCACCCAAGACACACGCAGCACACTCACCATCCACCAGGTTTAGGTTGGCACCACGTGCCTTATATATAACAGTTTCCACCACGCATCACATCAAGATATAAAGCGTGGTAGAGATCAAAATAGTAATAATAGCAAGCAAGCGTGTGTCTAGCCTATCAGCGGGTGAGCAGGGGCGAGGTTGCATCAAGATAAAGGTCATCAACAAATAGTACCATGCAACCCTAATCAGGTGATAGCAACAGTAATTAAAGCACTAGCAATACTACTCATGAGCAATGCGTAATGGGATCTATGAGAAGTGGGTGGAAAGTGGCACCTTCATACTGGTCATCTCCCAATTCCTCGTTGTAGCCACGATCGTACTCAACGCGTTCCTCCTCCAACTCTGAAACAGCACAGATACGGACGCGTTAGCGACGCCTATAGAGGGCACAAAGAACAAATGAACTGCAAAAAGATCCAAATGCACTCAAACATGACTCCAATGCATAGAGCTTGATTTTAGATGAATTTAGAAATTTGGTTCACCAAATTTGGAGCTCATATAAAGAAGTTATGAATTTCTGAAGATTGAAACATATTCTGAAAAAGAAAAAGGACTGAATAATCCTAGGGCTGACACGTGTCCCTCTATGGTGGTGCCACTTGGCTCTGCTGACATCAGCATGACATCATCAGGGGTCACTGGTGGGATGACGTCAGCATGACGTCATGATGACGTCATATGGTGGGCTCGGCCTAGCCCACCACGTGTCGCTCTCTGGATCGGCCATGTCGCCAAGTGGATCTGGGCTGGGCCACGGTCTATAGTGCGTTGGTGCACGGTAGACGGCTGTTTGGCAGTCTATGGACCCAAGGCACGGTCTACCGTGGACTAGGTCCACCCGATCTCTTCCCCTCACTGGCTCACGTGCACCGGGTGCACGCCACCCTCCTCCTCTGCTCTGCCGCAGCGCGGCTCGCCGGCAACAAGCTTACAAGCGTAGGAGTGCTGATGGTTCTCCGATCAATTCAAGCGGCTCGTCTGCCTCGGGTGTTCAAGGGGAGCACGTCGGGGTGCCACACGACGATGGTGGTGCTCCGGGAAGGCCTAGACCACGGCGGCGGCGGCATGACCGCGACGGCGTACCGCGGCAGCTCGGCAACGGGGCTCCTAGGGCCAATTGAGCACACGAATCATCAATCTGCATCCTCGTGAGGCTGTTTCGGCTCATCGGGCGATGACCCGAGAAGGCGGACGCCCGCAAAGACGGGCGGCGACTACTGGCGGAGCTCCGGCAGCTCAGGTCTCGCGTGGCGGGGTTCTAGGGTGGCGTCCTGGTCTCGTTTGGGTGCGGCTCAACTCAAGATGTCACGGTGGAGCTCATCGACTTACCCGCACAAGCGAGGTGGCTGCAGTGGCGTGGGATCGTGCGCGGCATGGCGGCGTCCCAATGGAACGCCGACGAGGGCACGGTGCATGGTTCTAGGGTACTCGGTGGCCTTCTCCTTTGTCTAGCGCGCGCACCGAGTGCTCGACGATGAGGCGGCTAGGTATCGGGATTCCGGGGTCTCTTCGGGGCTCGACGTTTGCCGGAACGGCAGCGACAAGACGGCGCTCCACGGCGGCGTTACCATGCCATGGAACGCGGCTGTAGCGGCTTGGTTTGGTCGTGGGGCTCGGCTAACATCTCCTCGAGTGCCGGGTGTGCGCACGACGTGTCCCATGGTACGGCGAGCAGGTTCCACAGGTTGGTTTGGTGGCATGGGGCTAGCAGCTGTTGGAACGGTGGCTCGCCGCGGCGAGGCGTGTGCCCGCGGCAGCGCCATGGCGGCCTAGTGCTATTAGTGGCACGGTATGGTCTCTGTTTGGCCAAGGCTGGTGCATGTGCGTAGTGTATCCATGAGCCAGGAGCGGCTCTAGCCTACGCGCTCCGTGACGGAGTGCCATGGCCGGTGAATCGAGCAAGGTTAGAAGAGCGGCGGTGGAGCTCACCTCGGTGGTGGGGAAGAAGGCTAGCGATGCCGGGTGATTCAATGTCGTGGCAAGATGGTGCTGAGCTGTGCCGAGCTGCAGCGTCGCTGTGCCGATCGGGGCATCGTATTCCGCTCCTGCGACCACGAACGGCTCCGGCAGAACTCCGGTGTTCCCCCGCATCCTTCTCCTTGCATCTCCCTCCTCTCTCTGGGTCTGGCGGTGCTCAGCGTGGCCACCGTGTGGTGGCGAAGCAATGGGAAAACCTAGGGGGCTGGCTAGGTTTATATAGAGCAGGCGGCCGGTAATGGTGAGAGGCGGACGGTGATCGCGCGTTCACGAGATCAAGCAGCTCTAGTCGGCTCGGGGCATCGCTGTTGGGTGCGAGCGGGACCCAATTGGTAGTGGCTTCGGCCAATTTGCTTCTCGGCCAAGGCAGACGGGGATGGCAGGAGAGCGGGGCATGGCAACGACGTGCAGTTGGCGAGCGCGCGTGGGCGAGGGGTCACGCAATTCGCGTGACCCATGGATCCCGCGACGGTGAGGGCTGTGGCGGGCCGTCCGAGACGGGCGTGGGCGCCACCGGCACGGAGCATATGGCGTCGGGGCGTTGTCATCGAGCGGTGCGTCATGAGAGGAAGAAGAAGAACAGGGGGCGGCCGAGGAGCGAGCTTCGTATGTCGGTGTTTGTGGCGGAGGCGGAATCGGGTGGGGCATCTTCTGCGGGGCGCGTGGGGGGGTCTGCCGGCCAGCTGGCTGGCGCTGGCTTGCTTCCTGGGCCGGCACAAGGCGGGGGGGGGGAGTGGAAGAAATAGGAGAAGAAGGGAGTGGGCCTGGTGCTGCGCGTGGGGCGGTGGGCTCTTTCTCCTCCTTCCTATTTTCTATTTCTTTTCTATTCTTTTCCATTTGATTGTATTTTATACTTAGTGCTTAACCATGGTTAGTGATGGCGCTTAGGGTTTGGTTAACCATGGTGGGGTCCAGCAAGATTTCTTTTAGGGTTTGGGGATTATTCCCATAAATTGGGATTTATTTAGTAATAGCATATATATTTGTATTGTTAAAAGACATTGGTATTTACTTATGTAGTGTGGGTTTTAATTAGGTTAAATAATTAATGATCCTTCATTAATTATTTATATTTATTATTTTTATTTAGTTATTCTTAGCACATCATAAGATCCAAGCAAAAGCCAAATCACACATGGTTTATTTTAGGGTTTAAACAAAGGTGCATTTACATAAAATGTAGCACATGTGATAATGAGAGTTGGAATGCTCACATAAACATGGTAATGTCCTTATTAGGATCCCTTAATGCCAAGCTAGGGTTGGTTTTCTAGATGCCACTCATCAAAACATGGGTTACCTTACAAAAAATTTTGCAGTTGTGATTTTTTTTGTGTTGTGTAAAATTTTGGGTTGTTACAGCTGGCCCACCCGCGGAAGGCGGGGGTCGCCGGCACGGCGTGGTACACCTCCCGTCGCTCGAGCTTCTAGGCCCTCTTCGACACGTAGCTTTCCGCCCCCCGAAGATCATGAGGCAGTCGTAGTTGGCCGGGAATACCTCGTCGCCGCCTTGTTGCTCTCCCCCAACGCCGTCTGCCGGGGAGTCGGGCTGCTTCTTCTTCTTCTCCGCCTTCTTCGCCTCCTCGAGCAGGAACTTTTTCATGGTCCCACAGTCCTTGAGGAGGTGGTCAACTTTGTAGGCGTGGTTGGTATAGGGCTCATTGAGCTTTTTCTCGAAGAAGTTGAGCGTCTCCTTCGTGGAGGCCTTCTTGCCCTTCGGCTCGGTGGCGGCGATGAGCTCTGTCTCTCGTCGCTGCTTCCCTTTCTTCTTCTTTTTTGAGGCATGGTTGGAGGCACCCTCACCGGCGTGTTCCTCCCGTTTGCCTTGCCCTTGGGTCGGTCGAAGATGGCCCCCACCGCGTCTTCTCCGGACGCGAAGCTGGTGGCGATGTCGAGCAGTTCCTTCGTGGAACGCGGCTGGTTTCGCTCCAGCTCGTGCACCAGGTTCTTTTTGGTCGTCCCCGAGAGGAAGGCGCTGATGACATCCGCGTCCGCGACGTGGGAGAGCTCGGTGCACTATCGGGAGAACCGCTTGATGTAGTCCCTCAGGGATTTGCCATGCCCCTGCGTGCAGCTGCGCAGGTCCCAGGGGTTCCCTGGACGCGTGTAGGTCCCTTGGAAATGACCAACGAAGATTTCTCGGAGGTCCACCCACGAGTTAATCGAGGCGGGGGGCAGGTGCTCGAGCCAGGCCCGGGTCGTGTTAGCTAGGTAGAGCGGGAGGTTTCGGATGATGAAGGCCTCGTTGTCCGATCCCCCAGCCAGACAGGCCAGGCCGTAGTCTTCCAGCCAGATTCTGGGGTTCGTTTCCCCATAATACTTAGTGATGTTCGATGGTGAGCGGTAGCGCTGTGGGACTGGCGCGTTGAGGAGGCCGCGGCCGAAAGCCCGGGTTCCTGCGGGGGGTGGTATGTCCCCTCGATCATGGTCGTGGGGCCGCCGCTCGGCCGGTGGGCTCACGCCGGCCATGCCTAGGATCGCAATGCCGCCACGGCGCGGGTTGTAGTCCCGCGCCGACCGAAGGCTCCCGGTCTCTTTCGTCGCGCCGCCGCGCACAGAGAATGGCTCGTGCGTCGCGGATCGGTCCCGGTCGTTCGTGCACGGGAGGAACGCCGAGCTACGGACGAGACGCGTGCCGACGATGCCCCCACGCGGGGGTGAGACGACGCTTGGTGGCTCGGGTCGGACCGTGCCGCCGATATCGGGCTTTCCTCACGGCTGCTGCGCTGCGAGGTTAAGCAGCTCCTGGATCTCTCGTTTGGCCCTCTGCTCCTCTGGGGTAGCAGGTTCGGGGAGCCATTTGCATGAGTGTGGCGACGCCGCCGCGATGTTCTCGGCGGCTCGGGGGGAAGAGCGAGGTCTGGCCTCCATCCTCTGGATGTGCCGATGGACGTCGCGGGCACGGGCTCGCGCGTTTCCGCCCAGCCTCGCGCGTCGTTCGCCCTCGCGGCGCTGATTTGCAGGACGATAGTATTCGCTGCCGCGCCTCTCGCTGGACTCACGCCCGGTGTGTGACTGGTTGCCTCCTGCATCGAAGGCCGGGTCGGTTGGGTCGTATTCGTCGGCATAGACGTGATCCTGGTCCCATGGCTCTTCTGCCGCTCCGTGGCCTTGAGGATCGTGCGGCGGGGTCGCCTTCAGGGTGACCTCCGGGGCTTCCTCGGGATCGGCCTCGACGTCGGCCATATAGCACTCACGGGAGGGATGACCGCTTCCCCCGTCGGAGCCTAAGTCCGAAAGCTCGTCGGACTCCTCAGATGAGAGGATGTCGAGGACCAAGTCGTGACTGAAGTCAGCCATTGCAACGAACCCGATGTCGCCGCGCCCCTCCCCGTAGACTCCCTGTGCGAGGTTGGCACGGCGGTGGGTGGGCCCAAAGGTGGCCTCTGCCCGCAGTGTCGCGCCGTCATCTCCGCGATCTTGCGGAAAAGGCCTTGCCTACCCTCCGCGGGTGTGGCAGGATTGCCCCCCGGGGTCCGTCCTCCGGGTGGCGTCACGTGGAGGCCCTCGAAAGCCTCGATGGTGGTACGGACATCGGGGAGGGGCGGAGGGGTCGCGACCCCCCGCAACGCCCACTCCTCAGTGATGATGAAATCCAGGCTCCCGAAGCATACGAGCGCTCCAGGGGCCCCGGGCGTAGCGTGGCTTCCCATCCGGAGCCTTGGTTGGGTAGTCGAAACACGCAAGGCCCCTACCTGGCGCGCCAACTGTCGGTGTTTCGTAAAAGCACCAACTAGTAAATTTATAGATGTGCGTTTATGCCCGAATGGTTCGCTAAGAGGACACAGGGAAGTATACTGGTTCGGGCGAGGGGCCCTACGTCCAGTTCGAATGGGTTGTGTTACTTAGCGGCGGTTTGTAGTAGGGGATAAAAACGGTTCGAGAGAGGGAGGGGCTCTCAAGTCTCTGTGATTGAGCGTGGTGCTAATATCGTGGCGTAGGAAGTGTGTGTGTGGTATACGCTACCGGGTGATGTTGTCTCATGATTCAGTTCGTGGCCTGCCCTCCCTTTTATAGATGAAGGGAGGGGTGGCCTTACATGCGTTCCTTAAGGGTGGAATGGACGTGTCGTTCAAAGGAAGAAAAGAAGAAAGAAAAAAAGGACAATGGTGGAGTGGCTCGTCTGCCCTCCTAGGGTCGGGGCGTTCTTCTTTCTCGTGCGGCTTACGTCGTCGTGAGTTATTCGCCGGTGTTGTCGCGTCGCCGGAGCGCCTGCCTATGCCCTCACAGTGGACGGAGAGGATGAGCAGTTGATTAGAGCCTTTGTCATATCGGGTTGGTCGTAATGGCGTTGTACGGCACAGGCATGGGTCGTGGCAGATGGGTTGTCCGGACAGTCAAGCCATTAGGGTGATCGGACGGTGCGCCATGCCCTACTCTGGTCAACAGTGCGGTCAAACGACGTTCCATGCCCTGCTCTGGCTAACAGTGTTGTCAAGGACTCACGTCCATGTCCTGCGCTGGCTTACAGTATGGTCAAAGATCCCCGTCCATGCCCTGCTCGGGGCATAGGCGGATTGGACACTGGTTGACTCGTCACGTGGGCATCTGGCTACAGCGCCGTTGTCCGGGCTTGGGGCGCAAGCCTGGGTCGCTTCCGGGCGAAGATGCGTGCGGGGGTCGTGGCGAACCGTGGACGCCCCGGGTCGGGCTCGAAGACCCTCCCGTTCGGCCGGGGGGTCGTGACGAGCCGCACCCGTGGGTCGTGGGTTCCGACCCCCTCCGTTCGGGGCCGCGGCGTGTTCCATTCGCGGGCCTCCCGCCTCGGCCTGGTTGGGCCCCTTTGTCGTGGGAGCAGGCGACGGCTGCGGGATCCCCCCTTCGATGGGGCGGACAGTGCTAATGATGGCTTGCTTCGGTTGTTTAGCCCGGGGCTTAACAGCCGGTTGTTTGGCCCCGACAATGTTTGTATCATTAAGTACCTTTTAGTAATATTTTGTATTTTCTTATGTGTCTATCAGTATCTTTAAGTATTTTTCAGTAATATTCATTATTTTCTTTAGTGTGCATCAGTATTTTTTATTTTTTGTAAGTATCTTTAATCAGTACTTTTCTAGTATATTTAAGTAGCATTCAGTAGTAGTGTCTACTAGCTTTCAGTAATCAGCATTTTCTTTTCAGTGTGATTCATTATTTTCTTTCAGTAATAATCCTTATTATCTTTAGTATTACTCAGTATCTTTAAGTAGTTGTCAGTATTTAGGTAATATTTAATCAGTATTTTCTTCAATGTTGCTCAGTATTTTTATTTAGTAATAATCAGTATTATCTAAAGTGTTACTCGTGTATCTTTCAGCAATTATGAATAACTTTCTTCAGTATATTTCCATCGGTTTCCTGGTGTTTAAGTAGCCTTCAGTATTTATGAACATTATCTAAAATGCTGCTGTGGACAGCCCGGCATGTTGCGTCTGCGGTGCAGTGGAGGAAACAACTGAACATGTTCTGTTCCAGTGCGTGAAGGCCATAGAATTCTAGTGTGCGAGGTAAGTGGCGTGCAGCTACCACAATCAGAAATCGCTATCGACGACACTCACTTCTTGAAGATCAGCGCCGCAACACAACAATAGCACAATCTGCAAACTCGTTGCGCTACTATGCTGTTGCCTCCACAAGGCACAAGCTCCCCGAAGCTGCTGCTGCTGTCTCCACGAACTCGCCGGCGCTCCTGCTTGCCTGCAACCACAGCCCACACGAACGGCACGATCCTGCTTCTGCGGATACCGAGCAGGATGTGAATGCACGGTGCGAAACGCACGGGCGCTGCTGGTTCCGTCACTCGCTCGAGCTCCTTGGAGGCCGCACCCTCGCTCGAGGAAGCCATAGCCGCAGAGTATGAGCTCGATTCGACGAGGAGGCCGCAGGGCACGACATGGACGCAACGCAAGCAAGGTGGTCCGCGTCGAAGATGCTGCTACCCTTGACGCAGAGCCTCCTCGTCGGTGGGGGAGAGGGCTGGGCAACAGGCCTCCATGAGCTGTCGTCGGTGGGGGAAGGGGCCGACGCTGCCGCTGCTGGTGGGGAAGGGGGCCGCCGTCGCTACTGCTAGTGGGGGAAGGGGGCCGCGGCGTCGCCGTCGCTGCTGGGAGGGGAGGTCGGGAAGGGGCGCCGCCGCCGTTGGAGTCTCGGACGGGAGGGGCGCGCTGCCAGCAGATGCGCGTCGGGGCGATAATTTTGCGTCGGGGTGGGTGGAGGGGTGGACGGGTTGGTGGAGTCAGACCGGGTGGGCAGGTTGTCAGGTTATGTCGTGGTGTAGAATAGTTATTATACATTTAAAATATAAAATAGTTTTTTTATATATATATATATATATACACGACAGTGCTATTGTACACCCTATAGCTATATAGAACTACACACCATGAGACAACCAACGGACCGCGCGTCGCCTGACCCACCCCACACACGCCTCCGGTCCACGCGCCCCGCACCCTGCGCAGACGTGCAGTGCCCTGCTTCTGCTTTTTTGGCGTGATGATGGACACGCATGCAGTGTACTGCAACACTACTCCTAGACATAGTACTAGTAGAGCCCACCTGGATCTCACGTACTAGCCCACTATATGGTCTTCGATGTGTTGCTTTTAGCTTAGCCCACTATATGGTCTTCGATGTGTTGCTTTTAGCTTAGTATACAGTAGCCAAACACACAGTATCTTTAGGTATTTTATCAGTATTTTGTCAATATCTACTTGCAGCCGATGCTATAACTTCAGTATTTACTAGGATTTTTAAGTAGCTGTCCGTATCTTCTAGTATTTTATCAATATCATTAAATCTTTTTTGTTTAGTACTGTAGCTGTGTACAACCAGTACTATAGCTTCAATAGTTGTCGGTATTTCAAGTATTTTGCTTATATTTTTAATTATTCTATCAGTATATTGTTAGTAGCTTAGAATAACGGCAAGTATAACTTCAGTATTTTATCACTAATGGTAAGTATGCTGCCAATATTTTATTAGTATCTAGGTGCCGATGCTATAACTTTAGTATTTGCTAGTATTTTAACTAGATATCCGTATATCTTCCAGTATTGTATTGGTATCGTTAAGTATTTTTTGTTTAATAGCCTTTTATAGCTAGCATTATAGCTTCAGTAGTTATCAGTATTTCAAGTATTTTGTCATTAATTTTGATATTCTGTCAGTATAATGTTAGTAGCTTAAAACAACCAGAAGTATAACATCAATATTTTATCAGTAATAATAAGTACTCCCTCCGTCCCTAAAAAGGATGTCGTCGTGGGATGCGTGCCACAAGTTTGACTTGATTTATAAAAAAATACGTGCAACATTTATATCTCTAAATAATTTTGTTAAAAAAACTAGATCCAAAGATCTTTCCGATGATACTAATTATGATACTAATCGATGATATTTATTATTTATTAAAATTGCCGGCATTTGTTTCTCGGGAAACGCGGTGACATCCTTTTAAGGACGGAGGGAGTATACTATTAGTATTTGTCAGTAGCTTAATATAGCCGGTAGTATAAATATTTTATCAGTAATGGTAAGTAGGTTATTAGTATCTTTTTTACAGTATGTTGTTAATATGCTCTTAGGTCAGTTTGGTAATCCCCTACCTGATACTAGTAGGTAAGGGCAAGCCACGAGTCTTTGTATTACTGCATCATTCACATGCTGCACACACGTGACCAATGGGTACAGCTAGCCTCGGGGCTCTCAATGCATTGGTCACTGGCTTTTGGGAAAAAAATAAAAAAAAAAGTGCATAAACGTAGTAGCAGGAGTGTGCACACCGGAGCAGTAGCACTGTAGCAGCGTGGGGCACTCGCATGGCCGCGTCGTGGACCGGAGCAGGTGGGCCTACGGGGCGCACGTGGGGTCCATCGCATGCAGCGCATCAACGCTCAGCGCGTGGGGGACCACATGGGTCGCTGTAAAACGGGCGCGCGGGTGCATCGGGGGCCGAGGTATCGAGGAGATCGGGCGCTTGGGTCTGGCGCGCGCGGAGGGTCTGAGGGAGCTGGTTGGGTGTGTGGGTCCAGGTATAGAATACCGCTATATATATGAATTGCTCTCTCTCTATATATATATACTAGGGGAGATGCACGTGCGACACGCACGTGTCTATAAAAAAAATCTTCATAAGAATAATATTAATTAATTTTTGAAAATAAATTAGTATAACTACAAAAATATTGTCTCATAAAAAAATTCATATGCAAAGACCTTAACGATAAAGCCCGATTTTTGTAATTCATAGAAGGAGTCTCAAACTTATATCACCATTGGCTAGTCACAAACTCATAAAAATTTACTTATAGTGTCATGTGTAAATAGTGTCATGTGTAAATAATGTTCTTTGTAATGCATAGAAGCATAACAACAAAATAGTATGTGTAAAAGCTTTCACAAACTCAAATCAATATTATTGCAGACCCGAAGTAATAAACAATTACGATCACCTCTATCCTAACTGAAAATAAAAGCATATTGATCTAGGCATACATATATACTTAGTTGCTCTATAGAGAACTTATAGTATCTTCTAATGATAGCACTGAAAAAATGCTTGGACATGTACAGTCATACCATGCCTAATACAATTAAAAAATGATGCAAAAAAAGAATAACTTCAAAAGAACTCAATGTTAAGATATCAATGCAATAGGAAGTTTGTACAATATATATGCTTTGCAAACAAAAAAGATTGTTGGACATGTCATACAGTCATGCCATGTCTGACACAATTGAAATTGATGCAAAAAGAAATTCAGAACTAAAACCTTAATGTTAAGATATCAACGCAATGAATCCTTATGGTTGACATTTAAAATGTAAATAGGCAGTTTCTCATACATGAAAGATAACTGTGCATGTACTGGTGAATGGAGCAAAATATGAGTGCAGGGACCTAACGAGTGCCATTGATCATAACATTAAACATTAATGGATAGAGGCTCTTTGGATCACTAGTACACAGTATTTGTGTTGACGGTGGGGTTTCATTTTTACAGGCGGTTTTAGTTGACAAACGCCTGCGCAAATCGACCGGCGCTCTCCAAAATTTTAGAACCGCCAGTGGAAAAGTAATATCGGGCGGTTCATTATGCCAACCGCCAGTGCAAATGGTCACATTAACACCGGGCGGTTTGCATAATGAACCGCCAAATGATAATGACCATTATCACCGGGCGGTTGCTAACACCACCGCCTGTGAAAACATGGGACATTTTACACAGGCGGTTGGCTTATGTCAACCGCCTCGGCCGTTATTCACCTATATATACCCACCTTCTTCCTCCTCTCCACCTCCAATGTAAGCGTAGGCCGAGCACTTAGCCATGGTCGGAGCTTTGGAGGTCAGCATTTGAGCCAATACAAGGGGAGAGGTTTTGATCCCGATTTCTTTGGAGGAGGTAGCTAAAAAAGGTTAGTTTATGTGTTTCTTGCCTCATTTCCTTCTTTTTTCCTTAATTCCCGCCACTTTAGAGATCTAGGGTTTTACCTCAAGAGAGAGAAGAGCTCAAGAGAGAGAAGAGTAGCTAGGTTTTTTCTTCAATAATTCTAGTCACTTTTTATTTAGGGGTTCACCTTTTGTAGCTATGGTTTATCTTTTTTTTAAGTTTTATTAGCTACTCTTATTTAATTGTTTAGTGTTATTTATTTATATTTAGTTTAATTAGCTGGTAGTGATATTTTTAGCTAGGTTGTTATTAATTATCTAGTTTTAGTTATTTTGAATTTTTCTACATCTTGAGGCTTTGAATTAGTTTTTTTGTTTAATTATTTAGTTATGTTTCGTTAAATTAAGTAGTGGTGAGGCTTTTTATTAGGGTTTTAGTTACTAGTCTCGCTTTTAATTGTTTTGGTTTCATCTAAAAATTGTCAATTCTTAATTATTTTGTTATATATTGTTTAATAAAGTATTCTTTGGTTATTTTATTAGTAACTAGTCTTGCTCGGATATGTACTATTTCAGAAATATACAAGTGAGGAGTCATTTTCATCTATATATACTCTTTCGAACGAGTATACTTGATCATATAAAGGTTAGTTAATAATTAATATAAATAAACATCTATGTCTACTTTGTAGTGTTTACAATATATAAATCTACTAAACTTTTAACAGTAACGATGGATAGAGCCTTACGGATGTATAACTTAGGCAGTAGATCCATTATACATACCGAGGTTCGAAATTTATCGATCTTTGCGAAAAACTATGCTTTGAGAACACGTAAGAGACACATATATTGCCCTTGCTCGATTGCGGGAATATTGTTGTTTATGAAGACACAAAACCAATCTTAAATCATTTGGTCTGCCGAGAATTTATGGAAGATTACTTGATTTGGACAAAGCATGGAGAGGGGTAGCTCACGCCGTATATAGTTGGAGACTCTCGCGAACCTCGTAAGCGAATGTCCCGGATATGCTTGTTGATGATATTAGTCGGTTCCTACATGAGACTCATCAGCATTGTCCCCCAGTGAGTGAACATGTTGTGCCCGATTTTCATGATGATGCGAATGTTGGAGGAACCGAGGACAATGTAGGCGAAATGATGGATGAAGATGCGGAACCGATTCTTTGCACTATTGCGTCGTCATCATGAGATCCATCAATGTTCTTTATGAAAGGTATGGAGGCCTTAGAGAAGGCAGCAGCAGAGCCATTGTACGATGAGACTAAAGGTTGTACAAAAGAATTCACAACTTTACGATGCGTCTTTGAAGCCGTTGATGTTGAAAGCAAGATATGGATGGTCCGATGCCGCCTTCGATGCATTATTGAGTACTCTCGGAGATATGCTTCCAAAGGAGAACAAAGTGTCACGCTAACACGTACTATGCAAAGAAGCTAATCGTCCACTTACTATGAGTGTCCGAGAAGATCCACGCTTGTCGAAATCATCGTATCCTATATCGAGGTGATTACAAAGACTTGGACAACCGGTCCAAATTGTGGTGCAAGTCGGTACAAGACGAAAAAAAGACTATCTACAAGAAGAGAACAGACCTCCATTTCTAAAGGGAAAAAGAGAAAGAAGACTCAACAGAAGTTCAAAACCCCGCACTAAAAAAAAAAATGAAGAAGAAGACTACTACGCCACAGAGAAGGGTTCCCGCTATGGTCATGTGGTACCTTCCAAGTAGTAGATCGGTTGAGGTGTTTGTTCGCAAACCCGAGGACGCAGAGCTTATGACTTGGCATGTTTTCGATAAGCACAAAGTAGATGGTAAGCTTCGACATCCTGCAGATGGCAAGCAATGGCAAAAATTCAATGAGGACCACCTAGAATTTGCTAAGGAGACAAGAAATGTCGGGGTTCGCGACTGCGGTACCGATGGAATGAATCCCTTTCTTGAAAAGGAGCGATAAGCACAAAGACATGGCCGGTGATCCTCACCATCTACAATCTGCCTCCACACTTGCTACAAAAGCGAAAATATCTTTTGCTAACCATTCTTATTTCGGACCTACACAACCCGGGTGTTGACATGGATGTATTCTTGGAGCCATTAATGGAGGAAATGAGAATATTATGGGATACAGGTGTCGCCATGTTAGGCGAATACCGGAAAGAGTCATTCACACTAAGAGCAATTATTTTTGTTACAATCAACGATTACCCGGCTCTCTTTGTATTGTCGGGACAGTTCAAGGGCAAGGTTGGTTGTGTAGTATGCTTGGATGAAACATTTTATGTGTCCCTCAATGCCTCCAACAAGATAGTGTACATGAGACACAGGCGTTTCTTATCACAAGGTCATAGGTACCGCTTGCGAAAGATGGATAAGTACTTTGACAATCATGATGAACTAAGGTCCACTGCTCCATCAGGTAATAGTAAAGGTCACAGAGTATATGAGATAGTTAAGAACATCAAGTTTGTATTTGGTAAGAAGACAAAAGATGGAAAAGTAAGAAAGGATATAAAGCCAACTCCTGGGGCTACATTCAAGAAGATGTCAATTTTCTTTAAGTACTTGCCATATTGGAAAGAGCTTGACGCACGACACGCGGTAGATGGTATGCACATCCGTAAGAATGTGTTTGAAAGCATAATTGGTACCTTGCTAGACATAAAAAGGGCAAGACAAAGGAAGGATTGAGTTCACGTCAGGACCTAGTCAATTTGAATATAAAACCTGAACTTCACCCGGTATTGCTAGATAATGGAAAGTACCACCTCCCAAAGAACAAGCTACAACTTGAGCACGGATGAGAAACATGCCATGTGCGTGTGGTTGAAGAAATTGAAAGTTCCACTGGATTCTGCTCCAACATTAAGAGCATTGTGTCAATGAAGGACCTTACACCGACTAACTACAACTCACATGATTGTCATGTGATGTCGACAACTTTTCTCCCTATTGCCATCGGGGCTATAAGTCCGGTGTTCTTAAAGATGGCAATCACACGGTTGTGCTTTTTTTTAACGAGATATCACAAAAGGTAATTGATCAAGAGCGGTTGGAGTCTCTTCAGAATTTGCAGCGGAGACATTGTCACAACTTGAGATGTGTTTCCCGCCTTCTTTCTTCGATATAATGGTACACCTTGTCGTGCATTTGGTGCCACAAATACAGGCATTGGGTCCCATGTATTTGCATGAGATGTGGACATATGAGCGTTTCATGTCAATTCTTAATGGGTACGTAGCCACTCGTGCTCGATCCCGAGGCATCTATGATAGAGGGGTACACTACCGAAGAGGCCATTGAGTCCGGAGGTCCATTCTCGCAATACTTGTCTAAAAGACCAAATTGCAATAGGTTTGCCTCCGTCTCGACATGAGGGTAGACTATATGGGTGTGGGAGGATGGGTCGGAAATCATTCATCCCGTCGGACTACAATATTGTCCTCGAGACGCATCATAGCATCCTACATCAGCTCTCAATAATGGATCCTCCGATCAAACAACACATACAAGAGCTAAGTGATCGGAACCCCGGGCAAACAGAGGATTGGGTATCGAAGGAACATAAGCGTCGATTCACGACATGGCTAATGGAGCGTAACATTCCAAATGGAGACACAATTGAGCAACAAACTATCAAGAGGTTGGCAAATGGACCATCTCGCCAGTCACATCATGGCAGACCTTTGACATTAGTGGCTTCACATTTTGTACTACTTCTAGGGACAAAAGAGCATGGCGCAAAACAAGTGGTGTTCGTTGCGAGGCCATAGATGATTCGGATGAAACCGCTACATACTTTGGCTTCATTGAGGAGATATGGGAACTAGACTATGATTCATTTAAAGGCCTGTGTTTCGATGCCAATGGATTGATGACAACCATATCACCGTGGACAACTATGGCTTGAGAGTTCTTGATCTAAGTAAAGTAGGCTACAAGGATGATCCTTGGATCCTTGCTAACCGTCTGCGCACAGGTCTTCTATGCCGAACAGATCCTTTGTAAAGAAGAGAAGAAAAGTAGCGACAAGACCAAGCATATAGTTCTTCCCGAAAGGAAAAAGCAAGCTATAGGAGTTGATGGTGTAATTGACCTAGATGACTTCAACCACTTCGGACACATGTCTCTCTTCAATGATCATCAAGTAAAGATTAGAAATGTTGAGCGAAATATCTCCAAGAATTCATTACCATTGGTGCGCCACGATGGAGAAGGAAGAATAGTAGCTGGCTAGGTAGATTTTGTATTAGTTAAATATATATTAGTCAATGTTATGTGTAACAATTTATCAGTTTTAATTGCTACTTATAAATTGTTCTCTCTAGGTATTGCTCTTCAACTTATTTAAGTCCTTTTGTTTCTATTTATTTAAGTCCTTTTCTTTCTACATGTTGTAGTCTAAGTAAAGTAAAGAAATATTCTATATACTTGTAAAATTAAGAATTAATCAAATATCCTAAAATAAAGATATTAAAACTATATTGTAGAAACAAATATCCTAAAATAAAGACATTAAAACAAAACTGTAGAAATAAATATCCTAAAATAAAGATATTAAACAATAATGATGAGAAACACTTAAAAACAAATTTCGAAACAATTTTCACAGGCGGGTTGAACAAAAACAACCGTCGGTGAAGATGTATTTTCAACGGGCGGTTGTCATAGTCACCCGCTTTGTGAAAATCATCTTCACAGGCGGTTGTCATAGTCAACCGCCAGAAAAATTGGTTTTCACAGGCGGGTGACTATGACAACCGCCCGTGAAAATGCTTCTATATATATAAGACCGGGGCGCGACACTTAGCGAAAAAAATCGAACTCGGTGGGCGCGAACTCAAGCTGTGAGCGCCGCCCAGCTGCCGGAATTCTCCGCCACCGCATTTCGCCGCCCCGCCGACTACTCGCCCGCCCACGGCCAACCTCCTCCGAGCCTGCGCCCCCGCCCGCCGTTGTGCGCCACCGCCGCCAAGAGATGCCTCCGGAGGTCCTCCGCCGCCGCATTTGCGCGACCGGCCGCCACCGCCGTTGCGCCACCGCCCGCCGCCATCGCGCGACGCCCCGACGACAGTCGCCGCCACGGACCACGTAAAAGGCTGCGCGCTGCCCCCCACTAGCCTCGAATCCCGCCCGGCGTTGCCCTCGGCCGGGGGAGGCGCCAGCGGGGCGGCCGCCGCCAGTTGCGGTGCCCTCGCGCGAGCGGACGACGCGGCGTAGGGCACCGGCCGCCGATGGGCTGGTGGGCCGCTGCCACGCCTTTTTTTTTCATTTTAATTTTTGTAAATGTGGGCCCTTTGTTGGGCCCTTTAATGGCCCAATGGTGGCTTTTTTTGCAAATTTTTTTTAGAATATTATTATATATTAATTATATAATTATAAATGTAATAATCACATTTAAAAATAATTGTAAATGATTTCTTTCCTTCATAAATATTGTAATATAAAAAGCTAAATAATTCTATGGCAAATATTATTTCCTTTATCACATTATATAAATGTAGTAATCACATTTAATATTGTAAATGATTTCTTTCCTTCATCAAGTTTCCTAGGCCCAACAGTGGCTTTTTTTGCAAATTTTTTTAGAAAATTAGTATAAATTAATTCTATTATTATATATATGTGTAAATAATTATAAATGCAAAAATCACATAAGGAAATAATTGTATCATTTGAAATAAATTCTATCATTACATAGAAATGTAAAAAGCTAAATAACTCAAAAAGAAATATTATTTCCTTTATCACATGTGTGTAAACATGTTTTTTTTTCTTCGATTATTTCCAATAGCATATGTGTAAATATATTGTGTAAATATATTGGAAATAATTAATGTTGCAAATGACTTAGAAAAAGATAGAGAAGCAATGATTATTGCAAATGACTTAGAAAAAGCTAGAGATATATTTCTTTCCTTCTAAAATATTGTAAATGACTTAACATTTATTAGTGACTGAGTACTTAGTGGTTGTGTTAATATTTTATGTAAATTCTATTATTTCCTAGTGTATGTAGAGAGTGCCTATTGTATGTACTAATATTTTATGTAAATGTAATAAATATTGTTGCTTTCTAGTATTTCCTTTATCATATGTGTGATATTAGCAATTCTAGAAAAGCAATGATTATTGTATGTGCTAAGTACTTTCTCTCCAATGACTAAGTACTTCCTTTATCATATGTGATAAGTACTACGAGTACAATGATTACTTCTAGGTTTGATTTAGTGTGTTATTGACTTAGTGTACTAATGACTTATCATTTTTTACATGACTTAGCATTACTAAATAGAAGATGACTTCTCCAAAATCCGGAGAGCATGCAGATGACCAGCGCGTAGAGTCGCCCAATAAGGTTGCTACACCCCTGGACCAACGGTTAGTATGACATAATTACGTTCTTTGGAACGATGACTTATAGAAATGAAGAACTCACATACTTATTGGCCTTGCATTTTTAGAACTACAAATCCTCAGGCACAAGAAGAAGAAGAAGAAGAAGAAGATTACCATGGTGACATGTTAGAAGAAGAAGAAGATGACGGAAACCGAAGTGATCCATGCCCTAGCATAGATAGACAACCTCAACGTAGTGTAGACCCGCATTATGATCCAACTATCGATGAGGTACAGTCATTACATACATGCCAATGTTTTCATTGATCCCGTAAAAATAGGCTCCGCTCCATGATGCGTTTGTAAATATCGTGTAGGAGGTTTTGTCTCAATTGCGGGAGATTCCGGCCGAGGAAGAAGAAGTGCCGGAAGGAGAAGCCCCGTAAAACAACCGAGACAACCACCTCGAAGTCAAGGAAAAGGAAACGCACGGATCGAAAAACGAGGTGAAAGAGGGACGAACAAGTGGCCGAGAAAGCGGACCTATGTTATTCCCGACATAAGCCCAAAAGGAGAGCCATTAGTGTCGATGCGGTGGCGGCCAAAATAAGAAATGCGATTGGTTTCTTGGTCGGGATAAGCTTGACATCACAATCCGAGGTGGGCGGATGTGACCGTAGCTACACGAAAAAGACTTATGGAGAAAGTTCGGTGAAAGGTTTGTCATCCCTACGGGACCGATAAAATTGTGAAAGAGTATTTCTTCAAGCAGTTGCAACGTCATTCGAAACTATAGATCGGAAATGAATATCAAATATCTGAAGAAGGGTAGGGATCCAACGAGTAAGTATAAGATCACCGGGCCGCGATGGGCGATTCGGGGCTCGGAAGGAAGATCCAAACTTTCCAAGCCAAGAGCGAAGCCGCTTGAGCTAGCAAAGAAGAACAAGTACCACCACCACCTTGGCACAGTGTGGTTACAAGAAATAGATTCAAGTGGCGGGCGGGAGGAGGAAGAGCTCAAGAAACAAGGCAAGCCCTGCCCTCTTAGAGGAAGTTGGTGAGAGGACGGCGAATTGGTCGAAAGCTAGAGGAACAAAATAAACTTCTACCGGTTTGAACTGTCCCGATGAAATGACACCGACAAGAGAGAAAATTGTGGAATTGGCCGCGGATGTCAAAGAGGGAAGATTCAAGCCACAAAGGGAGAGGGACATCTTGACTATAGGTCTAGGCAACCCCGAGCATCCCGGTCGTGGTACGAGGAATATCATCGAAGAGGGGATGGAAAGAGGGATTTGGTGAAGAGTGGTTGGGCATGTACAAGAAAAAAGATCGATACAAGGAACATATGAAAGATTTCTATGAGGAGCAGGCTAAGGAACAATTCAACAAAATGATGTCCGATTTCCTAACAAATCCTCGATCCTAAGATAATACGAAGCTAGCTAGTGCAATGTACGTTCAACGACCAAGCACATAAGGTCCGCAGATGCAGATCGTCCCCCCCGACAAAGAAGCGGCCGGTCCTCGAGGAGATGATTCCTGCCATGTCCACACAATCACCTGGCTTTCCAAGCAGTGTGGGGTCTACGGGCAACAAAGACCGCTTCCCAGTGGATGATATCGAAGCACCGACACCCTGCAAATTGCTGATACGATATGGTATGAAGCATGTTCGTACAAAGGAAGTTGCCATGGGCTTTGCAATCCCGGGACGTGACTACCACCATACCATCATACCGTAAGAGTACTGCAGGGTAGAAGTGCATACGGTCGCCCCCCGGCTATGAGGAAGATGTGCTTGAAATTCCAGGCCCCGACAATGTTGAGACACTCGGACAGGCCATTAACACTTTCATCCTATGGCCTCGACGAGGCGTGGAGTTGACGCAGCCACCACAACCGCAAAGCAACCACCAACCGGCGAAGTGTTGCCGAAACTCAAGAGTCACAAGCATGTGGAAGTTGTTCCGGACCCAACCCCGATATCACCATGTCCCCAATCTCCTCCACCTAATATACAATCACCGCTAGCCAATCCTGTTGAAACCCCACAGTCATCACCTAAACCTACAAGATCTCCACCACCACAAGCCAATCCTATTGAAACCCCACCAATCAATGATCCAGCTCGTGCTTCCCCACCACCTCATGACCTCGAACAATCGCCTTGGACACCACCACCGCCCCCCAAAAAGATCCAAGAGCCACCAAAGAAGAAATTTTTGATTCCCAAATTGATCTCCCCTTTCGAGCCAAAGAGGAAAACTGCTGGAACCGCCAGGTTTTTATCAGAGATTGCACAAAGCTGCAAGTCAAAGATCGTTGACTTAGCTGAGCAGGAGAGGTCGTCAAAAGGCCCAGAGATCAATGTCTTATAGATCAGGAAGCCCACATGGGAGGATTATGAAAACGTCCCTGACAGATACATACCGGGCAGGCCTCTCCTTAGTTGGGAAAACTGAAGAAACTACCAGGTGGTATAAAAAGACTACATGACCGGTATATGAGAGCTCGCCGCCCGGCATCGACACGATCCAAGTAAGCATACCACCCTCTCTGCTTTCAGAAGTGAACGAGATACCGCTTTTGTAACCTTCGAAGATATTTGGTTGATGATAAACCTCAAGCGGCTCGATGTTCAAACTCATAACATTATTTGCATTGTAAGTCTCACTCGTCCCTAACATGTTCATCCTTTAGTATTATTGAGTTGTATTACTAAGATATCCCTTTGATGACATGCACTTGTGCCATGCAGAATGGAATATGATAAGGACGAGACCACTTACGGCCCCTGGACCAAACAAACATGAAAGCAAACGAAGCGGGTACCTTAGCCCAAAGAAAAAATGCGGAAAACGAGCACACCTTCCGGATTGGTCATGACAAGCGATGAATTAAAAGGATTAACAGAAAAAGAAGTGCCAAAGAAGATAGAAGAGTTGGAGAAGAGACACGAGGCTATCTACGCCGCATACATAGGAAATGAATTTCTTCAATTCCAAAACAGGGGAAGTGGTAATTGCACCATACAACTTCGGTAAGTCCGAAAGTGTATATATAAAAATCACGTTAACAATATGAATAGAAACACGACAATTCTGGTCCATTCTTGCGGCGACCAATCGGATATGCTTCTATATCTATCTTAGGGACGGAAGGATCTTTGGTCTTTGACTCTGCGCAGATTATAGACCGAAAGCTATGCAACGATCACGACCATCTTGGAACGGTAAGCTAACAGCCTTGTATACATACTTTTATCGCTGAAAGTTACGAAAAACTAACTAATTCTATTTGAGACCATAGGATTTACTGGTGGCACAAGATCAAGGGTGGGAAGTTCGACTTATCCGTAAAGGGCGAGGAACTAAGAATATTTCATAACCGGCCGGTAAGTAAGATATGAAGCCAGATCATGTATGTACAAGACGTAGTTAAGACGATGTTGCAAGTCAATAACAACTTCTCCTCTATGTAGTGCCACAAGCAACCACGGCTCCGCATTAATCGTGGATTCTACGTGTGCGAAGTTCATGAGACTAAACGGACGGTACCAAGAAAAACCCTTATAAGGTATAACAAATAGTCACGCTATATTTATGTCGTTACCAAGTGCAAACATATGATGTCTACAGACTTCCTTTCCAGGCGGTTGCGAGAATCATCCAAGCCCAAACACCTCACGGAAAAAAATCTATATGAAATAGTCGAGGATCTGTGCTCCTTCATCATGAAGGAAATCATTCCAAGCGAGGGGAAATACCACGAACCGGATAGCGTCTTAGCGAGGCCAGAGTTCAGAGCGCTAAGAGAGATTAGCGCTCTCAAACTAAGTCGAGATGATTATTAGAATCATCATATCATTTGCGATGAAAAACTTTGTTGTCGTGGCCACAAAATAAACTGTGATGAATATTGATGTATATATAAATGTTGTAATTAAATTAAATTGTTAATGGTGTGTATATGTATATAATTATATTGGTCCTTTGTAGCATAATTTAATAGCCTTTTGTATTCCTATCATTGCATGTAAAGATCATTGACATAAGAATAGGGAGAGACAAAGGGAGAGGGAGAGGGACAGGGAGGGAAGGAGGGCGTTTCACATTTATAAATTCAAATTTAAAACTGACGGGAAAAATATTTTCACAGGCGCCTGTGCAAATAGTATTTCCACCGGCGGTTTGTTCGTTAACGCCGGTGAAAATACTATTTTCACAGGCGGTTGGTTATGTCAACCGCCTGTGAAAATTGATTTCCTGGCGATTGACATGGGACGCCTTGATGGAAATGCTCCATTTCCATCGGCCTCCCGACAAAGCGGTACGAACGCCTGTGAAGAGGCGTCTGGAACCGCCTGTACAAATGCTCTTTGTACTAGTGGATAATAAAATAGAAATCACTGACCAGATTTGAGTATCACCTATTTTATCTATATATCTATATACTATAAAAGATGGCACCTGTTATCAACTTATCAAATTGACGACCTTGGAAATAGACAGTGTTTCGATGCACCGATGGGCGGTGGTTGGCACCTGCCAGTGCGTACCATGTGGCTGCTTGCTTGGCCTTTGTCCAACGCGAGCATCGTCATGACCTGGGCGAGGCTGCTGAGCGCGCTGTTGCTGATGCTGTGCACCTTGTGGCTTGTGGCCTCCGGGCGACTATTGATGCCTGACGGTGGATGGATGGCTGCAGCTGATACCGCCGGTGGCCTCCTAACATACATTCATATACGCACACCGGCGGAGCCAGCGCCCGGCCACCTGGGGCCAATGGCCGGGCTCCTCTCCTGGCCAAAAGACTCTGAAAGCTTAGCTACGTACACACATTTGTTCAAAAAAGCTACGCAATTACAAGAAACAGACTCCAAATTGATTCTTTAATTCTTTGGTCTAGAATAAAACTTCAATGGCTATCTAATGTTGCATGTATGTTATATAATTATTACGGTCTGTTTTGTAAGAATTTCACTCAGCTTTACAAAACTTTCTTTTAGCTTCTTCTACTAAACGGTTTTTGATGAAATAGATTTTAACTCTTCTCACATGCATAATTTTTGAAGTGAAGCCGAAAATACTTTTAGCTTCACTGGTGAAGCTGTTTTATGGGAAAAAAACTCTATAGATGATTCTAAACTAAATTCTTAGTATGGCGTTGTGTCGTGCCTAGGCTCCATAAAATTTCTGGCTCCGTCACTGTATACGCATATATTTGTTTGACAGTTCATATATTATTAAGAAAAAAACTGTAAACAGCACGCATTCCATCTCATAAAGTGTCAATATATACCAGATGAAAAATAAAAATTGAGTGTGGTCATGCAGCTGGGTACCTACTCCCTCCGTCCCAAAAAGAAGGTCGTTCTCGCTTCCCGAAAAATGACTGCCGGTAATTTTTATAAATACTAAATATCATCAATTAGTATCATAATTAGTATTATCGGAAAGATCTTTAGATCTAGTTTTTTAACAAATTTATTTAGAGATATAAATATTGTACGTATTTTCTACAAATCGAGTCAAACGTGTGGCACGAACACCCAAAACGTCATCTATTTTGGAACGGAGGGAGAATGTGCGAGTTGAATTGGACCTCATCAATAGAAGCCGTGACGGAGCCGTACCCACCCGTTCATCCCAGTGCCCGCCTGCATGTTGTTGTGGATCTCGATCGGCCGACTGGCTGCATGCCCGCCGATGGTCTATCTGCGCGCCGTCTTGGACCTCGAGCACACGTTCGCAGATCCAGGCTGGCGCGCCGTCGGCCTGATAGCCATCATGGATCCGGTTGGCCACCAGCTCGATCGCCCACGGTACCCCGCTTATGTTCGGAGGCAAGGTCGAGGAGGGAGATGAGCAATGACACGAGGCCGCATATGACGAAGATCCCAGACCAGCCTCGGTTATTACGTGAGTTTGTGTTTTTTTAGCATCTACGTGAGTTTGTGTTGGACACGGTTAGTAGGTCAAGGAGTCTTTTGTAGGAAGGTCCGGTAACGTGGTGTACACGGTCACAATATAAATGTAAGATCTCGAAGACGGACGGATCATATAACATGATATCGAGATCGAACGGTAATTAAAGAGGAAGAGTAAGATCTTAAAGATTGGAGGGTTCATGCAAGATGACACATAGATCGGACGGTTATTATAGAGGGAGAGCCCCTTCTAAAAAACTCGCTCTTTTATAGTGTGATGATATACACACTATATATGTACTTCCTCCATATATACAAAATAAATGTCGTTTTGGCCCTCCTCACAGTTTGCGATAAAAAACGTCATTTTGCCCCGCAGCTGTTATTTTGGACGGGAATACCCTCAAACTCTTCGAGTGCCGCACCGTGTATTGCGCAGGCCACCACCGCTCCGCACCGCACTTGCTCGCCTCGATTCCCGTCCACGCCGCGCAGCTAGCCTATCGTGCCTCGCTGCTTTCTTAAGGCCTGTCGCTAATCGCTGCCCTAGACATCATTTTTTACTAGAATGGAGGGAGTATGCTAAAGTAGTGAAGTGCGCTCGCATCTGGGGACGGTTGCATTCGGCGCTAAAGATCTGTACTCGAAAGTATTTTTTTCTCAAAAGCAAGCAAAAGCGAGGTAGGTCGAGTATTTTCTATTATTATTTTTTTAATTACAGGACGGAGGCGTCTTCAGTTAAGGGATTAGGATCATACGCTAAACCAAACTACTAGCTTGGCAGTCTGCACACGGCACAATCAAAATTTCCCATCAAAAACACCATGGAGACTCTCACCGCCGCCTCCGCCCTCGCCCCCGCCCTCGCCTCCGCCTCCGCCGGTGGGACGTCGCAGCAGAAACCTGCCGCCGTTGCCTCCCAGAGTCGGGCAGCGTTGCTGGATCCGACGATCATTCTCGAGGAAACCGACTCGTCCGAGGTCGTCTCCGCCTCCTGCACGGAGAGAGGCAAGACGTTCCGTGTGTCGCTCCGTCTCGCCGAGCCACCGGCGGTTTACATCCACCTGCGCACCGATGCCGAACTCCACGTTAAGCCGAAGCTGCTGTCCGCCGATGGAGACATGCTTCTCATGCACATGGTGGTATCCCGCGATCCTCCGTTGACCTGGTACGAGGACAAGTACTTGGTCTACAAGGCCCGCCTGGCCCCGGACTCGGGGAAGGAGAAGGAGAAGCTGCTGCGGCCTCTCCCACCGCAGCAGCAGTCCGCGGACCGTGATGACTCGGTCGGCCACATCGGGATCGCATGCAGTTGCAGCGACGACGACAAGGACGCCTGGGTCGTGGCGGGCTTCCGCACAAGGGTCGTATTTCGCGGCAAGGTAGATGGTGATGACGACAGCGAGGAGAGCAGCGGTGACGACGACAACGACCAGGACGAGGAGGGCATCCTCACACGCTTCAGGCCATCTTCCAATAAATGGGACAAGCAGGTTCTCTCCATCCCCTTCAACTCCGAAAAGGGTCTCTACAAGTTTGTATGGCACACAGATGATGTGGTGGCCTTTAAGGGACAAATGTTCTGGATTGACTATCACCGTGGTATGCTCTATTGTGATGTGTTCAAGCATGAGCCAAAGCTCCAATTCATCCGCCTTCCTGAAGAAATTGACATTTGGGGCGAGGATCATGACTACTGCAACGGTCGCCAATTACCTCGGGCATACAGGACGGTGGGCGTTAGCAGAGGTCAGCTAATGTTCATCAATATCGACCATGGATCGTTTGGTAGTACAAAAACTTCTGGTTTCAAGATAACTTCTTGGTCGCTGAAGGAGACTGGCAATGACAAGTGGAAGAAGAAACATGTTCTTCAAGTTGATAAGCTATGGTCACTCCCCAAATTTCAAGACTCGCCTCTACCGAAATGGGTGCCGGAGTACCCCGTCGTGGATAAGAAGGATACGAGCATCCTCCACTTCATCCTAAGGGAACGTCAATACGACGCAAAGGCTTGGATAATTACCATTGACATGAGGAGTGAGGAGCGGGAAAGGGCGCTGAAATCCTATGACCCCTTCAAGAATAAGCTGAAACTGGTCGTTAAAGGTTCTAGTGTGGATGCAGCAGAGATCTTTTTTGATACGCCTCTCATCTCCTGTGATTTTGATCATCTGACGAACGAGCAGCCTAAAGGTAATAATACACGTTCATACTGTTTTATTTTCTTTCTATCTATTGCAGAGGATGCATCATTGTATAGTGAAGATGCATGTGGCAATCACGCACCTGCTGGAAATATGTTTCTTTTGTTATTGCATACATTTACTAGTTTATTTAGGACAAGGTAGAGATCAAAACCAGTCAAGAAATAGCTACAACATAGATGATTTATAGAGCCACTTGTAGCAGCTGCCTCTACCAAAGGGCCTCTATATATAAATGGGTTCTGATGGCCAAAATCGAACTTATAGTTCAAGTTCCAAAAATAGACTTCTTCCTAAATATATAAGGTACATATAAGGATGGTACGTTAATATATATTATTGTCGATCTCTATGCTACTTTCGTAGAGTTCAGTCCCCACTAATGTGTGTGGAAGGGCTCTGTTTTGGAGGTAATTTATAGTTTTACCTGCATTTTATATGGTTTGTCAATTAAATTGCTTTGATGTTCTTTAGGTTAGAGTTTAATGAGTTTATTCTTACAACTTTGGTATATATTACCCAGTCTCGGTTGGAAGAGATGATACTATGTCCTATGTATAACTCTGCATTTTTTAATCATGTACTCAGGAAGTGGTGCTGATACTACTAATAATGAAGTGAAATCCACTCCGGAGAGTAACAAGCTTGAACCTCCTTCACCCGCTGAAGACGACACCACTAACAAAAGTGTTGCTAGGCGGCTGCAAGATCCGAGTGAGTTTATTCTGTGATTTTTACAACTTTGGTATAGCCCAGTCTCAGTTGGAAGAGATGATATTATGCCCTGTGTATAACTCTGCATTTTTTTAATCATGTAATCAGGAACGATTAACAAGCGTAAACGTACCTCGACTGAAGGCAAAAGTGGTCGGAAAAAACTAAAATCTACTATGCGTGGAGCTAATAAGGTGACGAATTTATATATCTTCATCTAAACGACACACAAATTTCTCCTTCATACTCTCCTTTGCATGCTCGAGTAACTGTTTTTTTTTTTTCAAATCAACATTTTTCATTGATTTGTTATTTTGTCACATCAACAAATTTCATCCATTATTGCCCAGTAGCGTTTATCTCACTACTGTATCTTAGTATTATACTATTACTAATTAGAGGTCTCATAGAGATATCATGTTAATTCTAATGAGATGTGCGGGGAAACAATATAAATCCTAAAATTCTCTCAATAATGAGAAATATTTAGCCTCCAATTCTGTAGACTCTAATCATGATTGCTGATAATAATCATTAGATATATTGTAATTGACAAAAAATTACCAACCTCTACCATTACAAAAATACATAAAGTAAGCCATAATTACATCTAAGTTATCCACCTCTGTCTTTTACGAAAGATAATTCAAAATAATCCTTATATTAAATTTATATATAAATTACCCACATCTACTATTATGAAAAATAATTTAAAGTAACTCTCTAAATTTGCATATAAATTACCCACTTTTACCATTATCAATCATAATTCAAAACAATTATGAAAGATAGTTTCAAATAATCCTCTAACTTTGCATCTAAATCTCACACACACACACACACACACACACACACACACACACACACACATATATATATATATATATATATATATATATATATATATATATATATATATATATATATATATATATATATATATATATATATAAGATAATTTAAAATAACCCTAGTGATTTTATAAATTACTAACCTTTATCATTAATACAAAGTAATATACTAAGTTTGCATTCAACCTGCCATATGCTCCCTCCATCCCTAAATAACTGTTGTTCTTACTTCTCAAGAAATAATTATGACTAATTTTATATAAAAATTATTAATATTTATGGTAAATAATTAATATCATTGGATAGATTGTTGAATATATTTTTATATTAAATTCACACATTTTCTATAAATCTGGTCAAACTTACGGCAAGGAAACTAAAAACGATAGTTATTTAACGGCGTAGGGAGTATACCATTATGAAAAATAATATAAAGTATTACATGTATATTTGAATCTATACCTCAACCATTATAAAAATAAACAATAATATCTCTCAAATCTACATTTCTATATCTATATCTATATACCTATAATTTCTCTCCATGTTTTTTGCACCTTGTTTTTTTGTATGGCCCTCCTAGCTACTGGATAACAGAGAGTTAGTTTATTCTGTGTGGACTTCTATATATAACCCGTACTTATATGAGTTAGAATAGCTCTTGTCTAACATGATACGGAGTCTGATCCTAAAACCAATTGATTTCTATATGTGATTCGGACTCATCAAGCCATGCTCATATGGCTTTTTATTGCAGTTTTTGTTACCGTCCGCCGATCGGCTTTGGTCTGAGTCTTTTTTCTAATGCGTTTCCATCACGACTTTGATCCGGACCCATTTTCTTCTTCTGTTGTTTTGCTTGGTTTTGTTCCGGCAAAACCCTGCCATCGCCGTGGCCATCCGAGTCGAGTTTTATTTGATTGCGTCCATGACATGGGAGTCCGGATTTGCCTTCAGGCTTAAGTCTAGTTTGAATTCGGGTTTCATTTGTTTGTGTACATAAGTTTGGGCTTGCATCCAGATTTTTTTTTCATGCGTTCGGCATTCACTTCAAGCGTCCGCTTTTACCATCTCGTCCTATTTTTAAAATATAATATTTATTTTCGTCCAGCCTTGCCCGATCACCGGCTCGGTCTCGTGGTGTTCAACCGGATCTCTGTTTTGGCCCAACCGCCCACCCTGCCGTGTCCATGTCTGGGTTTTTCCCGTCATCAGTTCCTTTTTTGTTTTTCCATTCCGTTAACATTTTCTGTTTCTTTTGTCCCGTCTTTTTTCTGTTATGTTCGTAGCTTCCGTTCCGTTTCTTTTCTGTTTTACTTTGCTCAGTCTTTTTTCCTCTTCTATCCATACCTTCTGTTCTTTCCAAGCTGCACATTCCGTCGATCTTTATTTTATATTTTCTTAATTTTCCATTTATTCTAATATAATCCTAACAAATATTAGATGTAATATTATCGTTCTTTAAGACTTTAACTCTTTCTTCATAAATAATTGTTTCTACAATGTACTCCTTTGTTCCAGAAAAAGATATAATTCTACAATAGTGTCATACTTTATATAAACATATTAAATTTATCATACTAAATAGATACCATTACATTCGTCATGAAACATATTTTCATAATATATTTATTTAATATCATAAACATTAATACCTTTATCTACATATTTTCTCAAAAAATATCAGTCACTTTAACTGAGAATATACCTAGAATTACATTCTTTCTAGGATGGAGGTGATAGATTTTATTTGGCACATTTTCACTTTACTGATGGAACATTTTTTTTTTTGGCCCTATGAATAGGTCACTTGTAGAGTTAAAATTGTTTCAATAAACCTTTATGTAAAATAGCTCCTCATATTAGATATAGATGATGAAATGACCATAATACCTTTTATCTTTTCATCCCCTCCTCTCCTATTTCTCTCACTTCTCTGCTTTCCTCTCTTTCCCCCGATGCCTCTCTCGTCTTCTCTCTTCTCTGTGTCCAACGGCCATGCATGTCCTCCTAGGCGCCTTCGCACTGCCTTGGCAGCCGCGCCCACTCTCCCTCAAACCCCACCCACACTAGTCATATCATCGTACCTCCTTGCTCTTGCCTCGGGGCAAATCTGACCTCCAGGCACGCTGGAGCCTAATGATGCGAGTTGGAGCTGGAAAAAAAAATCTATTTTCAACTCCTAGCACCCAACCCCTATGAGAGCAAACTTTTGTGGGTTCCACTTCTAGAGCTATTTTAAAAATACCTATTTGACACAGAACAACTTCTAAAGCTGCTCGAGAAGCTATGTCAGATAGGGACTAAGTGGTTTGATATAGTTCTGATTAGAAATAAAAATATATTATTAGATATTAACTTATACTACAGACATCATGGTCGAATAAATTATTTTTAGAATTTTATAATAAAGATAAAACATAAATAAACCAATATATGACATCCTATCTTTTTTTATCACTAATAATGTGTAATAGTTTTTTTTTCTCCCGTTGCAACGCATGAACATGTTTGCTAGTAAATATTATTATATGTTATTACAAAAGTTAACAACATACATAAAGTATGGTACTTATATAAATATATTTCTATATTACAGACTTCTACAAATGTCAAATTAAATAATCATAATGCTATGTTTCATCATGTATACCAAATGAACATGTATACATTAAGATAATATTTAATAGCTTAGGAAGCAAGAAAAAAATGTTCACTTAACAAACCATATATCAATAACATTGACAATTCACTTTAAGTGATATTAACACTCCATGATAATAAAATTCATAAGTTATTATTCTAAGTAACTTTATATATTTTGATTGAAACATTATGTCATATCAATTTTGGTATTTTACTTTTAAGCAGTCCATGATATATAAAACAATATACTGCACATATTATTATGTGATATAACAAATTGATTATGTTTTATCAAAGTGCCAGGGGCAAGCTGAACTTCAACTATCAATTTGGACCCGTGCAATGCAAGAGTGAATAAACTGTGAATGAAAAACACTAATTTCTAGATATGTAGTAACAAGAATTTATCTAAACATAGTTAATATATACTAGATGCATTGCCAAAACTATGTATCTAGAAAAGCCAGAACCACTTATAATTTAAAATGAAGCGAGTATTTTCTCAATAATTACCCACCTATGTTATGGCGTAAAATAACAAAAAATTAACCCATAACTCTATATTTAAATCACCTACCTATGACATTAAAAAACATGACAAAGTAGACCTAAAATTGCATCTAATTACTGTTGTCATATTATGAAAATATGGTTTGGTACAAATTTAGGCAAATTCAGGTATACTTTAATCCCAAACATGCTTAACAACATGTTTGTGACATCAAAAAAAATGTGCACGTGTGATCTAATCGCAAAGGAATTAACGAACATGATACTAATCATGATTTTAAATACAGAAAATAAAAGATGGGTCAGTACAATAACATACCCAACGGCACCATACTGGATATAGCGAATTGTTGATGTAGTTGTCCCACCCGATGCAGTGCAAAGAGGTCGCAGTGTCGATGTCATAAGCCTAAATATGGCCCGCCAAGTCAGGCTAGGGGGCCTAGATCGGCCGTGACCTGTCCATCCATGCTACCAGGGGGGCGCCTAGGGTGCGGCAACTCCCCATCGCACCTCTATCATCCTTTTTCTGAGTTAGACCAAAATAGAAGGAGACTAGCAAGAGATTTAGCAAAATTAGGAAAAACATAAGGAAAATAGAAATATAATTTGTTTAGAAAATAAGATTGAATAAGATTGGTTTGATAGAAAAGGTCCAAATCTACAAGGACCCTTCCTTTAGATTGCTCGGAATACAAGTCCTCTATGGAGTATATAAATATAGGGCCGATGTAACCGTTTGAATCTAGGCAAAAAAATGGAGCCTCGACTCTTCCCCCATCTCTCTCACGTGTCACACCTGGCGCTAGATACTGATGAAGGAGAGAGGAGGACATCTTCGAACCTAGCTAGCATATTCACCTTTTACATTTATGTATTAGATTGTGTAATGGGACCAAGTGGTCAAGGACTATCAGCGGTGTCTAAAGCACCCGCTCCTGTATCGTTTTGAGCAACTCAAAAAAAATATTAGAACATCGCCAAGGCTGAGTGATAGGGGCGTGATTCCCGATCTTCCGTCAAGTTTAAGATAACTATCGATTTGGCGGAGCTTGACACACCGATCCGGCTTCAGATCACAAAGACCCAAACCCTGCAACCTTAGCACCACGTCTCCTCTGGTTATCAACCGTGTCACAATCTGATTGATCTCGCCAAGAAGGTTAATCCCTGCTGTGAATCGAAGAATACAAGCAAGAACAAGATAATACACAACTCAAGTGAAGTGATAATTGCAGATATATGATTAAAATCTCAACGTGGGGTTTCACAAACCGATAATGGCGACTGTTCGACGACAAATTGATCTAAAGCAAAACCCAAACCCTATCATAGGCGGCGCCTACTGATTATATGGTCTAAGGGATGTGCAAGCACCCTCATTCACGTCCTCCTCATGGGCCCATACGTTACATGGCCCGACAGCCCAAAAGATAGCAATGCAACGTCCAAACAGATTCTGGACGCTCACTTGTTTTGATGATTCCCGTTGACTCCGATGGAATTTGGACCTCAAATCAAAGCCATTAGTTAGCTTATAAAATTATCTTTCCATCCATATGTGGATCATCAAAAACGGAGTTCAGATGTGTCCTAGGCGTCCGATTTATCGCTCACTGGTCCTAAAGGCCGAGACTGACGCGAACTCGAGTTGGACTGAGCCTCTGGCTTGGCTTGGACGCCTTTGCTGGCCCCCTAAGGTGGTGGCCAAGGAGGAGGACGTCCAAGGGCTTCCTTGGTGTGTTTTTCATCTTCTCGGAACGTGCTCTAACTTGGGCTAGGGTCCCAAGTGTGAATATCAAGCCCATGACAATGATGTAGCTCCTGACATCAACAGCGACAGAATATCTTGATGATTTGGAGGCCTTGCCAATGTGATATTGAGATGGAACCTGATTTATTTGAAAGCTTATCAAATAAGCTTTCCATCAAGTGCTCATTGACCTCAATCGCACTCCGGATGGTTTAGTTATGGCCTTTCCAGTGAGGTACTGTTGGGTCACCGACGAACCTTGATTGACTTGCACCTTGAGGAATATTTATACCTACAAGCAAATAGAAACATGTACATATGAAACCAAGTGAGTTGCACCAAAAATCACTAAACAAGCTCACCTTATAATCAATGGTTGTATCTGAATGTGTCATATCCTCATCACTGAGGGGTTTGCCTCTCTGGCGCCACCATATCCGATTCTCGCTTGAGCGCTCATGTCGCGGGCAATCGCCGATGGCCAGGGATGTTACACTATATTGGAGGAGACGTATCCTCAGCGTGGGTATCGAGCGCTCACCGCTCTTGACCACCACTACTTATCCGGCACTCAGATTCGTCCCCACGACGGATCCCATGGTCCACAGCGCCAAAGATCATCGCCCTCAACTCCACTTCGCTGCTCCGAATCTATGTTCCAGTGCACCTACGTCGACATCCCTGTGCGCCAAGATGAACGCGATCCATGAGAGCTACATCACTTCTTGTGGCTCACCTGTTTGATTGGGGGACTACACCAACAAAACTCGGTTCAAAGGCGTGAACCACAGTGAGCACTTCCAATTTTGCTCCCTTTTCTGACTATAGCACGATTGAATTGGTAGCAAGGGTTGCGAGATGATTGTTCTCACATAAAATTCTATAGTTACCTTATTCAATTTGATGCGGTGGCATTGGAGGGGAGTGTCCAGTAGTTTGGGTTGTGAAGCTGCAGTCTTCATGTAAAATCCCTAGACTCAATCTCACTCTCACTCTTAGGTGATAGCGATCGTATTTAGCACAGTCAAAGGGGAGGAATTGTTTGAACCTAGTTCTAGTACTCTTTTCTTGTCCAAGTTTTATCATAACCAGTCACCACAGCTCCACCAAAGCCCTCTAAGCAAACCCAGATCCTACTGGAAACTATGTCTCGAAGCAATGAGGAGAAGCAGTCCAAATGGGACCAAGTGATGAAGAATTTTGATGTCCTCTTCTCCCAAATGAATGATATTAGTGTTGCCAAAGCAGAGCTCAAAACACAACTGGACATCCATGGAGCAGCTATGGATCAATACTTAGCTGAGCAACACACATGATTGCCCAATAGGTGAAAGCTAATGGAGCAGCTGTGGCCCAACTAACAATGAGGCAATTTGATCATGAAGAGAAATCAGTGATGGAAGATTCTATTTCAGTTATTTTTTATGAAGTGGAAGACTTTTAGAATGTCTTTGCCAAGAAAAAAGGGCATACCAATGGTGAATCATCACAGCCCAAGAAGCCACCTCAAAAATCAGAAAAGAAAGAGTATGTGTCTCCCCAAGCTATGCCTAAAATGCATTTTCTAACATTTGATGGAACAAGCCCAAGGTGTGGAGGACAAGTGCAAGAATTACTTTGAGATCTATCAGCTACCTGAAGGCATGTGGGTCACTGCAGCAACTATGCACTTTGAAGGCAATGCTTCCAAATGATACCAAGCTTACAAGCAAAAGCACATTTTCAAGAATTGGATACACTACTGTGGAGATTGACACACCGATCTGGTTTAGATCACAAAAACCCGAACCCTGCAACCTTAACACCACGTCTCCTCTAGTTATCAAATGTGTCACAATCTGGTTGACCTCACCAAGAAGGCTAATCCATACTGTGAATCAAAGAACACAAGCGAGAACAAGATAATACGCAACTCAAGTATAGTGACAATTGCAGATATATGATTAAGATCTCAACGTGGGGTTTCACAAACCGATAACGGTAACTATTTAAAGATAGATTGATCTAAAGCAAAGCCTAAACCCTAACGAGGGTGACGGCTACTAAATATAAGGTCTAAGTGTCGTCCTTCCCCCTGGACGTGTCCCTCTAATGGGCTCAAACATGATACATGGTCCAATGGACAAAAAACAGTGACGCAGCACCCTCATAGGTTCTGGATGTTGACTTGTTTTGATGATTTCTATTGACTTCATTAAAATTGAATCTCAAACCAAAACCATTAGTTGGCTTATGAAATTATCTTTCTATGTACATGTGGATCATCAAAAATAGAGTCCGAATACATCCTGGGCGTCTGTTTTACTCCTTGCTGGTCCTTAAGACCGAGGATGATACGAACTCGAGTTGGACTAGACCTCCAGCTTGGTTTGGACACCTTTGCTGGTCCCCTAAGGTGGTGGCCAAGGATGAGGATGCCCAAGGGCTTTCTTGGTGTGTTCTCCATCTCCTCAGGGTATGCTCTAACTGGGGCCAGGGTCTCAAGGGTGAATAGCAAGCTCATGACGGCGATGTAGCTCTCGACAGAAACAATGACAGCATGTCTTCATGATTTGGAGGCCTTGCTGATATGATATTGAGTTGGGACCAGATCTATTTGAAAGCTTATCAAATAATCTTTCTATCAAATACTCATTAACCACTCTGCATAGATGAGTTATGGCTTTTCCAATAAAGTACTATTGGACCACCAATGAACCTTGATTGACTTGCACTTTGAAACATATTTGTACCTACAAGCAAAGCGGGACATATACATGTGGAACTAGTGAGTTGTATCAATAATCACTATGCGAATGTAAGAATGAACTCACCTTGTAATCGATGGTCGTATCTGAATATGTCATGTCCTCATCAGTAGTGGAAGAAGAATTTGGAGTTGATGATTTTAGAGCTGCAATGAATGAACTGCTACAGCTCAAACAAAATGGCAGTGTGGAAGAGTATACTACTCAATTCCAAGCCTTGCAGTTTGACATTACCATGCACAATCCACGCTATAATGATATGTTTTTACACCAAGGTATATCATGGGCTTGAAAGAGGACATTAGAGCCACAGTAGAACTTTAACTACTCCCAATTGTTCACAAAGCTTCCATCATAGCAAAGATGCAATAGGGAGTAATTGAGAAAAGCAAAGCTAGATATTCCAAAAACACCATATAGACTAAACCATATCTCCCTAAGGCTAACAATAGAACTTCCCAACCACGAGGGATAGACAAGGACAGACAGCTGAGAGACTATGGAAAAGCTAATGGCTTGTATTACAATTGTGGGGAGAAATTTGTTCCAAGACACATGGAGTTCTGAACCAAAAGGAACAAACCTCAAATGAATGCAATTGTGCTCAATGACCTGAACAGGGAACTATCTGATGAGGTCTTGAATGATTTGTCAGTGGAGGATTAGCTACAAGAGGAGTTTAGTCAACTTTCTCTCAATGCCCTCTCCAGCCAGGATCACACCAACTGTATCATACACAAGGCAAGAGTTAAAGACAAAGTGTTGCTTATCCTAGTGGACAGTGGCAGTACTCGCAGCTTCATTAGCTCTACTTTTGTGGACATGGCTAAATTGAATACAGCTCCACTACATCCAAAGAAGGTAAAATTAGCAAATAGAGAATGGATGGTAACTAATAAGATGGTGCCCCAACTGGAATGTTATTGCCAAGGTTAAAGCTTTGCCACTGATATGGTTGTATTGGATATGCATCCCTATGATGCCATATTAAGCTTTGATTGGTTACAAGCTCACAGTCAAATGGAATGTGATTGGCAGAACAAAACTCTCAAGTTCTACGAGAAAGGCAAAGTGATGATACTTCAAGGTTTATTAGACAAGCCATTGTAATTGTCATCAATTTCAGCAAAAAAGGTGTATAATGCTACCAAAGGCAATGAAGTGTGGGCCTTTGTGTTGATGGACCAAATTCATTCATCACCACTACTAGCCCAACATGCAAACACACCACAATCACCAGAGTTACAGCAGCAGTTGATTTCTTACGAAGATGTATTCACTGATCCTCAGACATTACCACCACAAAGAAGTTATGATCATGCAACACCACTCTTACCTGGCTCAATACCAATCAATTCTAAGCCTTATCACTATTCACCACTACATAAAACTAAGATTAAAAAGCATGTCCAACAACTGCTGCAATCAGGACTAATAGCTCACAGCCATAGTCCCTTTCCCTTTGCCTCCCTAGTCCTATTGGTTAAGAAAAAGGATGGATCCTAGAGATTCTTTGTGGACTACAAAAAATTGAAAAATGGTTTATGAACCTAAAACCGAGAAAGAAAACTAAAGTCATGGCCGTTTTTTCCTAGAAGCAAAAGCCACATAAAATGTGGCATTCATTATATGTGTTCCTAGTTTTTGAAGAAGCCAAAGCCTTGCCAAAGAGTGCCTTCATGTTATATTTGATTGTACTTATATCATGTGACACCTTATGTTAGAGGCGTGACCAGGATAGGGGTCGGGGCGGCTAGGGCAAAAGGCGGCGCTGCTGATGCTTGCTAACTTCGGTGGCTAGGGTAAAGGGAGAGGAGAGGGACAGTGGCAAGGAGAGAGAGGGATAGAGGAAGAGCAATCGCTCTATTCTTTGCTTAACATTAGATTGATTATATCTCCTCTATTTATAGTCCATATAGAACTTGACTCTCAAGCAAACTAAAGAAGGAATCCTTATAGATTGGATTTTTCTCTTCCTAAACAAATAAGACTCTTATCTATTTTATTGCCTAATATCTAATAACTACCAAATTTATTCTTGATTTTCCTCCGAAGGTGGGTAGGAATGTGTCGTCGCCGCGGCTACCCTAGGCGTGCACGCTGGCCTTGGCGCCGTGTGAAAGCGGGCTAGGCTAACACGAGCCAGCCACTACGCCCCACTTGGCCTGGTAGCTCGGGATTGGGGCCCCTTATCATGTGTGTGACATCACTCCACCCCTCTCCATTCAGCACGTCCTCGTGCTGATGAGCTACCTAGAAGTTGACGCTGTCCAGTGAAGTAGCTTGGCCGGGTGTTATATCCTTGATGCGGATGCAGAGTCCGCCAGGAAGTGGACCAGTGAGTATGATGTTCTCCCTTGTGTGGTCGTGGGCGAACTCAAAGCAGTAAAATAGGTTGTTGTTGTAGCCAAAGTTGTAGTAGTCGTAGACAACGGATCCTCCTATGTAGCTCGACACATGTCGAGTGGCCTCTAAGCGCGAGCATCACATAGATGTGGTGTATCATAGTGGAGCAGTGGTCAGGGTGTTGAAGCATAGACATAGAGCCTTGTAGCCAGTGTTGGGACAATGTAGACATGAATGCGATGCCATATGGTAAAGTTGAAGCGCACCGATGGTGACATAGAGAGGTCCAGCATGTCACCGAACATGAAGTGGCTGCTGACGAACTCGTCAGATGATAGTCATGATAGATCAGTGCCAGAACGCAAGCCAATGTGGATTCTCTTGATGCAGAAGAGCTGGTACCTGTTGTCATCGATAAAGACCACTGTGATCGATGGCATGATTCCATGTGGCCACGGACGAATGAGTAGCGTATCTGTGGGAGCTGTGCGATGCTGTCAAGTTATCTGTGGTAGATGACTGTCGAGTGCCAGGTAGCGCATATGGTCGTATCCTCCAAGTCGGAGTGAGTTGAGGAGGTCTAGCAGCAGTAGAGATGTCGCTAGAATGAAGGGGCATGTTTGGTTGTCTAGATGGCACCCAGGGCCTGGTTGAGGACGTGCAGGTTGCTTGTTTGTTTGCTTGAACTGTCTAGGAGCCTATACTGCATGATGTGCAAAGCACCCTAGAGCCATACTCTCTAGGAATGCCTTCCCCTTGTTTTTCCTAGGCCTAGCTTGCTTGAACTCCAATGTTGTGTGTAGGTGGTGGGTGGGGGTGGTTGTCGTGCAGGCCCTTCAGCGCAGTGTAGGTAAACAAACACAATCTTAAACCAGCCTAGCCCAGTTGGGAAGAAGAAACAAACAAATTGCCTTGCACCAGTTGGGCCTAGCCTTACACGGTCTGGCTAGCGACGTGCAAGCAAACAAACACGCCCTAGATGCGCCCGTCAAAAACGAGAATCCACTAATCAAGGGAACATGCTAGTGCAGTTGTGACATTATCAATGGCAAGGGCGATGTGGCGAAGTTCGCGTTGGCATAGAATGGCTTGGCGAAGATGGCCAAATACTACCCCCACGGAGCTAATGTGGTCGAGGGTGTTCGGTCATCGTGAGCAGCTCGCACGGTTGGTGATGGAACATGGAGTTGATGGAGGCATCTGCTGGAGCTATCGAGGTATTGGGGTGATCGATGGAGGAGCGGGTAGAGCGAGTACCGTCTATGGCTGCCGCCTAGGCTGGATGCCGGTGAAGGTGATGACGTGACTAGCCAGCCGGAACTGCATCCCTAGCGAGAAGATCCAGGTGACATGTCCCAAGTTTGCAAGCCATGGCATGCCGAGAATGATGTCCATGTTGTTGATGAAGTCAAGGAGGAAGGCATCAATATGGAAGATTTCGGCGTCAACGTGGATAGAAACTGCAAAGGATGCCGCCCTGCAAGAAACCTCATTACCACTTCCCACGAGGATGGTGGTGTTGATGCGTCATTCGGTGAGGTTGATGGCTTGGGTGAAGTTGATGTCAATGATGTTGTGCGTTGCCCTTGTGTCGATGAGGATGAAAGCACTGGTGTCAATGATGGTGCCAGCTAGGAACATGGTGCCCACACGCTTGATCCTTGAGCGCGATCATCATCATTTGGTTGTTGCCATTGTCGTTATCGTTGTCGGTGTCGGTGTTGGTGTCGTGTTGGTGTCGATGTCGGTGTTGATGCCAGTGTTGGTGTCGGAGTTGTAGTTGTTGGTCGCCATTATGTCGAACAAGTGTTTACACTTGTGCCTGTGGGTGAATGGCTCATCGTAGTTGAAGCAGAGGCCGACACGACGATGTTTTGCCATCTCCTTAATGATGAGCTGTTTGAACAACTTTGTGGCGATTGTCGGTGGGATCGTCGTGAATGACATTGTCAGGGCTGGTGATGACGACGTTGGTGCCTTCAAAGGCAGGGAACTACTAGGGGGTCACACCGTCGGCGTCTTGGTGGCCTCGGCCACAACAGCTGCTCGACGTTCATATACCCCCGCAAGAGACATGGCCATCTCCATGTCTTGTGGGTTCTATAGCTCGATGTCGGTCTTAAGAGGCTCTATTAGCCTGACGGTGTAGATATTGATGTGCTACTGTTCGTCGAGGGTTCCAACACGTGCCACGTGTTCTAGGAAGAGGTTGGTGTAGTCGTCGACAGTCTCCGTCTTGCGCAGGGAGGCCAATTCTCCCAATCGGTTGTGTTGTGTCAGCAGTCCGAAGCATCCATTGACACATCAAGCGAAGTATGCCCAATCTGTCACCGTCTTATCCTGTGACAAGCACATGTACCACTGTTGTGTGCCACCGGTGAGGTAGAACGAGGCGTACCACATGCGCTCATTGTCGGGGGTGTGATGACAACCCGTGATGAATTGTTCGCAGCGGTTAAGCCATGGCAACGGGTCCTCCTTGCCGTCAAAGTGCTTGCTGAGGCTGGAGAGAAGAGCTCGTAGATCATGGCTTTAGTGGCGGCTTGTTTTCTCCCATGGATGTGTATTGGTCTCGAGATACCAGGTATCAGAGGTGTGACAGGGGTAGGGGTGGCAGTGGCTAGGGCAGAGGGTGGTGCTGCTTCTGTGGCTTGCCGGGCCGGGTCAAGGCCGCCGCTTGGCCGGCTAGCTAGGGCAGAGGAAGAGGAGAGGGATGGCAGTAAGGAGAGGGAGAGAGGGATAGAGGATGAGCAATCTGCTCTCTTCTTTGCTTAAGATTAGATTGATTATATCTTCTTTATATTTATAAGACTGATTATATCTCCTTCATATTTATAGTCCCCATAGGACTTGACTGTCAAACAAACTAAAGAAGAAATTCTTATAGATTGGATTTCCTTTTCCTACACAAATAAGACTTATTTATTTTAATAACTACCAAATTTATTCCTCATTTTTCTCCGGATGTGAGGAGGAGGGCGCGTCCACCCTGGCGCCAGCGTGAATCTGGCCAGGCTGACACGAGCCAACCGTTGGGCCTCGCTTGGCTCGGTTGCTTGTGACACCTTATAACAACAACAATGCTCTGGTCTCTAGAGCATTACCACACTACACGCCAGCAGCATCTAGTAGTTAAGCATAACTTTAAATTCTCAAAAAAAAAGTTAAGCATAACTTTAACTCGTACGAAGAAACATAGTAAAGAACCTTATCTTGAAAGAAAACATGGAAGCAAGACATGTTATTAGATTCAAACTTAAATTAAGTATTCTATGATGACATATACAGTGATAAACAAACTTGACCTACAACTAGCAACCCTAAAGGGTAAAAAAGACAAAACTCCCATATGCATCTCTACAAAAGTTATTATAGCCATGTCTTTGATTGAGGCGTGTATCAAGTAATCTGCACTCATGGATGCTACTAGTCCCATCCCGCCAAGCATCATCAACTGAACAGAACCAGATATTTCTGATGTTTACACTAACTCTGAGTGGTTAGAACTTAGAAGTCCATCTACTAATTTATTTTTATTTCTAATTTACCAAGTGTGTCTCTGAAAACGAAAACCAGAAATGGCAATCCTTTCAACTGTCTATACTAAATTACTTTGTACAAATGCACATACAAGACACTGATTTGTTTATGAAACACTTCATTTGAGTGGATCATGACCAAACAAGATAGCACATTCCAAAAAATAACTAGAGATATAATAATACAAAAATTGTGTACTTTACTAATTAAAAAGTCTTAAAACTCTTATTCAGATCAGAAACAAACATCATTCCATTAAAATGGGACTCGGCTGGTAATCGGAAGCTATGGCTATGGCAAAAAAAAAAAAAAAAAAAAAAAAAAAAAAAAAAAAAAAAAAAAAAAAAAAAAAAAAAAAAAAAAGGATTGACCTAAAACTATCCAGATTCTAATCACACAGAAAGTCATATTGTAATAATTGTTATATCTCTCAAAATATAGAGGCTATATATGAGAGTGATCTTGGAGTTAAAAAAAAGGCATTTGTTCATAAATAAATTTGTAACCATACCTCTTAGAATTGCTTTCCACCCGTACGTAGGTGTTGATGGACTATTATATTAATTAATTAATTAACGTTCTCGATCGTGTCATGTAGATCAAAACCAAACGTATCATCAGCCAATGCAATATGGCCACCGCAAAGAAGCAGTTCGTACTTAATGTGGTGACGAACAAGTATACATGCAAACATTGCCGAAAGAAGATCAAAGGCGAAAACCACCTGTCACAGCACCTTCGTGCATGCGCGACATATATAGCGTATGTGGAACGTGAGGCACTGATGGCAGACCCGGACAAGGACTTGGAGGCGGTCAACACAAAATTATGTTCGCTACACGCAGGGGGGCTAAACGCCCAGTTGGATGCATTGTCGTCCCGGCGCCAAGCTCAGGCCCCGCTGACGATTCAGAGGCAACAGCAGCAGGAGGAAGAAGAAGAAGAAGAAGAAGAAGAAGAAGGGATGACACCCGAGCAGCTGGTGGCTCGCATGATCGTGCTGGATGGGTTCGACCCGAGAATCGTCGATAATAAGCGTTTCAAGGTGTTAATGGCCAAGGCGTATAACAATTCGCCGTCCGAGATGGTGCTCTCGCGCGACCGCATAGAGGACATGTGCGACAGCATCTCTGATAAAGAAAAGAAGAAAGCTTGGAGGCCGTGGGACGGTACCAACAAGCAGGTTGATGATGGTACGCACAAAGCGCCAGTCAGCTTGGCAGTGGGTAGAGCTAAAACTATGGAAAGGGAAGTCATGTACAGTGCGTGCCACTTCATTGACCATCAATGGAAGCTTCACAAGATTGTTCTGGATGCGTACGTGCTCGTGCGTAACATTCCCTGCCATCACCAGCTACTAGATGCTCCAGAAGTCCGAATGGTTCAGAGCATAGTGCCTGAAGTTGGAGATGCCCCGTTGGGAACTCGTTTCTGGAGTGGCGATCTTCGTAGCAACTTATTCATGATGGCCTGGGGAATACTACCAATTTCTGAGTCTGAAAAATATCAGCATGACCTTGAAATGCTTGTGAGAAAAATGCATTCTAAATCCATGGAGCCCCAACTGGCTGAAGCATTTCCTGAGACATTTCCAGTAAAAAACGATCTGGTTTCGACCACATTTGTAGACCAGGTCCTTGAGCTCAGCGCTCGATGCCTTCGGTGGTTATTTTTGGGTTTTCAAAAGAACATGCACGAAGAACTTCAGTGCTTGCAACTAACTAGACAAGTGCGTCATCAGCTATATTCAGACCTCCATCTCAGTCCTCTATCCACATATGACAAGGATTGGTACAGGTCCTACTGCGCCTTGAGAATTCTGAAACATAAAGGTTCACCTGTGATTGATGAAGACCAACGGTTGGCTAATCTATTGATTAATGTTTTTGGTGCCATATATGATGCCATTCAGGAGATCTCCGACCCCAGTTCCCCCACTTCAAATCTCTGTCTCCGAATGCTGTTCAAGGTCAGGGATGTTCTGAAATCGGAACTAGAGAATAATAAAGATGGATATGGCTTATCTGATGATGTCATTCCAACGCCTGGGAACATTACAAAGTGTCTCAAAGATGCAATGAGCAGTTTGGAAGAGGCCATCCAAACCTCGTTTCTGCTCTGGTCTGTACCTCTTGTGCTGGACCCTCGGTACAAGCTCCAGGAAACATATTCCCTTTTTCAAAAGCTAGGCTCCGACTCTGCGAAAGCTGAAGAGATGTCATCCAAGGTGGAAGAAAAGTTCAAGCAGCTGTACAGCAGCTATAGTCACAATGGTGGCCCCGTTTCCATGGACACTGACAGCGCCGGTCCATCAGAGCAACCCAAGACGGAGCTGGATAATTACCTAGCTGATCCTGTCGTCTCCGATGTAGATTTTAAGATTCTAGAATGGTGGAAGGAAAATGAGAAAAAGTATCCTGTGTTGGCTCACATGGCGAGGGGTGCTCTTGCCATGCCCACAAGCAGCAGGATATCTTCGGAGCAGATAGCCCACATCAAGAGCATCATTCGTGGTTATACCAAACATCCATTTCAACCTCTGCACTCTCAAGAAGAGATAGAGCACGCAGCTGAAGAAGAAGAAGAAGAAGATGAAGAAGAAGAGGAAGAAGAGGAAGAAGAAGAAGAAGAAGATTCCAAAGCTTTCTTCAGGTGTATGTTCTATGGTGAAGACGACGACGACGACAACGACGACGACGACGACGACGACGACGACGAAGAAGAAGAAGAAGAAGAAGAAGAAGAAGAAAACAACGACGAAGAAGAAGAAGAAGAAGAAGAAGAATAAGAAGGGCGTATGTTCTATGGTGAAGAAATCAAGACGGACAGTGGTGAAGAAATCGAGACGGGCAGTGGAGAAGAAATCGAGACAGACAATAAGAAGAAGAGAAAGAGCAGTGCATGATTCAGTGCCTCATAAAAAACGAGCTACTCCACATCGGTCACCAGTTTGGCTCCATGTACTCTGTCTAGTGATTTAGAAAGTGCCTGTGTTTGGTGTCCTTTTCTTTTGAGCTGTGTGTTATGTGTGTGTTTGTATTTTCTACAAAATAAGTTGCCGCCTCGCTTGCGCCTGCACCTGTGGACTGTGGTATCCACGTTGTCCCTGGTGGGGAGGGTGAGGTGCCCATTGTCGGTTGATGTGTGGCCACCATGCGCTTGGGCTTGTGTTCCAAACCTGCAGCTTCTGTTAGGGCCATGCTGCAGCATTTGGTTTCAGTAACCTCATGTTCATAACGTCAAAAATGTTCCGTGTGAATCCTTGTGCCTTGTGTTCCCATATTAAGAACCTTTTCTCTCATTTCTAGGTGGCTAATATCATTTCTGTTTCTTATAAGTTATAATAACCCTTCTGTGTAAACTTTCCACCAATAAGAGATTATACTGTGTGATTGTTTGTCATTTTTGTTTCAGTGTTTTCTCCACAGTTGACTGAATTTTCTTGCTTCAACATTCATATCTGAACATTCATGCAGTGGGGAAGTAAGGCCCTATTTTGCTTGATCTGAAATCGTCGGCTTTAGACCCAAAGGTTCAAATACACCCATTGTGACTTCAGATGGAAAGATTACTGACATTCTTCCGGTTGGTCATCACTCCCTTGATAAAGATATATGAGATCATGATACAACATGTTCTGGTACAATCATGGATGCTGCGCAAGCTAATCCTTGGTAACAATGGATGGTGCAAGTGAAATCAAATTGGGGGTTGCTGTTCTGTATTGTGCCTAGATAACGCTCTCCGACCTTAATTCAATGAGGGAGGGATATGGGTGTGGCTGCAAGCCAAGTAAAAAGGCTGTGAAGCTTAGCCATATGTTACATCTTGGAATTTGACTGAAAGAAATTTAGCTTTGCTGCTAGTCTCTTCGAATTCTTTAGCTAGCTGAACATACTTTTTTGTACGAGCAGAGCAGTCAGTTCCTAATTTTTTGTACGAGAACAGCAGCCGTGTTACAGCGGGATGCGGCGGCCAGCGGGCTGTGGCGGCAGCGGGACCTTGGCAGCGAGCTGAAGCTGGCGGCCGTCGGCCCGCACAGACGCCTGACACGGGCCATGGTCTAGTAATGAGTAGCTAGCGAGTTGGTATTTGGGCCTGCGAGCCTATTTTGTGTTGGGCTTGGCCCATTCACTGAACCTATATGGGGCCGGACATCGGCGGCGGGTCCGGGACGTTCGCGGTGCGGATGCGGGAGCGCGGGGTGACCGTGGTGACCACGTCCATGAACTTCGACGGGCCGTTCAACAGCTTCATCGCGTCGCGGGGGCTGGTGCCGATGCACCTCAGCGTCGCCAGCCGGCTGCCCTTCTTCGACGGGACGCTGGACCTGGTGCACTCCATGCACGTGCTCAGCAGCTGGATCCCCGACGCCATGCTCGACGCCGCGCTCTTCGACGTCTACCGGGTGCTCCGCCCCGGCGGCGTCTTCTGGCTCGACCACTTCTTCTGCCTCGGCACGCAGCTCGACGCCACCTACCTGCCCATGTTTGATCGGATTGGGTTCAAGAAGCTGAGGAGGAACGCCGGCAGGAAGCTCGACAGGGGTATCCAGATGGACGAGTGGTACATCTCGGCGTTGCTCCAGAAGCCCAGGAGATGACTGACTGACCAGTCACGGATGCATGCTTACCTTCATAAGTATCCAAGAACGACACAACTCTCAAACTGTCTGTGTTATATATGGTGATTCTCATTGAGTTACTTGATTAGTGTATGTAGTAAGTGTGCATTCAGTTCAACGCAAAAGGTTAAACCGGCGAGAAAGTCAGTCAATTCTATTTAGGCCTTGTTCGTTTCCCAAATAAAACTCCCAGGGACAATTTCGGGTCAGGATTGCTATTCAATTTCATATAAGATTTCGTTAGCAGGAATGATTCTGGACCAGGATTTCCCTAACCCAATGGGACCTTAGCGAGTTACATTGGGAACGATTACATTAGCTTCGTGCAATGCAACAACCAATTACAATTGCTCGACTAGCATAACCAAACATTAATATCTCTAGGCCGACTGACTACCCATCTTCTTCAGCTTCTTGCGTGCGAATCTGCTCTAAGTTGACTAACAAGCAAATCAGTAGTAGTGTTACAGTTTACACCCACAACAGACCAACTCTGACCTGACAGCTAGGTACATGCTTATCTAGGATTCCACATATGTTATATTTTATTAGGAAACAAGAGTAGTGATCTACTACTAACTAGTAATTGCTGATCCAGGCAGATTAAAGCCTTTTTCTTCGTTCTTTTCGTCTCATACTTGATCTCGATCAATCTATCCATGACAGAATGATCACTATGCCCCACTCCTTGACCTGATCAATCAATCATATTGCTTACCCTTCAGAGCAAGAAGGATCCAAGAAATCTATCACTTCCTTCAGAGCATAAAGGGCAATCTTCTTAACCTGAAGGCACCAGATTTGCCTCCTGGTTAGTCATCAAATCAAATAGTAAAGCATAACACGCAGAAACCAGTTCGTTCAAAATATGCCATGCCAACCTCCAGTTTATCCATTTTTGCCCGATGATAAGATGGAAGCAGTCGAAACTCTCCAGTCAGTTTAATACACTCGCTGACATTTTCAGGGGAAACAAAGCCCATTGCAACCTGCATGCAAGACTGGACAATGGAAATGGTTTTAATTTGTTGCTAACTTGCTATATCAAAAATAAACATTATAGCAGTCTACGCTATGTCAGTATGTGACACCTTCAAATTCCTGACTTGGTGAGGACATCCAGCAGGAATGAAAACAGCTTCACCAAGCTTCTGCTCGAATGTCCAAGGTTCCACACCTGAAAGGAGCATGCCACCACATAGGGGGAAATGCATAATAGCACCAGACAGACACTGGATTTGTGAGGTCTGAATACGTCACACAAACAAGTTCACTAACCATATTCTTCCTTGAGCTTTCTCTTATGCTGTTCAGTTAAGTAGAAAGCTTGGTCATGAATTGGGTGAACCACCTGGATCATTAACATAATGGTTGGTCACAAAAGGAAAAGTAACAGAAATACATTTCTAACACAGGGGAAACTTACCTTCTTCACAGGATTACAGTGGATATGCCGAAACTCTGAGGCATGCTTCCTAAGATAATCTTGTAATTTATCAGAATCCTCTCTTCAGAAAATATCCCATAAAGCACCACCAGTCATCTTATGCATCACAGGATTAGACAAGGTATTTGATGTTTCATCAAAAGTGACATTACTGGATTCAGTAGAAGATCCTGATAGGCCACATTCAATGTCTGCTTCTAAAACACCATAAAGTTCTTGAAGATCTTGTTCTTTCATTTTCTTTCTGGTCTTCTCGATCTCACAAAGCTCATGTTCCTCGTAGGACACTTCTTCTGTGTGCATCAAAATATTTACCTGGTAAAACAGGCAAGTATCACAATTAATTACTGTCATGACAAACTAATGAAACCCAACCAACTGCAACATAAGAAATATAGAACTATCAATTGTTAGTGTATACAGATACAGCCTGAGGATCAGATCAGAGAAAGCAATATAAAGCGTGTTCGAGAAACAAAAGCAATGAGACATAAAGAAAGCAAGATGCAGTTTATCCAGTAATAAAGACAGGCATAAGTTCTAATCTACTTGAAGGTACAAGACATCCGCAAATGCTACAAACTGGAAAAAAAAAAAACACAACACATACCACATCAGACACGTCACAGTGAAGCTTGGTCACAGAGTCACCTCTGCCTAACTCTTGGTGAAATCCATAAGCTATGCAAATGTTTGGCCCAAGATCTGGCTTCAGGGCACCATGAGGAAGCTTGACAGCAAGATTTAGCGGACCATATCGAGGATCAGTGTACTGAGGAAACGGCAACGCACTACTCAGCACTGTGGCGAGGCAATCTCTGATCAAACAAATTAGATGGTGGCCAATCCTTTAGCTTAAGCATCTCAGGCCAGTGTGTTGTGGAGTGTGTTCTGCCTTGCTTATATCTCATAAAAAACTGGCGCAGACTTATTTCCACCTGCAACAATAAATTGTGATTCAAAGTGGTTAATACTTTACTATTCACTGTGAAAAATAGATCACATAGTTTATCCACAGAATACAAATAACAACATTGTTCGAATACTAAAATTGCAGTTAAATTCACTGATCAATCAATGAGCTCCTTTACATTTCCTATTTCTTGACATGGTAAACAAAACTTCTACAGAACTATACCACCACTATGAAAATCAATGTGGGAAAAAAAGATGCACAACAGATCATAAGCATCAACAATGCAGGGAGATGAACATGTCCATACCCCACCCATATAATTGACAATAAATAGGAAAAGTAACAGAAAACTCCAAGGAAAATTTCAAACAGAAACTGACGCAAATTCATAGAATTAGAAAGAACCCACTAAACTGCAATCAGACATTCAAGGAAATAGAATTCCAAACCTCACACCAATCAAGGCAATCCAATACCCTGACAGCAAAGTGGCCATCTTTTATGTTGCTGCTCTTCTTTATTTCTCGCATTGCCCGCCACATAACCAACGGCTCCCAACTGAGACCACAGGTTAACTGGAGAACATCAGAAACAATAACAGGCTCACCCTTTTCCCAATGCTTCTGAAAGTGCACCAAGTCATCCTCCTTGATACCAGTGGCAACTGGACAGTAGAGGTGGTTATCACTCAGTCCTTCCCTATTTGCAGCCTCTCTCACAACATGTTTTCTTACCTTTCCTGAATGATCATAGCAAGGGCACTGACCATTTCTTTCGGCTACTGCTTTTACAAATATTTCACTCCTAACAATTCTGTTTGCTCGTTCTTCTAACTCGGAAAGCATGTTCTGTGGGAAAAAGCATTTGAGGTCCAAAACTGAGCGTCCGCAACCTCCTAGCTCCTCTGGTGGGCAAGGTATGCTACCGTCACTATTTGCTTTCCACAGTAGCCGAGTATTATTTGGGTCCTCACTAGTAGCTATGCCATTGCAAGGCTTGGTGGTTTGGGATCTAGTGTGCCTCTTTGAGGAATCCATTGTGTTCCAATCCTTTGATTTAGGATCAAAGCCAAAAACAGAATTCATGCTTCTAACTTCATTCCGCACACTCTCTACCTCTTCTCCGGGAATCTCACCATTGCGGATCTCAGAGCAGCATGCAAGGCACAAATCATAAGGACAGCACTTGCAGCTTCTATGAAAATCAACTATAGAAGTTCTACACTTATTGCTGCAGTAAAAGAATAATAATACATCAGATGCTTGCGGCAATAGCATTTAAGGAAACGAGGAAGTAGAAGGACCGAACCAGTAGATACGCTCGTCTAGATTGCATTTAGCTTGTTCTAACCTCACTTCATTTACCAAAACACCTACAGATAAAAACAAATCAGCATGTAAAGCAACTCAGTTACCAGAATGTGTCATGCAACAACAGAACATGGTACCTTTTACTTTAGCCTCTAATTCCTTCTCCTCCATCTGCTCCTGTAGCAGTTTTCTCAACCAGGGAAGCAACAAGAGCATAATGGCTTCGATTTACTTCAGAAATGTTCATCTTTGGATGCTGCTGCATGTGGAATGGATAGTAATTAGGGAAGTCTAGACAGGAAATTTTGGGGAAAAAGGAAAGGAAAAGGCAAAACAGGATATTATCTTCTTAATATTAATGATACACAGCTTTCTTGAGTGGTCAATTAAAAAAAGGCAAAACAGGAGACGGGATGCCACGTGTGCGTGTAAACCTCTTTAGCTCCTTGCTTTCGTAGGCATGGCATGCAATTACAGTTCTTGCGACAGTATGGGCATTTTGCAGCAATCTTCTGACAAATTGGGATACCTACTTAGTATTACCAAAAACAGATTAGGGTTGTACAAGACAAGATTTAATAACATAGAACACATTTATAGACAATGAAATGAAAATACTGGAAGGAGATTATGTAGCAGTTCTCATGTGTCATTCAAGAAAATAAAATTATGTAGCAGTTAAATTGACAACAACAAAAAAAACTCACTGGATGCATCTAGAGAATAAAAAAAAACTGAACCGGTGGGGAAAGACTGCCCCCATGGCTTTGGAGTTTGCACTAACAAGAAAACTCAACGCGAACCAGTTGTGAAAACCCCCAAACCCTGGTTTCACCCTATAGGGATGAACTTTAACCTTGGCCAGTGAACACCCACTACCCCTGGTAGGACCTTAACATTACCACAGACAGACGCCTTGTCACTATTTTTGGGAAACGGATGGGGGGTGTGAGAATGTGAGATACAGTGAGTTTTTTTTTTTTCTTTTTGTGCAAGGCGGGATCTGAACACCGGCTGGCCGGAAATGCTACTCAGTGACTAAACAAGGTGCATATCATTTGTACACATAAATGCCCATTAAAAGGAATACTTGATGATGAGCAATCACATTAGTAAGAACAAGGTTGAGAGAACTTGACATACCATCGTTGCATGCATGGCACTGGTGGCACATTACGGAAATTCCCCCAGTTAACGTCTTCTTGCGTTTCTAGATAATTGAAACAATCAAACAACACTTACAATCATTAACAATTAAAAAGAAAAATTCCCTAAACATCTTACACAAGAAAATGAGTACCTTACTATTTTTGCTGCAACTTTTAACCTCAGAGGATGGGACCTTCTGTTTTTCATCCACTCGGTTAGCACATTTTTGCTTCTGTTTCTTTGCAGTATTTAAAACCTCATATTCCCTTGATTCATTGTCCCTTGCTGTCACAACATCATCCTGCCAGGGAACAAACTTAGTGTGCAACATTCTGCTTAAAACTGAGAGCAGGTATAGACTTACCATTGTTGGTAGCCTAATTCTCGCAATAGCATTACCTAGGATTAGATTATAAAATAATAAATAGTTTCTAGAAAAGCTACAGGATGGTAACTACTCCTAAAGGCCTACAGGCCCAATAATAAGTGGGATGAGCACTGCATATTCTAAAATTTCCAAATTTAATGATGTAGGATTTAATGCCAGCTAATGTTTTTCTTATTGATGTTTCACTTATGTTATATCCAGGAAATCAATTAGCAAAATCCAAATAAAAAGTCCACTAGGTTTGTGATGCTAAATCCCATTGTTTTTTCTCCATCACTGGAGAGCTATGTATCATTATATTAAGAAGAATGAAAAGGGATAAGAGCCATTACAAATACACAGAGAGAGAGAGAGAGAAAAAAAAAACCCGATTACCTGGGGTAAGAAACTAAAAAAATGCTAAACGAATTAGATCTTGTAAGGAAGTGAAATTTATAAGCTGCAACAAGATGGCTGAGTGGCTATGCATTACAACATATACTAACAAAAAGGTGCCTGCAAGTCTCAAGAACTACCTTGCTGTTTGGTTCTCTAAAATGTAATGTTACCCCATTAGGGCATTCATTACCTTTACACATGTTTGCTTCCTACTTTCTGTAATCGGTGTTATTTTATTCCATTTCCATTTCCATGCACAGAGCGTAATCAATCATCCCAACTTTGTTTACAGTGTTACCTGATTCCATTTGCACTTAGCCACTTAAGCTACCGCTTATTGAACCAAACAGTAGTTTACCGCATTGCATACACCATAGCTTTTGCCCATGGATAATCACACCTTACTATCTCCTTTCTCTGCTTGCCTTTTGTCAGGTCAGGTCCCCGGAGGGTGTTTGGATCTTTAAGAAAAATAAAAATTAGAAACAGGCCTAAACTCTAATATACTAAAGTACTGACTGTGACAGGTACATGGCTACAAAACCATCCCAAATGTTGAAAAGGATGTCGAGCAGAGCAGCATACCCCCATGCCCTTTACCATTTGGGAACTGGACCTCACTATCCACTAGCTAATACTTTCCCTTCTAGGAGTCCCTTCTTGCCAGCATCACTTGGCTCTCTCGGGCTCGATTTAATTTATTCACAGTTTCCTCATCAATGGATATGCATATATAAATCATTCATCGAGGAAACAGCGGATTAAATATCCATTTTTCTATTACCATTTTACTGCAACTGTTAAAAAGGTAAAGGTTTTTCTTTTGTCCTGGTTAATGTTCCCCCAACATAACATGTGATGGAAAATTGGAAATAAAAGGACAAAACAATCAGTAATGCAGACGCAAATCTACGCAAACCCAAATAAAATGGTAGGGGAGCAGGAGAGGAGGGAATTCCCACACCTCATCGGCATCGGTGTCGTACTCATAGAAGGCGTTCGGCGCGTGCCTCCTCTCCCTGAGCGCTCTGTACCCAGTCGCCACCCCATCCATCGCCGGCGGCGCGACGACCCTGTCGCTGCTCCGCCGCTTCCCCTTGCCCGGCCCTTTGCTCCTCGCCTCCCCGCCGCTGCCTCCGGCGGCGGAAACCTCTCCCCTCTCTGGCTTCTCCGACATTGCCGCGGGGACTGGCAATGGCCGGCGTTGGAAGATGTCGGTGTGTGCTCGTGGACTATACCGGAGACGTCGGAGGTGAGAGGGGTTTTAAATTTTTTTTTTTTTGGTCCCTGACATACTTTCCTTATCAGTGACATATGGACCCAATCACCCAATCAAAACGTCCTGTTTTCACGGAGTTTTTTAAACTTTAACCAAAAAAATTAGTCGTGAAGTTTTTAAAATTTTAACAAAAAATACTGATAAAATGTTAAAATTAGAGTAAAGTCTGTTGACCAACCTGATGTCATCATGACCACTTAAACTCATAAATAGCTTGTTCAGGTTATCAATATTGTTCGGTTGCGTCATCTCAATCCATAAACCTACAAATCGTCTCTTTTGCTTCTTAAATTTATTGTCTTGTGTTATTGGTCTTCTAAACTCACAAATCATCTATTTAGATTGTATCTCACAATTAATTCAAATAGCTTTACATCCACTGCGTCCTAGGACGTCACAGTGGGCTGTGTTAGCCAAGTACCGGTCCAATCGTGCCTCCAAAGCCATGCCACCCACAAGTTGTGAGCTCATGAGAGAAGAGAGGGGGAGGATCTTAGGAGAGAGATAGGAGGACAACACTACTGAGCTAATATGCAGGGGCTTAAATGTCAGCATGCTACATTAGAATAGGAGCATAGGTCTAGAACCGTTTCAACTGTATGTGAGAATAGAATATAGATAGAGGATTTAAAGTGACGATATGCTAGTTTAGTGACCATGAGCAATAATTTGCTAGTTTAGTGACCATGATAACACAGTTGAATAAATTTAAGGATCTAAATAAATGATTTGTAAGTTTAAAAATCTGGATGATACAATTAAACAGGTTTAATAACTAAAAGAGTAGAGTTGTGAGTTTGAGAATTAGGATAATACATCCGAACAAACATAAAGACCGTCAACGTACTTTACTCTTGAAAACAGATGATAAAACCAATGATGTGACTCGCTAGCCAAGTCACGCAAAAGTAGTTGGCATGATTGAGCAAACCGAGTTTTGCCACTATCAAGAACGACATGGAACATATTTGTGTACGATAGTTCTTAGGAATTTTTTTTTAAATCCAAACCAAAGGACTTATGTATCTCTTTATTTTTTCAGAATTGTCAATTGGATGCTAGAAAAAAATAAGCACCACTCATTTACTTGTATTGATATCATACCTCTTGTAGTTTTAAAATTTAAATTTTTCTTGCAATGCTACATTCGAGTCTTAGGTTAACATGTTTAGTCAACTTTAAAAGTTCACACAAAAATTATATAATGTTATGGTTCAAAAATTCATATTTTGTTATGTAATTTGCTAGCATACGTGTTAATGAGAAATCCAACTTTTCTTAACAAAGCACATGCTCAAAATTAAGTTTAAATTCAAAACTAACTTAAGGAATCCAAACGTTTGGTAGGCTTAGCCTTGTTGGTAGGAATTCAAAACTAACTTCAGTGTTGTGCTTCCAGGCTGGACAGGCCTCAGTGTATGCTTCCAGGCTCGAAAATTAAGGTACTTGAGCATATGCTGCTGCTGTGCGCTGTACCAAGTGATTCCAGTTCCTCACATGCCTAGCTCCTCATGTTGAAGATAAATTGACCGTGTCAGGGCACGGTATTTATTATTTCCTCCATTCTAAATTATAAATATTTTGAATTTTTATATATGATTTATTATATATCTAGACATATATTATATCGAGATGCATGGTAAAATAGATATACCAAAAAACTAAGATCAAAGCAACTTAACAGGGTGAGTACTATACAAAACAATCTCTGTCATTAATAGAGATTTAGAGACAGACATCCTAAGGTTAGTCATTCTATATTAATCAACTATTAATAGAGCAGACATCCTCCTAAAGTGTTCGTATCTATTAATCGATGAATAGAAGCAAACATCTTATAAGATGTGATCTTATCTTAATGGAAACTCTATTCCTAACATAATTTATAAGCTTCCGCGAGAATAGGTGAGTTTCATTCATAGCTGTGGAGATGGAGAAAGCATGAAAAAAAAGTTGCTGTCCATGGCTGTGGAGATGAAGATGATGCCTTTTGGTGGTGGCGGTGGGAGGATGTGTGCGCTGCTCTTGTTGCTCCACGTCAGGAAGATGACTTGAGTCTCACTCTCTTTCTGGAAGCCTTAGCTTGAATAATATCCATGTAGACCTATGGATGCTTCGACTTGATCCCTCTTGATCAGTTAAAAAACTCTTCGCATGCCCTCCTTCTTAGCTCAAGGATCTTAACACTGTGATCTTGAGGGTCTCTATCTGCCATTAGGGGGATTTTTCAAAAGAACAACTTGTCATCCCACACTTGTTGCCTCCTTTCTACTCTCTTGGATTGCCAACAACCACATTCTTTTCCTTTTCTCCTATCACATAGACTAACACCCCTCATTCAGGATTCACTAGACATATCTTGATTTATTATCAACGTTCTCTTAAAGCCAACCTTAGTTGCATGTGAGAAAGAATTATGTCATTTACAATAATCTCGCTGCTATATAACTCAATAGACGGAGGTAAACCATGAAACATCTTGATATATTTATTCTTATGCAACTCATAAAAAAATCTTTCACACTTGGAATTATCAAAAGTGGCTTTCACAATCTTCTTGCTGATTTTTTGTGAATAGCCTTTAAGAGAAACACAAGTAAACAATTTGTACTTTAGATGGCCATACAAAACTCAGTAGTATAAACATATCTTGATTTATTATCTAAACTACACCCTCTGGTCGTTTTGCTTCTTGAGAAGGTAACTTTGACTAAATATATATAGAAAAATAATAACAATTATGTATGGTTCATAATTAATATCATTAGATTAGATAGGCTGCTGAAAAATTTATTATTTAGAGATATAAATATAGTAATATTTTTTATAAATCTAGTTAAACTTATAGACAGCCAATCATGTGGCGACAAATATTTAGGGAGAGGGAGTGTATACCAGAATCTTCAAATCCAATTGCATGTATAGATTTCCTTTCTCTAAAAAATTACATAATCCAGAGAGTGCTGCCAAACAGCCCCATGTTTGCTTTCCCCTTTTCTGAAAAAGCTGCATGCCTAGATTTCCTTTTTTCTAAAAAGCTAAATGCCTATTATTGCCCAACAAAACAATTTTCTCATCCCCATGTTGCTGGCCCACTATATATAAACAATGCCTCGTAAGATTACCGAATACATATTAAATTTCTTGATTGCTCATCTCGTTCTCCGCGTGATTGCGTCACGTATCTGTTAGTGCCTTAGTGGCATATAGTTATATATATGTCTCGATGTTTTGTTTGTCGACAAAATTGGATTGCTTCCATCAAACTCCGGTGTGACCTCTCTCTATCTACCCATAAAATACCGTTATTAGTGAGAAATGTGGAATTTGTTTTCTCCTTTAGCAGAAATTTAAATACAAAACTACTACAAAAGCCTTTTTACAAGCGGCTGGACAAAACCATCACTAAAAAGACACGTAGAAGGTGAGGCAATTTCCATAAGCGAGCAAAATTCTCATGTGGAAATTGATTTTTCTGTAGATTTATTGGACCACCCTGTGTCGATTTCTACGTGTGCTATGTAAGCCATTGGTTCCTTTGAAGATTTATCACTAAAAAGATAATTTTCTTACACCTAGAGACCGACCCACAGCTGAAACCAATGGCCGCGCGCGAGCCTTTTGAATGTTTGTGGGAACGCAACCGTGCATGAAAATCTTTGAAAACAAATATCTATTGTATGATATTAATTAGTTGAATTTTGCAATGGATTTTTGTGAAGAGATATATCACATATATCTATAAAATGTTTGTAAACTCTCTTTTTTTAGAAAATTGTAAGCTCTTTTTTATGTGTTTTGAATACAACATTATTGTTACAGGTAAAATATTCCACCATTAGTGTCTTTTTGGTAGATCTCAACTCCTAACTTCCTTGAGTAATTCAGTGGACCCCTACCACATGTTTAAAATCTAAAACACAACTAAGTTTTGGCAGAAAATTGGCAATTATTACTTCTGCATTTATGCTACATGCATGAGTGGGGAGCTAACCATGCGCCCTCCCCCCCCCCCCCGCGGGCCCCCCTTCTCACCACTCCCGGTTTAATCCCATCAAAATGACTCCAAAATTACTTCTCATCGGCTCCCCACTCTACTCTTCCACTAGAATCACTCTATTAAAGAATTAAGAAGTAGAGCTCTACCAAATAACTCTAAACATGTCTACCAAACAGCTCTAAATATGTATATTAAAATGGTTTTCAAACATTTTATAAGATTACTATATATAGATGGAGATGCACATGATATATCTCTTTGAAATTCCATTGTGAAACTCAACTTCATTAATAAGATACAAAAGACAAATTTTATTTTAAAAAATTGATCTAAGAACTTTTAATAGATATTGGTGCATGGTGATATGCCAGCACAAACTATAAGGAACCGGTAAAGGTACGGTCCACGTCCCATAAATCATCGATCATAGTGTATGCTGACAGTAACAGCTGAACGAAAACTCATATATATGCTCTCTGCGTCAGATAGCTCAAAATTCACAATTAAGGTTCATATAAACAGTAAGCAGCAGTAGCATGCATGCATAAGGTAACTAACTGAAGCAACCAACCATGCAGGAAGCAACCATGCAAGTCCTCCTGCTGTTGCTCCCGTTGGTTCTCCCGGCGGCCATCCTGCTCTTCCGCCGTGCAACGCCGCCGCCACCGATCAAAGCACGCCTGCTGGCCACCCTCAAGTCTGCCATAGCACGCGCACGCAAGCCGATCATCTTCGTTACGGACTTCGCCACGGCGCACCACACCTGCTCGTGCGGGGCAGCAGAACCACTACCACCGCCGGCGCCGGCGGTGGCGCCTTCGCCAACCGCCCGCCGTCCATGGCACCCAGCGCCGTCCTCTCGGGCCGCCGCTACCACAACATCAACTCGGCGCCCTACGGCCAGCACTGGCGCGCCCTCCGCAACAACCTCACCTCGGGAGTCCTCCACCCGACGAACCTGCACGGCTACGCGGCCACGAGGCGCCGTGCGCTGCGCGGCCTCGTCGCGGACCTCAGGGAGCAGCAGCTCACCGGCGGCGTGGTGCTCGCCGCGGAGAGCATCCGCTGGGCGGTGTTTGGCCTCGCCTCCACCATGTGCTTCGGCGATGGCATCGACGCGGCCGTGGTTCGCGCCATGGCCGACGTCCAGACCGAGCTCGTCCTGGCCTTGTCCACGGTGCGCACCTTCGTGTTCGTGCCGTTCCTTGCGGTGTCTAAGCTGATCTACAGCAAGCAGTGGAACAAGCTCGCCAGGATACGGAAGAAGCAGGAGGAGCTGTACCTCCGGCTCATCGACGGCCGCCGCAGACATCGCCGGGGCTCTGATGACAAGACGCCGCCGGCATACGTGGACACGCTCCTCGACCTCCAGGTCCCGGTAGAACGACTCGGCAACCACGGCAGCGGAGGCGAGCAACGGCGGCAGCGGAGTCTTGAGGACGGTGAACTCGTGGGACTCTGCTCGGAGTTCCTTGGTTCCGGCACTGAATCCATATCCGCGTCGCTGCAGTGGATCATGGCGAACCTAATGAAACGCCCAGACTTGCAGGAGGCCATCAGGAAGGAGATCGACGCTGCCGTGGACGCCGACGCCGAGGAGGTCGGGGAAGAGGTTCTTGGGAAGCTAGATCACCTCAACGCTGTCATCTTGGAGGCGCTCAGGCTGCATCCCACCATCCAGCTCGCATTTAGACAGGTAAACCGGCCAAGAGTTCCGAGGTATAGTAGCTAGGCCCTCCATTCCAAATTGTAGTTCGTTTTTAACTTTGCTATTGCAGTTATATATATGTAACGTCTATCTAGATACATATACTAACTCCTAAAAGCAATGTATTTAAGAAAGCTAAAACGAGTTACAATTTAGAAACACAGGAAGCACCACATTAAATAGCTACATATATACTAGGAGTGTTATTATTACTTTTTTCTCTAGCCTTTCATTATAATAAAATTTGCTTTGGAGCTAAATTCAGCCAGTGACGAAATCTCATGTGTATATGTAATTACCAAAAAAAAGGTGATGGAAGAAGACCAAGTGATTCATGATGGCCACCGGATTCCTGCGGGCACCAAGATGATCTTCCCCTTGCTGGCTCTAGCAAGGGACAAAACAATGTGGGATAACCCTGATGAGTTCATGCCAGAACGTTTCCATGGATGTGGATGTGGAGAAAGCACAAAAAAGCTGCTGTCCATGGCTGCGGAGATGAAGATGATGCCTTTTGGAGGCGGCAGGAGGATATGCCCTGCTATAAGCATCTCATTGCTTCACATCAGCTACTTCATGGCAAACCTTATAAGGGACTTTGAATGGAGGGAAGTAGACGGTGAGCACGCTGTCCAACTCCACAGTGATGCCATCATCGAGATGTTCAATTTTATGAAGCAACCATTGCGAACTCACCTTGTGATTCGTCGATCTGAAGGCAAAAGGTTTCGTTAAGTGGACAAGTGACAAGTGTCTTGTTGGTCGTCCTTTCACTATCTCAACTGCTATATATATGTTCAGTTTTTATTTCCATTATTACATATAAATGTGGATACGGTTTAGCTCTAGTTAAACCAGTCGCCATGTACTGTATGCCCATCTTTTAAGGAAAATATGTACCTGAATTGTTTAGGCTAAGTTGCTATCCGACAATATAATGTAGACTATATGGTCTTTGCATTCTGCAAGCCAACTGTATCTCACATAGACTCCAACATCCCTCATTCAGGGTCGATTAAACATGTTGACGAAAAACATTGCAACTGTTTTCTTAAAGACAATGGAAAGGTCAATTATATGTGTCAACGAAAAATATTACAGTTTTTAGGCAAACAAGAGAGGTTGCCCCCCTACTAGAAATTTTTTTAAACAGGATAAAAAGGCCATTACAATTCAGATAAAGAAACAAAGAAAGACATGAAGAAAATAAGAAAGATTACAACGGAGTATCGATGTAACACACGCAGCGGGAGGGTGGATTTGGGCTAGTGGATTGAGGGAGGAGGGGAGGGGGCGGCGCCCTTAGGGGCGGCGGGCGTTGGGCGGCGCAGGGGGCAGCGGCGGCAGGGGAGGGAGAGGAGAGCGGGCGGGGAGAATAGGAATAACGGGAATTACCCCAATTACTTTCTTGATTGATCCAATTACAATGTATTATTTATAGTCCCAAGTGGACTCTAACGGGAAAGTTTTTATCGAACACGAACTTTCCAGTTTTATCTAACATTAATTATTTAATTAATTATAATAATAGGAGCCAAAAGAAAACTTTGTGCTTACGTTGACAAGAAATTTTCTAAAGCCATTGAAAAACTATGAGGGTGTCTCTATATGTCCAAAAAGGTGCATATAGGCTCTCCTTGAAGAGAAAAATGGGGAGCCCCAAATGTATGACCATAAGTCAGCAGAGGCTAAGATGATGGGCACCAATGTGAGAAAGAATTATGCCATTTACAATAAGCTCGCTACTATATAATTCATTAAGCAGAGGTAAATCATGCAAGATCTTCATATATTACACACTTGGGAATTATCAGAAAAAATCTTTCACACTTGAAATTATCAAATGTGACTTTCATGATCTTCTTGCTGATTTTGTGAATGGCCTTATGAGAAGCACATGTAAACAATTTAACTTAATTTAGATGACCCATATATACAAACCTAGTAGTATAAACATCTCTTGATTCATCATCTAATCCATATATCCGAATCATCAAATTCAATAGCATGCATAGCATTCCTTTGTCTAAAAAAATTGAGATTACATCATCCAAAGAGGGCTGCTAAATGGGCCATAGTATTAATTAACTGAATCTGTCTATAACATCTGGGCATTTTGTAGCCTACCAAGTAACAACACACGATCTTTTTTTTTTTCATCGCAAAAACACACACACGATCTTTTTTTCCTCCTCAGATTTGACATTAACCTCCCCATCTCTCTTATCTTCTTCCACACCCGGGCGTTGCATGGCACCTAAATACTCAATTGTGAACCGAAAACAAATTCAGTTGTTTATAATTCATGAAACACTCAATTGTTATGACAATAGGATAAAAATCAAATAAACAAAAACAAGATCAATATATTAAGCAGATAATTTCTATGAATTGCAGTTGAAAAGATCTCCATATGGATTCAAAACTAGGCATACTACATTAAAAAAAAAAACAAATAAACAAAACAAAGAATTTTCAAATAGTTCTATAGTTACACCAATTCTATCTAGAAGTTACACCAAAACAGTCGTTGTAACTTTAATTTAACTACAGTGTGAATCCAATATAAATTATAATAACTACAAATATAGGTGTGGTAAAGAAAGGTTTGCATGCAGCCAAGAGGAGATGGTTGAAAATGAAGTCAGCATGGTTGAAATTGAAGTTACACCAATTCTATCTAGAAGTTACACCAACCCACTGTGACCCAAGAGAGCACTACAGGGCGATGTGACGTTTTAGAATAGGCTAAAATTACTTGAGTGCTAGGAACGTACAAAACACCCTTAACTTTTCTGCATTAATTACATGCCTAGATTTTCTTTTTCCAAAGGAAATGACATGCTTATTGCTCAACAAAATAATTTTCCCATCCCCATGTTGCTGGCCCACTATATATATAAATTGCCTCCTAACATTACCAAATGCATATTAATTTCTTGATTACTCATCTCGTGCTCCATGTGACCATGACAGTTGTCTGTTAGTGGCCTACCTATATAATATATCTCGATGTTTTGTCTGCCGACAAAATTTGATTGCTTCCATCATCAAACTCCAGAGACCTATCTATCTACCCATAAAAATACTGCTAGTGAGAAACATGCGGAATCTGTTTTCTCCTTTTGCAGATTTTTTTTAAAAAACAATACTACAAAATGGTTTTTACAAACGGCTGGATAAACAGTCACTAAAAAGCCAAAAAGACAAGTAGAAATGGGGCATTTTCATAAGCGATACATGTCAAACGCCATGTGGCCGTGCGAGCCTTTAATTAATTTCTTACCCTCCCACCACATAAATACGCGAAGCCCGGGAGAAGTGTCCAGCCGATGTGCAGGAGCCTATTTGAAGTTGCGGAGTGGGCTGAGGGCTTGTTTGTTGACGTCTCTTTAATTTTTTTTAAAAAAACGTGGGCATCTCGCTCGTCCGATTACACTGACGACCTATGATTGAGCCTGATTGATTTTGTTTTCTATCTAGATATACGTCTGTTTTTTAATCGTTTGTACACTAAGGCTTTAGTTCAATGATCCTAATGAAACATTATATTTCACTAGCTTCTCTGCAGATGACTTTATTTTCTACATTTGCCCCTATATGTAGTATTGTTCGTCTCGTTACGTAGAATAACAGTATAGACAGAATCAGAAACAGATAACTTATTCTATGATGTGTTTAATTTCTTTTTCAAAACTTTTCACATATTACATCAAATATTTAGACATGAGTATGAAGTATTAAATATAAACTAAAAAATAACTAGTTACATGAGATATGATAACTTTTATGAGATGAATCTTTTAATTCTAATTAGTTCATAACTAGTCCACTTGCACGGGTTACACAATCTTAATTAGGACATAGATGCTTAGTTGTTGTTTACACTTATGACCAATAAACATTATTTATATTAAAAATGGTATGTGTTGTCTTTGTTCATTTTCTACCACAATAGACATAATATAATACTCTATGGTATCTATTGAGTACTAATGAACTTAACAATTACTAATTTATATGTTCTTTATATCCATATCCATATCCATAGGGTTTTTTTTCCCTTTACATGACACCTTGTTGTATCTTGAGCCACACTTAGTTGAAAACTTATTCTAAACTATGGTGCTTATTGTGGGCAATATCTTCTTGAATCCTCGAATTAAGTTAGAACTCTTGTTCTTATTGTATCCTTCTACTAATTCTCCTTTTGTGTTTTTCTTAAAAATAAGGATTTAGGTCATAGATTATACTTCTAAGTACTAAGCTGCCATAAACAATCATTCAAACCCTACAACATTCATTTGATGGTAGAGCTTAAAGTAAGATTTAAGATGGGGTAATACTACTAACCTCAAGAGCATTTTGATATTTAAGCCTTATAATGAATATTTACTATAAGGAATTCTTAAAGGATATGAATATAAAACCACCTTTCATATGCAATAAACCTCTCTCGCTTCTCAAAATATTTGAATTCTTATGAAGGAACTATATGTTGCATTAACAGTTATATTACCAATATAGATATGTCAAAACAATATAGTTAAAATGTATAAGTATATCTATATTAACCATATACATAAATTATATGCTAAATTAAATAATTTTTATTATGGTTATTATATGAGTCTTTAAGGAAATATTTCTTATGATTGCCAATACATAACACATATATTTATGTATATATATTGGTTTTATGGTTGTTTAAACATTGTAATAGAATATGTTGATAATTTAGATTCAGATTTGAGGAGGTATTTTAGTTTTTTTAATAATTATAGAATTGGTAATTTAGACGCAAATTTAATGGATCATATAGATTATATATCATTATTGCAAGTGAGTAATTAGACATAAACTAAACTATTAACCCATGCCTTAACACACGGTATAACAACTTATATAGTAAATGTAAATATAAATATTTTAAATTGTATATACTATTTGTTTGCAAATTCATTGTTCTACCTTTTCCTATATTAATAAAATAATGTATCAATATATTTACACTACGGATTATATATGTACCATTATATCATATATGAATTACAGAAAATATAAGTTGTGATTAGCATTCTTTGCTCTTCCTTCTTATGCATCTTTTTTCAATTAGGTTGCAACATGGCTCATCTTATCATCTAAATTCCTCCTTCAATCCTATTAATAAGCCTAGGTTTTTATTGAGGGACCAACAATTGATTTATGCATAAAGATGGGTATATTTTTTTCTACTTTTTATTTAATTTCTGTATGACCAACATTGTATCTTTGAGAACATATGAATAGACAAATATGAAACATCGACAGAGTCTATGCAAATATTTTAACATATACATCAACAAATATGGTTTTATGTAGCATGTTCAAATGTAACAGAGACCATGACACATTATATATATTTTGGCTTATAAAAAATCATAGTAGCATAGCACCAGGTCAATGTTAAGTTAAAATTTATTTGGCAGAAATACCATGACTCTAAGATAGTAAGCTATACACTACAACAACACTCTCTCTAATGTTTATTACTTATTTTGGTTATAAGAAACTGCATCTAGCTATACAAATTCAAACAATTAACTTTAGAAGAGAACTCGACTTGTGCATCGTTATCTTTGTTTGAAAAATTAGTCTACTAATTGTTATACCATATTATTTCCTAAATTGTTATTTTTATTATTGAAGAAATACAGTGAAAATTGCAATGATGTGGATCAATTTTTTGTATCATAGCTCATGTGGGGAATATTTGCCTTAGACATCAGCTGCATATACTGTATGAGTGGATATAATTGTATGAGTGGATATAATGTAGGAGTGCATATGTAACTAAGTGTTATTAGTTATGAGTTTGTCTTTGTTAGATGTAGCAAAACTGGCTAGACATTTTATATACTAACAAATTTTCTAACTGTTTTTTATTTTTGGAGAAGTCAATGTACTCAACTTTAACCAAACATATATATAATTGTTTTAATGTTTATACTACACAATTAATATAATTGATAGATCATCAAATGCATGTTATAATAAACTCATTTAGGGATATAAATATTGCTAATATTTCTCTATAGTTTGTTAACTGGTTTTGTCAAGCTAACTTGAACTCTGACCTGGATGCTTGGTACAGATATTTCTGTGGAGAGGCCGAAATTGAAATTGATCTTCTTCAAGAGCCAGTTGTGAGCTCCATCACGCAAAAGAATATCTTTAACTGCTTGTTGAAATGCAACCGGTGCCTGATCTCGCTTGCGTGAAAAAGTGCAGATCTTACATTTATATGTGCAAAAAGACGCCGACCAGTTTTCCATCTGTCACGGCAGGCACCACTTCGTCCATGATGAGACTACGCATGCACGCTAAATCTGGCATCCATGCATGCATGCGCTCCTCCACCTGATTTTTACTAAGTATGTATGCCCAAGCTCAAATAGGAGATTAGCTAATGAATAATTAAAAAAATTAAAGAGCAACGACCTCTTACTACACCAAACAACCCACATATGCAGCTATTGATCAATTGGACCTGCAAGCAGTATCACGTGACTGGAGAGGAAGCTCCGCATAGCAGGATGGAACGGTCATCAATCTAATTTTTCTCATTGAAGCTCGGTGACTCTGAGGGGCGGCTAGGCTTTTCTAATTCCACGAAATAGAGGATGGGAGGAACAGAACATTGGCGTTTTTTCTTCTCAAATCAATTAGATCTATTATTAGGCATACGTGGTGTTTTTATTATCATTAATTGATAGCATTATGTTTTATAATGGCAAAGGTAGGTAATTAAGATATAAGTTTAGGGGGCTACTTTAGGGTATTTTCGTAATGGCATGGTGGGTAATTTTTTAGAAAAACATAATGTAGATCTAACGACTAATAATATTAATGGTGATTAGAGTCCATAAAATCGATGGCTAGATCTTTTTGATTAATGTGAGAATTTCTAGAATTTATCTTTTTTTCTAGCGCATTTGGTGAGAGTTAACGTGGTGCCTCCGTTGTGGACTCTAATTAGTAATAGTAAGATTTGATAATGTGGTGCTACAGTAAATATGTGCTAATGATAGATTAATTAGGCTTAAAAAATTCGTCTCGTTGTTTTCTTGTGAGTTTTATAATTTTTTATTAGTATCCGAACATCCCTTCCAATATACCATGGAACATCCGAGGTGACACCCCAAACTTTTCACCCTAGGATTTAAACACTGCCTCAAAGAAAATATTTTGCTTTTCTTTTTTTCTTGCGTCAGCTTGCATGCATAGATGTCGAGCAGGGAGCAGGGTGTGAAACACTAGAAAAAACCCATCTTACTTAGAAGATATTACAAATTCTGGTTTAATATCAACCAAGAGAATGCATGTTCTAGTGAAGGTTGCAGCAAAACAGCACCAAAATTTCACTACACAATCACTAAAAGCACCCAAAGCATCAAAAATAAGTAAGTCACTTGCAAGCGTACAACAGGAAGCAAATCTTGTTGGCATGCCAAAATCATATCCTCCACGCCAGCCATCATCGACACTGACAACTGTGAACTACAAAATAATACAATATAATCCTCTCTCCCTACCAGATATAGCTATCTCAAAAGTACTTGTGTTTATTTATAAATCTCTACTATAATAGACCAATGCAAATTATACTCCGTCTACCCGAGATTACGTCCCCCGCTGAGGACCTTCAACCATTACGCACCCCAGAAAATGCAAACAGGATTTTGTTTCTATTAAAATCAAGGGCCAAAAAACATCTCTCTCAGTCTTCAACCCAATCGTGCGGCCATGATCGATCGCAGGCTTCAGCGCTGAAGCCTCACGCGCCCCCGCCTGCTCCCACGATTCAACGCGAGAAAAAGGAAACAAATCGCTCCTAAAGTCCGACTTCGATGGTGCCGCCTCCGTGGATGCCGCCGGGTCCGCCTCGCGCATGGGATCCTTCGGCTGCGTCCCTTGCCACCGCGGCACTGGACTCGCCGCGGACGCCATGGACTCCTCTCCTCCGCATCTGAACCAACCGCCGCGACAAGCGCGAAGCAAGCAACAAAACCCTGGCGCCGCCCTTGCGCTCGCCTGAGATCGAACTCGCCCTTGCGCTACCCCTACGTATAACTCAGGTGCGCCGTCATCGTCGCCGTCGCTGATCGCCTATCGAGCCCTGCGAGGCGCCGCCACGCCCGTCGCCCTCGCCCTCGCCCCGCCGGCATCGCTTGACGTTGCATGCATGGGTGCGCCGTCACCGTCCAACCGTCGCTGATCTGTTGCACCCGCAAATTTCCCTCAACCCGTCGGAGCTGGGAAGCTTCGAGGAGGCTAGCGAGTGCGTGCTGCATTCTCCTCGCGGCGGTGGCCGGGCGGACGCGATCTGGCGGGAGGGTAGCGCGAGGACGGCCTGGCGAACAGGCATTGCCGCTCATCATGCTCGCTAACTGACATTCCAGGTGCTGTTGAATCGCCTTATTTTGCTTTGCTTTGGCATCTTCTATCACGTACACGTGCATTAGACTATTAGTTCGTTGCTTTCAAAATGACAAAATATTCAGAATCATATGCAAGTTTGCTAATTGCTTTCAGAACGATAAAATACCCAAAAAGAATGACGCAAGTTTGCCAATATTTTTAGATTAAACATATCGTCCAACTTCCATAAGGTGCTAATAATTGCCATCATAATAATTGTGTTTTTTTTGTCAAACCTTCCTGCAAATTTCAAGGGCTAATTATCTGCAGCACCTCAACATTGGTGAAACATCTATCACAGATGAATCCCTATATGCAGTTGCAAATAGCTGCACAAATCTGAAGGTGTGCCTCTTTCCCCCCTAAACTTAATTACTTCAGTAGTTCAGTTCATGGCAACATCTCATGTTTATGCAAACAATACTGACAAAAGCACAACTTGAAAAATAGATGTACGAACAGTCAAATCTATTTATTGAGACCAGTCTTTCTAGGCCTTGGGCTTCAACTCAGGTGATGTGCTCACATTAACTTCAGGTGTGCCTCTTTTTCCACCCTAATCTCAAGTACTTCAGTTCATAGCAACATTTCATCTTTATGCAAACAGTAATACCGACAAACGCGCAGCTTGAAAAATGGATCTAGGAACATTGGGATGTTCGGCTGTGATGTATTCATATTAGTTTTAGGTGATGTGTTCACATTAGTTTCAGACTGATAAGACAAGCCGACTGATAAGAAAAATATTGTTTGAGAGCAATCATTGTAGGTATTGGGCTACAACTCAGGTGATATGTTCACATTAGTTTCAAGATGCTACTGAACGTTTGGGTGGGGGGGAGGGGGATGTAAGTGGAGGAGAATACAAATAATGGCAACAGATAGTACTTTTGTATTTTGCAATTTTGAGTAGGCACCTTCCCATTTCTATAAAAAATGTGTTTTGACTATATTTCTGAAATTCAGAATTGTATTTATATTCCAAACTTAAATTGCAAGCTTCCTACAATAACACCATTTTTTCTGAATGGTTTTCAATGGAAGTAACTGATTTATTTGCTATTGGCTCATTTTTAGAATGAAAATGGGAGAAGAAAAGTTTGCGAAGTTGTGATAATGCTGATTCTGCAATTCTTGGTTCTTAATTGTATTTCATGGTGTCTTCCCTTCTATACTTCCTTACTTTCTATATGAATCATGCTTAAGGCTTTGCTTGGCAGTATCTAATATCAACTGTGCTGTGGCAGTTTGAATGAGGGAAACAAAGACACACTCTAAGAAGAAACATAAGAAAGCAGATGAAGCAGCAGGTACTTCACTTTTCACTAAATTCTGACAGTTGTGCAGCAGTGTGTTTCCATGATATATATTAGAATAGTAGCTTAATTAATTAGACAGTTGTGCAGTAGTGTGTTGCCATGATATTTATTTTCTTCTGGTGTCCAATGTCAATATCCACAAAGTCTATGTCAGACTGTCTCTAATGAATTTTATGTAATTGCTAAATTTACAGATGTGTTGTGGTCGCCTACCCAGTTTATGGTGTGGCCTATACGGTGAGGCTAATAGATTTCCTCGCTTGGTTTGGCCAGGTTTATTCTTACTGCAAAAGCCATGGGACTGTCCATCCATTACAACTTGATTGGTGTCAGTGCATGAGTGAAAATGGAATTAGCATGTTATGGATAAATATTGCAATTAGCAAGTTATTTAATTAAACTACCAATGTACACCAAATAATCATTTGTCATACTTATTCATATTTGTTTTTGTTGAATTGCAGATTTCAGGGTCAACCAGGCAAGTAATATATGGGCAGTGGCTGACTGGCTGAAGCCCAAGTTATGATTACCTCTTTTTGATCCATAAAATATATAGAACGGAAGGTATTGAGCTTTGGAGGAAGGCTTGAAGCGGGTGTTGTAGGAGAAACCAATCAACATGTAATTGTATCATGATATGAACTTGCTTCTGTTATTTTGAGCTACACGCTTTACTAAGTGATTCATTTTTGCTGGACGTGTGACTCAAATCATCGGAACTGACTCAAATCATGTTTTCATATTGTCCACATTATATAGCCGCTCTCTAAGATCTTAGGCAGAATGTAACTTACGGGAAATAACTTTATTATGCCTTCTCATGCGAGAGTCTCCGGATTGTATATATACTTAAAAATGTTGGTTATTTTTATATGCATCCTCATGATAAAACCGTGGCGTTAGCGCGGCATTATACTAGTATATATAGGCATACACAAGGTAGCTATAGCCAAGCGGAAGGACGTCTAGTGCTACTACTACATAGCTGAGGCCATACCTGAAATGCAGCAAACAATAACCATGCAATTCCTCCTCCTATTGCTCCCGTTGGTTCTCCCGGTGGCCATCCTGATCGTCCGGCGTGCAACGCCGCCGCCGATCAAAGCACGCCTGGCCACCATCAAGTCTGGCATAGCGGCACGTGCACGCAAACCAATTATCATCAAGTACTTCGCCACGGCGCACCACCTGCTCGTCCGGGGCAGCCGCATGCTGTCCATGACGCCCAGCGCCGTCATCACCGGCGGCCGCTACCACACCATCACGTCGGCGCCCTCCGGCCAGCTCTGGCGCGCCCTCCGCCACAACCTCACCGCAGGAGTCCTCCACCCGACGCACCTGCACGGCTACGCGGCCGCGCGGCGCCAGGCGGTCCGCGGCCTCGTCGCGGACCTTAGGGGAGCAGCAGCAGCAGCAGCTCGCCGCCGCCAACGGCGGCGCCGGCGTGGTGCTCGCTGCGGAGAGCATCCGCGACGCGGTGTTCGGCGTCGCCTCCACCATGTGCTTCGGCTACGGCGTCGACGCCGGCGTGGTTCGAGCCATGGCCGACGTCCAGAACGAGCTCGTCCTGTCCTTGTCTGCGATGCGCACGTTCGCGGCCGGATTGCCGCCGTTCCTGGCGGTGTCTAGGCTAATCTACCGCAAGCGGTGGAACAAGTTTGCCATGATACGGCGGAAGCAGGAGGAGCTGCACCTCCCGCTCATAGACGGCTGCCGCCGCCGCAGACATCGCCGGCGGGACTCCGACGAGACGCCGTGCTATGTACAGACGCTCCTGGACCTCCATGTCCCGGTAGAATCAGAAGCAGACGACGGCCACAGCAGCGGAGGCAAGCAACAAAGGCAGCAGAGGAAGCTCGAGGACGGTGCACTCGTGGCCTCGTGGGACTCTGCTCCGAGTTCCTTGGTCAAGTAGCTGAATCCACAGCCTCATAGCTGCAGTGGATCATGGCGAACCTAATCAAACACCCAGACGTTCAGGAGGCCATCCGAGAGGAGATCGACGCTGCTGTGGACGCCGACGCCGAGGAGGTCGGGGAGGAGGTTGTTGGAAAGCTGGACCACCTCAACGCTGTCATCTTGGAGGGGCTCAGGCTGCATCCAAGCATCATGATGGTATTTAGACAGGTAATAAGCCAAGTATCCCTAATTAAGTACCAAATAATTCTTTATATAACACTATATATCTAACCAATAATCTCATGAATACGGATAAAAAAGGTGATGGAAGAAGACCAAGTGGTTCATGACGGCCAACGTGTTCCTACGGGTACCGACATAATGTTCTTATTAGAGGCACTAGGACGAGACAAGACGGTGTGTGGGATGACCCTAATGAGTTCAAGCCCTAACGTTTCCATGGATGTGAAGGTGGAGAGCGCTACCAAGAACCTGCTGTCCATGGCCACGGAGATGAAGATGATGCCTTTCGGGGTCGGCAAGAGGATGTGCCCTGCTGTAAGCGTCTCGCTACTCCACATCGGCTATTTCTTGGCGAACCTTGTCAGGGAGTTTGTGTGGGAGGAAGTGGAGGGTGAGCATGCCGTCAAATTCCAGACGGACCGCAGCATCATATTTTTCAACCGCATGTGGAGCGTCCACTGCGTGCTCGCCTTGTGCCTCGTCGGCGACCGGAGGCCAACAAGATTTGCCGTTAATTTAATTGGACATATGCATGCGTTTGTGTCCTGCTGGTCCATTTGGAACACTACAGACTGTTGATGTGGGATATTTCTACTATCTCGATGGTAATAGGGCTACGAATTACTACATGAATATCTCATATCTCTGTAGCCAAATAAGTGTGTTGCAATAAAGATTTGTGTTTCCATTACATACGGATGTGCTTTTCTATTAAACCACCATCAGTTGCCTAGCTTGTATCTACTTTGATTAGTCCAAGAGTAAGTTAAATAAGATTAGCTATAAGTAGTCAAGCCAAATCAATAACCACATTAGCGCAAAAATCATATAACAATCTGTAGCCAAAATTTTTTACTGTACATGGGATCCACCCACTCATCTTTTCACTTCCTTTATGCCTTCTCCACATTATTATTATTATATATTCCAACTCCCCAGTCGTCCTATTCCAAATTTGCCGCCCACGCTCTTGCTCCTCCTCCATCCCTTGAGCATCTGGTGCACGGAGGCATCTGGTGTGAGACCATCCGCACTCATCGCACTCTAAATTTAACCTCTATCCGTCCTGATCATCAAGATTCCTTACTTTATACACACTTCTCCCACATCCATTCATACTCTATATCTTTCTCTATCCCAACTACCCACTCGTGGGCCCCACATGTCACCCCCTCCTCTCTCCCACCATTTTTCTCTCTCCGCACGTGCGCCGGTCTCCCCACCTCGCCCACTCCGGTTCCGTCTCCTCTCTCTTCTCCGCACGGGCGCGACGCGAAGCTTCTGGGCGGGCGGGGCGAAGCCCACGCGGGCCCGGCGAGCTCGCCGCGGCCGCTGGGCCGGGGCGAAGCCGCCTCCGCTGCTGCGGGTGAGCAGCACTACCGCTGCCGCGAAGCGACAGCTCCGCCTCGCCTCGGGCGGGCGACGGCGCGCCTGCCGAGCACGAAGCCGGGGGGGCTCTTGTGGTGGATTTGGGCGGGCGAACGACGGAGCGCTCCTCGCGGCCGTAGCTGCACCGGCGAGCGAGCGCGCGCAGCGGCGGCTCCCGGCGCCAGGCGCGCCCGGCGGCCGGCGAGACGCCATGGCGGCGGTGGCCCGGCGGCGCGCCCGCGGCCCATGGCCGCGCTCCGGCCCTCGCTCGCCGCGGGGGCCGGCGGCCATGGAGATCGTCGCGGTGGAGGTGGCCGGCGTCGTCGTCCTCCTCCTCTTTCCCTCCCCTCCCTCTTCCTCGCGCCTCCCTCCCCCCGGGCGCCGTGCTCGCGGCTGCCTCCTCCATGGCGGAGCTCCATGCGGCGCGCCATCCTCTCTCTCTCTCCTGGTCTCCCTCTCGGCGCGGCCGGGAAGGCGGCAGCGGCGGCGGGCCCAGCGCCCGGAGGCGCATACCGTCTGCTCGGTATCTCGGCGGGAATACCGTCGGCGCGTTTACCGACCCGGATGGCGTGCCCGCTGCGGCGCCTCCGTCCGCCGTGGCACGCGGTAAATGCGTTACCGGCCGGTTTACAGAGTCCCGGTGCGGATGGTCCGATGAGGCATCCTTGCCGCTTTGTTTTTTTGCAGGTGCATATGGCAAATGTAAAAAAAAATTTTTGGTGCACGAGAGATGAGAGAAAGAAAGGCATAATGCATGTATATACTCCCTCCGTCCCCAAAATAACTGCCGCTTTTGGCTTCCTCGGAGAAACAATTGCCGGCAATTTTTTTATAAATAATAAATATCATCAATTAGTATCATAATTAGTATCATCGGAAAGATCTTTAGGTCTAGTTTTTTTAACAAATTTATTCGAGACATAAATATTGCACGTATTTTCTATAAATCGAAAGTCAAACTTGTGGCACGACGAAAAAACCGGAGACGACAAATAATTTGGGACGGAGTAGCATGTACTTAGAGAATAAAAAGGCATTCATGCGGGTTAGCGATTAATTAAGAAAGAGAAATCCATGCATCCATGGATGCTTCCAGTATGTAGTCTTGGTCGTTCCCTCGGCCTCCCACAACTAGAAACAGAGATTATTGATGGAAGACGTGCACAGCAGCAGTACAACAGTGCAGGAGGTTACACATCCACGGAGTAGCAGAGTAGCCGTAATTAAGTTATTGTCCAAATAGGCGAGGGCACATTGTTTGTGTTACAGTGGGAAGCTCCATCACGTGCATCCCCATCCTCTACCTGCACAAGATGAGACATAATGGGTTGCTAGATGTCATATGGATATGCTATAAAGTTAAAATCGAGCCTCTTAAGAACAATTATTCTACTTCGTGCCACATAAAAACAGGGGACCAATTATATAACAATAAAAGTTGGAGCTTTCATGAAGAATAATTGTAACTAAAAACAATAGGCTGCTATGTGTCACATGGATGTGTTCATCAAAGTTAAAATTGGTAGCCCTATATATTAAAAAAGAAACTCTAATCTACAACCGTTGTATGGTTGAATAGGAATAAGTTCAATTTCGGTTATCTAAGTGGCTCTATGTGAATCAGTTTTGCATGTGTGCATTAGACCTAGCGACGTGGTGAGATAACATGAAATTTTTTGAAAAATGTTTATCAAAATATTAACTCACTCTCATAATGGTTAAATATACTAGAGTTAGCATATTTGAAAAAAGGGTTGGAAACTCGAGCTAGAAATGCCTCTACTGGGCATAGACCGAGACAAGAGCATTAGACCCACAGGAAACTGCCTCTAAGTCACATCGGACACTGTTCAACTAGGCGCCCCACTTGTCACTGTCAGTGCTCAGGAGTTTTTAAATGGATGCATTGGATTGGCATCGTTGGTCTGATGCACCTGTCCAGAACCACACTGCAGTCAGTAGGTACCATCAGCATTGTGCTGCAGTCAATAGGGTACCGTCCACAGCGACCTCCTTCCTGATGTCCCCCTTCCCACAGCCGTCGCAACCCTGGCAACCTCCAGTCGTGGTGCACTGACCCTGACATGGCCTAGCCACCTCCAACACCACCAATGCCCCTAAATAGTATGATGATGCCCATCCCTACCACCTGGAGCCTTCCTTCCTCCGAATCCCTTCCTTCTCAGGTCGCCAGAGTTAGGGTTGGAGGTGTCGGTGGTGCTATGGTCGGAGTTGGGCAACATGTTCTCTGCCGGTGGTGTGGACGGTGCGGGCATATGGTGAGGCACAAGTAATCCCTTCTTTTCTGGCGGCGGCGAGGACAGTGAGTTGATAGGCACAAACTTATGGTGGGGCATGGGTGTGCACGTGAGAGCTAGATCCTACATGCTCATCTTTTAGCATTTTCGTACGGAAATTATAAATGGACTCGATCGTCTAAGAAGTGTACGTAATAACATATTTTAAAAAGCAAAAGAATTATAATAGTCCATTTCTCTATTATGAAAAACAAAACTATAATGACATGATCCTAATAACCTATTTTCTTGGGAATTTTCTTCCCATTTTATCCTCGTTCTTGAATCTTGACTTCTTATCCGGTCGTCCCTATCTCCTTTAGCCACTCCTACCGTCCCGCCGCAGCAGCGCGCGCGAGGCAAGCGGCGGTTCCGTGTTCCGCCCGTGCGAGGGGAGGGAACGAGAGCTCCGGCGGCCGGCCCCCGCGGTGAGCTTCATCGCCGCCGCCGCCGCCGCCGCCGCCCCATGTCTGTGCATCTCGTTGGGCTGGCTTATATCGCTATCCCTTCTTCCCTCCCATTCCCATGGAGCTCCTGCCGGCTCATCCCTTTCCCTCTTTCCTCCCTAGAGCACCCCACCAGTTACCTCCCCAATTGCTTCTTTCCAGACCCTGCCATGGCCGCCTCCAAGAGCCCATCATGGCTGCTTCCGCCCAGGCTCCTCCCCTCGCTTTCCCCTTCCAAGAAGCAACACGAAGCAGCAGCTCCCAGGCCCCACGCCCAAGTACCCGTCCCAGTCCGCCCGCCCAGAGGCCAACAGCAGCTCACCCTCCGCCGCCTGGCACTTCCCCATCCTTCGCCAGTGAGCCCCTGATTGTTTCCGAGACGAAGCTCATCACGATGCATTCCTGTGCTGGGCGCCTCGGCGACGCTCGCAAGGTGTTCGAAGGAATGGCGTGCAGGGACCTGCTCGCCTGGTCGGCCATGATTGGTGCCTACGCCATCAGGGGCCTGTACAAAGAGGTCGCTGCGCTAGCGGTGACCATGGTCAGGGAAGGGGTCATTCCGGATAGGTTCTTGATCACCCGGATTCTACAGGCGTGTGCATATACAGAGGACCTGGAGCTTGGAGTGGCCATGCATTCCCTGGCGATCCGGAGAGGTTTCATGGCGGAGACAGCGAGGGACGTGCCTGTCGGGAACTCAGTGCTGGCGATGTACGTCAAGTGTGGAGAGTTGGGCCGCGCGCGTGTGATGTTCGAGAAGATGGGTCAGCGGGACCTGGGCACGTGGAACTCGATGATTTTCGGGTGTTGCCAGTCCAATGAGTGGGAAGAGGCACGGAGGCTGCTCGATGATATGAGGCGTGAAGGTACAGAGCCTGGGCTTGTCACATGGAACACATTGATTTCGAGCTATGCAAGGTCTGGGGAACTTGATGTTGCGATGGAGATGCTGGAGCAGATGGAGGAGTCCGGTGTTGCTCCGGATGTCGTCACCTGGACTAGCCTTGTGTCTGGTTTTGTCCACAGTGATAGGGGTGGTGAGGCACTTCGGTGTTTCATGCGCATGCGTCTTGCTGGGGTCGAACCGAATGGCATGACGATTGCGAAGTGCCATCTCAGCTTGTGCTAGTTTGAGGTTACTGAGTCAGGGCATGGAGCTCCACTGCCACGCAATTAAGGTTGGGACTGTGAACAATGTGCTCTCAGGAAACTCCTTGGTTGACATGTATGCAAAATGCGGAGAAGTTGTTGCAGCTAAGAGAATATTTAATGAGATACCCGAGAAGGATATCTTCTCCTGGAACTCAATGGTTGCAGGGTATGCACAAGCGGGCTATTGTGGCAAAGCATATGAGCTTTTCTGTAAGATGGAGAGCCTTGGTGTTCGGCGCAATGTGATAACATGGAATATAATGATCTCGGGATACATAAGAAATGGGGATGATGAGAGAGCTTTTGAGCTATTTCAGATGATGGAAAGCCACGGAGTAAAAAGGGACACAGCTTCATGGAATGCACTCATTGCTGGTTCAGTGCATAATGGTCATTCTGATAGAGCCCTGAGAATATTTCGGCAGATGCAGTCACTCTTGGTGAGACCAGATTACATTACAATATTAAGTATCATTCCAGCTTTTTCCAACCTAGTTGCATTTTCAAATGTACGGGAGATCCACGCCTGCATTTTTCACAACAATTTAGAAATGGATGGCAAAATTGCAAATGCACTCATCAGTGCCTATTCAAAATCTGGCGACCTTGCTGGTGCTTGTGCTGTTTTTGATAGGCACTCATCAAGGAACATTATTTCTTGGAACTGTATTATTCTTGCACACTTGCTGCATGGTTCTCCAAGTGAAGCACTGGATCGCTTTTTGTGAGATGAAACAAGAAGGCGTGCGGCCAGATCATACAACTTTGACTGCCGTAATCAAGGCCTATGGCCTCCAGGGAAAGGTATCTGAGGCGAAACAAATATTTTACAATATGACCCACGATTACAACATTACTCCAGATTTAGATCATTACACAGCTATAGTTGATGTCCTTGGCCGCTCAGGGAGTCTACAAGAAGCATATGAGTTTATTGATAATATGCCATTCATACCCAATTTAGCAGTATGGGAGGCATTGCTTACTGCTGCAACTATTCATGGAAATGCAAGGCTAGCAAACCTGGCAGCAAGAGAGCTGTCATCGCTTGATCCCAGTGACCCTAGAATCCAAAGACTGGTTTTTAATTACTGGGATCTAACTAGAATGTCTGTTGATGTGCCACTCATGACAGTATACAACAAAGGAAGTGAGTTGGAAGATGTTGATAGTTGTTCGGTTGAAATTAAGAACAAGGTCTATTTGTTCTCAACCGGTGATAATTTAGCATTAAGGAGTACAGTAGCTGAATTGAAGTTGATTATGATTCAGGCCAGAATGTCACTGCAGAACATCTGTAGCGGGACTGATGCTGAAGAAGAGAAAGAAGAATTATCTGGAATACATTGTGAGACGCTAGCAATTGCTTTTGCAATTTCAAATTCCCCTCCTTTCAGAAGCATACGGATAGTAAAGACCTTACGGATGTGTAGCCTTTGTCACATCTTTGCCAAGCTAGTTTCAGAAAAATACGAGCGGCAAATACTGATAAAGGATTCAAATTGTTTGCACAAGTTTAAGGATGGAAAGTGCTCTTGTAAAGATTATTGGTGAATACAACTAATATAAGTGTACCAATGGTTCTGTTCATGTATGCGTCGTCCGGACTGGTTTTTTCATGTATGAGTGTAATATCATTCAGTTCATGGTTGTATCGGTACGGAAAATTAGTGTAGCTGGTTTTGCTCAGAAAATCCTAATGTTGTCTTATTGCTACTTTTTAGTTGTAAGTAGTAGATATCTTTATCTTCTTTTGCTGGCTTACTATACTTTAGTTAACTTGTCTCAAGCTTGAAATTTACTGTTGTTCGTATGCTACCTGCTATGGACAGAGGCGGAACTTCCTATGGTTTATGGCAACTCTAAAAAAAGGAACGGCAAGGTTCAGTGGTTTATGGAATCTAGATCAACCATTAGACAATAATGTTGCAATTGCAATGACACTGTATTTTTTTTTTATTTTTTTTTGCAGCTTGTGTCATGTTAAATTTTCTAATTCGTGCTTAGGGTGTTCTTGCACAGAGAAGGTCAAATTTTGGTGGAAATCAGTTCCCTGCTACAAAACAGGCTGCGAAGAAGGCTGCTGCTATGCCAATGCACAATGGGGCTGTCTGATGGAACAAACCAAGGTATCAATCAATCATTATGTTTTTTTAGCTATGTTTTCATCTCAACAAATTGTTTTTGTTATGGACAGGTAAACAATGGCTATCTTATTGCTTACGAGAAAGTTTACTGCATTCAAGTGGCTGTTAATAATTTATGGAGTCATACACCTTGGGTTGTATTGGCTGAGAATGATTGTGATGCTGGTGTTTTTCGTGGTAAGTTTATAAAGAACAATCAACTTTATATTCTTGTGGCACAAAGCCTGTTTTCTTGGTTGGACTGCTACAAATATATGGTGAATAGAACTTATGAGCCTTAAAGCTTTATTAAAATTTAGGCAGTTGCCTTTATTATGGTTGAGCTGGTCAAATTTTTGAACTTGCTGGAGCACCCTGAATATGGGGGAGCTGCTATTCAACTCCTCACTTTTTGATTTAGTCAAAAGGTAGTCCCTTTACCAGAAAACTTTTTAGATGGTGATTAGAAAACTTTTTAGATGGTGATGTCAAGTTTGCCTGAGATTGGCCTAATATAGCATCTTTTCCTGGATTTTTGGTGCATGGACTCAGGCAGCCGGTTAAGTCACATTCAATGATGATTGACACAACGATTATTGAAGCCCTCGAGGTCATGTCCCTGAAGGTGAGAAAGCTCGCTCATCCTGAATGGTGCTGCCTTTTACCTCTTGCTACCTTTTCTTGTTGTGGATTCAAATTGCCATTCATCTCTTGTTCTGAGATAAAATAAAGTTGGGCAAAAAACAACATCTGTTAAATATATAGGCTTTAGTGGAATGATTCTAATAACACGGAGCATGTTATGATGAAATAAGAATGATACTTTTAGGTGAAATAGAGCAATGCAGAGGGATAGAAACAAGTTTGCTCCTTTTTAATGAATGGTCAGTTGTGCTAAACTGTATCATGGGGAGGACTCTTTGTCTGTATGCATTGCCTGCATACAAATACATGAAGCAAGATATTGCATTTGTTTTTATCATTGGCTGTCACATAAATTAGTAAAGACTTTCTGATTTATGGCCAGAGACTTGTTTCCTGGCTAGAATGTATTGTGTTATATTTATCAGCCTGCTTGTCCTCAGAATCAAAATAGGTGTCTTGTATGGAGCTTTTCGTTAGGCAAAGTTTCATTCTCTTTTTAATCCGAAAATTTCACTGCATCTGACATTGTTCAGGTTTCGTGTTAGAGAGAATTTCTAATTTTCTTGACTTTGCGACTGGATCATCTTAGGATCGTATTGCAACCAGTATTTCCTGTGCATGCTAGCATCATTTGGCAAAGGACAATGCTGCTGCTGCACTTGAGACAGGTAGCTGTAATTCTTGTCTTTGCATTATGGTCTAGCTTCATGTAGCTTTCCCATTATCATTTATGTATGCTTTTGTTGATATGAACATGACCTCAAGATTCCATTGCTTGTAGATGTATTCAAACATAAACCAATCTTTTACCCGCTTCTTTATAGTTCCTGTTATGGCAATGTCACATCTTAATGTCTGCAGGGCTTGTGCTGTCGAGAAGACGGTCACTCAGTCAGTCTGAGTGCATATCGAACTCTTGACCTCTGTCTTTCTGAATAAATAGTATTATGATTTTAGAAACTAATTTGCTTGGATTATTCTTCTCGTGTCTGTGTGTGCACTATTGCTCTGTCAGCCTGAATTTGAAGTAATTTTTATAGAAAGCAATCTCCTTGGTTCAGTAAAAGCACATCATGGTCAAGTGGACCTTTTGATAGATTTTTGGAGCCTTTTCTTTTAAAGCGGCCACTAGAGCTGGCATTTAGAGAAGAATAATTATAAGCCCCAATGGCTGGAGCATTTTTAATAGCCAACATTGGATGCATATGGTATTGGAGTGACATAGATCTCTCCACATTTTTTTCTAATATATAACATTCCTTGCTGATTAGAGACGATGTCAGAAACTTAGAACTGTTGGTGTTTGCATCATCATTTAAAAAAAAAAACTAAGAGTTGGTTTTCACTATGAAGGATTTACTCCTTGCCATTTGTTTAACTCTTATTGTCACCCAAGTGAGTCCCGACATGGTAATATTTCTAAAATCTGAAAGATCTGAACTTGAGACTATTAATCACATCCTGGAATTATTTGGCCATGCCTCAGGACTCAGAACTAAATTAACATGAGTTCAGTCTTGCCCATGTACTTACCTCGGCTTACCTTTAACTCTCTGTAAACCACCAAGTCTGACCTCTTATCTCTTATTGACAAGGTTGCTGATAATCTTCCTGGATGGAAAGCATCTCTTATGACTAAGGCCAGTCGTTTGATTGCAGTACGTGTGGTGTTCACTGCTATCCCAATGGTTACCATGGATTTACCAAAATGGGTGTTAAAAGCCATTGATAAGAAATGACATGGACACGGCTTCTTGTGGAAGGGCCAGGACAAGGCTAATGGGGGTAACTGTTTAGTCTCATGGGAAAAGGTTCAACGCCCTATTCAGTTTGAGGGGCTAGGCATTCATAACCTTGAAACTTTGAGCTGGTCACTCCGTATCAGATTGCTGTGGACATAGAAGAGTACTGATGAGGAACATCTTTGGGCAGGTTTACCAGTGCAAGTCCCATGTATTGCCCAAACGTTCTTTGGTACTGCTGTACAAACCACAGTTGGTAATGGAACTTCAACTAAATTCTGGCTGGACTGCTAGCTTTTTGGTAAAACAATTGCAGAGCATGCTCCCAACCTCTGATCAAGGCCATTCCCAAAGAGAGCCTTGAAAAAGTTGAAACAACTGATGGTGGCACAAGCTTTACAAAACAGGAGTTGGGTGGCTGATATCAAGCGGCTTTGACAATTGAAGTCTTGTTGGAATACTTGCAAGTCTGGGACGGATTGACAATTTTGCTCTTCAACAGGACACACCCGATCAGCACCAATGGAGACTTACAAATCTAGCCACCATAGAAGAGCTTTTAGTAATCATATCTAAGACTAGGATTGTCCTTACAGCATTCGAAGTTAAAAGAATTGTGCTTAGAGCAATTTCCAACATCATTTCTGTTGAGCAATTTCAGCCTCATTGTCATTTGTGCATCTAACTAGTTTTTTATAATCTTCATTCTACTTCCACTCCCACCTCCAAGAGTAGATTCTTTCTTGTGATTATCAGTCCTTGATTCGTTGGAACATACAGAGAAACAAAACGTGCAGGTGCATTATTCTTGTGTGCATGCACGTCCCGATGCAAGCTAGATAGTATTAGTACAAATAACATGACCTGAGTCCACACACAAGAGACAGAGTAAGTAAAGACTACTAAACCGGTGGTCGCTGCGTCCATCTGGCAGGGAGCTTGGGCTTGGGCAGAGGCCTCCTGCTGAGCACCGTCAACGCCTCAGCAGGCGGTGCGAACCTGTCGTACAGCGTGGCCTGCCCCATGAGGAGCCAGACGGCGTTCATGAATTCTCCTCCGGTGCTGAGCTTGGTGGCGTGGGACTCGCCGCAGTGGTAGCCGGCGTAGCACAGCAGCTCCACCCACACACCGGCGATCACCTGCAGCATGTCGACGGTGGGCAAGCACCACCTGTTGCCGAGCAGCATCCCGGCGAGCCAAGACCCGTCTTCATAGGCTGGACTGTCGTCGACGTCGTCGGCACGTTCCTCGCCGATGCCGGAGATGTACTTGCCCCGCGAATCGGCCGGGAGCTGCCACTCGCCTATTTTCTTGACGATCGCCGACCTGGAGGAGCTCATGGTGTCTTCCTTGGTGGACTTCATGACACGCCACCACAGCATGCTGAAGTACAAGTAGTTCTCCTTGTTCCGGATGCTGCGGACGACCCCCGGCAGCAGGTAGGGATGCATCTCCGAGAGGAACATCATATGGTTGGAGAGCACCCTGATGTCGTCCCGGACCGTGCCTTCGGCGGCGGCAGCGGCGGCGGCGGCCTCGGGCTCGGGGCACATGGAGAGGTAGAAATCGGTGGCGATGTGCCACACGATGATGCTGCGGTCCAGCTCCGTCTCGTCGGCGACCCGGACGAGATCCTCAGCTCGTACATGCCTCTCTCCTTGAGTACGCACTTGCCCCGTGCATTCCTCAGCTCCTCCATGCTCTTCTTCCGTAGCTCTTCCAGCACCAAGCCCTTGATGCTGTCGGAGACGGGCACGGCGGTCGAGTAATGCAGCTTTCGCCACCGGTCCCCGAGACCGATAATCTTGGCGATCTTGCCTCTGAGGTCATCATGGTTCACATCAGTGCAGACATCCAGCAGGTTGTACTGCCCAAGTGAGTCCAGGCAGGTCCTCCTCCTTGCTCCTGCCTTGACAAGCCGGCGAAGGCGCATTACCATGCTGCAGAGCCGGTGGCATCCCCTGGCATGGAAGGAGGCGCATGCCCAGGATGAGCCCACAGCTCCGAGTAATGACGCCATCTCCAACGCCAGGGCTCCAACCAGCAAAACATAGGTGACGGCAACATCAACTCTGATGTAAGCATCCTTGCTACTGAACAGAAACAGCAAGAATGCTGCGATGGCTGAGAGTGGTGAGACGATCCGGATGCAGAGACCGTACCAGGTATGGATCACTGCTGCCTTCGTGTAGAGTATGTCATACAGGAGAGAGAGCTCCATCGCGACCAACTCATGCAGGTACATGCCACCGTTCAACTGGATGCCTTGGCGTACAACTTCATATTCAGACTTCTGCATCACTGCCTGATCAGCCAACATGCCCTTGCAGACATTGCGCATGTAGCAGGACCTCCTCCGTGTCCAGCCTCTTCCCTCCCTCCCTCCCATGATAAGGGCCAGTGACCTTTGATGGCGTTTCCTTTTTGCTGAGAGAGTTTGCAATGCTATTTATGCCGCCACACTTGAGTGCCCATGTCCTCTCCCCGTACTTGAGGCAGCCAGAGAAGAAGAACATCAGGGTAGCGGCTACTGCCACCAGGGTGCCAGGGTTCTTACCAACAGCAACGAACTGGTAGAGGACATAAGCCGCCCCGATCACCTGCGCCACAAGAGTGAGGAGGTGGCGTAGCCAGAGCTGGCTATCCTGGAAGGCATATGCAGTTGGGCAATGCTAAGGTACATATTGTACCTCCTAGGAGGTAATATCTCAAATCAATCTGAGCCGTTGATATTTTGAATTTTATAAATTTTTTGATACATTAAAAATTTCAGAAAAAACAAAAAAATCATCGTATTTCCATAATGAGGGGAGAAGGAAATCTTGAATTGTGCATGTGCGCATGTGACGGGAGGGGAAATCCGGAAAGAATCCTCGCTGATCACGGGGAAATCTGAGAAGAATCTTGAATCCTCACTAATCCTCGCTAATCATGCGACAAGTACAAGCTATATATCACTTTGTCACGTACACATACACGCACACACACATCATGCACCGATGCACGTACTGGCAACACATACACGCACACGCACACACATCACGTAGACGTACTGGCAACACATACACGCACACACACACACACACATCACGTACACGTACACGTACACGTACTAGCAACACGTACACGCACACTAGTATGAACAAGTACCGGCGCCACGTACACGCACACTAGTATGAACAAGTACCGGCAACACGTACACGCGCACTAGTATGAACAAGTACCGGCAACACGTACACGCGCGCACACACACGTACACATACAAAGTCACGTTGTCATCACGTACACACACATTAGTATACATGAAAAATCAAGTACGGAAAAGATTTACATATCAATCAAGAGATCACGCATGCATCAACCAAATCTTGTTTATATCTAAACTTTCCTTATTTATCCTATTTTCTAAAATAAAAAAATAAATAAATATATATTTCATCTATTACCTCCTAGAAGGTAAAAGGCAATCGTCTGATCAAAAGAAATAGACGACTCTTGGTGGCCGCCTGATCTGATGCTGATGGACATATGGCCAAGGGCATAGATGGCGGTGTAGTCAGACATTAGGTATGCCAGCCAGAGGAGGATCCTTAACAAAGCCGAGCTTTCATGCTGCCGGCGAATCGATCCCGGCAGACAAGAGGAGGATGATTTGCAGGGTGAAGCTCAGGACCACCAGAATTTAGATGTCCCATTTTTCCCAAAACAAAGCTAGCCCTCCTGCCATTGTTGCTCCCCCTTCTGTCTGGAATTGGACACAATATGTAAATTTGTCATTGTATATTATCGCACTCTGACTGCAGATCAAATACTTCTACATATAAAGCATTTAATTTGTTTCTACTGACGAGCATTGCATTTTGCAACCTCATCGGCTCATATATATATGGAGTGCAAAGGGTTTCCTCCTTGCATAGCTTCAAAAGAATAGCTAGGTTAATCTGCTTTGGTTGATGCAATGACGGTACAAGTAGCATTAACATAGGTGTATGGAAATTTCGGTGGACTCAGGTACAAGAATGTGCCGCTAGAAATGTAGTCAGCATCTAAAAGGAAAATCCATCAGCAAATGAAAATGCCAAAAAAAGGGAAAAAATGGTCTGAAAACCGAAACAAAAAATCTCAGCAGAGGTCCAAAAACCAGCAGGAATGTGAAACCCTTCATGGCAAAAACTGATTTCCATGGAAGAGGAGAGAGGGCTAGCTAGCACTACAGCTAGCTAGGAATGGAGGACTTGGAAGGAGAAGTACAGTAGTAGGGCCTGACCTCGAGTTCTCGGGTGGCACTGTGGCAGAGAAGTTGGGGGCCGTGGCCACTGGCCAGTGGCTGCTGCTGGATGGAGCAGCGACAGGCCTGGATTGGCGGCGGCCGGCAGCAAGGGCCTTCTCCTTTGCGGATCTGGCAAATTGTCCCGGCGGCGAGCACTGGGGGTGGCAGAGTGATCGGCGATTTCCCCAGCCGCCCAGAGCGAGGTGGCGAGCAATGGGGTGGCAGGGTTGCCGGCAATGTCCCCAGCGGACGAGGACCAAGACTTGCTAGAGAGAGAGAGAGGTCAACTCACGGTCTTGTTGAATTGTGGGTGCACCGTGCACGTGCATATATATGATGCTTTGATCAGGAAAGGAATGATCCAAAGCCTTTGCCGTGGCTCGTTAACCACTTTTAATCTTACATTTTTATTACATGAAAACAAAACTGAAAAATGAAAAACCGGTCATGAAAACACAGAATCTGATGATTGATACAAAAAAATTAAGAAATTCTATCGGAAACCTCGTGAATGCTAGGGAAACAGCAACTGAATGTGCACGTGGTGGTCTCTGCTACAATGTATATTAGTATCACACGATTGCTTAAAGTCTCCTGGGAACACAGGATCCCGCAAGGAAAAATAAAAGATCAGGGAAACAGAAAAAATAAAAATCTAGCAGAAAAAAATTTGTTTCCTGTCATGGATGGACACCCTATATATCAAAATCCGAGAACTTAAAAGATTATTAAAGCTGCAATTGGGCATTTTTCTGCAATTGGGCAAAAAGTCATAGTACACCAGAAGCAAGAATGAACAAGACATAATTCCCAAAAGATTATTAAAGCCACAATTGAGCATTTTTCTGCAATTGGGCAAAAAGTCATAGTACACCAGAAGCAAGAATGAACAAGACATAATTCTCAAAAGATTATTGAAGCACACCACACAATGTTCTCATGCCATGGGCTTCTCCAGCAGCGCCGACACGTACCACCGGTCCTTCTCCTTTCCCCGGCCGGTGTTCCACCGCAGCTTCCTGAACCCGACGCGATCCAGCATCGGCGCGAACGTCGCGTTGAGCTGCGCGGCGGCGCAGGCGAAGTGGTCCAGCCAGAACAAGCCCCCTGGCCGGAGCACCCTGTACACGTCGTACAGCGCGAACTCCAGCATCACTCCGGCGCCGTCGCCGCCGCCGCCGAGCTCGTGCCCGGCGTGCACGATGTCCATGGTGCCGTCGAACAGGGGGGGCAGCCGGTGCGCGGCGGTGACGTGCAGCGGCACCAGCCCGCGCGACGCGACGAAGCTGCCGAACGGCGCGCCGGAGTTGACGGCCGCGGTGAGCACGGTGGCGCCCGCGCGCTCCAGCATCCGCGCCGCGAACGTGCCGGACGGGGAGCCGCCGCCGAGGTCCAGCCCGATGCGCACCGTGCCGTTGGGCCGTGACCGGAGCACGGCGTCGATGGAGTAGGACAGCGCGCCGTCGTCGCGCGCCCATCTGTCGGCGGCGGCCTGCTTCTTGCCCGCCGGCGCCGCAGGTCGAAGCATGATCCGCCGTCGCCGTCGCCACCGCAGCCGCCGCGGGAGGAGGACGCGAGGCAGGAGTAGTTCTTGCAGGCGTACGCGTCCCACACGACGGTGGTGTCCGGCGGCGTGGTCCAGAGGCTCCGGGGCAGCGGCGTCGGCTGTGGGTACCCCTTGGGCGACCGCGGGCGGCACCGGCGGCGCGGCAGCGGCTCGCAGCCGCTGAGCATGAGGCTGTGCGCGAGGGAGTCGTCGGACGGGCACTCCCCGCCGGGCGCGTAGGCCATGTACCGCTCGAGGTCGTCCTGGACGCGGACGCACGCGTGGCCCAGCGCCGGGAACACGGCCTCCTCCCTTGCCCCGGCGGCCTCGGCCACCTTGTGGTGCGGGCCGACGGCGAGCCTGAGCTCGCCGGCGGGCTCGCGCTTCCACCCACCGTCAGTGGTGGTGGTGGTGGTGGGCGTCGCGCGGGGCTCCTGCATTGCGCGGAGGAGCGTCTGGAGCAGCTCGTTGGCGGTGCGGACGCGCGCGTGGAGTTCGGCGAGGTCGGCTTGGCCGGCGGCGAGGGCGGCCTGCGTGGCGTTGAGGTCCGCGTGGAGCGCCGCGGAGCTGTCCCAGAGGTGGACGATGGTGGCGGCCGGCTTGTAGCCGCCGCTGTAGCGGCGGAGGAGGGAGAGGGAGGGCCCGGCGCCCGACGAGACGACGGCGACGGTGATCGCGTTGGTCAGCAGGAACATGAGCAGCGTCGCCGCCGTCGTGCCACTACAGCAGTAGCACCGGCGGCGACGAGGCGGCGGTGGCTTGTTCTTGCCGTTGCTGTGGAGGTCGTCGTCGTCCATCGTCGGCGAGATGCCTCGGTCGGTGCGGGGTATGGCTAGCTAGTGGCTCGAAGCTCGATCGATCTCACTTGCAAGCAAGCAAGCAGGATCACACGAGAGGGAGAGGCAATGCAGAGCTGAATAAGATGCTCGTACAAGACTATACGATCCAACACATCGAAATTCGCGATCGCTTGCGTTGACTCCCGATCGTACGTTTTGCAGTTTGGCATGCATGCATGGTTGTTGCTTGCGATTGCGAGTGCGACACGGCCGGAAAAAGAGGAGGTAGCTTCATTTGGAAACTTGTGCTTGCTTCGAGATGAGAGGCGCCGCCATGGATGCAGCATGCTAGATTGCTTTGCTAGTGGACCAGTGCTACTCTGTGTACGCAAAGTGCCTGACGAGTGACGACGACGACCTGAGCTGCTGCTGTGCTGACCAAAGTGAATGAAGTCCAGGAAGGGAAGGGGAGGAAGGAAAACAGTTGGGGCGGGCAGGGAGGCCCAGCCCAACAGAGGTATTATATTATGGGCTGTAACTGTAAGCTCCTCGCGGTTTTGGACCAGCTGTGGAGTACGTGGACTTTCAACCCAGGCCGGTTGGCCTGCTAGAGGAGGAATTTATGTGCACTGGACAGGCTAAACTTTCCCTAGTGATTCAGCTAGAGCTGCTTTTTTTTTCTTCTTCTTCTTCTTCTTCTTCTTCTCTCTCTCTCTCTCTCTCTCTCTCAAAAAGAAAAGAAAAGTTGTACTAAGCTCCGTTTCAAAATACTTGGCATTTTTTTACTTTTACTGTTCACACTTTGACTAACAATATTTCTATGCATACTCCCTCCGGTCCCATTTATAAGACGTAGTTAAACATGACACGGTCACCTAAATTACAAGTTGACCATTCATTTATTATACACTATAACTTTTATGATTATAAAATTATGATCATCGGATAGTACATTTGATCATGAATTTGACCATATTAAGTTTGCATTATATTATCTAAAAGTTGTCCACCAAATTATTAGTCAAAGATTATGAAGTTTGAATCTTGTTTTGCGTTTTTGCCTTATAAAGAGGACCGGAGGGAGTATTAAATTGCATAAGATGACAAAAGTATTACTTATTAGATTTACTTTATTAAGCATGTAAATTTTGATACAAATGACGAATGGCCAAACGGCGCAGTGGCTGTGCACCAACTGGACCGCCATACTTGATATGATTGGCGGCAGATTGCCTTGCCAGATTGGAATTGGAAGAAGCACCGCACACCGCACAGGCACCCAACCACCGCACGCTTTTATTTACTTCGATTCGACGCGTACGTGTACATGCATTGCATGTATTGGGCCTCCTACTACTACCAGAGTGAGCAAACCGCGTTACTGCGTGCCGCGCATCCTGGGCCATTCCTGGCGTGCAAGCCGGCCTGCTTTGGGCTACAATACAGTTCAAATAACATTATCTATCATGTACAAACGTACGTGACGATTTTTATATATTCAATTCTAAATTTAGAACAAACATACTTTCATTTTAAAACATATATATATATCCTTATTTTAAATTTAGAACAGAAATCCATACACAAGTTATCTCGAGAAAACACTGCATTAAGCCCTTTTCTTAAACATTTTCACCGAGATAGATTTCTTTTCCAAAATAATTTTTGCAAAATAAATTTGCACCTCATCACACCACTCAATTGACTCCCTCCGTTGTTTTATAAATATCGCATTAGCTTTGTCCTAAGTCAAATATTACTATCTTTTACCAACTAATTTAAAAAATTATTGTTTCACGATGTATATATGAAATATAAATTAAGAAATTGGTCTGCCTAAGAGGGAGAGGGCACTAGAGTGTTTGCTCACGTGCCGGGTGGAGACAAGTGAAATGACTGGCTCCACCTGGTCATCTCTCTAAGCTCCTTTCAATTTGTTGTTGGGTATATAGTTTTGGCAAGAATCGAAGCTAACATCTTTGGAGTCCCTTAAAGATGGCATGTTTGGGACTGCTCTGCTCCACCAACTCTATCATAAAGTAGCTCCACTTTTAAAGTTGTTTAATCCGAGAGCAGATGGGTCCGCTTGACACGCAGCCTAGCACCGACTCCAAAACAAAAAAAAAATACTAGGAAAGGTATACCCTTGGATGTTGTTTGAGGTAGATGTTTGTAAGTCCATGTGTGTGACTGTTTTCATTGTACCTAACCAAATTTGGTGTAAAATATTATAATTGTAAATAATTTAGTAAAAAAGGCAAAAAATATAATTTGACAAAAATTTGATCTTTCTTGGTGACAACAAACTATCAAATCTGATTTTTTTTTTTTCCGAGAAGCTTCGCATGTCATTATTGTGTGAGTGCAAGCGCATGCATGCATTCCAATGGAATCTATAGCATCGCGCGCATATGCATTGCCCGCATTCATGTAGGTATACACCTGAATAACAAACATTACATCAGCAAAATTTATAGATTAGACTTGGTCTAACTAAGACTGGGATTATACTATCTACACTAGTACACAAAAGATCAATCTTTGGCGGTGGTAAACACATCAGCTTTGGTGGATCTCGAGCCGCCCGGTGCGAAAGGCCGATAGAAATGAATCATTTCCACCTGGCGGTTTCTTGAGAACCGCCCGGTGGAAATGCAATTTTACTAGCGGTTGGTTAATCCAACCGCCCGGTGGAAATGGTCCATTTGTACCGGGCGGTTCACCACCACAACCGCCCAGTAATAATGGTCCATTTTCAGCGGGCGGTTGGCTTACAAACCGCCCAGTAGAAAGTTTCCCGCCATTTTTGAAATTAAAATGGAAACCAATTTATTTATATTGAAACTCTTGATAACATGCAATTACACTCTATCATACATTTATTTACATCAATATAGATCTTTGTACATCAAAATTGTATTATATTATACATGTATACTTCAATATAAATCCATGTACATCACACATGTATCATACAATTATTATAAACATCCACAGTTTTCTCTTTTTTATAATTGAGAAAGCCTTAATAATCGTTTCGACTAAGATTGAGACGCCTAATATCAGTTAGCGGTGTATATTCTGGCTGTCCCAATTCTTTGCTTTCGGATCGTGATATTCCCTGTTGGTGGAATAGCTTCTTTCATGATGAATGAGCAGAGATCCTCAACTATGTTGTATAATGCTTTTTCATCGAAATTTTTACGTGAGATTTTCTCGCATAGGCCTGAAAAGAAAGTATGTTTATAATTCAACATTATAAATTTTCACTTGATAACCAATTTATACAACATTATTGACAAAACTTATAAATGACGGCTACTTATACCTTATCGGGGTTTTTCGATGTATCGTCCTTGGTCTCTCATAAACTTCGCACACGTAGAACCCACGGTGCGGCGTTCGGTGGTTGCTTGTGGCACTATAATATATAGTCAAGTGTTTATTTAGTTTTTGAAATGTACTATGTATTAATTAAACATGTATGATATGCACTTATAAATTTACGTACCGGCCGGTTATGAAGTATTTCCATCGGTTCTCAGCTTTAGAAAGGTCATATGGACCTTTCGGAAGCTTATAATACCTATATGTCCTGTGTTCTCGAATAGAATCACCTAGTTATTATACAACTCTTATAGATAAAATAAAACATGCATATATATAGGCTTATTACCGTTCTAAGATTGTCAAGAATGGTCCATAAGATTCACTTTTGTAATGCTTGGAGTCTAGTACCGGTGTCCTTCCTTCCCTAGGATAAATTAAAAAACAGATCCAATGGTCCCTGCGGGATCAAGTTTGTAATGAGGCATGTGTCATGAAATTCTTGACTTGATGTATGTAAACCGACACTTACCTAAAATTGTAGGGGGCCACTATGCATCGTCTGTTTTTTAAATTTTAGCATTGCTTCTCCTAGGTAGAGGGCGTATTTGGCATCAAATTTCTTTTTTAAGATCGCTTTTTTCACCTTAGCCTCTGCAGGTGTTAAGCCCTTCAAATCATCATGTCCATCACCGATTGTGAACGTGTCTTTGCTCCTCGCATATTTTCATTGGGCTGAGATACCCGATCCATTTTTTCTTCATCATATGTCCGATGCGGACCGTAACGCATCTCTTTCCCATCATATTGCATGCAGCGTAAAGAGCATATGTATTTGTTAGAGTAAGAATATTAAAGCTTGTCTGTTGATTTATTCACCTCAATGTTAGTAACACGTGTATTTGTTAGTCACACTTACAATGCAAACACCGTCACGAGCTGTACGTCAAGCCTCTGGAGGTTCAACATTAGCCACAAGTCCTCGAAGATGACCATAGCCTTTTCTCGCCCAGATGCAAAAGCATTTGGTGGTATACAAACGTTGATCGCTGAGATCTCAGCAGCAGATGCTCTCATATACCAATCATGCATCCTTTTGATCCCTGCTGGGATTTGCTTAAGTTTCTCCCAAGTGAGAAGAGGCCTGCCATGGATATATTGAGTTGGGACATTCTGGTAATCATCCCACGTTGGCTTCTTTACCTCTATAATCTTCATTTTAAGCTGTTGGCCTAACTCCGAGGCTTCTGATGCTGACTTCTCATGCTCGGCCAAGTCAACGACTCGTGCTTTTTGAGTCATTCCAATTCCTGATAAAAACCTCACCGTTCTAGCACTTTTCCTCTTTGGCTCATAGGGCAAAACCAATTTGGGTACCGAGAATTTCTTCGGTACGGGTTTCTTCTTCTGTGGCTTTGGGGGCGGTGATGGTGTTGGAGTTGTTTCCAGCAGCTTTTCCTGTGCTGGCGGGGAAGCAGGGATGTGGAGTGGCGATGATGGTTGTCGGATAGGTGAGTTAGGAGGAGGATCATGTGCCGAGGGTGAGTTTTGAGGATCGGGGAAGTGACGATTCCGAGTTAGCGGGAGGCCTTCGCCTTGTGTGTCAAGAGGAGGATTTGCGGTGAAGATTCTTGGGTTAGTGGGAGGCCTTCGGAGGATGGCGGTGGTTGAGTCAACCGAGCGTCACGTCGAGGCCATAGAATAAAACTATTAATAGTGCGCCCGAGTGTCTCGATACCCTCGGGACCGGGGATTTCTAGCACGTCGTCCTCATATTCTTGGACGACCGTTGACACTTCAACCCCCGCAATACTCTTTCGGAATTTCTTTACGGTGGTACTCACGGCCGGGGGGATTGCAAAGCCTTCAGCTACTTCCACGGGTACGAACATTCTTCATTCCGTATCGATGAGTAGCTTACAAGGTGTTGGTGCAACTACATCATCCACTGGATAGTGCTCCTTGGTTGCCGTAGACGCAACACTACTTGGAAGGATTGGACCTTGGGTGGAGACCACCATCCGTTGATCGGGTTGTGTTGCGACCCGTGGCATATGTGGAGGCTGTGCACTCATCCGCTGAAGCCCGACATTGCACACGCTAATTGCTGAATAAAGCGTGGATCCGGATTTGTAAGCATGTTGGACATGATTTCTTTCACTTGTTTCTTCGTCTCTTCCTCAATGACATCCCTTATTGCTTCCTTGTATCGACTGCGTTTCTTGTACATTTCAGCCCACTCATCCCCGAATCCTTCTTTCCACCCTAGCCTTGACGAGACGCCTCGTACACGTCCTAGATGCTCGGGGTTTCCGAGACCAACACTTAAGATGTATTTCTCCCTTTTTCTCTTGAATTTTCCTTCTCTCTCTTTGCGTGCTGTTTCAAACATCTTTTGTCTTTGCCTCTTGGATTTCATCGGGGACTCTAGCGCCAATTTCGCGCTTTTCTTGCATATAGCCAATTCGCGCTTTTTTCATCAAGCATTTCAGATAGCACCGGTTCTCCTTTCTTCTTCCTTTCGGCCTCCCTCGTCCGCCATTTCGGGATATAAGCCTTGTAACCACCTGAGCCAAGATGGTGGTGGTACTTGTTCTTCTTTGCTAGCTCAGAGTTAGCTTCACTCTTTTTCTCAAAGTCTGGGTGTTCTTCATTGAATTTTTTCCATTGTTTGCCATTAGCTGGATGTCGAAGCTTTCCATCATTTTTGTGCCTATCAGAAGCATGCCAGGTCATAAGCTCTGCATCCTCTGGGTTAGCAAACAAACATCTCAATCGATCAACCACTGGAAGGTACCACATCACCAAAGCAGAAACTCTTCTCTGGGCAAAATAATCTACTTGTTCTTTTTCTTTGTTGCTTGGTTTTGAACGCTGTTCGGTCTTCTTTCTCTTCTTTCCTTTGAAAACTGAAGTTGCATTCTGTTCTTGTAGATAGTCTTTTTTTTGTCTTGTACCGACTTGCACCACAGTTTGGACACTTCTCTAAGTCTGCGTAATCACCTCGATATAGGATACAATGATTTCTGCATGCGTGGATCTTCTGTACACCCATAGTAAGCGGACTGATGAGCTTCTTGGCATAGTAAGTGTTAGTTGGCACTTTGTTCTCTTTGGGAAGCATATCTCCGAGAGTACTCAATAATGCATCGAAGCTAGCATCGGACCATCCAAACCTAGCTTTCAACATCAACAACTTTAGCACAGACCGCAACGTCGTGAACTCTTTGATACAACCCTTTGTCTCATCATACAATGGCTCTGTTGCTGCCTTCTTTAAGGCCTCCATACCTTTCATAAAGAACATTGATGGATCAGTATGACGACGCAATAGTGCAGCCATGAGTTTCAAGTCTTCACACCCTTCATCTTCCACTTCATCCACCACTTCATCTTCCCATTTGGCATATCAGGTTGACTCTGATCTTGTGTCTCATGTATGAACTGGCATCCGTCGTCAACAAGCATATCAGGGCCATTGGGGTTGATGTTCGCAGGGGTTGTATCTGGATATGGGGTAGAGCTACCCTCTCCATGCTTTGTCCAAATCAAGTAATCATTCATAAATCCCCGGCGGAGCAGATGAGAAAATATTGTTTGTGTGTCGTCAAAGACCGCAATATTTTTGCAATCTACACAAGGACAAGGTATGTGCTTCGTCGTATTCTCCATGCATGCATCTTAGCGGCATCAATAAAGCTTTTGACCTCTGGTATATATAATGGATCAACTCTTGATAAATTATACATCCAGAATGATCTCTGCATCGTTTACCTATATATATAACGAATTCATTATAATCTATGTATTTTAATCAATAAACCTTTTGAAATGTGGTATGTATAATGGATTTACTAACCTTTTGATGATCAACAACCTCCCCCTCGTAATTAGAAAACCTCGCCCTTGTATATTTCTTAAATTATAGATGTTGAGGCCTAAGGTTCCCTAAGTATGAGAGAGGAGGCATGGCAAATAATTAATCAAATCTACCAATTAATTGGAATCCAATACAAAATTATACATAGCTACTTAATTAAGCACTAACCCCATCAAAAAATTAATACCAACTAAAATAATATAACCAACCAATTAATTGGAGTATTATTGAAGAAAGACATAGTAATTAATAATGGCAAGAATAATTAAACACTTCTTCTCTCTAAATAAATTTAACACTAGTAATTATCTAAGCAAAAATAATTAAAATTAAATCTAATGAAATCGAACCCTAGCAATTAAATAAGAAACAATCTTCAATTTTCTTCTATCAAAATGAACCTATTCATGCGTGACACACTAAATCTATAGTGGAGGGGATCCTTTAATTCAAAAATAATTATGACAATAGCTAAGAGACATAAAAAATTTATTTTTAATCACCATATCTAATAGAGAGAAAACCCTAAGTATGAAATAATCAAATAGAGAGAAAACCCTAGCTTCTTCCCCCTCTCACTCATGGTGAAACTCTAGATCTAAAAAGTGGCTACAAATGAGCAATATTGGCTAAAAAGATGCAAGAGAGGCATAAACTAACCTTTTTTAGCAACCTCCTTCTAAGATTTGAAGATCAAAACCTCCCCCCTTGTATTTTAGGAAATCTGGACCTCTAAATCGCCAACAATGGAAGGTTGGCGTCGGGTTACTGTGCTGGTCGGGGAGGAAGAAGGGGTATTTATAGCAGACCTAGCACTGGCGGTTGGCTCAGCCAACCGCCTGTGAAAACACATCAACACTGGCGGCTGACTAAGTGCTGATGGCTCCATTATCACTGGCGGTTGGCTTAGCCAACCGCTAGTGATAGTGCACATTAACGCTGGAGTGTTAATGGAGCCATCAGCACTGGCGGCTGGCTTAGCCAACCACCAGTGTTGTTGTGTTTCCACTGGTGGTTCTAAAGCCGGGCCCATGTGATTTTTAATACTGACGTCCGTTAAGTTGAACCGCCTGTATAAATAAAAATCTGGCGCTAGGAGAAATCATTTCTGTACTAGTGCTATAAACTGCGTCAATCGATCTTCAGCGCGGAGAGAAGCATCGGTAAGACGGTAACAACTGTGAATGACGAAGAGGAAAAAGACATGACAATGAGCAGTCCCTGCCTGACAATGAGAGACGACGGATGCGCAGCAAAGCATGCGATGACAGCATTAAAACCATCTCTATCAAGGGCAAGGGGTGGACCAATAAGAACACTCTTCCTCAGAGCTAGGGCATCCCGGCCTTCCTTCTTCCACGCAGCATGCATGCGGTGCCACATTAAAATCAAATGCAAGCGTCTCCCTCCTGCTTGTTTGCGTGTGGGACCTAGTCACCGAACTCACTAAATTGCCACCACCGACTGATCGGCCGGCCAGCCGCCCACAGATCGACGCCGCTACTCTATACTGTACATACGTATATATGATATATATATACATATATATACATATGTCTAGTACACCTCCGCTTCTTTATGCCATGCTGCTGCGCTTTATTTGCATTGCATTACCCAACCTATCAGATGTCCATGATCATCTATGTCTATATATTTCAGTTTTTCCTTCTTCACATTTTACCGGCACGTGTAATGATTAAATTAAAGAGTGCAACACAATGCTACACATCTTTTCCGCAGTAGTACCTAACACTTGCTGATATACATATGCACTTCTTAGTAAGTTCTAGTGTAGTGTCATGGAACGAAGGTCTTGGTGGAAAGGGAAGATTTGGCAAGAAAAATGAAGTTAGGCGTGCACAAACCTAGCTAGTATAGTTTGATACTTGTACACATCAATTGGGGAAAATGGTCATGACTGCACATTTTTCTTGCCTGTAATTAATTAAGCTGTGATTATCAAGTGTTCTAGTATATTTTCTGAACTTGACCAGGTGCATAGCTAGCTAGAATCACTTAGAATGGAAGTAGTAGTTGCACTTTTTATGCATGTACAAAGTATGCATATCGTGAGCAAAATTTATCCATATATGTTACATCATGTATATGTCGGCACATTGCTACTCTTTTTTAGTAATCCAATGTACAAAAGATTACTACCTACAATAATGGTTATCTTTATCCATACAATGTAAGGCTCAATTACTAGGTCACATCAATCGATCTCAAGTAAATTAAGATTACTATAACATCGTATTTGATTAGTCAAAATACTAACACATACATTGAACATTTCATACACATTTATGGTTTGTCAAAGAAACTAATTACATTTCCAAGGCTACAAACTTTTCTCATGATTTCCTCTAAAGAATCTATAACAATCTAGTAAAATCTATGCCACCCATATATTTTGTCCCATTCATGCTTCCTAGCATATCGTAAGCGAGTGGCAACTATTCTTGCCGTATGCAGCCCGTTTGACGAATTCATTGAAAGGTGCATAATGTGGAAGAAGGAACAAGAATTTATCATCCATTAATGTCTTCGATCTAGCTAGTGATTGGTATGCAACTTGCTTGATCAACAATGTTATTATTTTCTTTAGAAAGAATGGCAATTCTTTTTTTGGATTCTACAACTTTTAGATGCATGAAAACTAGCCAAATTCATGTGTTGAAAATGAATGCATGCATGTAACCATCATAATTTGTAACAAATTAAGGGACAATTCCATGTTGGATTCATAAAAAAGTATGAAATTAATTAAGATACAACTACCCTATCATGGCATTGTTGTTGAGATTATCATGGCATTGTTGTTGAGATCGAACAAGTTACCCACTACATTCATTGACTTCAGCCTTGATGCAATAAAATTATCTGGCCTTGAAACTTGGGCTATTATGTTTTGGATAATAGTTTAACTACTGGGTAGAACATGTTTACGTTGTGGTTTTCATTTAATCTTACATGAAATAATATATGTGCTACCACAGGTGCTTGCATTTGTTGCTACTATTATTCATTTTATTGGTTGCCAACATGCCCATTGACAATTATTATATAACTTACAAGACACCTTTATTGATCTCCATCAATCTCAAGATCTGCTAGCCTAGTTTTTCAAATGTTTTTGTATATATGTGTAGGACATTTGTGTGTGTTTGTGAGTGTCTCTGTTTATAGAAGAAAGGAGAAGCTTCTTGATGAAAAGATGTTAACAATAGTTTCTTTCAAGAAGCTTCAAGTGATGTACGGAATCCTCTAAATGCTTCTTATAGAAGTGTCTAGTTGTCTTCGATTTAGATCCATGTTTTGATTAAAATAAACAAGAATATATTATATACTCCCTATCAATAACAAGGACATATCATAAACGTGCCCAAGAAAAGGAGCTCGGCAAAAGCCCCTTTGCTGATCAGTTTTTTTCCGAGCGCTCTTTGCCTAGTGTTGCGCTTGGCAAAGGCTTTGCTGTGTGCAAAGGACCTTTTGCTGAGTGCTTGGGACACTCGGCAAAGAGCCTGAATCCAGTAGTGAATTCATGAATGTAAACATATATATGGTTTAAAAAGATGGTCATACGCACATCTATCTAGAATAGGTGATTAATACATGTGCACCCAAACAAGCTCTTAGGAAGATGTTTTATGATTTGACTCATGATTAAGTTGAGTAATTATTCATGTCTAGGAAATGGAGGCATATATGTACACGCATAATTGATCATGAAAAACCTACTTCCTTCCCTGCCGATGCACACATATGCACCTGACAAATAGTAGAGAGAGAGAGAGAGAGAGAGAGAGAGAGAGAGAGAGAGAGAGACCGTACAAGTCACGGGTATCCCTTGACTGATATGCATGCTCGTACAACAAAGATTATTGAGATGTTCTAACCTCCTCCAAATAAAGGAAATCCCAAAAGGACACTCTACTAATAGTCTAATAATACTACTCTACGCACATACAGGTGTTGTTGATTGTGTGCTACGACGCACTAGTAGCTGTAGCAAACAGCGGCACATGCCTTAAATTACCGACATGCATGGCAAGAATTCCCCACAAGGACATCCTAGTTGTAAATGCCAACCTGCGTCCACAGCCCAGCAACCATGCATGCGTACGTGCAAACCCTAGCTAGCTATGTGTGTGTGTGTGTTGTGTGTGTGTGTGTGTAGTGTAGTGTCCGTGCATGATCAAGTCTCAAAGTGAAAACAGTTAAATGTTGGGTTCAAAATACTCCCTCCGTTCCTTTTTATTTGTCGCTTCGCTTTCCGAGACACAAATACCGACAATTTTAATAAATAATAAATATTATTGATTAGTATCATAGTTAATATCATCGGAAAGATCTTTGGATCTAGTCTTTTAACAAAAAATATTTGGAGATATAAATATTGTACGTATTTTCTATAAATCAAGTCAAACTTGTGGCACGCATCCCACGACGACAAATAAAAAGGGATGGAGGGAGTATGTTGCAAATGCTCTCCTCTATTAGTTTCATTCACCCCATGTTTGGGAATGTTGCACTGCGCTTGATGTTGTCCTGGAGCACGATACAGGCCCATGAGCTTCATGTTTGTGTAAGGGCCTATTTGGATCATCTTTGCTAAAGTTTAAGGACAAAAGTTTAGTTCCATTTAGTCCCTAAACTTCTAAACAACCTTTGCTTTTGCTAGAACTAAACTTTAGTAGCTCTAGTTAGCAAGGAGGGACTAAAAGCCCAAGTTGTAAGAGCATATTCCCTCTTTAATGCGCTTTCGGTCTTTTTTTTAGTCCCTAGAAACAAACATACTAGGACTAAAGTTTAGTCCCTAAGTCATATTTGCCACCCGTGTTCATCTTGCCAATATTCTTGACTACTGTCAAAAATAAATTCAGCAAACAAATATCCGCAATAGATAAAATTATCTTGCTCACAGCTTGTATTACTAATAATGAGGAATTGAGGTGAAAATTTTAGGATGGATTGAGTCTAAATCCACCTGGCTGGTCTGTTCGTTTCATGTCAAAACCATGGGAAACCCCCTCAATCTCCTCCAATTCCTATGATTTTAAGATCAAACAAACAAGGCCGACTCATGTAAATTGGGGTGTGTTGGAGACTTGGAGTGCAGCCAAACAAGTAATAAGAGTAACAATTCAGCAGTACGCGCACCGATAATTCTTAGTAGCATGGGGGACAATCAATAATCAAGTCAAAATTTCTTGTTGCATATATATAGCTTAGGTTTTGCAGGTGGTACGTATGAATCTATTGAGATAGACAGGAATTGAAGGATTAATTGGGCCAGCATCATGATTTGAGATTTTGTGTTGTCGGCCGGCCAAAGAATATATGTACTGTTCGTAGGAGGGAGCACGAGGCGAAGACACGACCTTCAGATTAGATTCCAGTAGCATACATGCATGCACGCGTGAACACAAGAGGACAACTTGAACAAGTCGAGCGTGCTTCTTTATATACGTGGAGCATTTTTAAGCATACAAAACTAGCTTTCACCTCTTGATTAACTCGAAGGATCGGCCACGCAATTAATTATACAGCTATACATAGTATCAATATTCTGCACGTATTTTTTAAAAAAAAATTTAGCAGGAGCACTGCTATATCAGATAAGAAGAAGAGAAAAACAGAGTCTTACAGATTGATGTTACATATAAGAAAGCCACATACAAAACCTAAGGACGATCACTGGGGTACTACAGGACCCGGTATAGCTCTCGCTGCATGTATTGTTATTACATCATCTCAACTTTCTCATACATTTGATCTTACCCACACTAGTACATAAATCGTTTCTCTTGGCGGTGCTAGTTTATTTTTATTGGCGGTTTCAATTACTAGGCGACTATAGAAATAAACACGTGGACCTAGCTTAATAACCACCAGTGGAAACTCATTTGCACTGTTGCAAATGTACCATTTACACTGGTGGTTTGCTAAGAACTATCAATGCAAATGAGTTTCCATTGGCGATTTTCTTAGCAAACTGTTAGTGCTAAATCTCCTATAAATATCTTTTCTTCCTCTCCAACTAGAACTATAGCTCGTGGCCAACATTCCATTGGAGACGATTTGGAGGTTGAGATTACATAAATTACAAGGGAAGAGGTTTTGATCTTTATTTTTTGGAGGAAGGTTGCTAAGAAAGGTTAGTTTATATCTCTCTTATCTTTTTTTAATTATTCTTGCTCAATTAAGCCACTTTTTGGATCTAGGATTTCACCATGAGTTAGAGAGAAGAAGAATAGCTAGGTTTTCTCTTTATTTTGTTAAATGAGGTTGCTTAAGATGGATATATGATGTCTCTCCTATCTCTTTTTATCATGATTGCGTTTCAATTTAGTCTATCCACTATAGATTTAGATGTTTCATAAATAGGTTTATTTAGAGAGATGGAGATTGTTTTTCTTTATGAAATTGATATTTCAATTAGTAGGGTTTAATTAATTACTAGGGTCTAATTAATTAGTTAGTTTTATTTCATTAGTAGGTTATAATTGATTAGTAAGGTTTAATTTATTAGTAGGGTTTAATTAATTAGTAGAGTTCAATTAATTAGTAGGGTTTAATTAATTAGTAGGGTTTAATAATTAATTAGTAGAGTTCAATTAATTAGTAGGTTATAATTAATTAGTAGTGTATAATTAATTAGGTTTGTTTAAGTAGTTAGTATTGTTTAATTAATTAAGATGGTTGCGTTCAAAATAAATTAAGATGGTTTGTTTATTGGTAGCAAAATATGAGTAGAGTTTAATTGATTAGTTGGGTTATTTTTTATAGATGTGGTTACTTAATAATAGGGTTTCATGCCTCTCTCCAATACTTTAGGGAGCTTAGCCTCGAGGTCTATAATTTAGAAAATATACAAGTAGGAGGTTTTATCTTTATTTCTCTGAAGGAGATTGCTGATCATCAAAAGGTTAGTTAATTAATATCTTTAGACAATCATGTTTGTTTTTCATTGATTACAATAAATTTATTATATTTACGTGTAACTAATGGAGAGGTCATTCTAGATACTCGAGGTTCATAGGTTTATTGATGCCGCTAAGATGCATGCTTGGAGAACCCAGACGAAGCACATATCTTGTCCTTGCATAAACTATAAAAATATTATTGTATTTGATGACATAGAACCAATCATTTCTCATCTGGTGTGCCGAAGATTTATGAAAGATTACTTGATTTGGACAAAGTATGGAGAGCACCTTATATAACTACAAACCCTATGAATAACGATGTGAATATTGTTCATTGTATCACTATTATATACACTCCATCATAGATACTCTAGAGTGTCATTAGTCATAATCTTAAATTTAAATTTGTCTAAGTTTATATGAAGGCTAGCTAGCAATAATTATATATGATACTGAATAAATAGTATTGGATTAATCAATGCATGCTTTCATAGTAGATCTATTTAGTATTATAAATGCTAACAATTTTCTCTGTAAAATTGGTCAAATATAATATAACATGACTTAGGAAAAGCTAGAATGTCACCGGGATGGAGGTGGCACAATTTAAATCTGGCCTACGATAATGACATTTGCATTTTGTATGCGTGGTAACTATACTTTCACTATGCCCTATTTTATATACTCCTTCCCATGCGCTTGTTCTTTTTTCTTCTATTCCAATTGAATGACTTTTGTTTAAGTCGTGACTTGACATTCCATCAACTTTGCCGTTTCGTTGTCTCCTTCCTAATGTCATAATCTTGAGCTGCATATTTGAAGACATGCAACTTTTGATCATGTGAATTGCGCGTAGCTGTGTTGCAAGATCAGTGGATATCCCTCTTTACCCAAAAAAAAAGCAAGATCAGTGGATATTTATTATATAAATATGATTTACTTTTCATAATATGATGCATGTTTGAAGCATGGACGACTATTTATCTTTTAGTTATTTTTCTTAACAGCAAAAAATTGTTCATTTGTAATTAGGTATAAAATTAAATATATTACTATTTTAATAAGGTAAATGGTGTGTAATTTATAAATAGGTATAGGGGTATTTTGGATTAAGTTTTCATTATGGAAGTTGGTGTTGTAATAAGTAAATTTGTGTTTCTTTTTGCCTCCATTCTAGGTTTGAGAGTGAAGGTGGAGGCTTTCTTTTGTTTACAAATACAAGGATAATATTTTAAATTTTGTTGGTAAATCCTCCTCGTAATGTGGATTTTTTTTTTTCACTTGTAGTGTAACGCATGCATAGACAGGTCCTTCCCTAAAGATGACCGCGAGATAAACTACTTTATTATTATTATTATTTCATATCATTGCTGCATCTCAGCAGATTCAGAAAAAAGATGATGTCTTTTTGAGCTAAAAATACTTCCTAGCGAGATTCAGAATGGTGCATGTAAACGGTGCTTCTCAGGAGCCAGGAAAATTTACGAGAATCTATCGTCTCACGCGCCGTGTATGGAATTGGGACCATTTCATGTATACATGCAGCACCGCCACACTGTCCCGCTCCGCCGATGTGCAGTAGATTGAACTAGCTGCTTCGAATTATGTTCCTTATTTTAACCCAAAACCAATATTTTTCTAGAAGCATGCATGTTCAGAAACTATCCCTTACTTATTTTAACCCAAAAACCAATATTTTAATAAAACCAATATTTCCAAAGTGTGAATTTAGATGATTTTTCCAGATTTTGGAAACCATTTTGGGGGCTAAAATATAGCTTAACCAAAAACTCAAGTATAGTATTCTGAGAAAAAAAAAAATTTAAAAACTAAAAAAAATTTATGTCAAATCCAAGTAAAATAGGTTTGGCTTTTTTTCAGTCATGCTCAACAAGCACGTATTTCATTAAGAAGGTGGCAAACAAGACACTGAGCAAGCCAAGGCTTACAACTTGAAGGAAAAAATAGAAGTGGAAATGAAAAGCGGTGGGAAAACGGTAGGTCTAATTACAAAACTTGAAGTAAAATAGGTCGGGCTTGATTTTAAAACTTCAAATGCTCTTTGGTTCTTCATTTGGATCAGGCTCTTTGGTTCTTCATTTGGATCAACAAGAAAGTATCGAGAAAAGAAAGTTTGGAATGGTTAGAAATGCATGTCACACCATGCTAAAATGGCATGCATGACTCAGTTTATTGTTCACGATACGAAAAATGGCGTGACCTATCAATTGGTCATGACAAATAAAAGGCAACATATCTGGTGCAAACCAGTGTCTCCGTGCATCCCTGCAAACTTCTAATCTGGGCCACATGACATTGATCCGAGGGCACATGGGGATTGGGTAATTTTGCGCTTAACCGTGTAATTCTAATCACACTTTTTTGCGAATTGCCTCCCTAGCTCATTCCCTTTACATCCCCTTAGATCAACATCATGTAGCTCAAATTAGAAGTTTGCACAATTGCACAGAGAGATTGGTTTGCACCAGATATGTTCTCCAAAAAAAATGGTATTACTTAAGCTCCATACCACTTCAATGGCACACACGTGGAAAGTGTCCGCAACGATGCCAGCGTGCTCATTTGGTCATAACAATATATGTGGTGTGGTCATGTTCATTATTTGTCACGCATGTCGTCAATCTAATTCCTGAAGATTAAATTCAGCGTGTGCTTTTCTTAAAATATTTGTTTCAAGGTTAAAAGATAAAAAAGATACCTGTGGCTTCTAGCTACGCACACAAACAATAGAAACATTTTTATAGCTGAACTGAACATGCATGTACATGCATGCGATTCCTCCAACTCTCTCAAAGGCTCAGCCACACATTATAACAGCAGCACTGTAGCCATGCCCTTGCCCTCTCCTTTTCTGTAGCCAGGTCCTTCGTAGCTGTAGGCAGTAGCTACAGTATATATATGTATATAACTACTACTACATATTATACAAGAACCTCCCAGCAGTTCTCTCCTTTTACCTGGTCAGGCTCTGTGACTATTGATTACTATGGCAGCACCATACCATGTAGCTGGAGCTAGGAAATGTGGCTCCTGTTCTCTTCTTTCCAGTTTATTTTTAATGTTGAAAACTGAAATAACTTCACATGAAAGTTTCACACAGTACCGCTACATTATTTTTCACGAGGAGCTGGAGCACCTTAGGGGGTGTTTGGTTTCCGTCTTTGTGGAGCCTGCATTGCATATGGGAGCCAGGCTTAAGCGGGACAGGCTACGGTGGTGCAAGTTCTTCTTGTTTGGTTGGTCGTATGTATAGAGCCTGATTGACGAGAGATGTTGTTTGGTTGTCTGCATAAAGTCGTACCATATAAAATAAAAATAAATAAACAAGTAATATTATCATACATGACTTATATAACTACACTCTAGTAGTCCTAATTTTACTTCTAATGTCTTAATCCACTTTAAAATATACTAATATCACTTATACATTAATCATATGTTAATACCATCATTAAAAAATCAGCGCTGCACCATGCGAGCCTGGCTCATCAGAAACGCAAATGAAATCCGTATCCGGTGAGCCAGGCTGTGGGCTACCTTTTGCATCTGGAGAGCCAGGCCCAGACTCCAGTGCAGGCAACCAAACATGCTAAAGTCGTATCCACAGAGCCTGGCTCTGCTGTATACAGGCAACCAAACGCCCCCTTAGAAGCTATACCAAACGAAGCTATACCAAACAAGGTCTTACAAGTTAGGATGACACATATGTAGAGATACATGAGAGAGTACTTAGAGTATATGTATAGCTACAGAAACTGTGATGTGATCTCATTCTCTCTCTCTCTCTCTCTCTCCCTCTCTCTCTCCCTCTCTCTCTCTCTCCAGTTCTTGGGCGTAGTATGTAGAGATGGCTTAGCTAAAAGTAACAGCCATTAATACCTGCACATATCAATAGGACGACACGGCCAGTCCTCATCTCAGTCATCACAATTGGCGTGCTGTCTTATTTGAGCTTTAATTAGGAAAATAATCTTCTCTTATCTCTCTCTCCTCTTCACCACCAGTAGCACCACCACTTGCAAGCTGCAATCAACCTCATTCGTCCGTCCACCAAAAGAGCTAGCGAGAAGAAAAATACCGCACCGCACAACCGTATAGGCCGGTCGGCCATCCATCCTCTTGTACATGTCTAGCTGGGTCTCCATCGATCTGTCTCTGTGTGGCGTGTGGGTGTAGTTAGGGCTGGTGGTCTTGTACTAGTCGTCCTCCTCCTCCTCCTCTGGTCCTGCTGCTTCGTGCTATAAAGAAGCTAGCTAGGCTGGCTGCGTGGAAGGGAGGTAATGACACAAGCAGCAGGCCGCCGTCGATCGAGCTCGAGCATGGGGGGAGCGCCTGGAGACCACCAGCAGCAGCACGGTGGAGGCGGAGGCGACGATGGGCACCTGCAGCAAGGCGGAGGCGACATGGTGATGCCGGGGTTCCGATTCCACCCCACGGAGGAGGAACTCATCGACTTCTACCTCCGCCGTAGGGTGGAGGGCAAGCGCTTCAACATCGAGCTCATCAACCTTGTCGACCTCTACCGCTACGACCCATGGGATCTCCCTGGTAAGCAAGCAAGCAAGCAGCATGTGAACTGCTACCATACCATACCAGCTAGCTCCTGCTAATAAGGAGTAATATCCAAGGGGATCTGGCACATATGATTTCATGCATGTGACCAACGCCCTTTATTTTCCTTTCTTTTCATCTCATGTGAGCCTTTATTTTTAGCCTGCTTTTTGCTTGCTTACTTTATTTTTCTTGCATGAGATGATGGTGTATATTTTCTCTTTTTGTGTCTACTAACTACATGGATGCTCAACATCGTCTCATGCTCTACATAAACCACCGCAGCTTTGGCTTCAATTGGGGACAAGGAGTGGTATTTCTACGTGCCAAGAGACCGCAAGTACCGCAACGGTGACCGCCCCAACCGAGTCACGCCATCGGGCTACTGGAAGGCCACGGGAGCCGACCGGACGGTGTACGTCGAGGTCAAGCGGCCGATCGGGCTCAAGAAGACGCTGGTGTTCTATGTGGGGAAGGCGCCCAAGGGCCTCAGGAGCAGCTGGATCATGAACGAGTACCGCCTTCCTTCGGGCGAGGCCGACCGCTACCAAAAAGGTAAAACTTGTAAGTTTTTCTGTGCATCTGTTAACAAGTAGTATTAGTTGTTGTATAAATAAAGATGATTTCTCTTTTTGAGAAATTTTTGCTCTGATCTGGATCCTCACAGCTATATGGCTGCTTTAATTTGTTTCCCCTTAATTATTGATTGAGTTGTTTTTCATTTTGAGTTCTTTGAGATCTTGGCAAAGCTAGCTAGCACACAAAGTTGAAAGATGCCTCCACCGCTTAAAATTCCCCACTTTTTTGGGACTTGAGGTTCTTAATTGATTGATGATTGCTAACTTCGTCCGGTTCGTGATCGCCGGCTGGCATATATATTTGTATATATGCAAACACTACTCTTGCTTGTTTAATTAAAGCAAGTGCACCGTGTGAATTGCAAGTGCAAGATCTGGCTAAGTTAATTAGATTATTCCCTTCAATTACAAAAAAAGTACATCAATTTTTCTTCACTTATCCGAGAGTTTTTAGAACTAAAACAGAGAAGGAAGTTGAAAACTTTTCCAACTTTTTGTGTACAGATCGGTTACTCTTTTCTTCTTGTTTTCCTTTTCCAAAGATTGGTCCCTCCTTTTTGGATGTATGAATCATCACAGCCTTCATATGTAAAAGGTTTTTGAATCTTACTTTTCAAGACCAGATCTGTACATATCTGGGATAATAGCTACTCAAAAGGGAAAGCTACGTACTTCATGGTTCTAAAATAATAGTAGTAGAGAACTGTAGAAAGGGCACACCATCAGATCTAAGAACGAAATTTAATTAATATTTTGGAGTACAGTTATGTGCCTATTTGTTTAGTGTAGCATGAAGCACAACCTAGCTCCTTTACATAAAAAACTTTTCAACTGACATTTTTAATGCTGGCTGAAAATTCCTCTCTTTCAATAATTAACCAGCATGGTGTACATATATACTTAAATCACTTGCGAAGAAAAATTTCAGTCTCTCTTCCAATTACATGATTTAATACCTTTTAGGGTTTATTATGAATGCCAATTTAAATTTTGTATTAATCTTGATTAATTTCCTTCATATCATATATAGGAAATTTCTCTTTGCAAAGTTTATAAACGACCAGGGATTGAGGACAACTTTCATCTCAGCACCACCACAACAAGATCATCCAGCTCAAAGGCTGCAGCGACCATGGAAAAGAAGCACCACCGGACTTCAGCGTCACCCCGCCTAGCACCAATGTTCGACGGTGGCCACTCATCAGCTCACATGAACAAGACATACAGTGGAGCAAACACCACCATGACCATGACATCATCAGCTGCAGCTCGAGCAGCAACAATGGTGCCACAGACGTCAATGTTCCTATCAACCCCTCACTTAGCTCCACCACGTCGACGGAAGAGGACGGTACATCACTCTACCACATGAAAGGTGCTAACCCACCGATGCTGCCTTCTTCCACACATGCCCTGCTTAATGCAAACTCCGCTACAATGGCAACAATTCCAATAGATGAGCTGAGTAGGGCAATTGGATCATATAATAGCCAAGGAAACCCTAACCAGCCCTTGCCATCACAAGGTCCATTGCTTCCATTTCCTAGCATGGAAAAGATTTGGGATTGGAATCCTCTCCTAGAATCTCCCAAAGGTTTGCACAAGCTTCAAGTGACTTTCAGGTGGCTCGAAGCATTTATATGCATGCTTGCATGCGTGCACGTATTATATATGAATACAAGTGTGTATATGTGCAGACACATAATTATTATTTGGGCTAGAACATGGTTAAGAGATGTAATGGAATATATAGGATGAGTTAGTTCTAGTCCTATGCAATGCTCCACTATATTAATCAGTTCACCATTCACATGAATAGCTGGTGTAACAATATGTCAATTTCTGTTATTTGATAATGCAGACCTTGTAGCATAACTCAATTAGAGATGGAATAAATTTGATCTGGTGGTTATCTGGTCTTAGGCTTATAATATGTATGTTTCAGTGATCACTTCATCTTAATTTATTGTCCCCGAGCATTTAGTTTACAGATTTATGTTTACATGAAATGACAAAAAGACATGCAAAATACGTCCATATATTGTATATATTGATATTTGTACATGTACCCTGTTGAGAAAATGCTATTGTGTGATTGTCATGTTCTAGCTAGGTTCTTAAAGTATAAGTGTTTTTGCATGATCATATGTATGTTAGGTTCCTAGTTCTGAAATCCAGAAGTCTAGTTATATAGTTGGACCTAGCTAGCTATCCATCCCCATTGATACATGTATTAGAAATTAAATGATGATCATGTACTTCACTCCCCTACAATACTGTGGAATAATTAATGTGGATGTATGTGATGTTTGGAACCAAAAGTATTAACGACGTGGTGCAGGACATATCCATTCTTCGTCATGATCTGCGCCAATAATCATAAGTTAGACTTCGAAGCATTGTTGAGAGACAGTAGCTGCAATAAGAATGTCTTTTTTCTCTCCAATAAATAAAATTTGATTGAGGAACAACCATAAAACATAGTGCTTCAGGATCTTTGTCCTCCTAGCATAAATACACAGGAGCAATATTTATAGAAGCTGGCATTATTAGTTCACTCCATTATCCAATCTAAAAAGGAAAAGAGAGACTGGAGAGATTGATCTGCCCCATATAAGTTTTGGACATACATGATACTCCCTCCGTCCTGAAATGTAAGATTTTCAAGTTTGTCCTAAGTCAAACTAAGCTAATTAAGTTTGACCAGTTATAGATAAAAGTATTTACAATTGCTGGAGAGGAGCAGTCAAGTGTGTGGCGGTCCAGTTGGTGCACATACACGCGCCGCCGCATGTAAGATGCAGACCTTGCCGTTGCCGACCGTGTTTACTAGCTCCGCAGTCTGCACTGCACAGTCCACACGCGGCACCTTGCTCGACATGCATGCGTGCAGCTGCACCTTGCTCTTGCTGTCAACGCACTTAAGAGTATGACCTTGCTGGTAGCCATACATGCATACTTCATACAAGTATATGTCAAACTTATCTAATATCTAATTTATTTGGTTTAAATTTGTAGTAAAAATATATTAGAACATTTAAAATAACAGCACACTATCGAAATATATTCCATGCATGCTGTATCTTGTTAATCTTATTTTGGTAAAGTAGATGTCTGTGCACTTTCCAATAAATTTGATAAAAATTAGAGAAGGTTGACTTAGGAGAAAATTAAAATGATTTACAGTATGCAATTGCTGGAAATACATATGAGCGGAGCATATATTTGTACTTATTGATTCGTATATAGCAACACCATTCACTAATATAACCAGTGTCGTCCTCTCTATGTGCTCCATTTGTTCCTTTTTCATGTATGTTGCATTAGCTTTGTCCTAAATCAAACATTACTACAGACTTTCTTCGTTCCAAATTATAAATCATCTTAACTTTTTCTGTACATCTATTTTGCTATGCGTCTAGTCTAGATATAGTATGCCTAGATACGTAGCAACTTTTACGTACCAAAAAGTCAAAGTGACTTATAATTTTGAAAGGAGTGACTATATTTTATCATCCACTCGAAATCTTTATTATAGTTTTATGACATACAAATCATAGGTTATATATGAAAAGTATTTCTCATAGTAAATCTAGAAACATAAACCTTATGTCATGAATCTATATTTTTTTTTTGGAATCGATGGATATAAATATATGTTTATAAGTTAAAAGCTAATATGACATGTAAAAACGGAGTACCTGCAGCTAGCTGGAGCTGAAGCATTATGGAAGTTTTACATGTTAATTGCACGCCACTTTTTTTTGTTGAGAAAAGCACGCTAGTTACTTTTACAGTGATAAATTTCTCTCTAGTGGGCCCTATGGCCTAGGTTGAAAGCCCACTCCACAGTTGGTTCGAAATTAGGAAGCTTATGGTTACGGCCCACGTATCTTATTAGGCAAGACCACCTGCCCACTGCTTGTCTTTCCTTCCTAAATTGATCAATTGTAGCCTTGCTGACGTTACAGATTGTAGCTACACGGGAGTTTGGCCCATTGGAGCTATGTGTCGAGTAGGTCTCGTTTGAGTACAAAGTATTTTTTAGATTTTACAAAAAAAAAAAAGCCATGGCTTTGTAAAATACTTTGGTTTTAGAGTGTAAAGTGTTTGGGTGCAACAAACTTTAAGGTTTTGAATACATGTTATTGCTGAAATTGTAGTGTTTTTGAGTTTTAAAAACTCCATGCTCTAAACCTCTTTTCTAAACCACGCTTTTGCACATCAGTGGTTCTAAAACTATAATTTCTTGACATTATGGTTTCTTAATATATACTACAATATCCAAACAAGGCCTTAGTTGTAAATGGTCTTTGTATGGGATAAGACCATCACGAACATTTCTAATATTGTGCGATGGAAAAAATAGACGTCTATGAAGATTGTTGGCCGCCATTCGTGCCACACAGACAACACCTCCATTGCCACACAGATGACGCCTCCATTGCCGCCATCAACCAGCCCAAAGGCAGCTCAACTAAATACATTCTAAACATGGATAGATTAGGAATTAGGATAGAGAACCGTTGGTGGAGGGTTCTTTTCATAGGTTCAAAGAAATCAAGATTAGAAGTTGCTTTACTTTGCTCATATGTACTCTTTCCTTCAATTACAAACCAAGATTGGAGTACTAACTATAGGAGATTGTACTAAATACAGTATGATGAAATTAAGAGAAAAAACACATGGACGTCGCGAGAGAGAAAATGATACTCTCTCTGAATAAATAGATTCATAGCTTAAAAATATGTCTACAAATAAATCAATCTCTAGAATGTTGAATGGTCTATCGACCTATTTATTTTTCTCAAATTCTCCTCGCGTTTCCTGCGTTCCCTCCCATCTTCCAATCTAGTGTTGAGTTTCTGCAGTTGGATATGTGCAGTAAATGCTATAATTAGTTCTGATTGGATCAATCACCAATCGTTGTGCAAGTACTAAGGGTAGTTTGTCTTTTCCTTGTCCCACTAGTTTGTCCTGGATTGACTAGGTATTATACATTTATTTAGGAACAGAAGACAGAGTATGAAGAGTATGGAGTTATGACCATTGGCGGCATGAGAAAACCGCCGTGACACCCAAGCACCCAACCGCCGCATGCTTTTATTTACTTTCACGCGTCCATGAATGCACTGGGCCTACTCGTGCGTGCGTTCGCACGCAGATGCATGCTGGGCCATATTCGCTCGCGTTCACACCGGCCTGCTTTATTAAATGAGCGGCATCGCAGGTTGGGCTACAATACAAATAACGGAAAAAGTTCATGCCTATAAAAGTCTTTTTTTTTTCTCTCTAAACTCTAAAACTAGGTAAACCACCTTCCTAAATTTCTAAAACCATTCATTTTACCTCCTTAACCTGGTTATAAGGGGTTTTTTTGAGGAACCTGGTTATAAGCGGTTTTGAGGGTGGTTTTGTCCTTTTCTTTTTCTTTTATTTATTTCTACTAAATCTTTAAAAAAATCTTTGTAAATCACAAGAAAATCATAAAATAGAAAATCTAATTTTTTTGGGCTCTATATGAGTGGATCTATACAGTGAACATATAATATTGTATGCTTTAGTATAATATTTTTGTTGTTTTTATTATAGCTTTAGATCTATACTTTTTATAATTAATTCATAACTGCAGTTTCTATGGTCTAATTGTGATAAAATTTTTATAGTGGGCTAATTTTTATATACTTGAACTATAGCAAAAATTTCATACTCATTGGATCATGTATAATTTATTTATAAATATATTTACATTTAATAAGTATAAACCTAAAAAAAAAATTAACTACGTTGTACATTTCACCATGATTGGACTATAGAAACTTTAGTTATGAATTAATTAAAAAAGGATAAGTTACAGTAAAAACAACAAAAATTTTATACTAAAGCATGCCATATTATATGTTGACATCTACTCATTTGGAGTATAACAAAATTGAGTTTTTTATTTTATGATTTTTTCTATGATTTATTATGATTTTTCAAAGAATCAGTCAAAATAAATAAAAAAAGATAAAAATGCCTTTGAAACCACTTATAACCAGGGTCAGGGGAGGTAAAACGAACGGTTTTGAAAAGTTTAAGGAGGTGATTTACTCGGTTTTGAAGTTGAGGGAGGAAAAACAGACTTTTACAAAAGTTGAAGAGATAATATGGACTTTTTATTACAAATAACCATGCCATATTATGTTGTATGCATACATGATGATTTTTAATTTTACATATTTTTCAACATTTCAAAATTTATTAGAACAAACATGCTATCATTTAAGTTTTATGTACAAAAGTGTACGACATATATATATGCGGATCTCCCATGGCACTTAAAGGGTGAAAATGATAAGAACACAGCAATGCTAGACATCGCCGATTTTGGGAGTGTGACAAATATTTCAGGCCCACTAAGATCTTGTTTAAATACACTTATATTCACCTTAACTCACATATATTAGGGTTGATGAAAAAAACTAAATATTACATCGATTCACTACAACATACGTGGATAGAGACGAATACAAGTGTACCCAAACAAGACCAAATAGATTTGGTGTTTGCGGTCCTTAAGATGGGCTATCTTATTATTACAGAAATAATTTGTAGAGGTGGTTGGGGGGGGGCACCTCTACTCATATGGCTCTAGAAGTCGTGGATTTTTATAAACAGGTATCCGATCCGGGCACGACACCTCCTAGAGTGCGGTTCTTCCTCCGACTGACTCTGCATGACTGTTGCTGGACGACGGAAAGGAGGTTCCGGCATGGTTTGCAAACCGATGGCGCTTGTATCATGTGTGACCAGGCGTCGGAGACAATGAATCACATCTTGTTGGGATCTTTGCACGGTAGGAAGTCTGGTACATTTGGTTGGGCGGGCTACACCTCCAGGATGCCATTGTCGTAGCAAAGGAGCCATCGTTGCAATGGTGGTTGTGCAACAGGAAGCTAGGGCCCAAGCCAGTTCATCGTTCCTCATTGGGTGGCCGCTCTGGAAAGAGGGAAATTAGAACTTTCAACCGGGCTATGACTACCGCTCCTCATCTGGCAGATAAAATTCAGAAGGAGATCGACAGCTGGTGCACGGCGGGTTTCAAGCACCTCAGAGCGCTGATGGCGCTGTAGTGAACTCTCGAACAATTCTTGCTGTTCTCGGGTCGCCAATTTGCATCATCCATGTAATCTATCGTGCGTAGGAGTGGGGGTGGGGAGGGTCGATAACCATGGTGTTACTGTCCACTTCCTGTTGTTTCAAAACTCTTCTCTGCTTAATGAAAAACACGCTTAAGCATGATCGCAAAAAAAAAATCCGGGCACCCCTAAAAAATGGGTGAAATGGGTCCAACTTAAGAAAAATGACTTCTTGAAATTAAAAAAAAAAGAGAGAGGGATAGATGTACATTTTAGGGATTTTAGGGTGAGTTTTTTTTTTTTTGAGAAATACATTTTAGGGTGAGTGAGTACAGCATAGTACGTATAAGACAGCCCATACACCTCTTCTGCTCCTGTCTAAAGGCAGCCCATATACATGTTGTGCTCGACTTGAGACGGACGTACTCATTAAATCAGTGACCATTTTATGGGCCGGAAGTCCAGCAATGAGGCCCTTAAACTTTTCCCTTTGAAAAGGAAAGGGGAAAAAATGGGAGGGCCCATCCATAATGATGATTGCTCAATGCTCATCTCCCCCATCCCCCGAGTTCCAGAGGCGACGATTGTGTACGTGTTGGGTAAAGAAGCCGCCACCATTTTGATTAACGTAACCTAAACTAGCGTCTCCCGAGAAATAGTAATTAGTTTCATCTTTCTTTTCTTGCAAGTGTGAGGAAATCGTGTGGAGGACGCTGCTGTGCACGGGCGTGTGTACATGGAGTGGCTGAGATGGATCTCTCTCGGCATCGCATCAGGTGCAAGTGTCGTCGCAAAAAAAAAAAAAAAAAAAAAAAAAAAGGTGCAAGTGCAGGCAGGAGGAACACGACGGACGGACGGCTGGTACGGAGTACCCAGACACCCTCCCCTCGATCGGCGGTTGGGACTGAAGAAATCTCTGAATCGGATATCCTATCATCCCATCACTCAGGTTGGCTATCGTCGGGGTTCAGTGAACCCGATTCAATGGTACTCTCTCTCTTAAAAATGAAAAAATGTCGTTGGGTTTTCGTACCATAGCATTGATTTGATTTATAGATCTCTAAATAAATTTATTAGAAAACTAGATTTAAAGATCTTTTTAATAATTTTTGTAAGTCCAAGTGAAATTTGGTGGATGCAAACTGCAACCAATTTGGTAAGGTAACTAACTGTACGAGTAGTGAGATTGCTGTACCGAGGAGGAGGAGGAGAAGAGAAGGAGATGCATGCGAAGAATGAAGCAAAGGAACTGAGCCAAAATACCGCCGATCACTCGATTAGAATAGAAGACGACTACGCGTTGGATTTTATTTACAATTAATTCCACGCTAAAACCTAGTATTACTCACTGTATGTAATCAGCTACTAGCAGTAGCTACATAATCTCTAATCTACTTGGAGTAGGAGGAGGAGGAGGAGGAGGAGGAGGAGGTGGTGGTGGTGGGCATGGTGGCGACTGTGGCGACGGCGGCGCGTGCGTCGGAGGGGACGAGGACGAGGAGCAGGAGCACGGCGAAGATGGCGACGGGCACGAGGAGGAACAGCGGCGGAGGCGGCGGCAGGGGCGGGAGCAGCAGCGGGAGCACCAGCAGCGTGGCCGTCACGCACGCCAGCAGCGCCGCCGCCTCCGCGCCCAGGTACGTGGCCGTGGCCGTGGCCGAGGTCCCGCCGCCGTCCGCGCTGAGCCTCCTCGCCGGGACCCCCGGGCCGCGAGCGGCGACCGCGACGGGTCGCCCGCGCTGGCGATGTGGCTGCCGTGGTGGTCTTGCCGGCGGTGGTCGAGGTCGAGCATGTGCATCTTAGACGGGAACGCCGGGCGTGGCCGGGGCAAATCAAAATGGGTTTGAGGCGGAGGTGCTTGGCGCGATCCCTGTCCTGCCTGACCCGGCTGGCTGCTGGTGGCGGAGCGGTGGTGCTTGGATGATTTGGATTCGCCGGCGGGCGGCGGGATTGGAGCAGCAGGACGGAACGGAGCGGAAGGGGGGGAATCGGTGGGCGGTGCGGGGTTAATTTGTGAGCATTCTTTCGGGGACATTTTTATAGGATGAGTTGGAGGTTGGAGCAGAGAAAGGCCAGCAGGGCAGGGCGGTGGGGGGGAGGTGGGGCCCGCGGGGCAGTAGCCACTACTAGCCCAGTAGCAGGCAGTGGAGGGCCCAGGCGCACGGGATGCATGCATGCGTTGCAAGCATCCCAATCCCACCCACCCAGTTGGAGCGGACACACTGGCTGGACGTCCACATGGGCAGGCCCACTGGCAGAGGCTGCATGCATGCAATTGGGGGCCCATGCAACTTGGACGCAACACAGACAGCGATGCGTGGCATGCCTGGGTGGGATCGCCTCGAGAGAGTTGAGAATGAGAACCATGCATGCATTAATCATACGCACTGATTTTTGCTTGGAACGTACCTTAAGAATTTATTCTGTATCTAGATATAATAATAATATATCTAGATATATAATAAAATAGATAAATAAAAAATTTAAAACAACTTATAATTTCGAATAGAGTGAGTAGTATAAGTTTGAAGCAAGCACCGCAACGCGTGTGATGCCGATGGCAAGTGCGCTGGTCATGCACAGGGAGAGCACAGCGGTGTGTATGTCCCAGTGTCCATGTCCGGTGCTCCTCCCGTCTCGGGCTCTCGGCCCTGCTCCTCGTCGTCGTCGTCGAGGCAAAACCAAAACCAAAACCAAAACCAGCAGCTGCGGCTGCCCCCGGTATTGCTGCCGTCCCAATCTGCATGGTGGTGGTGGCCTGCTCTGCTCTGGCGCCGACGGTGCATGAACCTACTAGGCCTCGCCTCCTGTCCTCGGCGGTCGTCGTCGTCATCGGTCGTCTCCGATCCATGCCCGGCCACGGATGATGACGGGTCCACCAGTGCTCTCCTTGCATCCTGTCAGAGTCAGTGTCAGTGCAGGAAAAGAAAGGAAAAGCGCGCCAGCCGTGCCGTCGTCGAGTCATTCTCTCATTCCTCACGCACCCGGCCGCACGTGCCGTCGACCTCATCACCTGATAATGTCACAAAGCGGTTGCCAGCTGGCACTACTCCAGCACTCTCGTAGCGCTCGTCACACATCGACTCACTCACGGACGGACGGCTACCTGCTACGAGTACTCCTAAGCTGCATGCGGGGCCCGGCTGGCAGCTGCAGATGATGATCTTTCATGACAAATTAAGCTTCGTTTTGGTTCGATCGACGGCCAGGGAGGGATCGGAAGCATCCGCAGCAACACGTACGTGCCAGGCATCGACCTCGGTTGCATTATTGGTCACACGCGCTGAACCAAATTATTAACAGGTCTCTCGATAGTACGTCTGGACCCATCGGATCGGCCTTACCGTACGTAACTACACCTAGGTTATTACTAGTGCGTACTCTCTTCCTCCTCCATTCAATGTTTTATTCCCCTTCTCTGGCAGAATCACTAAACTGTTTAGCCATAGAATCAGGATCATGGCAAAATCAAGTTTTCACCGTGTTTTGGATTATGGATTTATGGGTGTCATCCCAACGGGCGTGGATAGAGGAGACCTCTGCTTGATGATAGAGGGGTTCACATAGTAAAGATAGAATATAATGCAGAACTGTCATCAATGTTTTATTACTATAACCCACCTAACAATTACATGGGGTCCGTGCACCCTTTTCATAGTGCACGGAACCGACCTAAGTTCTTCTACACAAATACCCATGTGCTCTAAGAGTATATTCTTGGAATTTTCTACATTCCTTGTGATTAACCTCCACAAGAGCACTTTTGGTATTCTTGCTTCACGTCATAGGCCTCCGCCTTGGCTCGTACACCGGCCCATGAGCGCTCCACCCCTCATGGCTTAAGGTTGCTTGGGGACGCCTCCGCTCGGCATTGAGATGCGCCTCATTCAAAGCTTTCGAGTCAGGCTTAACTAGCATGAAGGTCCCATCCACCCATTCTGCAAAGGGGCCATGAAGTCTGCACTCATCCTTCGCCTCTGTGCCCTGGGGAGGCGGATGTTCCGCACTTGTGACCTGCATAAACAGAGCCATTAGCCCACGCCAGGGCCTCTGCCTCCGCGCCTTGGGGAGGCGGAGGTCCCGCGCTCGTGTCCTGCATAAAAAAAAACAATTAGCATTATTCTTAGTACGTGGTGTTTGGAACTAAGGAAAGGAGATTGTGCCGGTGGAATGGTACAACGACTCTAGGGAAGGCCTTTGTGGCTGCTCAAGGAGTGGTCCCACCACACCAATTCACATTCGTAGGCAGAAAATGAAGAACCACTTTGAACCAAACGTTTCACTTTTGTATGGTTTTGCATGGATTAATTCTTGGGTTTTCCAAACAAGAATCTTGAATGTTTCAACTACGTATCCAAATGGCCCCCTTAATATTAAGGGTGTGTTTAGTAGGGATCTAGATTTGTATAGAAATATTTCATACGATGAATCAGAATTACTTCATGAAACCATTTAGCTCACTTGGCTAACTCTTTAACTAGAACTATAATCGAATTACTTCATGAAACCGTTTAGCTCACTTGGCTAACTCTTTAACTAGGACTATAATCAGGACAAGCTAGGTTCTCTAAGCGTTTGTGGACTAGTATAAAAATGAGAATCGGCACTTCGCGTGACGATTCTTCATGAAAAATGTTTCTCTCTTTGAAACTCGATCATCGAAACGTTTCTTTCTGTCAAACGCACGCGTGGAAAAATAAGGAGTAATAATAAGTAACTACTGATGACATTACCTTTTGCATAATAAACGACGTCATATAGCGCAACCTTGCTACTAGCTACGTAACTGTCAAAAACCCGCTAGGAGCTGCTCGCAGCAGTAACTAGGAGAAGTTCATGCAAGTAGATTAATCAACAAATGCCTCAAGTACTAGACAATGTATGTATGCTATTTAATTTATTCCTAATAAAGCGAACTATAAAGAAATGTCAAATTGAGGAAGTGGGCGCTACTACGCAACTAAATTGTACTGCCAACAACACTCAAAGCCATCCATCATGATGGGTACATGCATGCACTTATCTCTGAATATTTCTCCAAGCAAATAGGAGACAAAAGCTGTTCAAGTTGGTATTATATATACCGTCAACAATGCCTGGCCTGAATTATATATAGAAATTACTAGTAGTCCACAAGCGACGATGTAAGCATTGTACTGTTTTATATTTATATCATATCAGGAGAGCGAGAATCTCGGAAGGTAGCTTGGCGTTATGCAAAGATTGAGCAGACCAACCACTGGCACTTCTTAATCCGGCAAGGAGGCCCACCATATACTATTATACGGAGTATACTACTAGCTGTCAAGGACGATCGAGATCGTCGTCAGATGCAATGCAGCAAATCGTGATCGCATTCGATCTCCAGCCGATAAAATACATGCAAGTTGAGTACAATTAGACTACTAATTAATATCCTAGTGGAGTTGCGTACTGCACGGCGCCGCGCGCCCAATACAGGGCACAGGAACCAAATCGATTTCGCATAGGTAACTGCAAATCCCATCGCTCTCATTGAAATCCTATCTAGCAGTAGTACTGCCTCTGCCCTCCCTTCCCTCCTTGGTCTAAAAAATAATAATACAAATCCATCTTTATTCTTAGTTAAATTATATAAAATTTGACTCAATGTAGTGAAATTTTGATATTCATGATGCCAAATATATGTTACTAGATTAATATTTTCATGATAACTATGTTCAGAAATATAAATGTTGATACTGTTTTTATATGAAATAATCGGTCAAGTTTGACTCAAACATATACTATTCTCTTTTGAGACGGAGCCAATCTTGTGATCCTTTGCTCTCCGATGAGCGGTGTGTGATCTTTGCTGACTCCGAGGAGCTAGCTGTGTGTGGTCTTTGCTGACTCTCTGAAATGTTTGTCGCCATGCCAAGACCAAGATGGGTCGGCGAGAGCATCTGCATCTCTGCCGCCGCATGCATGCGATCGAGAAGAACGACCACCGCCCAAGTTTTGCAGGTCGATCGGCGCATCCATATATGATTCCATCCATCTGCTCTCAATGCAATATAATCCATCCATAATCCTTGCAACAGCGGTGCAGGTTCAGGTGCAGCTCACCTGGACTGCATGCGCATGACTAGGAAATTATCCCCAAGTCCATTTCCATCCTCATCAGCAGGTCTACTACTAGTAGATGACCATACTAGTACCAGATTTTGATTGTCAGTGGGCCGTGCATGTACCTGCTCCGTACGTGCGACAAGCAAGGGATCATTTATTTGTAAGCTAGGCCGGGGGCATAAAATAATCTCTCGTTGAGTGCACCACGTCCTGACACGTAGACCTTCGCAGTGCCACACGCTGCATGACATGATACTAAAGGTCTAAATTAAAGCAGGCGCTAATTGTTGTCAATCGGTGCACAGTAACAGTGGTGTGGTTAAATGCATGCTTTCCCCTGTTGTTCCTTCCCTGTCATTTGCATTGCTTTCAGTTCTCCTACTAGTAGCTTGCTTCGCTTGGACGACGTCGTTCGCAATATCACCCATCTTCCGCAAGCAAGCAAGGAACCTAACACGACGAAGACATTGCAGTACACATACATGGCCGCCTTTAAAAAAATGTAATTTATTTATTGCATCTTCAGTTTAACTCTGTAAAAGATGTGCACTAGTGGGACCGAGTTGTAGCTCGGTTGGTGAGCGTTCCGATTGTGGAAGCCACCAGTCCAGCGTTCGAGCGTTGCTTAGCGCTGGATTTTCCCACCGGAAACGGTGTTCTCTAGTAAATTCCGTTCCCTCCTACGCGTGAAGCCATAAAGGGAATGCGACACGTTCGTCGCCTACGGACGTGGTCTAGTGATCTAAGTGCAATTGTAGGTTTGTCTGTGTACGCGTAGTGTGAGTGTGGTATATGTGGGTTGGGTTGGTATGAGTTGTACATGAGCACGGAGTCATCCAGTGATCTCACGAAGGACGCGGTCTAGTGTTCTCAGTGTAGTTGTAGATTTGCTTTTGTACGCGTGGTGTAAATGTTGTGTGTTTGAGTTAGGTTGGTGTGATCATACTATTGTTGTACCCAGGTATGAAGCGTCAAAAAGATGTGCATTAGTTTCATTTTTTTTTCTCTCTTTCTTTTTTTTATCAAAAAGCGTACCAGAATTTGGACAATGTGTATCAGAGTTTGGGCCAGGCCCCTGCCGAACTCATCTACCATCCGCGCGCGTGGAGGCCTGGGCCTGAGTGTCATGTCATACTTCCATTTTTCCAAAGGCGAGAAAAAAGAGGATCCACGGACCACGGCAACGCCCACACTTTGGATGACACGCACAAAAGGCCAGAACAAAGAGGATCCCATGCCTATCAAACCAGGGGTCACATGGTTGGCAAAGTTATTTGTGCAAAACTTTGCACGGTGTTATCATTCGCGTCCTGAAATTTTGAATTTCGATATAGGAATCGCCAAACTTTTATGGCATTGACGTGGAACAGGACGGGTTCATTTGAATTTAACGGTATTCGGTCCATTATTTTTTGCAAAAAATCTTAGATATAGTTATGTACCATGTATATTGCACAAATAAAAAGTATAAATACCTTCAAATCATAGTTTTTTTTAGAGAAACTTCAAATCATAGGTATTCAAAGAATTCAACGTACAAAACATATCTCACTCATTCTTGTATCACATATGGCCCAACATGGCCCAACAGCCGATGGCCCAACAATATCCACTATCATCAAGTGTGCCGGCTGCCTGAATCCAGCTTCTGTGGTGGAGTTGCGCGGCCTGCGCGCTGAACCAACCACGGTGGCACGCACACAAGTCAGATTGTTCTTCCCCTTTCCGTAGTACGTATCTATATCTATATCTATACCTATTAATAAAGAGGTAAAATTTCTGTCGTTTTCTTGGTCTGGCCCATTCTAACTAGAATAACTGTTGAGCCCACTCGCTTTCCACTTAGTACTCACTCAGCAGTCCACTCTAACCCCCTGTGCTCTCATCTGGGCCGACCAGCACTTGCGTCCAGCCCACGGCCCACTCCAGCCAAAGCCCAACCAGCGCTTGCGTGGAGGCCACGGCCCACTACAGGCACCTAGCGGAAAAGGCCAAAAACTAATATGCTAGATTTGAGATTCGAACGGCGGTCTTCAACACCACGAGTAGGAGATCCAACCAGCACACCATACAAGCTTTGATGATGTTTGTCTAAATTTTATTTTATTTATTGTTATTGAAATCTTCAAATTTTTTACAAACAAAAAAATAAATTCGAACTGTGGTCTTCGGTCCCATGAGTAGAAGGTCCTACTATTAATAAAGAGGTAAAATTATAAACAATAAAAACACTCTTTTGATTAGAGAGAGAAAAAATAAATAAATAAAAGTGTGAAATGAGGTGTGGCATATATTATATGTTCACTACTAAACTTGTCAGTTTATATTTTAGCTATAACGCAACTCCATGTTCTAGCTCCTAAGTTTAGGCGTTGCACACTACTTGCAATGAGTTGTGTTAACGTCATAATCAAATTCCTTCTTAACAATCAAAAGAGAGGGAAGAAAAAAAAAGAAAAGAAAAAATCAGCTTGAGTTGCAAAACTTATCAAAGAGGAGCCGGAACTCAGATAAAGAAAACACACAAGATCTTTTTCTACCCTATTCTAAACTTCAGACTCATGTTTAATTTGCATGGTCGTGTGTGTTATGTGTTGGTCCTTATTTTGTTGCTACCATATATATACATACTATACAGTGAGCGCAAATGTATATGCAAATAAATGACTTCACACAGAATTTAGTTGTCTAACTCTATCCGTAACTATAGTAAGTGATTGGATATTTTTTAGTAGTGTAGCCGTGCATGCTAGATCATAGCAGTAAACTGTTGAGAAGTGCAATTCAATATATATAATTTTCATTGTCAAACTGTAATACACACAAGGAAATCAACATTGAACCATATGATTAAGATCGGCATACCTTAATTGATGCCCGTGAAGATGTATATGGAGGAGGTGGCTAATGCACTTGAAAATCATATCACAAATATTGATGCACTAGGTGAAATTTTTTTGTATCCGATAAAATTACTTTAATATTGCTTTTTCTTTTGAGTTTTCTCTATTGCAATGATGAAAAAAAATATCACACTATTCTTATTATGCATTCTTTTTAATATAATATATGGATCTATACAGTACACAATTAAAGTACAATGCCATGGTTAGAATATCCAATCATGGATGCCAAAAAAAAAAGGGAAAAATAGAGAGTGGTATGCATAGATGACCAATGAAAAAAAAAAACTAAAAAGGCTTTGTGAAGCTATCATCAAAACACAGTCATGGTCATCATATAATAAATTATAGTTCTTAAATTTTACAAAAAGAATAAGATATAAATAGACATGTAAGATTCACATATATGTTTTTCATTACCATTTGATAGTTTTTTTTTTCTCCGTTGCAACGCACGGGTATATTTCCTAGTATTTGATAGAATTCAAGCACATATCGGTCCTAACACTCAAATGGTAGTCTCACTTGTTATTACGTTTACATTTTTATGTTACTTCCTCTGTCCCTAAAAACTTTAACTCATAAAATCCGTGCTAGATAATTTTTTTTAAGTTTAACCAATTTTATAGAAAGTAGCATCAATATCTATGACATAAAATAAGGATCTTATTAAAATATATTATATAATAAATTTAATGGTATTAATTTGATTCCATAAATCTTAGCTTTTTTAGAAGTTCGATCAAAGTTTGAAAAATTTAACCTTAAGACAGCTCTAGAATTTGAAGCTTAATTTCAGAGACAGAGGGAGTATGAAAGATCTTATTTATTTCTAAAAACAACAAAATAGTAAACACAAATCTTATTTATCCTTTATATGGAAACACACGTGCACTAAACACGTTGTAGATCGTCAAATAGACAACACACTATACAAGTAGTCTATTTAACTATTTATATGCAAGGCGATAAGGACTTGCAGGTAGCGTTTGTAGGATTATACATGCCCTACAACATGACATATGGATGGGTGGCCTACTTCAAGTGGATCAGTAGGACACTTGTCCAATTAGTTAACCTTTGATCATCGAGGCACAAGGTGAGCACATAATGGGCCCTTTATAAAATTAAACATATCGATTTTGGGGTCCGTCTGAAGTTGGATGGTTTGCTCACCCTCCACTTCATCCCACTTGAACTCCCTCAGAAGGTTTGCCATAAAGTAGCTAATGTGGAGCAATGACATGCTTATAGCAGGGCACATCCTTCGCCCTGTCCCAAAAGGCATCATCTTCATCTCCCCTGCCATCGACGACAACAAGTTCTTAGTGCTTTCTTCGCATGCTTGGAAACGTTCTGGCTTGAACTCCTCGGAGTCAGCCCACACTGTCTTGTCTCGACCTAGAGCCTCCAACATGAAGACCATCGTGGTACCGATAGGAATTTGTTGACCATCATGATCAACCATATGGTCTTCCTGCATCACCTATTTTTTTCATATTCATGATATTGGTTAGATAATCTTATAAAAATTATATATCAAATATGTCCGTGCATTGCAATTGAATGAAACAAAACAGTTAATTGAAATAACTATACCATCTATCTATTTTATTGAATGGATATAATGACAAAACATAACCAATGAATGCTTGTAAGGTACTAGTTGCATAGAATACTAATTAGATTACACAAATTGAGAAATTTGAGGGCTATTAGGATTTTTCTCTAAAATTATAAAGTGTAATTTCACCCTATCTATTGACCACATGGCATTATTCTCTAGGTATGGTCACCCTATCTAAAATTATAAGTTACTAGTTGCATATTTTGTTATTGTATCCATTCAATAGGAATCCCCGCATGTCAATGAACCTAATCCAAATCCAATAAGACAATTCTACCCTATCTACACTCTCTGCGTGTTCCGTATGTGACCCTAACTCACAATTTATATTCAAGTTAGAACAACTCACATCTAACAATAATATAAAGTGTATGAATTATCAATTTCTGTTGGAAGGACCGACATGTTTGCTAGTACTATATATTCCTCCATCCCAATTTGTAAGATGTTTGATTTTTTATACTAATTTGACCACCCGTCTTATTCAAAAATTCTTTACGAAATATTTTTTTTTTGCCGTGGCTTGCTTTATCAATCAAAGTTCTTTAAGAATGACTTAAATTTGACTCAGTTTGTACAAATTTTTTGAATGGGACGAGTGGTCAAACTTAGAGAGAAAATAGTCAAACGTCTTGTAATTTAGGATGAAGGATGTGTAGTTAAAAAAATTGACAAGGATATATATTACTGCATCTAGCTACGTTTTTACTTAGGCGATTTGCCTTACCTGCCTAAATACCTTCATGGTGGTGGGATACAGCCTCAGCGCCTCCAAGATGACAGCGTTGAGAAGGTCTAGCTTCGAAAGAACCTCCTCCCCGACCTCCTCAGCATCGGAGTCCACAGCAGCTTCGATTTCCCTCCGGACGGCCTCCTACGTGTCTGGGCATTTCATCAGGTTCGCCATGATCCACTGCAGTGATGCAACTGTGGTTTCAGTTCCTGAACCAAGGAACTCGGAGCAGAGTCCCACGAGTTCACCGTCCTCGAGCCTCCGCTGCTGCCGTTGTTGCTTGCCTCCGCTGCTGCTATGGTCCTGCTCGTCCGCATCTACCGGGACACGGAGGTCGAGGAGCGTCTGCACGTATGTCGGCGTCTCGTCGGACTTCCGGGGATGGCTGCGGCGGGCGTTGATGAGCGAGAGGTAGAGCTCCTCCTGCTTCTGCCGTATCGCGACCAGCTTGTTCCACTGCTTGCGGTAGATGAGCCTGGACGCCGCCAGGAACGGTGCGGACGCGAACATGCGCACGGCAGATAGCGACAGGACGAGCTCCATCTGGACGTCGTCCATGGCGCGGACCACGGCCGCGTCGACGCCGTCGCCGAAGCACATGGTGGAGACGAGGCCAAACAACGCGCGGCGGATGCTCTCGGCGGCGAGCGCCACGCCGTTGGTGAGCTGCTGCTCCCTGAGGTCCGCGACGAGCCCCCCGTAGCGCCTGGCGTCGTGCGGCGGCGAAGCGCTGCTGGTTCGTCGGGCGGAGGACTCCCGAGGTGAGGTTGTGGCGGAGGGCGCGCCAGTGCTGGCCGTAGGGTGCCGAGGTGATGTTGTGGTAGAGGCGGCCTGAGAGGAGGGCGCTCGGTGACATGGACGTCATGCGGTTGGAGACAGACCCGCCGCCGCCGCCGCTGGCGGCGGCGGCTCTGCTGCCTCGCACAAGAAGGTGATGTGCCGTGGCGCAGTCTGTGACGAACATAAGTCGTGGCTTGGTTGGTAGAACGGAGTTGATGAGGGTGACCAGGCGTGCCTTGATCGGCGTTGCTGCACGCCGGACGATCATGGTGATCACCGGGGGAACCAACAGGAGCAGTAGGAGTTGCATGATTGCTTGATGATGCTTGGCCGCTGAAGCCCTTAGCTGCTTGCAGCTGCTATATATAGAGTGCTATACGTGCCTTCCACCTAGCACTTGCTACCTTGTTGTGTATATATGCCACACTATTTATAAATAAATAAATTAATCTCATTAATTTTTTCACCACCTGAGGATATATATGATTTTTATCTGATGTATCCGAAGAGACGAGGAGATGATTTTTAGTTTTAGATCACCTATATCATTTGCATTGGTTACTTAGGCATGATGGGCCCTTATCATCAGTTTTAACCTCAGGTAACTTCATTTGGTTATTTCGGCATGATTGGTCCTTACCATCAATTGTCACTTGAGGATATGACTTTTAGGGCACCAGTCATTTGGGACTTTTACACCTGTCATTTCGGCATGGCGTGGGTCCTTATCATCACCTTTCACGTGAGGATATGACGTTTAGGGCTCCTGTCATTTGGGACTTTAAGGTCACCTGTCATTTTGGCTCCAACTAAGTATTATATGTATAATAATATGGGAGCCTTTGAGATCGTCATGTTTTGAGCCTTGAAAAATTATATAATAATCATGTCGTCTATTTCAATATGCTTGTCTTGAAAATTTATGCAACGATTATGTCATCTATTTCAATATATTGCATCATGGGTTCCAATGCATTTATGATTGGACTCTGCACCATATCTGAACAGTACCACCATGCTTCAAAATATGATGATCGATCACGAGTTTATTACAATTTTTTATGGATTATAATCTGTACCGTATCTGAACCATAAGACCCCACGTCTAAAATTTGCTTATATCATTAACTTTTCACGTGGAACGAGTCCGCATACACATAGCATTCTCTCACACTTCGTCCTTATTTCGTGTAAAAGGATTAACTCAGAGGTGTCATGTCTAGAACAACAATGATTATAAGCCATTATCAGAATCCGGCTCTTTGTTGAGTGCCAAGTGGTTTGCCGAGTGTTTTTTTGCCACTGGGCAATGAAGCTCTTTGCCGAGTGCCAAATAAAAAACACTCGGAAAGTGCCAAATAAAAAAAAACACTCGTTGTCAAGTGTTTTTTTGCCGAGTATTTTTTTTTACACTCGGCAAAGACATATTTCAAAGCACATTTTAAAGCAGTAAATTAATTCAAATAAAAAAGTTTTTAACTATAAAGTTGTATAACTCATCAAGATGTACAATTTTTATTTTTATCATTTCTTCATATATAAAAGTGAAAGTAAATTTGTTCACAAATCTTACATATCTCTCTTGTAGTTTATTATAAAACTACAAGAGAGATATATAAATGTTTATACCACTATGTTGGATGACTAAATGACTAAAATAAAATATGTAGGTCTTAAAAAATTATATAACTTTGTAGTTGAACACTTTTTTAATTGGAATTAATTTTACTAAAGAAAAGCACATTCAAATTTTATAAATTTGAAATTTAAATTTTTCAAACGATCTTAGATGGAAAACAACCAAAATAAGAGTTGTAGATCTCAAAAAGTTATGAAACTTTGTAGTTGATAACTTTTTATTTGAAATCATTTTGTCAATAAAAACTACATTCGAATATGCAAAAATTTAAAATTTGATTTTTTAGAAGTATCTCGAATAGAGAAACAAATAAAATAAAAGTTGTAAATCTTGAAAAGTTATGAAACTTCGTAGTTGACAACTTTTTAATTTGAAATTATCTTATCAACGAAAATAGACAACATTTTATAAAAGTTGTCTACTTTGTAAATGACCTCGGATGGGGAAGCACCAAAAAGTTGTAGATTTCGGTTTAATATAATATGTGAGAACCGAAATGGAAATTAGACACAAGTGATAGTGTGGTGCAGTGGTGGAGAGGGGTACACGTGAGGGGGAGGTCACGGGTTCAAATCCCACCAGCTTTGTAACACGTGAATTCTACGTGAAAAATGCCGCGAGGTTTTTGGGGGGGCTCCTCCCGATTAAAAGAATATGCTATGCTATTTTTTTTTGGGTTTAAATTTTGCCGAATGTTTTCTTTGCCGAGGCTTTGCCGAGTGCTCTAAAAAAACATTCGGCAAAAAACTCTTTATCGACATTTTTTATACCGAGTGGCCGGCAAAGTGTTTGCCGAGTGTATTTAGACCTTTGCCGAATGCCTACCACCATCTCCAGTAGTGAGTTATCTTTCACCTCTCTAAACTTAGGTGGTATACTAAACTCATCAAACATAGCTACACATGCCATATGGATCGACAACACATCTAATGCAAGCTTTAACAGGCTGGAGTGTTACATAAAAACTTTGTTTTTACTCGTGATGAATTGTGATATGTGTTATGTGGCAAAACAGGCAATGGTGAACTATAGGAACACACCGTATTCAAATTCACTTGTAATAATCGGGCTCTGCTATCTTCTTGGACACGCTTCTCTATCTCGAATCAGATCGGTCGGTTGGTGAGTGATAACGAACCAAAAGATGTACTTACATGCATCTTTGCTAGTGCCATGCGGGTCCACCCTGCTTGCCACTCAGCTGTGGAAGGGATTGAATCATACTCAGACCCTGACACGATTTGTCGATGTTCGATTGATGGATGCTGTTTACTGTATATGCTTTAGGGGTGCCGATCACACTGGCTAGCCATGTTTCTAATAGCACCGTGTCACCCTTAGTAGGCCTTTGTCCGCACTATCTATATATAATATGCGTGTGTGAGAGAGAGAGAGAGCTCTGTATTATAATTATTGATACTAGGTTATTAATCCTGCACTCGCAAGTGTTAGAATCTTAAGATATATAAGTGTTCATTACTACTTAAATTACTTATATTAAATTGTATATTTCTTTGTTTATTTGTAACACAGTAGACATTAATTAGATACTCTATGGTCCATATCTAGTTATCTTAAATTTATTAATATATTTTTTTGCATGACACCTCTATATATTTTAAACTATGCAATTAAATTGAAACCTTACCTTAACTATGGTGACTTTTGTTGCATCATATCTATCCCTAATACTAAAGACACAAAATTTCTCCTCCTTTTTTTTTGGTTTGGTCTGACCTTCCCTAGCTGTCTCTATTAAGATGGTGAAAATTATATCTTTTTTTTTTGTTTCATCTGGCCTTTCCTAGCTGTCTCGATTAAGAACGGTGAAATTTGTATAGAAAACTGCTTCCGAATCCGAATCCAACCGAAAATCGACTCTAGGACGCTTTCAAATCAAATAATAGGACACTACCCACAAGCAGGTTGCAGGCTACGCTTGCTTTCCTGTCCTCCCCTCCCCCAACCGTCCACATCGTCCCTGTCTCCCCAGATCTCCACAAATCTCCAGGATCACAAGATAATAAATCAAGTACAATACAACAAGCCAGTTAGAGATGTCTATGATATAAAAGAAAATAAAGATAAAATACATGCAACTTATGTCCATGTCTGTGTCGTCTTTTGGCCGAGAAGTTGGAGTAGTCCAGCTAAGTCTGATACAGTCATTCCTCATACCGTGTAGATGGTGGCCAGGCAGCAAATCTGTACGTTCGCAAAAAAAATATGTTTTAGAAATGGTTTGACAAACGGATTTACCAAAGTGCATATGAAAAATTTTGTAATATTGAAATTTCTTTTCTCTTAATGCAACACGGGCAAATCTGCACGTTCGCAAAAAAGGTTGTTTTAGGAATGATTTTTACCAAATTGACAAATAGATCTATCCAAGTGCATATGAAAAATTTTGTGCGGCATACCTGCGATAGAATCCTAGGTTCGCCACTAATCTTGTGTTACCTCTTTGCTATGCCTGCTTGTCCCTAAGCCTATTTTTTATTTTTTAATCTTTCTCAATAAATATTCATATTTATATCTTCTCTCTTTTTTCCATATATATAGGTTGGCACTGTGTGAATGTCGTCAAACTTAGAGACCTTGGCAGCATAGAGATTGAGGTTCGACATGGCGTCTACATGGTAGAGCTCGGCACCATATAGCAATCGATAGGGCTGTGATTGATGGCGCCTACCTCGGCGCCTTGTGGTGTGTGGCGCTAACCGCCCGTTGCTAGCTTCTTTTTCTTCTTCTTCTTTTTTTTTTTTTTTGAGGAAAGCTGGAGCTTCATTAAATATGGGTAGGGTTACAATCAAAGTCTACAATGTCCCTTAATCTAGGTGGGTTATAAGCCACTCCTCCACCGTGGATTTACGGGACACTAGAGCACACTCATGAGCTAGCCTGTTACATTTTCTACTGGTTGAACAAAATTTGAACCCTTCAAAGTGTTAGACGATAGGATGACTTCGGTTAGGTAGTATCCTAAGTCTAGATACAATGTATAGATTGGTGTGTTGTACAAGTAAGTTTGTTGAGATTTGTTTCATGTAACTACCCCTTGTACAAGCCACGGTGAGGGCGGTTCTCACCTATATAACATGAAGCCGAGGATCCCAGGAGGGTAACCTCGTTAACTCATTTCTTTACATGGTATCACGAGCCTTCTTCCACGCGGAACATTCCCATGGCGTTCTTTTCTTCTTCCTCAGGAGCGCCTGCTGCCTTCTTCCCCATCACCTTCCTTCCAACCAACGAGAAACTCAATCGATCCAACTTCCCATCGTGGAGAGCTCAAGTCACCTCAGCCCTGCGAGGTGCTCAAGCCGCCAAGTACATCCAACCGGATGTGCAGCCGCCGTCTCCATTCCTGCCCACAGCAAAGGGCAAGGAAGATTCGAAGGAGGCGGAACCTCCCGTGCCCAACCCTGAATATGAGGCATGGGTGGCGAGGGACCAGACGGTCCTCAACTATTTGCTGGCCAACATGTCCAAGGAGATTCTTGGGCAGGTGAACCAAGAGGTCACCGCGTCTGGAGCGTGGGCGGCCATTGAGAGGCTGTTCTCCTCTCAATCCAGGGCGCGACTCATCTCCACCAGGATGGCTCTCGCCACGGCCACAAAAGGTACATCTTCCATTAGTGATTATTTTGGCAAGATGAAGAATCTAGCAGATGAGATGGCATCGGCTGGGCGCAAGTTAGAAGATGAGGAGCTTGTCTCCTATATCCTGACGGGTCTCGACCTCGACTTTGACCCTGTTGTATCTGCCGTCGCCACGCGCGTCGAGCCGATCACAGTTGGCGAGTTGTATACTCAACTCGTCAGCCATGAACAACGACTGGAGATCCGGAACGGCAACGGCAATCGGGTCGTCTCGCCAACATCGCGGCCAGAGGAGGCCGTGGCAACAACAACCGCGGTGGCGGCGGCCGCAATGGAGGCGGTCGCGGCGGCTTCAACCGTGGTGGAAAAGGAGGACGCGGCGGCGGTGGCGGCCGCGGGCAGAACACCTTTCAGCAAGGTGTCTTCTGCCAGTTTTGCCACAAGGAAGGACACACCGTCATCAAATGTTACAAGAGGTTTGATGCCTCTTTCGTTCCCCCACAGAAGACGGCGTCGACGGCCACAAGCTCGTACGGTGTTGACACTAACTGGTATATGGATACCGGTGCAACGAACCATATCACCAGTGAGTTAGACAAGCTCTCCGTCCGTGACAAATATCATGGTGGAGATCAAGTTCACACAGCAAGTGGGACAGGTATGAGAATAGATCATAGTGGTCATGGTATTTTGCGTTCCCCATCTAGCAATCTGAAATTGAATCATATACTTCATGTCCCGCATGCAAGCAAAAGTCTAGTCTCTGTCAATCGTATTGCACGTGACAATAACGCTTTCCTTGAGTTTCACCCTGATCACTTTGTTGTCAAGAAACAGTCGACGAGGAGAACTCTCCTCAAAGGCCGATGTGAGCGCGGCCTCTACCCTGTGAAGCCGCTGAATAAGGAAGCGCTTGGAGTCATCAAGCCAACTACGTCCCTGTGGCATCATCGTCGGTCACGCGTCGCCTGCAGTAGTCCAGCAAGTCTTGCATCGCCACAAACTTCCTTTTACAAAAGAGTCATATAAAAGTAGTGTATGTGATGCTTGCCAACAAGGCAAAAGTCATCAGCTTCCATATCCTAGATCCACTAGTGTTTCATCCAGTCCACTTGAACTAGTGTTTTCTGATGTATGGGGGCCTGCCCCAGCCTCTGTTGGCCGCAACAACTACTATGTTTCCTTCATTGATGACCATTCTAAATTTGTTTGGATCTATTTGCTGCGTCAAAAATCAGAAGTATTTCAATGTTTTCGTGATTTTCAGCAGCTTGTTGAAAGACAATTTGACACTAAAATTCATGCCGTACAAACTGATTGGGGAGGCGAGTATCAAGTTTTGAACTCCTTCTTCAAACGCATGGGTATCTCTCATCACGTCTCCTGCCCACATGCACACCAGCAAAACGGGTCAGCCGAACGGAAACATAGACACATAGTTGAAGTTGGGCTTTCGCTTCTTGCCCATGCGTGTATGCCACTTAAATTTTGGGATGAGGCCTTCTTAACAGCAGTTTTCTTGATCAATCGCCTCCCATCTAGGGTAATTGATAATGATACACCATACTCCCGTCTATATAACCAGCAACCTGATTACACATCTCTCCGCACGTTTGGGTGCGCTTGCTGGCCCAACTTGCAGCCGTATAATGCTAGGAAACTTGCCTTCAGATCCAAGCAATGCGTGTTCTTGGGGTATAGTAATCAGCATAAGGGGTTCAAGTGTCTCGATCCCAAAGAAGGTCGCATCTATATTTCTAGGGATGTTGTTTTTGACGAACACGTGTTCCCATTTGCGTCTCTCCGTCCCAATGCTGGTGCTCAACTACGCGCCGAGCTTACCCTTCTTCCCGACATTTTGCTAAATCCGTCTAGCTCTGGGGATACGCACTTACCTGATCATGGATTGTTTTCTCCTATACCTAACGATTCTACACAGTTGTCTGCTGGAGATGTGTGTGTTGCAGGACAAAAATCCCAGCAAGATTCGGCTTCAGATGACGTTTCTTTGGGGTAGGGTGCCCCTTATCTCGTGTGTCCGGCCGGGGGAGACAGCGGCTGGGTCCGATGGCGATCCTCCTGCAACATCCACTGACCACGCCGGCGTATCAATCGCGGGATCTGTAGGTGAGGCATTTGTCAAAATGCAGTGCACCGGCCTCCGCGTCGACCCGAGCGACCGAGGGATCTTCTGCGGCCACTTCTCTCTCGGTGCTGGCTCCTTCGGTCCGTGTGGCTGCGCAAGGGGATCCGGGTGTCCCCGCGCACCCATCCGCCTCAATTCCCGAAGCAGATGTGCTCCCCGGATCAGATGCGGCTGCTTTCGGATCTTAAGCGTCTGCGCAGCTCACGGTATTCCCTACGTCTTTGCTCGATGCGGTTCAACAAAGAACGCCCGATCACTCGCTCGCAACAAGGGATCAGTAAACCTAAAACCTACACAGATGGGACGGTACGGTGGTGTCAGCTGGCTACTACTCCATCTGGTGAGCCTTCCTCTGTCAGTGAAGCTCTTCTTGACAGTAAATGGGTGTCGGCGATGGACTCTGAGTATCATGCTCTCCTCCGGAATAAGACGTGGCGTCTTGTGCCGGCTCCAAAAGGGAAGAATGTAATTGGGTGCAAGTGGGTTTACAAGATCAAACGCAAAGCTGACGGGTCAGTTGATCGTTACAAGGCACGGCTAGTAGCTAAAGGCTATCGTCAACGGTATGGTATTGACTATGAAGATACTTTTAGCCCTGTGGTTAAAGCTGCAACCATCCGTATTGTTCTCTCGATTGCAGTCTCTCTTGGTTGGTCGTTGCGTCAGCTTGATGTCCAAAATGCATTTCTCCATGGTGTATTTGATGAGGAGGTCTATATGCATCAACCCCCGGGGTATGTTGATTCTCGTCACCCTGGTTATGTATGCCGCCTTGACAAAGCTCTTTATGGTTTGAAGCAGGCCCCCCGGGCATGGTATGCTCGTTTGTGTGGGAAACTTGAGCAACTTGGTTTTGTGGCTTCCAAAGCTGATACTTCCTTGTTCTATTATAGCAAGCATGGTCATACCATATTTGTTCTTGTGTATGTTGATGACATTATCGTGGCTAGCTCTTCACCGTTTGCTACTCAAGTGTTGCTGCAGTCTCTTCAGCGTGACTTTGCTCTCAAAGATCTAGGCGATTTGCATTTTTTTCTTGGGCATCGAAGTCAAGAGGGGCAGTGATGGCAGTCTGACTCTCACCCAAGAAAGGTATGCCCGTGACATTCTGAAAAGATCTGGGATGGATAGGTGCAAGTCCATCGATACCCCCCCTATCTTCCTATGAGAAACTCAGTATTACGCATGGTGATCAGCTCGGTTCAGATGATTCAACAAAATACCGAAGCATGGTTGGCGCGTTACAGTATTGGACATTAACACGCCCAAACATAGCCTTCGCTGTTAACAAGGTTTGCCAGTTTCTTCATGCTCCAACTACAGTTCATTGGAGTGCTGTGAAACGGATTTTACGGTATGTGCAAGGAACAGCTAATCTAGGCCTTAGCATTCGGAAATCAAAGACAATGCTAGTCAGTGCCTTCTCCGACGCAGATTGGGCTGGTTGTATAGATGATCGTAGATCAACTGGTGGATTTGCAGTGTTTCTTGGAGACAACTTAGTTTCATGGACTGCCAAGAAACAACCTACAGTCTCTCGGTCAAGTACTGAAGCTGAGTACAAGGCTTTAGCAAATGCGACGGCTGAGATGCTATGGATACAAAAGTTGCTCACTGAACTGCGTGTTAAACATCCGCCCAAAGCGCAGCTATGGTGTGACAATCTAGGTGCTACTTATCTCTCAGCTAATCCCATTTTTCATACTCGAACAAAGCACATTGAAATCAATTTTCATTTTGTGCGAGAGAGAGTAGCTCAAAAGCTACTTGAGATCAGGTACATTCACACTGGTGACCAGATAGCAGATGGATTCACCAAGGCCCTTCCTGTGATCAAGCTTCAAATCTTTAGGAACAATCTCAACCTTCGAAGTGGCTGAGATTGAGAAGGGGTGTTAGACGATAGGATGACTTTGGTTAGGTAGTATCCTAAGTCTAGATACAATGTATAGATTAGTGTGTTGTACAAGTAAGTTTGTTGAGATTTGTTTCATGTAATCTACCCCTTGTACAAGCCACGGTGAGGGCGGTTCTCACCTATATAACACGAAGCCGAGGATCCCAGGAGGGTAACCTCGTTAACTCATTTCTTTACACAAAGCTCCGGCTAAGGTCTTCCAACTATCGTAGGAATGGATCAATTTTCGACTTCTGATCTGCACGTTTCTCCCATAGCTGAACTAGGATTTGGCAATCCGTTTCCAGTTGTAGAAGCCGACTTTGTCCGGCTTGCTCAAGTACACAGTAGTTTTCAGGGCCTAATCTCTGTTATTAGGCTTTGACACACCAGGCCAGTCAGCCAACTAACTACATACGCCAATCTTGTGCCTAGCCAGTTCACGTGTTACGTCTTTCAGAGCAAAATTAAACATACCCTCTTTATATCTCCTTTTGCTCTAAGACGAGACGGTTAAAAATTATTCCTTGGAAACCCTTGTGTCATCCTTGCTGTTTTTGGAACATCTTCTGAATTTCTAGCAGGTGAACGGGCATTCATGCGTAGCATATATATGGTGGTGATGATCTCTTTAAATCGGATCGATGGCTCGTTTCAATTACTTTTTAAAAAAATTTGTTGTTGTAAAATTAAAATTAGATGATTTTGAATGACCATCAAATATCCGAGTTGATCAAACTAGTCACGAGCATCCCGGTTCGTCCTCGGCTCCGTATCGATATTTCGGAATCCGACCATCCGAGTTCGACTCGCATTTGGCATTGCAAATAGTTTCGTCTGCCTCTTGTGTTGTCTCTCTATATAAAAGGCGACCAATGCAAAGGCCCTGCCGGGTTCTCCTCCAACACAACCACGCACGAGTAGTCCATCCACCGTCACATCGATCCATGGCGTCCGAGGAGCTGCTGCAGCTGCTGTCCAAGAGCTCGGCGGTGACGGCGAAGCAGGAGGAGGTGATGCGCCTGTTCATGCTGGCCACGGTCGAGAGCCTCGCGTCGGGGAGATCACCCCGGGACCTGGCGTTGAAGGCCATCGCGGCGCGCGGGGAGGCGCTCGGGCTCGAGGTGGTCGGCAAGGCGGTGATATCGGGTTCGGAGACATCCACGCGGATGGCAGCCGAATTCGCGGCGAGACCCGGCGGGGAGGCCATGGCGGAGGCGCATTGGAAGATGACGGTCGCCTCGGTGGCGCTGGCCACACGCGCGCAGGAGTACGTCGTCTTCATGCGCGGCGTCGGCGAGTTCGCCGACTCGGACTCGGCAGGCCGGCACGCCGCGAGGAGGTCCAGGAGGCCCAACACCAGATACTTCGGCGTCGAGTGGAGCAACTGATGGGTCCAACCCAACAGCACCGTTAGCATGTATGTGATGGCCCTCGACTCGGCTAATTGTTGGGCTCTAAATCAAATCTGTCTAATATATATTTTTTTGAGATTAATCTACCTAATATATCTACTAATTACATATATGTTCATGGGCCCCTCTGTCCAATGGGCCCCGACGGTCGCACTGACTGCCCCTCTCGTAGAACCAGTCATGTCCAACACATGTGGATTGAGGTGAATATGAGCACATCTAGACAAGGTGTAAATGTTTCAAATTTGTTACCATTAAACTTGTTGTCAGGGGAAGGCTTGTCTATTCGACTATCTGTCACCCCCTTCCTACTTTTTCTAGTTCTTACGCTCGGTTAGAACTTTTCAGCTAAAAGAAGGGCGGAAGGGTCCAAGGGTCGACAACACTTAAAACCAAGGAAAGGGTTGAGACAGCGGATAGGTGTTTCGTGTCTTGCTTTGCTATCTGTTATGGTATTTTGATGCTCGCAGATAACCTTGTGACTTCGCAAAAGCAGGGGCGTCCTCTTCTGGCGAAATAAAGATGGCATCCCCCTTGGCAAATGAAGAGGCCTAGTGAAGAGCCAAAAAGGGCTTCATACGGGTGGTCCCCCCTCCCTTTCAGTGTGCTAATCGGCCGGGCGCCATCCGAGGACGGTGATTGCGGCCATGTCACGTTGCTCGGGAAATCCCAGAATTTATGCTTCATATCTAGAGTGATTGTGGCACACGTCCAACGCGGGCTATGACCGTCAACGGAGAAAGTGGGCCGGAGAAAGCCCACAAGGGCGTTGCTGCCCTAGGTGGGCGGTAGAAGATTCCGCAGGTCCTGCTTCTTCAGGCGGAACCCCGAGCTGAGGAGTTACTTGGAATGCTGCCAAGATATCATTATCCTTGATTTCGTACTCCGGAGTGTGGTAAGTCAATTTATAGTCCTTAACACCAGCTTTAAATCCAACACTTACTTTAATTTCTATTTGTGGTGATATAAGTCCCTCCCTACAACTCATGAATTAAGAATTCTCACAATGACAGGGTCTACTCGATATGGATTAGGCCACGGCCTGCCCTGGGGCAGGACACCTTGGAGAGGAAAGCGGCGGCGCTGCCACCGCCAATCGCCACGTCAAATTAGTTACCTTAATAAAGTTCTAGTAGATCTAGAAAGATTTATGATTATTTAGAAAAAGAGAATCCAATTACTATAAGGATCTTCTAAAATTGCTTAGGGATCAAGTCTCCCGAAGCCATAAATACAAGAGGCCTTATAACCATTGAGACCGATCAAGCAAAAAAAGACAAAAGGCTTATCTTCTCTCCTCTCTCTTCTTCTTGTAATGTCGCCTCTTCTCTTCTTCCTCCCTACTATCGCTGCCACCACATTCCCAATCCTAACCGCCTATGCCGTCGTCCTAGCACACCGCCCAACCATGCACCCTTCCCGCAGCGCTGTTACATATTGTAAGGATAGTTCATCTAAAAATGAGCCCGAGGGCATGTATAAATACGGCCCTTCGAGATCATTAAGAAAAATGATTATGAGAAATGAAACAAGCCACCCATTCAACCACCTCGCCATTTCTCGCTTCATCCTATCCCCTTTAGGGCTTACTAGATGGATAAGCGCGCTTCGCTGCGCTGATTTTAGCCTTGCACGCGTTCTTGTTATTTTAGTTAAAAAAATAATTTAGAGAAGCTTGGTGACTCCTCCACGTAGCACATGTAGTACGTCTAGCGCTTGGACGATAATCGTTAGGGCAGCTCCAACGTGTGATCAAAGGAGGTGCAAAGAAAAAAGAATAAGGTAGAATAGATACAATATAGAGAACTGCTCCGGTGGTCCTCTTCCAGAAATTTGCGCGCATCTTAAAGCACTTAGATAATTAATTAAAAATTAATTTCGTTTGGATCTGGATTAGGGCTGACCCTATCCATGCCCACTCCAAATCCACCGGCTGCCCAACCCAGCCCGTAGTTATTTCTCTTCCGTCTCGCAGTCGCACGCACGCAAGCACAGATCTCCCTCTCGATTCATTTCTCGTACTCGTCACTTCATTTCTCGTGAACCGGAGAGGCCAACAGATCGACGACGATACCTCCGGTGGTTGGCCACACCGCTTCCCTCGCCTCGTCCGCATCCAGGTCCATACCTCCAGAAACTGCGCAGGCATCGTTTATTACCGTTGGCTGAATCTCCTTCTCGTTCTGACTGGTCAGCTTCTCAGCCTCCTCCTCCGTTCCAACCTCCAGCGGTCCCCCGCCAAAGCTCATATGGTTGTAACTCAATAAGCATGCCTTGTCGAAAACAAACCCGGGGTCTGAACAAGCGTGGGGAAACCAAAATAAGAAACAAAACAGCAAGTAAATTGCATACATAGAACGCCAGGAGCCCAGGAGTCGTTTGCACTGATGCAAGGAAGTAATCAGCCGAGCAAATCCACAAGCTGATCCTTGCAACAAATGCATGAAGAAGAGGCGCTGGGATAAGAACCCTGACGTCGTCTTGCGCTGATCCTGCGGTCGAACAGATGGACGACGCCGGTTCCCTCCAGACACGCGGCGTAGGAAATCATCCTGCGACACGAGACGTGGAAGCAGCGATTCACCTCTAGGAAAAAGGACCACAGCCCAAAGCCAACCCGAACACAGCCCGAAGGAGAGAAACCGAAGTGCGTAGGAGCCCAAGGGAAACGGGACTCAGTGACTCACAACGCAAGCTCCCGGGCGGCGTGGGCGTGCGACTGCGAGACGGAAGAGAAATAACTACGGGCTGGGTTGGGCGGCTGGTGGATTTGGAGTGGGCACAGATAGGGTCAGCCCTAATCCAGATCCAAACGAAATTAATTTTTAATTAATTATCCAAGTGCTTTAAGATACGTGCGAATTTATGGAAGAGAACCACCGGAGCCGTTCTCTACAATATATTGGACCAAAGGTGCTAACTTACTATTTGAAAAAACTTATAACTTATCTAAGTATACCCGATATGTAGAATAGAAAACAGTAAACACCAGAATAATTTTTAACAATAAACAAACTTGTGACTTGGTTGGTTGATGTTATCAGGCATGCTACTCCTTCTATGCTAAAAAGACAGCCGTCTTGGATTTTATAAAGATTATAAACTTTGTCAGTTTGATAAGTTTGTAGAAATATTAACACCACTCATATCTCCAAATAAATTTATTATAAAATATATTGAACCTTTAATCTAATGATATTTATTTTGCATAATAAATATTAATAGTCTTTTTTATGTATTTAGTCAAAGTTTAAAATCTCTTATTCATCCAGAAATAAGAGACATTCTTTATAGAATGAAAGAGTAACTAATAGGAAATAAAATTTTACATTCGTTAAAACTTTTAGTTAGCTAAAATGTTGAAGCAATGAGCTAAAGAAATAATTTAGGATATAACTAGTATCAAAATCTTGTACACAGTATGTCCAGCACAACACAGCGAAGGTGAAAATCTTGTACACAGCTAGCCGTCCAGCACAGCACAGCGAAAAAAAACGTTCGTGCACAGTAGCTGGGAGGTGGGAAGCCACCAATTCTCCCGCTGGTACAGATTTTATTAGTATTTCTTGCTTTGTATTGTCAACAACCGAGTGTTGTAAGGCTAAGGCCGAGGACAACGCTTATTGTTTTTTAAAATTCAATTAAAATCAGTTGATTTTTGAATGATGTTTAACTTTAGTTCAACTCGCTAAAGTCGGCATAAAATTATTATATCTAAAAATTATTATTTTTCAAAAAACAACTGATAAAAATTGTTCTACTGCCTCGTTTTTTTTTTTTTTTTACTCTCTTCCGTCTCGTTATCCGAGTTGATCAAACTAGTCAAGGCACATGCTTCAGTTCCTCTCCCGAACTAAAAACAGGACGGAAAGCTCCTGCCGTTGTTGAAAAAAAAAAGGAACAGGGAAAACAAGTCGCGTACGTTGGACGTTCCTCCCTCGGCTCCGACTCCGGCTCCGCGTCGGTCGCTCGGAATCCGACTGTCCGTCGTCTCCGAGTTCGCATGTGGCATTGAAACTAGTTTCGCCTGTCTTCCTCTTTTTCTGTCTATAAAAGGCGGCCAAAGGCCCGGCCGGGTTCTCCACCAACACAACCATGAATAGTGCATCCAAGCATCCATCCACCGTCACATCGTCCATGGCGTTCGAGGAGGTGCTGCAGCTGCTGTCGGAGGTCGAGGCGTTGGCCGCGAAGCAGGACGGGGCGATGTCCCTCTTTATGCTGGCCACAGCCGAGACCCTCTCGTCGGAGGAGCTCACGCCCGGGGACCCGGAGTGGAAGGCCATCGCGGCGCGCGCGGAGGCGGTCGGGCGCGAGGTGGTCGGCAAGGCGGCGGAACGGGCGGAGACGTTCACGCGGAGGGCGGCCGAGTTCGCGGCGAGGCCCGGCGGGGGAGGCGGTGGCGGAGGCGCATCGGAGGATAGCAGGACGCGCGGCGGCGCTGCGCGCACGCGCCGAGGAGTTCGCCGTCTACATGCGCGACGTCGGCGAGCTCACGCTAGACGACTCGGACTCGGGCTCGGACTCGGAGTCAGACGGGCGACACGCCGCGAGCGCGAGGAGGTTCAGGAGGCCCAACGCCAGATACTTTGGGCCGGAGTGGGCCAACTGATGGATCCAGCCCAACAGTATTGTTAGAAGATATTTGTGATGGGCCTGATTTGGATAATAATTCAAGGTAGTCCAACGCCATCCATCCGTAGGTTTTTCTTGCGACTTCCTCCTCTCGTTTTTTTTTTTTTTTTGAGTAATACTTCCTCCTCTCGGTTGTTCAGCCATGTATAGGAGGAGGTTTCTCTTCTAGTACCCATTAAGGAAATTGGAATTGTTCTGTTGCATTGGAAGGGTATTGTATGTATTGTTGATGCAAAAGCCATTTTTTCCTTTTTGTGTTGTATATAATATACACTGAAGATCGATGATTTTATCTTTCGTTGTTCTTCAATGCTATATTTCTATATTGATTATTAAATATAACATCATGAACTGGTTTCTTTGGTAGAATCGTCTATTTGGGGTTTAGACTCTTATTTCAGCTTATTATTCTTAATTGCATGATTATAGGTATGACTTTGTTTATGTCGACTTAAGTCTTTTTAAATCAAATTTGCTCGCTGAAATATAACAATTGCTGGAGAAGAGTGAGATGATGGACGTGAAGCATGCAAAGAGAGAGACTGAGATAGAGAGAGTTGATTTCTCATATGTGACCGTGAGCCATAAAGTCATCCATTTTGTTTATTTATTTATACTTGGAGCAGATAGGTGGATAGAATCATAGTTAGGTATTTACTCTCTTCATCCCCTTTAAAAGTGACGTCTTGAGTGTTCGTGCCACAAGTTTGATTCAATTTATAGAAGATACGTGCAATAGTTATATCTTCAAATAAATTTGTTAAAAGGCTAGATTTAAAGATTATTCTGATGATAGTAGTTGTGTACTGTAATATTATTATTTTTTAAATATAAAATTAGTCGAATTTATTCCTCTGAAGCGAGAACTAACACTTTTTTTAAGGAGGGAGTACTTAAGCGGAGAAATATTACATCAAGATTCGTGCTGTACTGAGAGGAAGAGAGATCAATGATCAGTGCGAGTCTTTCAGCTAAGCAGGTCGAGGACCCGAGGTCGTCTTCCTCTCCTTCCCCTCCCGTTCGTTCTTCGTTTCAGTCGTGGCCGAGGCGGAGGCGCTGGTCAGAAACGTCAGCCATTGAGTCGGTGAATGTCCGCAGCGGTGCAGCCCCTCCCCCATCTCCAATGCGTGGCATTTCCGCCTGACGCCCTCCGTGCACAATCGAGTGCTAGGCGAAATCCTAGCCGGCAGCCGTGGCGGCGCAGCAAAATCGCGGACGAAGCAGACGGCAAGCGGGCGGCAGCGCCGGAAAATCGAGAAAGGAGGTGGCGGCGCCACTCACGGCCAGCTCTCCTGGCTCCTCCACGCGCGCGCGGGGCCAAATCAAGGAGAGGGGGGACGCCGACGACAGCGCAGCCACGGGGCAAATCGAAGAAGGAGGTGACCGCCTGGGCGGCGGCGCGGCTAGTAACTACTCTGCTGGATGCGCGTAAGTGGGAGTGGGAGTGGCCAGCCGCTGCAACCGCGGCCAGCGGACACGCGACCAACTCGGCAACTCCTACAGCCTGCACTGCCCTACAGAAGCAGGTGCTCCTTTCTTGTTTGTTTCCCTTCAGCTCTCTGTTTAAACTTTTCAGATGACTGAATTTCAGACGTGAATGCTCTCTGCCTGAACTTCATGTAAAGCCAATGCCTTTGCTCACCTATTGTAGATTTCTATCATTACGCTATAATAATGTACTACAGCAATAAAATGTACTACAGCAATAAATTAGCTCAAATTCGAGAAGCTCAGCCATGCTAGTGCTTTATGATCTTGTTTTCATGTGGGAGAAACATGCTGTGAGATCTAAGATAGTGGAAGTACAACTTGGTTCGTTTTGCTAGTCAAAACTAGATGTGCATCCTTTTTCAGTTCTTATTGTATCAATGACATCATCGTTGTTCATACTAGGCTTGGGTAGCAAGGGAATTGTAAGATGCAGTGCAACTGTGCAAGTAATTAGTTATATATCTGAACTAGTCCTGTAGTCATCAATCCATTTCAGTATTTCACTGGAGCCACTGGGCCTCAATTCTAGCTAAGCACACATGACACCATTTCACTTTGGATGAAAACACATATAGATTAATTAGTAAATTTATCACAATCAGATAAAAGTAGTTGTGTTAGGAAATAAACATAGAGAGGAAGTAAAGATAACGTCTAAGTTGTACTGTACGTGCTAAATTTATCCACAGAATTACTTGTAGTACTTTTGTAATATAATATTTTAAGATATGCTCGAGCACAAGGTTGATGGGCTATTACTGTATAACATAGCACACCGTACATTAATAAGAATTCAATTGTGCGCGCAAACACCGCACTTATTACATCAAGCCATCTATGTAGACTGATGGTTGATACACACAATAAACATAGGCACTCGGTGCAATTCTGTGAGCATAGGTACAACCATTATGCTCAACCACAAACACAAGGAACTCTGTTCGAACATGTGCAGAACACAAACATGCGCGCAGGCGCAGCAGACAGAAACTAATAGACAAGCAGAATAAATGGGAATTAATCCACATGGACCACACCATGGGCTCAAAGGAGAGGCTTCTCCGGAGTCAAACTTGTTTCTAGCAGCAGAATAGTGAAAACCTTGCAGCATCGTCATCATCATCTTCCTCGTGTTCGTCTTCTCTTGCTCGATTTTGAATTTCTGTTTCTGTTTTATTATGTATGAGATTAACTTTGTTTTTGTGATTTTCAATGGCTTCTTTCACCACATCAGGGACAAGGTCACCGTTGAACTCGAGTTCCTTCAATCTTGGAAGGTTGTCGATACCGGAAAGAGACGTGGATAGGGACCAGACAATTTTCTCGAGCTTAGGAGCAGATCCGCTGGTGAAGACAACCTCGGTGGTGGCAGAGCAGTCAAGAATAAGAAGTTTGAGCTTTCGGAACTCACCTTCGTTGAAGGTAATCATGTTCGGGGTTTCTTGATCGCCTTGCTCAAGCGACGTAATGACAATTGTTAGCTTGGCCATTGTTTGTTTTCCACTATTGAATGATGATACCAACGTATCGTTCTTCTTCTTGTTGCTGCTGCTTATGCTCAACTCGACCTCTTCCAATTTTTGAAGACCGTCAACTCCAGAAACAGACTCTATGTTGGTGAAAGATAAAGCCATCTTCTCAAGCATACAGGCTGCTCCAGCCATAAAGCTAATATTAGTGAAGCTGGATCCCTCAACAAGAAGGTACTTGAGATATTTAAATTCCTCCTCCTTGAAGACAAGTGACTCTATGTCCGTGATGTGGCGGAGCCTGATGGATTGTAATTTAGGCAGCCTGGCAAGGTCCTCAAGATTGTTCTTGTTCAGTGAGGTGCTACTTAAAGTAACCTTGATAAGGTTGTTGTTAACATCTTTGATGAACAATGGAAGAAATCCCTTCTGTGTGGTTCCGCTGATGCTCAGACTCTCAAGAAGCTTGGGTTGTTGTTTGAGTTTGAGTGGTACTTCTGGCAACTCTTTACTGGGAGTAGCCTCGCTTGTAGCTGTGGGAAGAGTGATTGACAGAGAACAGAGGCACTCGTGCAGATCACTGATTGCTCGAAGCAAATTCTTGAGGTAACTGGGGTCATCATCGACTACCACTCCAAGCTTCCTTAGTTGCCATAGCTTTCCAATATCTTTCAAAGCTCGACTGCTCCGGGCCTTCACATTAGATAGTACCTCCATGTTTACCATTTTCTCAATCTTATGAGGAATCTGGACAGCAGTAGATACTAATTCCTCAGCTCCGAGGGTTGCTCTTGGACTCCGATCAGTGTTACCAGCAAGCAGACGCTTCAGCTTCAGGAGCAGAACATTTGTTGTTGCATTCATAGGCACATTGGTCTGTCGGATATCCAATACCTCCAGCTCACGGAGATTGTTGATTTTACTGGGCAGCTGAGTAACATCTGTTCCTCTTAGGCTCAAATACTTGAGCAATAACATCTTGCTACATATGTCCTCGAGGTAGTGTTGGTTCTTCCCACCAAAGCACTGACAACCTTCTAGATCTAGCACCTTGATCAGGGACACTCGAGATGATTTAGAGAGCCTCTGGAAGAATCCATCAATTTTGTCAGAGCTGCGGAGTTGCAGATCATTGAAAATGGAGAAGTGGCGAGCCAAGTGACGTGACAGACGTGTCTCCATCATATGTTGTTTTCTGGCGATCTTGGTAATGAATTCATGAACTCGATCACCTACCACGCAGCTCTTGACCTTTCCTGCAGCAACAGTTTCAACAGGATCAGCAAGGCACCGGTTGATGAGCTCATCAAAACATCGGTTGGCCCAGTGCACAGAACTGTGCCAATCATCCTTGAAGATCACGCCTTCTGCCACCCACCGTCCAATCAAAGTTGACCGCCTGATCTTGTATCCTGGAGGGAAGATAGCTAGGTATAGCAAGCAGGACTTGTATTCTTTAGGCATATCGGTGTAAGAGAACTTGAACATCTTCTTGGCAATGATATCTGATGATTTTGGTGAAGCCTGGAATAAGTTCTTATGCAGCTTGTTTAATTCCTCATTGCTCCTCCTGGGGTTAACGTACAAAGCATGGGTGAATATCTTCATGCAGAATTCATTTGACTCACACTGCTCCAGGATGTTGCGAAAAATCTTGGGGTCGTAGTTCTCTTCATTTTTCTGCTGCTTAGTAATCTCGAGCACTGTATCATAGTAGAGGCCAGCAAGAGAATAGTCTATAGGCTCACTCTGTGGATAGCAATACTCTTTTGCTTGGTCTTTTGCTTGCTGGATGTCCTTTGCGGTGGTTACAATAAGTACATCAGCGCTGCATCCTAACAGGGTCAAAGCATTTCTGGTATCCTCCCATCTGGGCAAATACACTTTCTCATCAATTTTGAGGATAAACAGGGGACATTTACCCTCCAATTGATATTTAATATCGTCCACGAGTCCTTTGATCTTCAGCTGCTCTTTGAATTCATGCTTAATTTTATCCATTTTCTGGTCCACTGTTTCTTTGAAAATGGCTTCTGTGTTTTGAGCTGCCTCTTGTACTTTGTCATGTTTGCCTTCCTGCGGCTCCAGTATCATCTCTTCCTTTGACTCGTCTTTCATTTCTTTGATTTGATCCTCTCCCAATATAGTATCTGTAGCTTGCTTGGATGCGGATTTGTTGCTGGTGATGGTCTTCGGGAACACTTTCCGCAGGATGTGTACATACTGATCTTTGTGGAGATAAATCGGGGCTACCTGCTGCTCTTCTTCTTCACTGTCGTCATCGTCATAACTGTCATTGCCGTCATAACTGTCATCCTCCTCCTCCTCCTCTCCTCCTCTGTGTTCTTCTAATATTTCTCTCCGACCTCCTCCTCCCCCATGCTCTTCTAATATCTCTCCTCTTCCTCCTCCACGTTCTTGTGCTATGTCTCCCCCACCTCTATCTCCACCTTCTTCTGCTATTTCTTTTTCTCCACGATCTTCTTCTATTATTTCTTTTTCTACTCCTTCACAATCTTCTTCTTGTACTACTTCGTTTTCTATTCTCCCAACTCCCCCTTCGCCGCCTCCTCCTTGTTCATCTTCTTCCATACGCTCCTTAAGCTTCTCGGCTACTTTGGTGATGGTTTTGTCTGATGCTGATAATTTGGGCATGTCTTTGTTCTTCAATTGGTCTTGTTGAGACGCAGCTGCAGATGTCCGGAGCAGCTGCCTAAGGAGTACGTGTACGTCTGGGTCCTGCTGATCCATTGCCTTCTTTTGTTGTCCCTTCGGTTGTCGGGTTTGAATATCACTCTTGATCATGTCAAGCTTTTCATAAACCTTCATCCTTTTTAAGTTTTCCTTGATTCTATTGAGAACCCTCTTTTTTTCGCCATAAATATGGCGTTTTCTGAGGTAAACTTGCCAAGAATCTAGATCCTCCTCCTCATCCTCGCCTTGATCTGTGCCTTGCTTTCGGGATTGGGATTCTAATTGCTTAGTAAGCTTCAGCTGGCGCAAGATGTAGAAGAGAACCTCCTTGGGTCGTAGTGGTGAAAAGTCCGGGTGGAGCGCCGGGATGTCGACCAAGACAGCGCAATGGTAGCCACCGCTATCGGACTCAAAGTCAGGACCGAAAACCATAGTTTGGTATGCAAGTCTGAGGGCACCCGGATCTCTATGCGGGGCCACGATGGCGATGGACATCGTCTCGACAGCATTTCGTTGAAATCCATCTGACCATTCAAATAGCTTCGTCTTGACGTAGTCCTCCAGAGTGCGAGAAAACAAGGCTCTTTGGGCAGAACTATCGGTTATCGCTACTTGATCGTCATCACCGTCTTCTTCTTCATTGTCTCCGGCAGCATAACCACCTGCTGCTGCCGACATCAGCCTAGCCGCGGGAATCGGCTGCTGCTCCACCTCCGTCGACTTGGACGGGACCTCCACACCATACCGGAGCCGCCGCTCACCGACGTCGCGCGCCCTGTCCTTGAGCTGGCGTAGCTGGACCGCGGCGCGGTGCTGCGCGAGCATCTTGTGCAGGAACCAGTAAACCCACCAGAGGTAGCGCCGGAATCTGCCCTTGGCACGGTGGATGTCGGGGTTCCCGCTGTACAGGTACAGGTCGATGCAGTTGTGGCAGTCCTGGGCGAGCAGCCGCACCTGGTTCATCCAGGTGCGCACCTGCTCGTCGTGCTCCCCGCCGTGGGGCGTGCTCCCGGCTAGGTGCGCCAGGAAACTCTTCATGCTCTCCATCTCCTCCTTGATGAACTGCACGTCGTCCTGGACGCCACCAAGCAGCAGCGCCTCGTCGCGGACAACGACCAGCAGTGAGCTCACGGCGCCAGCCGCCAGCTCAGTCATGGTGTAGTTGATATGGCTCCCTCACTCCTTTTTCCTGTCGGCCGGCCGGCGACAGACTGTTTGCATGGTCTCGCTGCGGGAGCAAGCTAGCTGGGCTACGTTGGCGATGTTTTGTGTGCGCGCTGCACTGAGAGTTTGCCTTGGGCGACAGACGAATTATGGCTGTTGGCTGTTGGTTTCTAGTTGGACTAAGGATCTTGGGTTATTTTTCCAAAAGGAACCAGGACCCAACTTTGGTTGGATATATTGATGCTAGCTATTTATTTAATCCCCATAATACCAGATATCAGATAGGCTTTGTATCCTATGCTCCGATAATGCTAAGACCCATTAAGGGGTTCTATCCAATCAAAAATTAGGATTTCCAAAAAGTGATGTATGATGATGTCATCAAAGGAGTTACCTCCACTTAGTCTTATTTATCTCCCGCTAACTATTTTTTTGGAATAGGAAAAAGGTCGTAGCACCTAAATCAAGTATCGTAATTAAAATCCAATTGCACCATGGTGTTCCTCGCAATAAACTCTTCAAAACAAGACCGCACATGGATATATTTCGATGAACCAAGAAAATCCAATTGCACCATGGTGTTTATCGCAATAAACTCTTCAAAACAAGACCTTATATGAATATATTTCGATAACTTTTTTGTAAAAATTTAAACTATTCCTAAAAAAATATGTTTGTAAGCAAAACCTAGCAAAACTACATATCACATGATTACATATGATCCTCTAAAACATGCATAATTTTATGAAGAAAAACTCTTAGAATTTTGGGAGGGGATGACTCTCAGATATAGTAGAGGTAGGGGGTTCGGGTAGATGAGATTTGGGTGATGTCCAGTTCAAAATAATCTATACCATATATGTCGATGGATACGACCTCCGCAATTGACCTACTACATCCATATATATGTGTATCCATTAATTCATAGTTTTAATTATTATAAACTCCTTATATTTCTTCTATATACCAGCAGCAACGCGCGGGGCATCCCACTAGTTTCTATATGAGGAGTGATCATCTCGTAGAAGTCATCTAAACAGACTCTTGCGGCAACTTCTACAAATCATTCTAAAATAACTGTACCATCTCGTTTGATACAGCTCAACTTTACCAGTGAAGCTGTTTTTTGAAACAACTTTATGAGTAGTTTTTTTAGCAAAACTGAGCTGTTTTAGAAAAAGGTGTTTGGCAGAACAGTTTTATACATGAATGAGTGAGAGAGCTGTGAAAAGATATTTTTCAGCTTCACCTCTCTGTATTCCTCTATGAGAACATAAAAAAAAGAACTTCACCCCATGAGCTGTTTTGAAAAAAAAAACGTTTTTATCCAAAAATAGCTCACAACAACTCATGAATATGTTGGTGAACCTGTGCCAAACAGACCCGAAGCATCACATCCAAATATGAAGATAATGTTGCATGTATTCTGAAATGACATATAGCAATCTAGTGGAATTGGCTCCATTGAATCACGCACAATTGTCTATGAAGGTAATGCTGCATGTGTTACATATGCAAACATGTTATATTAAAAGAAATAAAACCAAACGTATTGCTCCTAAGTAGTTCTATAATAAGTATGTTGGATTAAGGCTTTTTAATCTTGTACCAAAAAAGTAGATTATGGGCTATGTTTGGGGCCTTTATTGGAGATGCTCCCTAACATACTAGGGGCAGGAACGGATTCAGCGGAAGCTATTTCATTTAATGGCCTTATAGAAAACATAAAAAATTTTAAATTAATTATGAAGGAAAACATATATGTAATTTTATATATGAACATAAATACTTAAATATATATATACCCATAGAAACATGTTTCTAGTCCATTACTAAATATTCATTAAAATAATCAACACACTCACGGAGTCACGGTGACAACCAACGTTCATATTCTTTCAACATTTAAAACCAAACAGTTAAAAAATTACTCAATAGTTCTCTGTATATAGTTTTTTTATATATAGGTATGTCGCAAAAATTATGTATCAAGAAAACCATAATGACTTACAATTTGAAATGTAAAGGTTGAGAGAGTTTATTACACATGATAATTATTAGTAAGTTTTTATATATTTTGTCAATCTTAAAATAAATGACTTATTCAAAATGACATGCGTATTCTTTTCCAGCATAGAGGGTACATTGGCAGAAAAGTAAAGTCCGATTCTCAGATGGGAAAGAAGTTACCTTCTACACATTCGATTCCTCATAGTAGGCTTCGTAAAGTAGGGACTTGAGTAGAGGACATATGAGATTTTTTTTTTTTTTTTTTTTTTTTTTTTTTTTCTTGTACCAAAAAAAGAGAGCAGGGGTTCTGTTTAGACCTCTGTTGGAGATGATCTCTAACAAACTATGGCTGGATATAGTGGAAGCTATTTCATTTAGTAGTCCTATAGAAAACATAAAAATCCTAAATTCATTATGAAGGAAAACATGTGAAATTTTATATGAACATAAATACTCAAATATATGTGTACCCCTAAAAACATGTTTCTAGGTTCATTACATAATATTCATTAAAATAATCAATATACTCATGGCGACAACCAACATTCATATTCTTTCAACGTTTAAAAATCCAAACAGTTTAAAAATTACTCAATAGTTCTTTGTACATAGTTTTTTCTTATATATATACCTATAGGTGCGTTGCACGTAGCTTCTAAAATAACCATAACGACTTATATAATATAAAATGTAAAGACGAATAAGAGAGTACTATTTATGTACATATGCTGAATATTATTTTGAAAAAACATACCATAAATATTAGTATTTTTTATATAATTTTGTCAATATTAGAAAAATTGATTTCTTGAAACCGAGATGAGTATTCTTTTCCAGGACATAGGTTACGTTGGCAGAAAAGTAGATTCAGATTCTTAGATGAGAAAGATCTTTGTCTCCTGCACATCCGATTCCTCAAGAGCATACCATAATTGTTGCACATTTGATTCCTCACAGAGCATATATCCATGCTGCTTTCTTTCGACCTTTATCACCGTGTGGTGGGGTGGTCCAGGACCAGGACAGACCACCGGCAGATTGCATGCCCGTGTGTCATCCCACCTGCGCCGCACAGTTCGATAGACCCGTGTGCCACCCCTTCGCTCAGGTTCCCCAAATAACGCTCAGGGACTCACGGTCCTTGTAAAACGTCAAGCAAGCGGCACGCGTTTTTTTTTTTCTTTAAGGGCACATGCCCCTACGCATGTGTACGTTGGATGCGCTTTGAGATTCGTGCCATCCTTCACAGGCCACTAATATTTGTATCGGTATTTGTCTTTTAGAGATTTTTTGGAGCCCGTATTTTGTTTGCTCTGCCCCATAGAATCTTTGGATACATGCATGGAGTATTAAATATAGACTAAATAAATAAATAATTACATAGATTGCGACTATTTTACGAGGCGAATTTTTTAAGTCTAATTAGTCCATAATTTGACAATATGATGCTACAGTAAATTTGTGCTAATGACAGATTAATTAGTATCAAAAAAATTATCTTGTGGTTTACTGACGAGTTCTGTAATTTGTTTTTTATTAGTATCCGAAAACCCTTCCGACATCCCACGTGACATCCGATGTAACACAGGCAAAACTTTTGCCACTGCATCTAAATACCTGTGAGTGCGTCTGCACGCCGCCGAGCCACCAGAGCAACATCACCCTCCACCGACCACCGCAATCGCTCCACCTCACCGTGCCGCCCATCCAATGCCCCGTTTGCTCGGTCCACCTCGCCGCGCCGCCATGCTACTGAGATCTGCACCTCGCGGAGCCGCCCTCGACCTCACCGCGACGCCACTTCGACTTGCCTAGACTGCCAAGCTCCCATCTCCGGACGTCGAGAAAGCAGGCAATCCGGTATGAAGGGGGGTATGAAGGGGCCAGGAGAAGCAAGCTCGCTGGACCATAGATGCTGGTTTGAATCGCTTCTTGTACAATCCAAACTTGATAGGATTTTCAGACCTTTTTTGTTTCATCTTTTTCTTTCCATTGGATTTCAGGTTCTAATTATGTGAATTAATGGTACATGCATTTTTCTAGATCATATGTTTGGGCATGGATGCAGATTTATGGCAGCTCGTACTTGAATCACAATTTCTTAACTTAATTCATATTTAGCAGATTGTAGATTTAACGGTATAAAACACATTTCGTTGCGTATATATATAGTACTTGAATCACCTCGTTTTCAGAATAAATTAATATGGAAATCTTACCAGAAAGTTTCACCTTATATATTTAATTTAATTATTTCGTTTGTAATAGTTGATTCAGTACTTATCCTTTGATGTCGTCTTATCTCAGCTTTAATTCTATTTGTGGGGCTTCAATTTATAAACCAACTTTCTTTAGGTGGCACTTACAGTTATATCTATAAAATATGTATTTTCTGTATGTTAATTCAACTAGATTATAATCGTGTCGTTTGCATTGGAATTGTTTTAGGTAGTTGGAAATAAATGTTGTCGGTACTTTGTGATAGTACAATAATGAATTGCTAATTAATTTTGATAGTTCTGGTTATTTTGCATACAGAATTATGTTACAATAAATTATCTTTTACAATTTTCCAGATATGAATGTGAGCATCAACTTGTTACATGTGTTACAAAATTAGATTCAAGGAATTTGATGTCATCCACCCTCCAAATTTTTTAAATAGCCATACAATATGAAGATCTAGGATTTTCATTTTTGAATGTGAGCATCAGCTTGCATACAGAATTTTTGAATTGGTACCATTTACCTAGGTGTCATTTTTTTTTCTTTATCACTTTTGAGGTGATTGAGGCATTTAGAGATCCAGGATTTTTCAATAGAATGAATTTTTAATGACGTACCAATATAAAATGTCATTTTTGCATCAGGCTAAAGAATTATTAGGTTTGGCTGCTATTTACTTTTCATTGGATTGCTTCTCTGAGTACATCCAATAGAGTGAAACCAGTGCCTTTTTGGTTTACCACAGTGACGAGACCTATTATGAGAATAAAGACCTAAAGAGTCTTAATTCAGCTACCCTACTTGTTTTATTGTTTTAGAAATACTCACCAGCCACACTGCATATTGTTTATGGGTCGCTGAATTGTAATATTTTTAACATTATTAATGCCAAACCGAGGCAGCAGAATTTTATCCTTTTAAACAATATTTTCTCTCTTTTGCTCAACTTTTATGGTATTTATTCTCAGTATTTTTTAGAACTAATACATGTGAATATTGCCCTATTTTTGTACTGACAAGAGCAAACAGAAAAGGTTTTGTAGTTAACATTCCCACACAAGCAAAATTGCGGTTGAGATTATGCATTGATGTGCATAGATTTGTTTCATTGGCCATGGAACCGCAATATTTTTCTTATTACTCAATTTGATAACATGCTTAATACCTGAACATTATTTTTTTAACCTTATCGGAATAGGGAAACTCTGTTCCACAAGTTCTAATAGTGAAAGCTAAAGGACTCACTGTACAATTTTTTTTTCCTATTTCCCTTTCAGCTCTCGATGAAGCTATCCGGCAAAGGAGGAGGTGAGCAAGGCAAAAACAATTGCATAGAATATGTGCACTGCACACGACTTGAGGGCTGAGGCACACGCTTTTGACAAGAACCTGGCTTGGATAGTGATGTTATGTCTAGTAGCTATTATTCTGGATACGGTTTACATTTGATTGTTCCATTGTACAACATTTAGTGATCATCACTCTCAAGCACAAATGGTTTCCAGCACTATGTATATGCTTTGTGTGTATATGCTTTGTGAGGGTTCCTTTTTGTGCAAAAAATGTCCTTGAAGTATATCACCCAACATCTGATGCCTTAGTTGTTCTACATTTTTAGCTTAAGTGGAATGCAGCTTGTCCAAAAATACTTCCATTCAGAATTTATTCAGTACTAGTATAACTTTGCATATGGGATTGCTATCACCTATGTGGCCGTGTACATGCATAAATCCTAGTATTTTTATGTAGATTTGGTCAAACTTAAGTTTCTTTGACTCCTAGAAGTATGAGATATGTATTTATTTTGGTCCTTTGGATGTAGTATTTTAAAACATCACATTACTACCATCCATTAGTTCATTGTACCGCCTCTGTTCCAAAATAAGTATATATCGGGCGCTTCGAGAAGGCAAACAAATCTTAAATTTAACTAGAGTTATATAAAACAACATTAAGATTTGTACCTCTAAATAGGATTAACACAAAATATATGATATGACAAATCTATGATAATTATTTGATATTAAAATTTTAGTATTTTTATGTTGATTTGTTGAACTTAATTTTGTTTGACTCCTAGAAGTATGAGATATGCACTTATTTTGGTACTGTGGTGTACTCCCATCGTTCCAACGACGGTGGAACGCACACAAGTCAGTTTGTTATATGTTCTCCTCTCCGTAGTACGTATATTCGATAGAAATTCAAGCACTTATAGGTCCAGACACTCAAATGGTAGACTCACTTGTTATTGTGTTTATATTTATCCTATTACGATAGATCTCATTTATTTCTAAGAAACAACGAAATAGTATACACAAATCTTATTCATCCTTTATATGGAAACAGGGCGGATCTAGGGGGGGGGGGGGGTGGATGGGTTCTAGCCCTCCCCTTAAAGCCCAAAACTCCATTGGAGGCCAAGGGGAAGGAGGAGGAGGAGAGAGGGGAAAAGAAGAAAAAAAAGAGAAAGAAAAGGTGGAGATGGAGGAAGAAGGAGGGAGCCCCCCCTAAAACTCAAAACCTGCATCTGCCACTGTGTGCACTAAACACGTTGTAGATCGTCAAATAGACAACACACTATACAATTTGTCTATTTAACTATTTATATGCAACGTGATAAGGACTTTTAGATAGCGTTTGTAGGATTATACATGCCCTACAACATGATATATGGATGGGTGGCCTACTCCAAGTGGATCAGTAGGACACTTGTCCAATTAGTTAACCTTCGATCATCGAGGCACAAGGTGAGCACATAATGGACCCTTTATAAAATTGAACATATCGATTCTGGGGCCCGTCTGGAGTTGGACGGTTTGCTCACCATCCACTTCATCCCTCTGTAACACCCCGGGTGTTAGTCACTAGCTAAGCAGCGAGATTGGACTTAAGCTATATATATTGAGTAGTGATAATGAACTTTCTTCATGTGTCTCACATCACTATCTATCTATAGTGATCACTGGAAAAGTTTCGTAAAGATTGGAATCAATTGGTCACATGAAATGACAAGCTTTATCCTCGCTCAAAAGGGCTTATCAAGTGCATGAGCATATGAAAAGTCAACCAAGTCATACAACCTTGCTCAAATAACTCTACATTAACTCTACAACAAAAGTCGTGAAAGGTTCATGTTGAGCAAGTGCCCTAAAAATGCTTCTAAGTGATAGTTGACCTATATTAACCCTAGAGCACTTTTGTTTGATTGTTTAAGAAGTGCAGCTTAGAGAGTTTGTATGGCTGTGCACCCTTAATCAAAGTTGTAGAGAACTTTATAAGGAACAAACTTTGTTTAAGGGCCAAGTCATGAAAATATGCACAACATGCCCAAAAAGGGGTTCCCAAATCAGACTCCAATTCTGAATTCAGGATTTGAAATATTTTCTAAGTCTGAAAATCAGTGTCGACCGCGTTGATGTCTCGCGTTCTCTAAATTTTGTGTAGCAACTTGAGTTGGATCAAAAATAGAAGTTGGTGATAATTACATGAAGAAGAGCATGCCAAGAGATGAGATCAATTGGACTCGATTTGACAAGGTTTTGACAGCTGTACTTAATGACTTTTAGCTCGCTGACAGTAGCAGGTTTGTGATTAATTATCTCTTAATCTATTCAGCTAATGGCCGAGCACCCTTAACAGAAAATATAGAGTTAAGTTTGGGCTTCAACTTTGCTTTTGGGTCCGTCATCCAATTCAGCCTGTACTTGGACCAAAATCGCGCCCGAAATCGCGTCCGCCACGTGCTCTGTGAAATGCCTAAAAGGCGACGCGTGTCCGGGACGTGGCAACCATGCGCGAGCAGCGCGCCCCGCCTTCCTCCACGCGCCCCTGCTCTTCCTGATGCGGGCAGCAAGCTCCCCACTCGCCTCTCCACTCCCTCAGATGCTCCCCTCGCTCTTCCTCGCCTTCCCAGCACCGCCGTCGCCGCAGTGAGCGCGAACGCGCGCGCCGTCGCCATGGCCAAGCTCCTGGCCGTCGCTGCCCTCTGCCCTCCAGCCCTTCTCCACCCCTGGCGACCGCGCCACCGCGTTCGTCAAGCTCCGTCGCGCCTCCTGCGTCGCTCGGCCGGCCGCCTACTGCGAAGTGCCGCTGCCGCCGGGGCAGCCGCCGCCGGTCTCGGCTGCCGCCATGGCCAGGGGAGCCATGGGACGGTTCCAACCTGGCCGTGGCCAACCACAGGCGCGGCCGCGGCTGACCACGGCCAGTCTCGGCCAGGCGGCCCTCCTCCGCCACTGCTGGCCCAAAGCCGGCCACGTCTGGCCGGCCATCCGCCAGAGCCGAGTCGCCTCCTCTGTCTGTCTCCGTAAGGAAGAAGGAAGAAGGGAGTCAATCGCAAATAGAAGCTCTTTGGTGGATTTTTATGCAAAATCTGTGACTCATTGCTACAGTGTCATACAGTGCTATGTCCTGCGTGTTGATTCAGTGAGCGTCGAGGGGTCCTGGTGCAAATTGCTTGTCTTATATGGTTTTCTGTTTTTCTTTTCCAAGAAAATGGCTGAAAGTTTGATAATTCATAGAAAATCATAGAAAAATCGTAAAATAGCAAATGACAACTTTTTGGAATCCTTGTGAGTAGATATATCTAGTAGTATGATAATATTGCATGTTTTAGTAGAAAGTTTGTGCGATAAAAATAGATCCTTGCTACCTAGGGTTTTCTCTTGTTAATTTTATATCTGCTGATGTGGTGCTCCAAATGATGTGAAATTTGGATGGTAGGCTACTAGTGATATGTGTATGCTATGATAAAAATTTGAGATTCATTTCATGCAGTATGTGTGAGTTATTTAGATATCTTGCTTGATGTCTAGCAAATGGATTTAATTGATTAATAATTCAAATAAAAATGTAAAAATAGAAAATGTGGTTTCACTACCTTTGCATAATGTTGTTGTGACTTCTGGAAGCTTAACATGACTTTATGTTTACATAAAATGTTGAGTTTTAGAATTATCTTGCTCTCACATGGTTTATTGTTGTAGCAATTTGTCTTTTTTCATAGAGGATGCTATACTTGTTCAAATGCTCTAAAATTTGGATACTAAACTATTGGTAATATATGTGAGCTACTGTAATTTTCTTAGAATTTACTGTGCACTTTTTAATATGTGTTTCACATATGCTCCTTATTCCACTACGTTAGTTAAATAAATGAAAAAGGGTATGATAATAATTTATTTGAGATTGGTCATCATGTTTTCTAGTGTTTATTTAGCATATATTAACTGTTGGTAACTTTGGTTGTGTCCAAATTGATGTTTGAAACATAAGTGAAATATTATTTGCTCTATTTATTCAATTCTGGAGATTTCTAGACAGTTTGTAGGACTTTGATGATTGCACCTTATAAACGATGTTTTATATGAAACTTGTCTATAATAAAGGTGTAGATAACTTACATATCTAGCTTGTGATAAATTTTTATAGTCATAGACTTTATAGTTTGTGAGTTATGGCTGTGTAATGTTCAGCTTCAGAAATAGCTGCTCTCTGCGATTATCTGACCAGATTGGAGAAATAGAATTGTTTGGCTATATTAGAGGTTGAATCATACTAAGATGATTAAAGATGATTTGTAGGCAATTTCATAAGCTTTCTAGATTGTCTTGTTGCAAGTAATTTGAAGTTGTAGAACTCTAGATATAGTTTAATTACTCAGCTGCTGCGTGTATGTCTAGAAATTGATAGATTCTAGTTCTAGTTGTTTACTTTGTATGTTGGTTAGTGTGGCTCATGTCATTGATGTTGGTTAATTTAATACACTTGAGATCTCATATATTGGTGTCATGTTTGATATGCTAGCTATACCAATGTTTGCCATGATTGTGAATAGTTTACTCTCTAATTGCTCATATCTTCTAGTGTGGCTTGATGCTTGTCTTACATGCTTGAGGGCTGCATCTTTTATTGGCATTCTTCATATTCATGCACTTGCATCTTGCATCTCATCTAGGTACGCTAGATGAACTAGATGAAGGACGAGATGTGGATGCCAAACCCGAAGACGGTGTTTGGTGGACTTATCCGATGATGGACGGAAGATGCTCGCCAAGTGATTACCATCTAACAACACCGACTTGTGTCATATTCCAAGCAAGCACCGGAGCATCTACTTACCTATGCTTTCTAATAGTCTAATTATGCTTTATGATTGTTGCATTAAGTATAGGAGTTGTGTGCAACCGTTGCTGCATTATATCCTTGCTTTTACCATTGAATTATCCCACCTTGATACACCCCGCTAGTCTAGGGGCGAGTAATATGCTTAGCTTGCTTAGACGGTAGAAGTCGGGTGATTTCCGTCATCCGCGAGTATAGGTGGTTACTTATGATTGATGGAAAAGCTTATGTTGATATCATCACGGTTGATGGTTATGGTTATGATAAATGGAGACCGGACGGAGTCTTGTGGGGTTGTTGGACCATAGTGATTCCGTGCGTGTCGATTAAGGACCGCACCGTTGATGTACCCCAAGTCATGTTGAATGCATGCCTCATACTTAGCTGGCCGGATAAGCACTTCCGACCGCGAAGCCTAACACTATCCAGGCCGGTTCTCGACCCGTTCGCACCGTACTGGAGATGGACGGGGGACCACAGGGGCGCGAAGAGTAAGTCCGAGGTCCAGCATGGCTGGCTAAGGCAGTTGGGCGGCCCCTGGGTACGGTGGTTCCATGCGAGTCCGCGTGATTTGTTCTTCCCGGATATGTGCCACGGTGATCTGTAGCTCACCGACGGGTGAGTGTGGTTTGTATGAGGAATACCCCCTGAGCTCAGTTGTAATCGATTCGAATCGCCATCGTTCCTGGACAGTGAACACTTGACTTGAGCTGCACCATCGTAGTAATGATTATGGAATGTGATTAATGATGATGATGAGTTAAGCTAATAATTATGCTTATGGTTACTACTTGTTTGCTTAATCATGACTAATATACTATAATGATGCATAGTATAGGTGCTCACCTAGTATAAATAGGAATGGTTAAGCCGAGTTGTCACTTTAAATATTACTACCGCTTTTTACGCAAAAAGAGTCAAGCTATCCCCTGATAAAGCCTGTCATACTCCTTGGAGTCTTTTATTTTGAGTCAGTCGGGTAAGTCTAGCTGAGTACCTTCTCGTACTCAGGGTTTTTCCCGCTTGTTGTTTGTGTGCAGATGGCCATACCTACCACGGGTATTGTGAGACTGCTTATATCCGTGGATTAAAGTACCAAGGGCATGGTCGTTCTTAATATTCTCCCCACTTGCTTTTGTGGATTGGCTATCGAAATGGGCAATCGTATTAAACTTAAGTTTGTGTGTGTGGGTTGAGCTTTTAAAACTATCTTGTTCCGCTACTTGGATTTGAAGAACTTGGTTTGTAATAACTTATTTCCGCACTCTGATGTTGTTGAACTATTTGTGAAATGTTGTAACATGCGAATGGTGATGCTAAACTTGTGCGATCTTGGTTGATGATGTTTGGTTTGAAATCCTTCGAGATTTTCGGGACTACCGGGTTTATAACGGCTTAAGTGTGACAATTGCTTGCTTAGCGAGTGATTTTTCACTTATGCTTTTATAAATTGGTCGGTTTACATTACAGGTGGCATCGAGCAAGGTTTAGCGATTACTGTTCATATATGTGTTTAAAAACAAAGAATTTTGGTTTCAAAACTGAATTTCAACTTATAGATCAATAAGACTTTGAGAAAAACCTTGTTTGCAAACTAAGAGTGTGCCAGTGGTCATATCCTTTATGCCCAAATAAGGACTCTAGGTGGCTATTTAAGTACTGACTTGGGGGCTTGCATCATATTTTATTTTCACTGTTGCCCATGCAGCAAGGTAATTGTATGGGTGCCATTTACTTGAATGGTAATGTATGGTTCAATTTGCCTCTACGCCTCGGTAAGTGGGAGTTGTGAGAGCATGGTTGTCCAACCGGCAATCTAGGGGAGTGCTAGTGTGATACCGAAAGTACTTACATGTCAAAACCATGTACTTACCAAGGTGTTTAATTGTGGGTTGTGCCGTCTGTTGAGACGATGCCGTCATGTGGACGAGGATCGGGTAGTTGTACTACATGTACGTGTATTTGGGAATGCACGTGTGTGTGAGTGCTTAATCTTTACATTTCTGCAATGCATTTATTCATACTGTTGGGATGGGTTGAAGTGGATTTTCTGCAGGTACACTAACCCTAAATGCGTAGATTAAATATACATGACGGCTAGTTATATATCGAGAGTGCGTATTATGCCACCGATATAGAACGTGATTGCCACTTCAGGTTGGAAATTCTGTGAGGACGAATAGGACGAAGCATGCATTATCATGGTTGTTGCTTTCTATATAACTATGCTCCTCTCACCCTTGTTCTAATAATAAGTAACTTGTGACTCATCTGATGTTGCTATCTTCTCTGTGTAGAGTTAGAAAAGAATGCGTTTACTACGTTGTATTCCCGGTTTGGTAGAACTGCTTGTTTTGTGTGAGCTTTATGCTTAGAATGGTTGCTTAAGCCTATCTGTTTGAGTTCTCAAGTGCTTGTTGTCTAGATAGTACCATAGTTATCACCTCGTTTGCCCTCGGTAAGCATACAAGTGTCGAATAGCACATCCTAGAACAACGCTCCCGTCACAATAATCATGGTTGTTGTCTCCAATTAGGTTCTCCACCTTAGAAGTTTAAACTTATAGACTTGGTTGCTGGCCTTTGTATGTTTGTGTATAGTGTAAATGCCTTGCACCCTTTGATGAAGACCCTTGTGTGATCGACCAACCCAAGTTATGATCTTGCCAACGTTAGCCTTTGACCTTGGTTGTTCTTTGCTAGTTCCGGAGACTATACCCAAATCCTTGTTGGACCCCTTAGTTTCCTATCTTCCTAATGATCTGGTTCAATGCTAATTCCTCGCTATCTGATCTGGAATGTTTTGCTTGTAAGTCATGTAGTTACCTTATCAACTCAATCTTGATTGATGTATTAGCATTGCCATTGAAGTCTACTTAATCCATCTCTGATCTTTTCACTTCTTAGGATGCTTATCAATCTTGATCGCATGATCTTGCCTACCATGACCGAAGTCTTTTGTTAATCACTCATCTAGCAGTTTTCCTTGGTGAACGTAAGGTGTGCGTGGAGTTAAAACTAGAATCTCCTGCGCAGTTGTCTTCAGCAATTAATTCATGTTCTCTGGTGCCGTGTTTTGATCTTTGGAATCAAACTTTTGTTGATTCCAAATCCTGCGATTAATGTTGCTCGCTATCCCTCCTTGAATGGTGCTTACTCTTATGATCAAATTTGTGCCATTGAATTTTCCCTTTGGGTGTAAGTTCAGTAGTGGTGTTACGATTAGCATTCTACGGTGCCGTGACAAGACCGAGAGCCTCTTGTGGGTGCACACACAAGGTCTGTCTTTTTCGGCACGCACCGGTATCGAGGTTGCTAGTCATAATCCATTGCGAAATTATACCGATGAGATATATCCTTGGATAGCTACTCATATGTTATCAAAAGGATCCGTATATCCCCAACCCAATTTGTGCTCCGTGTAATTTCTTGTTGGTTGTAGGCTTGGTAATAGGGTAATGATTAATAACTATCGGTGCCACGACGAAACCGAGGGCTTCATGTGGACTGCAGCCATATGATTATGTTGCTCGGCACGCGTGAGTACCATAGTTTAAGTTATGATCCATTACGAAACCACACCGATAAGTTGTCCCATTGTGAGCTTTTCCTTGGTTATCTCTCTGTTCCATCCTAAGGCCCTCATCAAGCTAATGTTGTAGCTCTTCCTTTGATAGTTGGAAAGAGGATGACCTTTGAAGAATAGGTCATTGACATAAATAGAGGCCACCGCTTTATCCAGTCCATGAACCATGGTAACCTTTGGGTAGTAGTTAGTACCAACTGATCCATAAAAAGGGCACACAACACTAAAGTTGGATAAGTTATCAGACAGCCAAAGACCAATGGACATGTATGTTTCTTTACAAGTCACCCGATGTTGATTTCTTCCTGCTAATTCCTTGGAGTCACTTGAAGGCTACGCATGCAGTTAAAATCAACCCTCCCCTGATGTGACCTCTTTTCTGCTGACTTTGATGGTGATTGTCGGTGTTGGAATCAACTGCAACGGCTTGATACTGAAGCTGAAGCCTTGGAGCTTTTTAGTGTTGAGAGACAACTGATTAGTTACCAAAAGGGAAGTTGACCTCCAGCTAGATAATGACTCTTTGGTACCTACGAGAAGGCTATGTCTCACCGAACCATGTTACGCAAGGAGTCACTCTGCACACTAGTCCGCAATAATTGGGTCGTTCTCGCTTTCAAACCATACAGTAAACGTGTCCGTTCCATCTAGGACAATCACACAGATAGAAGAAGATACTTTATCAACTGGATGAGTATTCAATGACAGTCTTGTATCCTCAAGTACTCAAGGTGTGCCAACTGTCGATTATCAAATTGAAGACCGATGAAAAGTGTCAAACAACAGATTTCAAATCTTGGAGCTACTCTCTAGTCCAAAAAGGAAGCCTCAATGTCAAAAGTAATCTAATCAGACCAGTTATGTTATAGTGTAAGTCAACCCAACTGATCGTGTCACTACACTATGAAGGAAAAATGGCGCTTAACTTACTGGTAGTTACTGTTTCCCTAGTTTAAGGAATACTTACAACCTTTGCTGTTCTCCAAACCTCGTTACCATCTTTCTTCAGCTATGAGTTTCAATGTTAACTTATCCGTTGGTAGCTTCTTTGTGTGTTTACCCAAGAGGTTGCATCCGATTCAACGTCGTTAACTGTTACCACTTGGATTCAACGGTTCCAGTAATAAAGAATTGTCGAGAACATTGAAGCTAACAGAGTCAGTCATCGCCTTCTCCACTCACTTAGTAGACACATATGATGCAGTGTTGCTATCAGAGAAAGAGAACTGTACACATGGAACCTTATGTGGCTTTCCATCGATTGGCATCTGAGTAATGAGCAGTTACCATCAGCGTAGACCTTGTCTTTTAGTTAATCCGTTTTTTTTGTCACCACAGAGAGTGTTATCATGTCCTTGATCTAATGCTTCTTGGAAGGTTGTACTCAAGCCTTTTAGTGGAGGATTGCTTTTGAAACTTTATGAACTACATGGGTGATTATGACAAGTACCTTCAGGAGATTACGTTCTAGTGCAAAGTTTATATGGCCTATGCTATGTTTTCTATCAAGGAGATACTTGTGAGTAGGTAGTTCGTGAGCCTAGATGATCTTCAAATTTTAAGAATGAAGTATTGTCTTTGTCTTGGATTCCTCCCAAAGTAACAATGCTTTTACGCAAAGCCAATGAAGAAAATTCTTGGACAAGAGTTAACTTCTCAATGACGTGAAAGATCGGAAAGTTGTCCTATTACTCAGACTCATTCTCTTCTTCCAAAGTATGATGAGCATAACCACATGGTTGAACAAGGTTGATAAATAGAGTTACCACTTCTGGTGCTTCATTTTTTTTGAAACCTCGACTAATGGTGCTTATTGTCCGGATGAAGTTGAGCAACTATGTGCTTTTGCCGTAGTTGTGAGTAAGTGATACATTTCTCTTCCCTTGAAAAGTCTTTCGTCCTGAATCTCGGGACGAGATTCCTTTAAGGGGGGAGGGCTGTAACACCCAGGGTGTTAGTCACTAGCTAAGCAGCGAGATTGGACTTAAGCTATATATGTTGAGTAGTGATAATGAACTTTCTTCATGTGTCTCACATCACTATCTATCTATAGTGATCTTTGGAAAAGTTTCGTAAAGATTGGAATCAATTGGTCACATGAAATGACAAGCTTTATCCTCGCTCAAAAGGGCTTATCAAGTGCATGAGCATATGAAAAGTCAACCAAGTCATACAACCTTGCTCAAATAACTCTACATTAACTCTACAACAAAAGTCGTGAAGGGTTCATGTTGAGCAAGTGCCCTAAAAATGCTTCTAAGTGATAGTTGACCTATATTAACCCTAGAGCACTTTTGTTTGATTGTTTAAGAAGTGCAGCTTAGAGAGTTTGTATGGCTGTGCACCCTTAATCAAAGTTGTAGAGAACTTTATAAGGAACAAACTTTGTTTAAGGGCCAAGTCATGAAAATATGCACAACATGCCCAAAAAGGGGTTCCCAAATCAGACTCCAATTCTGAATTCAGGATTTGAAATATTTTCTAAGTCTGAAAATCAGTGTCGACCGCGTTGATGTCTCGCGTTCTCTAAATTTTGTGTAGCAACTTGAGTTAGATCAAAAATAGAAGTTGGTGATAATTACATGAAGAAGAGCATGCCAAGAGATGAGATCAATTGGACTCGATTTGACAAGGTTTTGACAGCTGTACTTAATGACTTTTAGCTCGCTGACAGTAGCAGGTTTGTGATTAATTATCTCTTAATCTATTCAGCTAATGGCCGAGCACCCTTAACAGAAAATATAGAGTTAAGTTTGGGCTTCAACTTTGCTTTTGGGTCCGTCATCCAATTCAGCCTGTACTTGGACCAAAATCGCGCCCGAAATCGCGTCCGCCACGTGCTCTGTGAAATGCCTAAAAGGCGACGCGTGTCCGGGACGTGGTAACCATGCGCGAGCAGCGCGCCCCGCCTTCCTCCACGCGCCCCTGCTCTTCCTGATGCGGGCAGCAAGCTCCCCCCACGCCGCCTCTCCACTCCCTCAGATGCTCCCCCTCGCTCTTCCTCGCCTTCCCAGCACCGCCGTCGCCGCAGTGAGCGCGAACGCGCGCGCCGTCGCCATGGCCAAGCTCCTGGCCGTCGCTGCCCTCTGCCCTCCAGCCCTTCTCCACCCCTGGCGACCGCGCCACCGCGTTCGTCAAGCTCCGTCGCGCCTCCTGCGTCGCTCGGCCGGCCGCCTACTGCGAAGTGCCGCTGCCGCCGGGGCAGCCGCCGCCGGTCTCGGCTGCCGCCATGGCCAGGGAGCCATGGGACGGTTCCAACCTGGCCGTGGCCAACCACAGGCGCGGCCGCGGCTGACCACGGCCAGTCTCGGCCAGGCGGCCCTCCTCCGCCACTGCTGGCCCAAAGCCGGCCACGTCTGGCCGGCCATCCGCCAGAGGCCAGAGCCGAGTCGCCTCCTCTGTCTGTCTCCGTAAGGAAGAAGGAAGAAGGGAGTCAATCGCAAATAGAAGCTCTTTGGTGGATTTTTATGCAAAATCTGTGACTCATTGCTACAGTGCCATACAGTGCTATGTCCTGCGTGTTGATTCAGTGAGAGTCGAGGGGTCCTGGTGCAAATTGCTTGTCTTATATGGTTTTCTGTTTTTCTTTTCCAAGAAAATGGCTGAAAGTTTGATAATTCATAGAAAATCATAGAAAAATCGTAAAATAGCAAATGACAACTTTTTGGAATCCTTGTGAGTAGATATATCTAGTAGTATGATAATATTGCATGTTTTAGTAGAAAGTTTGTGCGATAAAAATAGATCCTTGCTACCTAGGGTTTTCTCTTGTTAATTTTATATCTGCTGATGTGGTGCTCCAAATGATGTGAAATTTGGATGGTAGGCTACTAGTGATATGTGTATGCTATGATAAAAATTTGAGATTCATTTCATGCAGTATGTGTGAGTTATTTAGATATCTTGCTTGATGTCTAGCAAATGGATTTAATTGATTAATAATTCAAATAAAAATGTAAAAATAGAAAATGTGGTTTCACTACCTTTGCATAATGTTGTTGTGACTTCTGGAAGCTTAACATGACTTTATGTTTACAGAAAATGTTGAGTTTTAGAATTATCTTGCTCTCACATGGTTTATTGTTGTAGCAATTTGTCTTTTTCATAGAGGATGCTATACTTGTTCAAATGCTCTAAAATTTGGATACTAAACTATTGGTAATATATGTGAGCTACTGTAATTTTCTTAGAATTTACTGTGCACTTTTAATATGTGTTTCACATATGCTCCTTATTCCACTACGTTAGTTAAATAAATGAAAAAGGGTATGATAATAATTTATTTGAGATTGGTCATCATGTTTTCTAGTGTTTATTTAGCATATATTAACTGTTGGTAACTTTGGTTGTGTCCAAATTGATGTTTGAAACATAAGTGAAATATTATTTGCTCTATTTATTCAATTCTGGAGATTTCTAGACAGTTTGTAGGACTTTGATGATTGCACCTTATAAACGATGTTTTATATGAAACTTGTCTATAATAAAGGTGTAGATAACTTACATATCTAGCTTGTGATAAATTTTTATAGTCATAGACTTTATAGTTTGTGAGTTATGGCTGTGTAATGTTCAGCTTCAGAAATAGCTGCTCTCTGCGATTATCTGACCAGATTGGAGAAATAGAATTGTTTGGCTATATTAGAGGTTGAATCATACTAAGATGATTAAAGATGATTTGTAGGCAATTTCATAAGCTTTCTAGATTGTCTTGTTGCAAGTAATTTGAAGTTGTAGAACTCTAGATATAGTTTAATTACTCAGCTGCTGCGTGTATGTCTAGAAATTGATAGATTCTAGTTCTAGTTGTTTACTTTGTATGTTGGTTAGTGTGGCTCATGTCATTAATGTTGGTTAATTTAATACACTTGAGATCTCATATATTGGTGTCATGTTTGATATGCTAGCTATACCAATGTTTGCCATGATTGTGAATAGTTTACTCTCTAATTGCTCATATCTTCTAGTGTGGCTTGATGCTTGTCTTGCATGCTTGAGGGCTGCATCTTTTATTGGCATTCTTCATATTCATGCACTTGCATCTTGCATCTCATCTAGGTACGCTAGATGAACTACGTGAAGGACGAGATGTGGATGCCAAACCCGAAGACGGTGTTTGGTGGACTTATCGATGATGGACGGAAGATGCTCGCCAAGTGATTACCATCTAACAACACCGACTTGTGTCATATTCCAAGCAAGCACCGGAGCATCTACTTACCTATGCTTTCTAATAGTCTAATTATGCTTTATGATTGTTGCATTAAGTATAGGAGTTGTGTGCAACCGTTGCTGCATTATATCCTTGCTTTACCATTGAATTATCCCACCTTGATACACCCCGCTAGTCTGGGGCGAGTAATATGCTTAGCTTGCTTAGGCGGTAGAAGTCGGGTGATTTCTGTCATCCAGAGTATAGGTGGTTACTTATGATTGATGGAAAAGCTTATGTTGATATCATCGGTTGATGGTTATGGTTATGATAAATGGAGACCGGACGGAGTCTTGTGGGGTTGTTGGACCATAGTGATTCCGTGCAGTGTCGATTAAGGACCGCACCGTTGATGTACCCCAAGTCATGTTGAACGCATACCTCATACTTAGCTGGCCGGATAAGCACTTCCGACCGCGAAGCCTAACACTATCCGGGCCAGTTCTCGACCCGTTCGCACCGTACTGGAGATGGACGGGGGACCACAGGGGCGCGAAGAGTAAGTACGAGGTCCAGCATGGCTGGCTAAGGCAGTTGGGCGGCCCCTGGGTACGGTGGTTCCATGCGAGTCCGCGTGATTTGTTCTTCCCGGATATGTGCCACGGTGATCTGTAGCTCACCGACGGGTGAGTGTGGTTTGTATGAGGAATACCCCCTGAGCTCAGTTGTAATCGATTCGAATCGCCATCGTTCCTGGACAGTGAACACTTGACTTGAGCTGCACCATCGTAGTAATGATTATGGAATGTGATTAATGATGATGATGAGTTAAGCTAATAATTATGCTTATGGTTACTACTTGTTTGCTTAATCATGACTAATATACTATAATGATGCATAGTATAGGTGCTCACCTAGTATAAATAGGAATGGTTAAGCTGAGCTGTCACTTTAAATATTACTACCGCTTTTCTGCAAAAGAGTCAAGCTATCCCCTGATAAAGCCTGTCATACTCCTTGGAGTCTTTTATTTTGAGTCAGTCGGGTAAGTCTAGCTGAGTACCTTCTCGTACTCAGGGTTTTTCCCGCTTGTTGTTTGTGTGCAGATGGCCATACCTACCACGGGTATTGTGAGACCTGCTTATATCCAGTGGATTAAAGTACCAAGGGCATGGTCGTTCTTAATATTCTCCCCACTTGCTTTTGTGGATTGGCTATCGAGCTGGCACTGTATTAAACTTAAGTTTGTGTGTGTGGGTTGAGCTTTTAAAACTATCTTGTTCCGCTACTTGGATTTGAAGAACTTGGTTTGTAATAACTTATTTCCGCACTCTCGATGTTGTTGAACTATTTGTGAAATGTTGTAACATGCGAATGGTGATGCTAAACTTGTATACGATCTTGGTTGATGATGTTTGGTTTGAAATCCTTCGAGATTTCCGGACTACCGGGTTTATAACGGCTTAAGTGTGACAATTGCTTGGTTAGCGAAGTGATTTTTCACTTATGCTTTTATAAATTGGTCGGGTTCTGTTACACCCTCCAACTCCCTCAGAAGGTTTGCCATGAAGTAGCTAATGTGGAGCAATGACATGCTTATAGCAGGGCACATCCTCTGGCCTATCCCGAAAGGCATCATCTTCATATCCCCCGCCATGGATGACAAGTTCTTGGTGCTTTCTTTACCTCTCCACATGTTTGGAAACGTTCTGGCTTGAACTCCTCGGAGTCACAGCCCACACACTGTCTTGTCTTGACCTAGAGCCTCCAATATGAAGACCATAATGGTACCGATAGGAATTTGTTGGCCATCATGATCAACCACATGGTCTTCCTGCATCACCTATTTTTTCGTATTCATGATATTGGTTAGATAATCTTATATAGTTATATATCAAATATGCTCATGCATTGCAACTGAATGAAACGAAACAGTTAATTGAAATAACTGTACCATCTATCTATTTTATTCAATGGATATAATGACAAAAGATAACCAATGAATGCTTGTAAGGTATTGCTACCTTCTTTTAGCACACGTACGTGAACGCTCAGGTACGTGTGCATCATGGTGGATGGGTACGTGCAGGGTGGATGTGACACACATCATGAATGCTCGCTGCACCTACGAAATTACATTCACATTGGTACAAGTATAGCCCAGTCGGCTCATTGATGAGCATATACAAATTTCATCACGCTGCAATCAATTAATTCTACTCTGGGCGATAGAATTTTTCTGCAAAACAAAAGTTGCAGTGTACCACTGATAAAGTACTGTCATTTTACCAAAACTTTGAATATTCTTAAAAACACAATACATTTGTTCTCATATCTTATCTGGTCTCCATTCTAGTAAAATCTTTTTAGCATGCCCCTGGTTACCTGCTTCACATAGTTGGACTATATTTACAGTAATATTCTTTACTGAACTCCATCGAGTCAGAACTACACGGGCCGGGTCTGCTCTTTACCAACAGACTCAGTTACTCCACTCCGGGCCAAAGTATCTGGTATTGGGCCTCATGGACCTCTTCGCGGTGGGCCGCCTTGCCGAGTCCGAGTCGGCAGCCAGCTTGCCGACGCCGCGCATGAAGGCGATATACTCCTCGGCGCGAGCGACCAGCGCCGCCGAGCCGACGGCCATCTTCCGACGCGCCTCCGCCACGGCCTCCCCACCGGGCCTCGCCGCGAACTCGGCCGCCATCCGCGTGGACCTCTCCACCAATCCCGCCGCCTTGCCGACCACCTCGAGCCCTTGCGCCTCTCCGCGCGCCGCGATGTCCTTCAACTTGGGGTCTCCCGGCGTGATCTCCCCCGACGCGAGGCTGTCGGCCATGGCCAGCATGGACAGGAGCATCACCTCGTCCTGCTTCGCGGTCACCGCCACGCACTTGGACAGCAGCTGCAGCAGCTCATCGAACGCCATGGATGGATGTGGTGGTTGATAGACTTGTGGTTGTGTTGGAGGAGAAGCAGGGCCTTTGGTCGCCTTTTATAGATGCAAGCGACAGAAAATGCCATATGCGAATCGAACTCGGATTGTCGATCGGATTCCGACCACCGATACGAACGCGTGAGCATCACTATAGTTTAATTTGATCAACTCGATCGGATATAGTTTGATGATCATTCAAAATCATCTAATTTTAATTTTACAAACAAGTTTTTAAAAAAATAATTTTAAAACGAGCCATCGATCCGATTTAAAGAGATCACCATATGCTACGCATGCATGCCCATTCACCAGCTAAATTCAGAAGATGTCCCCAAAACAGCACAGGATGACACAGGGTTTCCACGGGATAATTTTTAACCATCTCGTCTTAGAGCAAAAGGAGCTACAGAGAGGGACAGAGGTCAGAGGGTATGTTTAGCTCTGATCAAAGTTGTGAACTAGGCACAAGATTGGCAGCATATGTCGTACGTAGATGATCTATCCGTGGGGGCTATAGGGAGCTAGTAGACCTTCTTAATCTGTTGTAGCCTGCTACTATTTCACAGTTTCTTGCAGATCAACGCTACAAATGGGGCCGGAGTCACTTCTGAGGATGGGCATCGAACAAATTACAGAACCGTTTATCCCCTTCCTCAAGCTTTTATATATCTCCCTCCTTTCGCCTGTCTTCTGTCTATATATATACAAGGCGACCAAAGGCCCGGCCAGGTTCTCCTCCTCCAACACTACCACGAGTAGTCCATCCAGGCATCCATCCACCGTCACAAATATCTGCTAACAATATTATTGGGCTGAACATGCAATATTATCTACGGATGGATGGTGAAGCGACACTACCGGTAATTTTAATAAATACTAAATATAACATCGATTAGCATCATCGGAAAGATTTTTTGGATCTAGTTTTTTAACAAAATTATTTGAAGATATAAATATTGCACGCATGTTCTACAAATCAAATTAAAGTTGTGGCACGTATCTCATGGCAACAATTATTTAGGGACGAAGGGAGTAGCTAGTAATATACTCCCTCTATCCCTTAAAAAGCAATATTTTGGATGTTTATGCCGCAAATTTAATTTAATTTTTTTTTACAAAAACATATGTAACATTTATATATGAAACAAGAACGACACTTATTTTTTAGTGCCGGACTGCCGGAGAGAGTACTTAAGTGGAGAAATTCTACACCAAGATTGGTGCCGTATAGAGAGGAAGAGAGATCAATGGTCAGTGCGGTCACACGCGCCCACGCGCCTTTCAGCTAAGCAGGTCGAGGACCCGAGGTCCTTTTCCTCTCCCTCCCCCTCCCGTCCGTTCTTCGTTTCAGTTGTGGCCGAGGCGCTGGTCAGAAACATCACCCATTGAGTCGGTGAGTGCCAGCAACGGAGCATCCCTCCCCCATCTCCCATGCGTGGCATTTCCGCCTGAGGCCCTGACGTCCTCCGCGCACAAGCGAGTGCGAGGCGAAATCGTAGCCAGCAGCCGTGGCGGCGCAGCCAAATCGCGGACGAGGCAGACGACAAGCAGGCGGCAGCGTCGGAAAATCGAGAGAGGAGGTGGCGGCGTCAGTCACGGCCAGCTCTTTTGGCTCCTGCGTGTGCGGGCGTCCAAATCAAGGATAGGGATGCGCCCGACGGCGCAGCCACGGGGCAAATCGAAGCCTGGGCGGCGGCGCGATCTACTGTGCTGGATTCCCGTAAGTGGGGGCCCCCAGCCAGCGGACACGCGACTAACTCGGCAACTCCTGCAGCCTGCACAGTCCTACAGACAAGCAGCAGGTGCTCCTTTCTGGTTTGTTTCCCTTCAGTTCTCTCTCTGTCTAATTTTTTCAGATGACTGAATTTCTGGTGTGAATACTCTCTGCCTGAACTTCATGTGAAGTTATTGTTTTTTTTGCCAATGCCTTTTCTCACCTATAGTAGATTTCTATCACTGTGCTATGTAATAAATTAGCTCAAATTCGAGAAGCTCAGCCATACTAGTGCTTTATGAATATGATCTTGTTTTCATGTGGGAGACATGCTGTGAGATCTAAGCTGGTGAAAGTACAACTTAGATATTTTCTTTGTTTCGCTAGTCAAAACTAGATGTGCGTCCTTTTTCAGTTCTTGTTGTATCAATGACATGATCATTGTTCATACTAGGCTTGGGTAGCAGTAGCAGGAGAATTGTAAGATGCAGTGCAAGTGATTATATATATAAGTTGAGTGTGACGTAATAAGGTATTCCTGTTAACTGAACTAGTCCATCAATTCATTTTACTGGAGCCATTCTAAGCACAAATGACACCATTTCACTTTGGATGAAAGGACATATAGATTAATTGGTAAATTTACCACAACCAGATAAAAGTAGTTTTGTTAGGAAATAAACATAGAGAGGAAATAAAGATAATGTCTAAGTTGTGCTGTACAGCTAAATTTATCCACAGAACTACTTTTAATATTTATGTAATATAATATTTTACGATATGCTGGAGCACAGGGTTGATGGCCTATTACTGTATAACAAAGCACACGGTACTTTAATAAGAATTCAAATGTGCGCGCAAACACCGCACTTATTACACCAAACTATTATGTAGTCTGATGGTTGATACAGACGATAAACATAGGCACTCAGTGCAAATCCACGAGCATAGGCACAACCATTATGCTCAACTACAATCACAAGGTACGCAGTCCAAAACATGTGCAGAACACAAACATATGCGCAGGCGCAGCAGACAGAGACTAATAGATAAGCAGAACAAATGGGAATTAATCCACACAGACCACACCATAGGTTCAAAGGAGAGGCTTCTCCGGAGTCAAACTTGTTTCTTGCAGCAGAATACTGAAAACCTTGCAGCAGCGTCGTCATCATCTTCCTCTGGTTCGTCTTCATTTGCTGGATTTTGTATTTCTGGTTTATTATGTATGAGATTAACTTTGTTTTTATGATTTTTAATGGCTTCTTTCACCACATCAGGGACAGGATCTCCACTGAACTCAAGTGCCTTCAATCTTGGCAGGTTGTCGATACCAGAAAGAGACGTGGATGAGGACCAGACAATTTTCTCGAGCTTAGGAGCAGATCCACTGCTGAAGACAACCTCGGTGGTGGCAGAGCAATCAACAGTAAGAAGTTTGAGCTTCTGGAACTTACCTTCATTGAAGGTAATCATGTTCTGGGTTCCTTGATCACCTTGCTCAAGCGATGTACTGACAATTGTTAGCTTGGCCACTGTTTGTTTTCCATTGTTAAATGATGATAGCAACATTTCGTTGTTCTTGTTGCTGCTTTTCATGCTCAACTCGACCTCTTCCAATTTTTGAAGACCGTCAACTCCAGAAACAGACTCTATGTTGGTGAAAGATAAAGCCATCTTCTGAAGCATACAGGCTGCTTCGTCCTCAAAGCTAATTTTAGTGAAGCTGGATCCCTCAACAAGAAGGTACTCGAGATGTTTGAATTCATTCTCCTCGAAGATGAGTGACTCTATGTCCGTGAATTCAATGTGGCGGAGCCTCATGAACTGTAATTTAGGCAGCTTGGCAAGGACCTTAAGATTGACCTTGTACAGTGAGGTGCTACTCAAAGTAAGCTTTACAAGGTTATTGACATCTTTGATGAACAATGGAAGAAGATGCCCCTTCTGTGTGGTTCCGCTGATGCTCAGACTCTCAAGAAGCTTGGGTTGGTGTTTGAGTTTGAGTGATACTTCTGGCAACTCTTGACTGGAAGGAGTAGCCTCGCTTGTAGCTGTGGGAAGAGTGATTGACAGAGAACAGAGGCACTCATGTAGATCACTGATTGCTCGAATCAAATTCTTGAGGTAACTGGAGTCGTCATTGACTACCAGTCCGAGCTTCCTTAGTTGCCATAGCTTTCCAATATCTTTCAAATCTCGACTGCTCTTGGCCTTCACATTAGATAGCACCTCCATGTTTACCATTTTCTCAATCTTATGAGGAATCTGGACAGCAGTAGATACTAATTCCTCAGCTCCGAGGGTTGATCTTGGACTCCTATCAGTTTTACCAGCAAGCAGACGCTTCAGCTTCAGGAGCAGGACATTTGCTGTTGCATTCATTGGCACATTGGTCTGTCGGATATCCAATACCTCCAGCTCACAGAGATTGTTGATTTTACTGGGCAGCTGAGTAACATCTGTTCCTCTTAGGCTCAAAAACTTGAGCAATAGCATCTTGCTACAGATGTCCTCGAGGTAGCGTTGGTTCTTCCCACCAAAGCACTGACAACCTTCTAGATCTAGCACCTTAAGCAGGGACACTCGAGATGATTTAGAGAGCCTCTGGAAGAATCCATCAATTTTGTCAGAGCCGCGGAGTTGCAGATCATTGAAAATGGAGAAGTGCCGAGCCAAGTGACGTGATAGGCGTGTCTCCACCATATGTTGTTTTCTGGCGATCTTGGTAATGAATCCATGAACTTGATCACCTACCACGCAGCTCTTGACCTTTCCTGCAGCACCAGTTTCAACAGGATCAGCAAGGCACCGGTTGACGAGCTCATCAAAACATCGGTTGGCCCAGTGCACAGAACTGTGCCAATCATCCTTGAAGATCACGCCTTCTGCCACCCACCGTCCAATCAAAGTTGACCGCCTGATCTTGTATCCTGGAGGGAATATAGCTAGGTACAGCAAGCAGGACTTGTATTCTTTAGGCATATCGGTGTAAGAGAACTTGAACATCTTCTTGGCAATGATATCTGATGATTTTGATGAAGCCTGTGATAAATTCTTATGCAGCTTGTTTAATTCCTCATTGCTCCTCCTGGGGTTAACGTACAAAGCATGGGTGAAGATCTTCATGCAGAATTCATTTGACTCACACTGCTCTAGGATGTTGCGAAAAATATTGGGATCGTAGTTCTCTTCATTTTTCTGCTGCTTAGTAATCTCGAGCACTGTATCGTAGTAGAGGCCAGCAAGAGAATAGTCTATAGGCTCACTCTGTGGATAGCAATACTCTTTTGCTTTGTCTTTTGCTTGCTGGGTGTCCTTTGCGGTGGTTACAATCAGGACATCAGCGCTGCATCCTAACAGGGCTAAAGCATTTCTGGTATCCTCCCACTTGGGCAAATACACCTTCTCATCAATTTTGAGGATAAACAGGGGACATTTTTTCTCCAATTGTTCTTTAATATCGTCCACGAGCCCTTTAATCTTCAGCTGCTCTTTGAATTCATGCTTAATTTTATCCATTTTCTGGTTCACTGTTTCTTTGAAAATGGCTTCTGTGTTTTGAGCTGCCTCTTGTATTTTGTCATGTTTGCCTTCCTGCGGCTCAAGTACCATCTCTTCCTTTGACTCGTCGTTCATTTCTTTGATTTGATCCTCTCCAAATATAGTATCTGTAGCTTGCTTGGATGTGGATTCGTTGCTGATGATGGTCTTCGGGAACACTTTCCGCAGGATGTGTACATACTGATCTTTGTCGAGATAAATCGGGGCTACCTGCTGCTCTTCTTCTTCACTGTCATCATCATCATAACTGTCATTGTCATCATAACTGTCGTCCTCGTCGTCCTCGTCCACCTCTCCTCCTCCGTGCTCTTCTAATATTTCTCCCCGACCTCCTCCACGATGCTCTTCTAATATCTCTCCTCTTCCTCCTCCACGTTCTTGTGCTATGTCTCCCCCACCTCTATCTCCACCTTCTTCTGCCATTTGTTTTTCTCCACGTTCTTCTTCTACTATTTTTTTTTCTGCTCCTTCACAATCTTCTTCTTGTACTGCTTCGTTTTCTACTCTCCCAACTCCCCCTTCGCTGCCTCCTCCTTGTTCATCTTCCATACGCTCCTTAAGCTTCTCGGCTATTTTGGTGATGATTTTGTCTGATGCTGATAATTTGGGTATGTCTTTGTTCTTCAACTGGTCTTGTTGAGATACTGCTGCAGATGTCCGGAGCAGCTGCCTAAGTAGCACGTGTACGTCTGGGTCCTGCTGATCCATTGCCTTCTTTTGTTGTCCCTTCGGTTGTCGGGTTTGAATATCACTCTTGATCTTGTCAAGCTTTTCATAAACCTTCATCATTTTTAAGTTTTCCTTGATTCTATTGAGAACCCTCTTTTTTTCCCAATAAATATGGCGTTTTCTTAAGTAAACTTGCCAAGAATCATCATCATCAACATCATCATCATCATCATCATCATCATCATGCTCAAGCTTCAGCTGGCGCAAGATGTAGAAGAGAACCTCCTTGGGTCGTAGTGGTGAAAAGTCCGGGTGGACTGCCGGGATGTCGATCAATACAGCGCAATGATAGCCATCATTGTACTCATAGCCCTTACCGAAAACTACAGTTTCTTGTGCAAGTCTGAGGGCATCCAGATCTCCATCCGGGGCCATGATGGTGATGGACATCGTCACGCCTGCAAATGCAGGAAATCCTTTCATCCATTCAAGCAGCTTCGTCTTCACGTAGTCCTCCAGAGTGCGAGAAAACAAGGCTCTTTGGGCAGAACGATCGGTTGTCGCAACTTGGTCGTCATCACCATCTTCTTCTTCATTGTCTCCGGCAGCATAACCACCTGCTGCTGCCGACATCAGCCTAGCCACGGGAGTCGGCTGGTCCGCCGCCGTCGACTTGGACGGGACCTCCACACCATACCGGAGCCGCCGCTCACCGACGTCGCGCGCGCGGTCCTTGAGCTCGCGCAGCCGGACGGCCGCGCGGTGCTGCGCCACCAACTTGTGCATGAACCAGGGAACCCACCAGAGGTAGCGCCGGAGGCAACCACTGGCGCGGTAGATGTCGGGGTTCCTGCGGTACAGGTAGAGGTCGATGCAGTTGTTGCAGTCCTGGGCGAGCAGCCGCACCTGGTTCATCCAGGTGCGCACCTGCTCGTCGTGCTCGCCGCCGGGTGGAGCCGACCGGGCCAGGTGCGCCAGGAAGCTGTTCATGCTCTCCATCTCCTCCTTGATGAACTGCACGTCGCTCCGGACGAGGTGCAGGAGCCGCGCCTCGCTGCGGATGACGCCCAGCAATGAGGTCACCGCGCCTGCCGCGACCTCCGCCATGGCTCTCTTGCTCTGTCTCACTCTCACAGCCAGTAAGCCGGCCGGCCGGCTGTTGGATTCCCAGGGGCAGGCCGACTACATCGATCTACATCCAAGTATATATGCACACCTTTCTTGTTCAGCTTAGAAACGTCACAGATGATGGAGAAAGCAAATGTGCGAGTGGTAGCATGACTCACCGAGGTTTGGAGATGCCGAATCAGACGATAAGATGAAGATGCCGAATCAGACGATGAGGAGACAGGAGGAACCGAGGAAGACGAACACAGCAGCAGCTGATCCTCTGATGAGGCTCCGAGGCAGCAGCAGAGGAGAATACTGCAGCAGCGACTTCAGTGCTTCACCGACCCGTGGTAGCTGGCTGTGAATCCCAAGCCGGGGCTGAGAAGTATAGGTGCAGCAGTGGCCGGACCCGGATGGAGTCGATGATGGAAGAGGTGTAACGAAGTAAAGAGTGAGAACGTAGCGGGCTAGAGATTCTTTCCCGAGTTAAATGCACCAGCGGCCCTTAAGCTTGTAAGGATATATCACTTAGGTCCATAATTTCTAAAAATATATTTCTAGATCCCTAAACTTATAAAGGTGTGCCATTTAGGTCCACGAAATCTAAAAATACATTTCTAGGTTCCTAAACTTGTAAGGATGTGTCACTTAAGTCCACGAATAAATATTATATTTCTATTTCTATTTAATAATATAGTTGCGAATAGCACATAAAAATAATATTTAATATGACATCATCAATAAATAAATAAACTAAAGTGTTATAATAATTTAAAAAACAAATATATTAGGATTAAACTAAATTAGAAAAGTATTAAAATTAATTTAATTTTTATGTAGGATTAATTGGATAGAGAAAAACGAATTCGGTTACATCCACTTAGCTACTCGTATCCGTCGATTCCAGATCCGTATTCAACAATAACTGATAGTATGCATATCAGCAAAAAAAAAAAGATATCATGAACCTACTTAAAAGTCAACAATTATTTAATTTTATTGATACAATGGTATATCTATAGATAACTTTAGTATTAATTTTAAATTTTTAATGATACATAAAGATCAAATTAATTTTATTATTTTTATAATTTAGTTTAATCCTAATATATTTGTTCGTTTAAATTATTTTAATATTTTAATTTATTTATTTATTGATGATGTCATATTAAATATTATTTTTATGTGCTATTCATAATTATATTATTAAATAAAAATAGAAATATAAATATAATATTTTTGTGGACTTAAGTGACACACCCTTACAAATTTAGAGATCTAAAAATGTATTTTTAGAGTTCATGGATTTAAGTGATATACCTTTACAAGTTTAGGGACCCAAAAAAGTATGTTTTTAGAGTTCATGGCCCTAAATGACACACTCTTACAAATTCAAGGGTCGTTGGTACATTTAACTCTTCTTTCATTCACACCCCGGAGGCCCAGACGCGAGCTCGCTCTAGACAGCTCCGTGAATGCATGTGTAGTCCTTCCATCCTAAAATAAAATAGACTTTTAGCTATCGTAAGTCCAACCATTATAAATTTGATCACATCTATATATATGTATATACATATAAAAAGAGTATTTCATCTATATATACCAGACAAATTATAATATTATTATGTTTTTATAATGTATAATGAAGCTTATTTGATTAAACAATTTTTAGTAACAGGGGTTTTCTTTGACAGAGCTGGCTGAATCAGAAGTCATCTCGCCTCTGAAAATCACTGGTGATTTTTTTTTTTTGAAAGGATGGTAGAAACTTTGCCGCTAATTTTATTAGACGATAAAAAGTAAAAAAGAAACTCTACAGCAATTACAAACCTGCACCAGGCAGCTCAACGACAGAAAAAAACAACTCCTAGTCTCCTACAACTATCACTACTGAAGAAGAGAAAAATAAACCAAAGGCGAAACAATAGCCCGGAACAGAAAAACGCACCCAAGAAAACCACATCTTCGGAATTGTTCTCCTTTTTTTCCGTGGCCAAAATGAACTGTGAAATTTCATCTTTGCAGAGGGACGCTACGTACTTGCAACAGAAGGAACTCTTGTTGATGGAAGACTCTGTGATTCCGCTCCTTCCAAACATCCCACCAGCAGAAAGAGTGGGTGATAATTGCCCTGTCAGCTTGTCTTGTAAGCCGGGTTTATTAGCCAAAATTAACCGGCTTGTCTTATTAGCCGGCTTATATGACCAGCTGAACATGCCGAATAACATATGCCTCTATAGATCATTTGTAAAGGCAACTATATATAGATAGTTGTCGATGCAAATACTCCATGATATAAGTAGCATGTCCCCTTCTTTCTCCTAGGGAACTTTACTTTAGTAAGAGGGCCTTGGACTACCTCCAAAAATTGCAATTCTAAGAGAGGAAGGTTTTGATTTTAGTTGCTTTGATGGAGGAGGCTTTAGAAGGCAAGTAAATTATGTTCCAATTCTCTTTTTGAAGTTCTAGTGGTATATTAGTGTGTAATTAGGTTTTGTTTTTTTTCTCTTGCATGGTGGTTGAGTCATTTATGAATGAAAATTATATCAAATCTTTGAAGGTACTAGGTGAATTTAATAGGGAACAAGATTACTCTTATTTAGTGGTCAATGTCTTGATTTTACTGGTATATTTGTTAGTTTTTAGGTAGGGATTGATTTAGATCTAGATCTAGATTTAGAACTAGGATTTGGGATTAGTTTTTTATTGTCAACATTTATATTATTTAGTAAATGGAATTCTGCTTTCTTTGAAAGTGGATTGTCCAGTGTCTGGCGCGCGTTTTGGCATTGGGAGCTCACGGTGTTGACGGTTGGCGTGTGCCTATGTATGATGTGTGTTGTACTGTTGTTGTTTGCCCACCGGCCACTGAGTTTAGTATAGTTGTTCTTCCGCCATCTTTAGGGGAAAAAAACTGGTGAAGATCAAATAGATATATTATGAAAATATAATATATAAAAAATCTAATAATACTTATTTAGTGTCATAAATGTTATTGTTTTATTATATAAATTTAGTCAAATTTGAGATGTTTTGATTCTTCAAAAAATTAAAATGAAATTTAGAATGGAGGAAGTATAGGCGTGCGTCAACAAAGAAGGAAATAATCTAGAGGATTATAGGTGCATGTATGAGCTATTGGAATTATTAATGCTGATGGCCCACTGGTGTCCTGTGTCCTTATATTCTACGATGCCCGTGTTGGTGTTCTATAGGGCAAAATTTGAAATCAAGGGAGAGTTACAGGGAGATTAATTATTAGTAAGGGCTCGTTCGTTTAGGTGGCCAGAAAAGATTCCTGACCTAAAATAGCCAGGAACAATTTCCAAATCATATAAATTATTGACGAGTTCTAGACCAAGAACAATTTCAAGTCATAAAATGACACAAACGAATGAAGCAAACATTTTTTGAATACTCTCTATGTTCCTAAAAGAAATGATTTCTAAAGTTATCTGAGTTAAATTTTTTTAAACTTTAACCGAATTTCTAGAAAAAATATTAAGATTTATGTTATCAAATTAGTGACATTAGATTTACCATAGAATATATTTTCATAATATACTCAATTTATGTCATAAATATTGATATTTTTTTTATAAAGTTGGTTAAAAATTAAAAAAGTTTGACTGATACTGATTTCTAGAAATCATTCTTTCCTTCAGGGATAGAGGTAGTAGTTGTGAGGTGTTGGTATTTTTTTACTTCCATCCGTAGATATATTTATTCAAAAGCGTCCAAAATACTTTTATGAGCCTTGCACGGAGGTCGTTGGGGGGAAGAAGCCTGCGCTGGTGGCTTGTGGGAACGGACTACGATAGAGGTACACACGCACTGTTACATTGTGATGGCCACGGGCCATGGCCTGCTGCCCTGCTGGCTGTTTCGTCCCCGTCGACGCAGTGACACACATGAGCAGCAGCAGCCAGAGATCGAGGCAGCGCCAGCGCGCGTCCCCGGCGGACGCCCAACGTTTGTTCCGGCAAGCTGGTCGCGACGCCTTGACTTGACCCCGGGAGGACAGGGCCAGGGCCAGGGCCATGTGATGATGGAGTGATGAGTGATGGTGACCGTTCGGCAACAAAGGACACGCAGATGACACTGCGTGCGTCTACAAGGAGTCCTGGACACGGACAGTGCTGGCCACCCGGACGAAGGCCTTGTTTAGATGCACCTGTAACTTACAAGTTTTTCCACTCTCTCTCCATCACATCAATTTATATCCGCATATAAAGAGCATTAAATATAAATAAAAAAATAACTAATTGCACAGTTTGGTTGTAAATCACGAGACAAATCTTTTTTTGAGCCTAGTTGGGCCACGATTGGACAATATTTACCACATACAAACGAAATGCTTCTGAGGACTTTTCAATCTCTCTCCTCTCACAAATGATTTGCCGCATGTAAAGAGCATTAAATATAAATAAAAAATAACTAATTGCATAGTTTGGTTGTAAATCACGAGGCGAATCTTTTGAGCCTGGTTGGGCCACGATTGGACAATATTTACCAAATAAAAACGAAGTCTGCTACAGGACTTTTCAATCTCTCTCCTCTCACCATCTAAACAAGGCCGAAGTAATGGCGTCGTCCCCCTGCTGGTAAGGTTCAGCGGCACTAGTCCATGGAATTGGAAGGTTTAGCGTCGACTTGACTTGACCGGCTCACGGCACTAGTCCATGGAATTGGAAGGTTTAGCGTCGACTTGACTTGACCGGCTCACGGCACTGGTCCATGGAATTGGAAGGCTGCTGAGGTCGCCTTCAGGGCAGGACGACGACACAGCTGGGCAGGCAGCCCGCACACGGGTTACAGACTTGAAGTTCCAGCCCCAACGATACTTATTTTAAGGGGCGGACAAAAAAAGTTCGAAGAATGAGGTTATTAATATCTTCAAAACGACGTGACCACGCTCTTGTTTTGTTTATGTCACACGTCGCACGTCATCGGTGACAAATTATGAACCTAATGGGCTAAAGAGGGGGTCAAGGAGGACACGGACGCTGCTAGCGGGCCCTAAGGTCCGGCCTAGGGAGGGGCAGCGGCTGCCCTAGCCGCCGCCACCCGTGTCGCCAGCGCCCGGGGGGGCCGGCGGGGCCATGCGGCCGTCTCGCATGCTGGCGCCGTCGTCGCCAGTTACCTTATTATTATTATTAATTAAAGAAATAAAATTAAATAAACTGGAAAGTCCGTGTTCGATAAGGGTTTTTCCGTTAGAGTCCACTCGGGACTATAAATATTAGACCATTGTAATCGGATTGAATCAAGAAGTAATTGGCGAAGTCTTTTATTCCAACCTCCGACGCTCCCCTCTCTCCTTCCACCTCTCCATAGGCCGCCCCTGCACGCCGCGCGCCACCGCCCCCTGCCTCCATCGCCGCCGCCGCCCCTAGCGCCGTTCCCTCCCTTCTCCTCTCCTCCCAACCCACTGGCCTTAATCCACCCTCCCACTGCGCGTCCTTAATTTCAAGAGAAAAGAAAGACCAGAAATTTGGCCAAAGGAATTAATGCAAGATCTCTTTAATGGCCTAGAGCTCTTTTTTCAGTTAGTCAGAATTGAGACCTTTCCTCTAGCTATCCAACGTAAGAGAGCTTGCGAGTAGAGGTGATACATCCATTTAGTATCTGCATTAGAAATTGATACAAATATTGAAATCCATGTTAGAAGGTTTAAACGGACACAAATATTGTATGATAATTCAGATATCCATTTCTTTTTATCCCTACTTGCGTGGTTTTGACTTTGCCTTTCCGAAGAGGATGAAGATCCACTGCAAATGCTTTATACCCAATCATTCCATATAATGTTTGCATCCTCGGTCTTACCCGTAGCCGTAGGTATAGAAGTTAGCCAATACTTATTGCTTAGGTACTGTCATTATTTTTTGTCTGAAAAAAGAAGTTGACACCCATAGATCTTCCATCTCCATCGGCAACATTGCTCCGTTAGGTTTTTGCCCTATCATAGACCAAACTCCAAGGCTAGGGAATCTAAAAGCAAGGTTAAAGCCTTAGACAAGTTGCATACAGACATGGTTTAGGACTGATTATGAGATCCACAGGGTAACTCGACGCTGGACTTTCAACCTTATCGGCAGAGAGAGAGAGAGAGAAAAATTCAGGCGAGCTGGTACAGCAGACGCAGTGATGCACCCGGACCCGGCCTCCATTTCGTGTCGGTTTGGGACTGGGCCGCCTCCATTTCGTGTCGGTTTTGGGAATGGGCCTGAGGTCAAGTCAAGACGTCGCTGAACCTCGCCGGAAAAGAGAGAAACGTGAACATTTGGTGTGTCATTTTCCTGTTCTGTGCCACTGTGACGTACAGTACGACAGATATAGACGTACTAACTCCTTAGTACTTACTCCCTCTGTCCCTAGACTTTGTCGTTGAAAAACTGTACCCCCTCACAAACACGCTTCCCGAATGAAATAGTCCGTTCCACGGAGGGAGTACCGCTAGACACGCCCCATGTGTGACGTACGACAGACATGGACGTGTACTAGCAGCCGCAGGCACGCCCCATGTGTGAGGCTATCCGCACTCGTCATCCTTTAAATCCATCATCTAAAAGGAATATTCCGTCCTGGTCAGCGAGATTCTCTTCTCTATATCAATTTCTTCCGCACTCATCCATCCTCTATACTTCTACTCTACATCCCGTGGGACCCACACATCACTTTTTTCTTTTTTCCTTCCTCCCTCCCCATTCTCTCTCTGTCTCTCTCACCCAACGCCTCTCTCCCTTCCTCCCTCCCCCCTCTCTCCCGAGAGCCCGGCTTCCCTCCCCTCCCTCCCAGCGCGAGGCGGGGGCTCCGGCGGTGCCCGCACCCGAACCGGCGGCCGGAGGCGGCTGGCTTCGCGCCGCCCGCCGGCGGGCGGCGCTTCGCGGTGGCACCAGCGCACAGCGGCCGGCGGCACGGCGGCCCGCCGCGGCGCTTTCGCGCCCTCGCGCGCGAGCCAGCTGCGGCGGGCGAGACGGCCGGCGCTCGCGGTGCCGCCACGCCTGCGCCCGGCGGCGGCGGCGCGCGCGCCCGCCCGCGCGTGGAGCCCTTCGCGGGCCGCAGGCGGCCATGGCGAGGGCATTCGGCGGGCCGAGGGCGGCCATGGCGCGGGGGCGAGCCACGCAGCGTCCTGGCGGCGCCGCCGGCCCGGCCGAGGCGGCCAGCTCCGGCCCCCGGCCACAGCGGTCCCCCCTTCCTCTCTCTCCCCTCCCTCTCTCCCTTTCTCTCTCCTTCCCGCCCACGGCAGGCGGGACGCCGGACGCGTGGGGCCGCGCCACGCATGCGCTCCCGGGCAGCGCTACCGCGCCCGGTTTGGCGGGCGGCGCGCGATTTCGGGCGCCGGCTTCGGCGCAGGCGCCCGGCTGGGGCGATTCCGTCCGCCAAAATCGCGTTCGGATGCGATTCCGGACACCGATGCGGATGGTCCGGCGCCCCACCTATCGTGCTCGAGGCACCGATCACTAGGGGCGCAGGGCGGGGGATGCTCGCGGTACATTATTATTGCTTGGTCACATGCTTGGCCGCCTCCCTATGGGTACTAGGGTCCTAAGAGTTCCGCATCAGTGCCGTTCCACAGAGGTCACCTACGTACCATAAGGGCTGATACGTTCGAGAGGAATTACGGGCTTTAGGTTCACCCATCTTTTACTAAAAATTTACAGTAGAATTACGGCTTTCTCTAGATTCTATTACGAATTTTTATAACCCCCCATATTTTGTTTTCTTCCCCAGATCCATCACGGCGAAGGTATCAATAAGACCAGCGCACTTAACCCGGTACAGGCCGGGCGCAAAATAAAGTGGAGTGTGTTCATGTTACAACAAGCAGTACTCCTAATCCTGCTGCGGAGATAGGCTGGCAGATCCTTCATCAAGGAGAGAGATATTTTGCATTACAACGACGGCAGTGTCCGAGAAGTCGGCGTGGAGTGTCTTCATTTGATCCGATGTGTAGCCTGCCGCTGCTCCTTCCTCGATCCTCTTGGTCGATCTTGGGATAATGCGTCCGTACCCGGGGGACAGCACCGGCAAACAACAAATCGGCCAGCATCTTGGGTGTAGTCTTTAAACGGCTCCCATGCTCGGCCGACACACACCTATAACCGCTTCTGGGCGGTGCGTCGGATCAAGCATGGCTGCCTCTCCTGGCGGCGGCAGGACCTTCATTAGGGGCTTCGGTCCGTCTCGATAACTTGCCACCGCTCCTTGATGCATGTGTTCTCCTCGGATAGCGTCGAACCGAGCCATGTGTTTGCTCCGGAGGTCTGGCAAATCCATGTAGCATAAATCAGCAGGCATATCATACCTATAAGACTGGGTAAAGGCAGTTTTACATACACGCTATCTCGGCCTTCAGGTCCTTGACACATTGCTTTCAACCTTCTCCTTTTTCGCCTTCAAGATCTACAATGAAGTCATGTGTCGGCCAGCAGTACGACTGCGCTGCGTAATGAGAGACAAAATAGCAAGTAAATTTCTACCTTTTTTTCGGCCCTCGAACATTGACCTTATAGGTCGGGGCTGCATTGTCTTCTGCGGCGGTTGGTTCTCGGCCATGATTGGTCGGAACTGCTCGATCATTGCGCCCATTTGCTTTCGGCAAGATTTTGCAACCCCTAAATAAACATGGCTGTTAGTTCGGCTAATAGCTCACACTTTGACAAGGTTCCTGGGACCATCGGCGTACGCACATTCTCTCGCAAGAATTTAAAGCCATGCTCGGCGTTGTCCTGAATCGGGAGTCGACATTGGATTCAAAGACACGCCATTCACCACCACTTACGTGGCGGGCTATGAAGCTAGACTTCCCATAGACCCGCTTTGGGCTTTTCCGGATGCCCCTTAATTTCTTCCATCGGCTCGGCATGTCTTGATGGTTTGGCGTTTTCTTTGGTCCACTCTTGTCGACATTGGCAGAGCGAGCTTCGGTCCGCACCACATGACCGATCTCACGCCTCGCGGCTCTTGAGGGGACCGACGAGGAGGGATGCGGTAGTACCTTCAAAACCAGGGGTGGTCGACCCTCGGTCCCTGTCCTCTTGCACATCGGTGCGGTCGGCGCCACCTCGGCTGCCGATCCTCGGCTCCCTCTTCATCAACGTTGGGTTCTCACGGGCACAAATTATCAACTCAATTATGTTAAATCATACTGGCACTACCAATTACATTGTAGAAATGAGCAAGGACTTCATCAACGGCATACGGAGGACTATTTGAAGGACATGCCAAATACCCTGCCGCTACCTCCCCTTGGGGAGGCCGACCGACCTCCCTCGGTTCTGTCTTAATTTGCGCCCGTTTTTGGAATTTCTTGGCTCCTTTGGGGCGTCGATCGGTAGTTGGCTTGAGGGGCCATGTCCGGCTTTCTTGTTGGCGCTACCCGAGGCCCCCTGGTCGAGCATGGGGACGGTTGGGCGGCGCTTTTCGAAGGTTGGGCCGGCTGGGATTGCTCTTTGGCGGGCTTGGCTCCGAACTTCTTGCTCGGAGGAATCACGTCCTCACGAGTCTAAGTTCGAGCTCTCAATAACGGCTTCGGCGTCGTTGTTCCCGCTCCTCGCCAATCTTGGGTTTACCACCAAGCTTGCTCTTGGTGGGTTTCGCCTTCTTTTTCTGGTGGCGGTGGCATCGGTGCTTTTTGCCGGTAGCCTTGTGTTTCCGTTGTCTTTACGGGGACTCGGGTCGCTCTTCAACACCTTCGGCATCGGCTGGCACGGCCTTCTTACGCTCCCCCGGGGTGCCTCACCGGTGCGGCCAGTCTCCCACAGGCACATCGGAGACATATACTGCGAAGACTTTGGTTCCAACAATAGTCATTCTGCCGGGTTATAATTACAAATGCCTTACAGAATGATAAAGGAGAAGTTTTTATAACTATATACCTCGGGGCGAGGATTCTTCAGACAGTAAGGAGCCACACTGTCCCTCGGGTATTCATACGAGGCATAGCTCTGAAACATCTTAGACAGCCGGGTTGATATCTCCTTGGGCTCCAGACTTTCTTCTCTTTCCCGTGAAGGATCTTTGCGGCCCTCATATTCAAACATGCAGTGCACCCTTTCTTTCAAGGGCTGGATACGGTGCCCTACAAACTGGGTGGCCACCACAATGCCATCAATATTGCTGAAATCCATCAAGGATAACAGTTCTTCAACCTGGGACATTCCATTATTATCTGGCATCTCCGACCAGTTAGGATTTGCTTCCGGAATTCTGGTAATGTCGCAGGGGACTGGTCGGCCTTCTAGATTCTGGTTAATATAGAACTAGCGCTTCATCCAGTTCTTTGTGTTGGAGGTGTGCTGGATGGTCATCCAGTTGGACTTCACACCCTCTCTCGAGCCGGGTAGCACCCCGCTACTGCGAGATCCCTTGGATCCAACACCCTTCTTCTTCGGGACATACAAGTACCGGAAGAGATTGAACTGTGGCGCTATTCCCAGATAGCACTCACAATATGTCACGAAGATGGCTAGGGTTAAGATTGAGTTTGGGGGAAGATTGCACAATGCTATCCCCCAAAAAATACACAAATCCCTAAGGAAGTTGTGCACTGGAATCCCTAATCCCCGCAGGAAGTAATCCTCGAAAACTACAATCTCATCGAGGGCAGGTTCGGAAATCGATCACCTTTGGCCGGTGCTCTCCACACTTGCAAGTCCTCGGCCGGCAAGCAAGCCCCCTTCGCCATTGCCGCCAACGACTCCGGTGTCGGCGGCGACCGCTCCCGGTTCGCCTCCAAAGCTTCTTGCGCTCCCGTCTCGGCCTTTGTCGCCTTCTTCCCCATGATCTCCAATGAGGGATGAATGAGTAGTGGTGGTGTGTTGGATGGAAGCCTAGATTGACGAGATTGACGGTGAAGGAAATGGCAACAACCGATGCGAGGGGGTGAAATGCGGGCGGCCGACGGACTATTTATACTATGTGGCTGGCCCATTGACTCCCGAGGAGATCGCCGTTGACAACCGTTTACCCTAATTTTTTAATCGGGCTTTCTTGGGCCATATTACATGGGTATGTTTTTTACAGCGATACGGTATAAAATACTATGATGGGCCCAGAGTCATTTTATCTTCGCTCATTAGGTCCACCGGTCAACTGGGGACTTGATATTTTTTCTACTCGTAATTGGTCGACCGGATCGCCGGGCGATCACGCACTTTTGCTCTACAATGTACTAAAAAAAGAGTGGTCGATCTTTCCTTACTAGGGACTTGATCGGTTATAAGGGTATTAACAACCGATTGATCGCAAAAGATGAGAATCTTGGTTCTCTTCAAAAAGAGGACTGCTCGATCAATTTATGATTTGAGCCATAACATACAAGGCAAGTGCATATTGGGCATTGCAAGTTTTTCATTACAAATGGAGATATAAGGTAGCAAGCATTACTTAAGAGCATTTCACGGCATGCCTAGATACGAGACTATATATTACTGGTCACTACAAAGTCCTATGGCGCTTGGGGGCAAGGCTAGTAAACCCCATTTGCTAGAACATCGGGGGTGAAGCCAAGAAGCTCGTCAAAGGACTGCCGACAAGCGATCCTTTACCAAGCGCCTTGGGTACAACCGCCCGGTGTCCTATGGAGCGTCCTCCGCCGACCTTCTATGCGGTCACCTCCTGCGCTATGGCGTCGACGGCGTCGGCGAAGTCTTGGATAAGATGTTCCAGTCGGCGACGCGTTCGCCTTCCGGGAGGCCGACGAGGTCTCGGAGCTGCGCTGCGGGCCGGTGGCCGAGCCACGGCCGGTGCGAAGCCGCCCCCCGGGCGCACACCACGGGACACCATTTCCCCGGATGCGCCGGGCGCGTTCTCCATTTGCTCTGGGAGAGAGTCACCGGCCAGCTCCCACCCGGTCGGCGACAGCTCTACCACCGGGAGCACCGCTTTGGAGCTCCCTCTTCCGGTTCGGCCACCGTAGCAGTCGGCGGCCTCACAGTTTAGCGGGCCGCTTGCGCCTCTGCCTCGGTGACCTCCGGCGCCGTCATTACGGCGCTTCGCCCGTCCGCGGAGGTCGGCCATCAGCAGCCGTCCGTGTCATCATCCCGTGGCGCCCCCGCTGCTCCCTTCTCCGGGTTCTTCGGCGGTGAGGAGGGCCGCGGCTTGGGCACCGAAGTGGGGCTGCGCAAATTCGAGAGAAGGCGTCGAGTATCTTCTCCAACAAAAGTGATTTCTGACACAATCACGATACCTACCCGTCGTTGCGGCGTCGCCGCCACTGTGCTCGGCGGAGCTCTCCGTCGCTCCCCGACTCCATTTTCCCGAAGCGAGTGGTAGAGGGTTGGTGGAAAGCGAAGATTGGAACTAGGGTTTGCTCGGGGAAGATTGATTTTCTCCCCCGCCCGTATTTATAGGCGTATAGTATAGGGAGGCGAGCGGTGAGCCGACGAGGGGGTCGGCGTTTCCACTTCATGATAGGCCACTTTCCCACGATGGGGACGGTGCCATCATTACTCCCACGACCCGAAGCCGAACAGACCGCAAAAGCATGGTAACCCGTACCGTTACTCGGTTCTCGCGTCGGGCATCTCTTTTTACGTCCTCCGAGACGAAGGATATTTCGATTATGCCATTGAGCCTCTAGATGGGTGTATACGGCCCATTTAGTTATATTCTTGGACTTAGTATTTTTTGAGCAAAGACGGTTATTACGTCTTTTCTCGGAAAGATGGGTTTCACGAAGACCATTCTCGAAGTCCGGCCCGGCACAAGGGCGAAGGATGAAGAAGTTTATCGATAAGCTTGCCACAACATGACTTTCATCTTCTACCAACCTTGGGACTACGTGGGCCCACGTCACTTCAGCGATGGATCGGGCCTATTTTCGTCTCTATCTTTGGAAGTTACAAGCATGTATCGCTTTTTCTCGAACGTGATTTTTTTCGCAAATCAACCAATGATATCTAATATCATGTGCTCTCTTTGTGGGCCCACGTCCACTTTGGACTTGAGCTGCTTTTTTTCTTTCCTTTTCTAGAGCAACATGCATCTTTCGATTGAAAGGGAGTCGTGGTGGAATGGAGGTCGACCTTTTCCTCTCGAACCGGTCGGTGTTTCTTCGAGCTGGTCGGTGCTTCTTCAAACTGGTCGGTTGATTTATTGCAAGCTTTTCCGGAGGAGTTGCTGATCAGAGTTGGTCGACGAAGAAGAAGACGATGCTGTTCCTCAAGATCCATGGTGCTCGGGGACTAGCTGTGGGGGTTTAGCCCCCTATACCCTCACGGTAGGTCCTTAGCCTCGACTCACAAGGCGGCCCAGCCCGCAGGAACAAGCCCGATCAGCCTTTTTGGCCTGGTCGGAGTCCTAGGCGGACAATCGGAGTTACTTGTCATACAAGGAACTAGTCGGTTAGAAAACCAATTGTACTTCAATTAGGACACAATTGGCTTGTAACCAACCACCTCGGGATCTTAGGATCTGTAACCTTGCCCCCCCGGACTATATAAGGCGGGCAAGGACCCCCCACCTAGACATCTGATCAAAGCTTTTTGCAATAACAGAAGAGCAGGACATAGGGTATTACGTATCAGGCGGCCCGAACCTGGGTAAACCGTGTGTCTTTGTTCTTCTGTTCCCATCTCCCCCTGTGTTCCATCGCGTGCCTCCACATAAATCATCGCCATTGGTATACCCGTGGTAGAGCTATCGCCGATATCTCGTCGATAAAAACTTCTTCTCCAATAGATTAATGTTGTTCTTTCCTGTAAAATGTTAATGGATACATATCCGAGGGAATAACAAGATTGGAATACGGGTTTTGTTGCCATACTTTTCTTTTGTGATTTTCTTCTATGCTAATCAAGATGATATATGGTTTAAGATTATTTAGCATAAATTGTGTCTATCGTGTTTTATGTTGTTGTTGCAATCTAGCATGGTTTAAGGCAAAGATAACTTATAACAAAAGATAAATAAATAAATATTAATACTCACAATTTGGACTTCTTGTGCAAAGTTATCATCCGCCTTGATTAATCCCCCAGTGTGAACTTATCTCTTGATTTCTCAGATTTAATTTAGAATTTTCTTGCAGGGGTTAGTCCGACAAAATATCCAAAGTATCCACTACAACATACTATCGGCTCAAAAATCAACCTAGACACCACGTCTAATTTAATTTAGAAAGGTATTTTTAATCGAGCTCGGTTTAAAAGCCTTTTAAAAGAAAAAAACCACCACTCCTAAACTAAGCACCATGCTTCATTTAAGATATTTATGAAAGAACTTCAAAGCCTAAACATATATCATAGCAAATAAAGGTAGCATGAAAATATAGTAGAGATTTATAGAGATAAAAAGAGCATGATCATGGTGAGTTATATATATATATATATATATATAATGCACGTGAGATGAATATATGAAATTGAACAAGTTATGGCTGAAAAAATTTAAACTAAATAGTGTGGATTAAAGTAAACATACAGTGGAATACAAAAATAACTACTCATAAATTTTGAAGTCCATGATCAAGACTTTCTCACCTTTATTTGATCGTACTTACCATGACTCACATGCTGGAATGTGTGAGTGATGCAACATCTTTGTTCCCGTCACTTGAGATATGAATTAAAGTCCTGTGACGTCGACCTCTTTCTCCAAGATTAGATTTGTTATGTTTCTTCTTATTTTGTGGGGGCATGCCGAAAGGTCGTAAACCGGTCATTCATTACCCTGTATAAGATATTAAAGTAGGCAAACAAGGGTAATCCTGCTTGAGCAGGGGTTAATGGTCATCTCGATCACATAATTGAGTATAAGCCTATCAGTGTTCCTTAATTGCCTAACTACCTTTCCCGGCAACGGCGCCAAAAATGCTTGTTGGTATTTCTAACGTCATTACTAATTAACGAGATTAGAAACACATGGTATGAAATTAACTTGTTATTAACAACTAGCCACTTATCTCTCACCCACATCCCTAAGCATGAACTAGGTTGTCATCCCTAAATGTATATGCTAAGGATAAATATAGGTTTATATATATATATATATCAATCAATATGACTAGGCAGAAATATCGATATAAACTAAGAACGGTTCTGCAAGCGGACAGATAATTATACCATTGTAGCATTTTACCTAGGGAGTTCTACCAGGTTGTCGATTTATATTTATACCACTGGGAAGATCTTAGTAGGACTTATAACTACAACTTATACTATTGATGTAAAAGGTAAACCATAACTAGAATCCTACTCATAACAGGGATAAGTCACATGATAAAGATATATGATAAATAATGATCAGTCATCATAAATAGATAAACATCAGAGCTCTTCTAGTCATAGCTAGCCAATGGATAGACTCAGGAATAAATACTAAGGTAATTCAACAACTACATCAATGAATAACTCTAATTAGTGCAATTAAATCTAGCAATCATTGTTAAGTTAATCCTACATCATGATCATATGTAAAGGGGCATCAACTAGGAAGGATATGAAACAGAGTCATTATCCAACTTTGCGACCGTGCCCTGCTAGTCCTAACGCACGGGGAGATGGACTACAGAGGAACCAACGCAGCTGTCACTTGCGCGGACTACCACACGACCCGACACATCAGGGTGCACTCGCAGATAAACAAGATATCTAGACACCGTGTCTACATATTGTCTACCATCTACCCATCGATCACTTGGGTAAACACTATACGAGCAATTACATGAATTCAATAAGATCAAACCAACTATCCTAGACATATAATCAAAGTAGACAATGACTATTGCAATTACGAATATATAAGAGATTAAGAACAATGTTGTCTAAATCATAATATTGAATAAGAGCAAAGTACTAGAACTATACCGAACTCCGCGCTCCAGACAGACGCCAGAGGCTCCAGATCCCGCTGAAGAACTAGAACTCTTCTACTTCTAATCTAACTAGGCTAAAGCTATGAATTAGAGAGGCTCTGATGAACTAGAGAAGGCTCTTGATGGCTTGATCTCCAAATGACTTGATGCCTCTAGGGAGAGGGGTCTACCCCTTTATTTATAGCCCAGTGGGATGAACGTGCGCCGCAGGATCAAACCGACTTAACCAAGGGCCGAGATGACTCCTCATAGGCGGTGGAAGAAGACTCCAGAAGATGGGGGCAAACCCTAACTTTGGGGCGCCGACCGGCGCCAGGGTGGGGCCGGCCGGCCCCACTTAGTAGCCCCTGCGGGTCCTGCTGCTTCGAGTGTCTTCTAGATGCTTCCTGAGCCTGATGACGATGTTTGCCTTCGCGGTTAAGTTTCGTGATAATTATACACTCTAATCCCTCTTTTAAGCTTTTCTAGAATAATCCTTGGAAAATACTGAATATACAAAACTCGTGGAAATTATCAGTTAAAACCCTAGACTAGTGTGTATTCATGTATCCTTTTATATCTAAAGTTCTAATAAAAGTTGACGTTATCCACCGTCAACAATGACAGATGTTGTTTTCGCACGGCAGAAAGGCAAAAACTTAGTTGCTTATGTCGACGACATCATCGTCGTCAGCAAGGCAAAGTCGGATCACATCAAAGACTTGAGAGAAACGTTCGCCAACCTGAAGACCAGTGGCCTCAGGCTCAACCCTGAGAAATGCATCTTCGAAATCAAAAGCGGCAAGATGCTAGGATTCCCGGTATCCACCGGGGACATCGAGGCAAACCCCAAAAAAGCAGCCCTAGCCAACATGCAACCCCCGTGAAATCAAAAACAGGTCCAGTAGCTGATCGGTAGACTCGCAGCATTGAACAGATTCATATCTTGCTCCGCCGAAAGAGGATAACCCTTCTTTAGAATACTCAAGGCATCAGACCTCTTTGTTTGGGGTTCAAAGCAACAGGCAGCCTTCGATGACCTCAAGGCATACCCTGCCAAGCTAACAACACTTTCGACCCCATCTCTGAAAGCAACCCTCCTGCTCTATCCTGCTGCTTCACCAACAGCTGTAAGCACGGTCTTGGTTGAAGAAAAAGAATGCGAGGGCAGACTTTGGTAGTTCCCCAACTATTCATCTCTGAAGCCTTGACTGGAGCGAAGTTAAACTATTCTAAACTTGAAAAGATTGCCTACGCTGTGGTCATGGTGTCAAGGAAGTTAAAGCCATATTTTCAATCACATAAGATTAAGGTCATGTCCGCTCAACCCCTGAAAGCCTTGTTCAAAAACCTAGAAGCAGTAGGAAGAATCGCTAAGTGGGCTACCGAACTCAACAACTTCGTCATCGACTTCGAGCGCCGTTCCGCAATCAAATCTCAGGCACTCGCTGATTTCATTGCGGATTGGACCCCTTCCACCGATGACACCACCATCCAGTTCGAAGAGCCTGTATGGGTTGTGCACTGTGATGGAGCATGGGGCTCATCAGGCGCCGGCATAGCAGCCATGTTATCACCACCATCTAGTTTGAAGCTTCGATACGCAACAAGGCTGAAATTCCTCTCTACCAACAACACAGCAGAGTACAAGGCAGTCCTTTTGGGCCTTCACAAGCTAAGAGCACTTGATATTCGCAGGTGCATCATTAAAATAGATTTGATGGTTGTAACCGGTCAAATCAAAAAGGAGTTCACCGTCAGAGAGCTCGAGTTAACCAAGTACCTCACGGCAGTCGAGCAATGGAAAAGCACTTCATCGGTTTCACCGTTCGCCATATCCTAAAAAGCAAAAACACCGAAGCAGACGAACTGGCAAAGGTAGATGCACAGGGGCTCGAGCTTCCCCCTAATGTCTTCTACCAGATCCTCACCATCCAGTCCATTAAAGATGAGGAAGACAGCCTAAGGACCATACACGCAATCACAAGCGATGATTGGAGAGCCCTAATTTTTGCCTTCATCAATGGATCTTATGAGCCTTCAAGCAAGCAAGAGACAGAATGAATGGTTGCTAGAACAAAGCTCTATTCAATCATCACAGGAGACCTATACAGGTCTAGGGTCATATTGCCAATACTAAAATGCATCAATAGACAAGAGGGAACACAACTGTTGACCGAAATACACTTCAGAGCATGCTGGGCACATAGAGGCCCACTTGAAATAGCCCACAAAGTAGTGAAGCAGGGTTTCTACTGGCCCACAGCAGTCGATGACATGAAAGAATTGGTCCAAAGATGTGAGAACTGCCCAGAAAGCAGCATAGACCAGTGAATCCCACGCACTATCATATGCACTTGGCCTCTCCAAATATGGGGGTAGACATCGTTGGTCCACTTCCAGCAGCCCCAGGGAATGTTTGATTTGCTACAGTCACGCTCGAGTACTTCCCCAAGTGGATTGAGGCCAAGTCATTAGCCAGGATAACTTCTGGGACCCTCATCACCTTCGTCTGGCAAAGAATCATCTGCCGCTTTGGTGTCCCTTCACACATCATAGTTGACAACGGGAAGCAGTTCGACTGTTCTGAGTTTAGAAATTTCTACAAAGAGCTCGCCATCTGCATCTACTTCGCATTGGTTAACCACCCGGAATCCAACAGGGCGGTCGAAAGAGCAAACGGCCTCATCTTCAACTCCATCGCCAAGACCTTGTTCAACGCCAAGAAGGGAAAATGGGCTCAAGAACTAACAACAGCCGTCTAGGGACATAATATTTCACAATCCAGAGCCACAGGCTTTACACCATTCCACCTACTATTTGGTGACTAAGTCATCACCCCAGAAGAACTCAAATTGGGATCCTTTCGGACGCTGGTCGCAGCGAACACCCTCATAAAGTGATACGTGGACCTCAAATCAATGGAAGCAAACAGATTAAAAGTAGCAGCCAATCTCAAAAAAATACCATGCTGAAACTAGAAGCTGGAGAGACAAGAAAGTGCTCCACAAGAACATCAGTCCAGGAGACCTCATGCTCATTCGACATGCGAACAAGCAAGGAAAGCTCCAGTCCTAGTGGTATGGCCCCTTCATCATCGCAAGCAGCCCAAAGCAAGGCATCTTCTGACTTCGCGTCAAAGACAGCTCCAAAACCACCCATACCTAGAACGTGGACAACCTGCGATGTTTCTACCCCTGATCACGTCATGTGCTTCAGTCGCCTTCACGCGTTATTCTCCTATTTATGTAACAGATTGTTTGTAATACTCTTAATCGTCGAAGAAGATGGAAGGCCAAACAAATTACGCTATTTCGCCTGAAAGTATGATTTCAAAACAATCTACTGATCTAGATTCCCTTATCGAACCTTGTTATCCAGAAAAGTTGGGTTACTTTCCCAGCCCTTAGCATAGCAAGCAAAGGTGGCATAATCCCGATTGAAGAACCTTCGCATTCTTGCCGTGGCCTAAGGGCCACATTGCCAGTTGTAAGCTTCGAGCACTTCGAAGCCCACCCGTCTTCGCTGTTCAAATAGGCAGCAAAGCCCGCCGTGATTTTGAGCACTTCGAGCAAATACTGCGAATAATACCCAAGGGTATACAACGCGAAAAGCTAGCGAGAGCCAAGCGCGGTAAACCGTGAAACCCCAGCCATAGTACAACAGCTTAAAAGTTGTCGCAAACCAAGTACAGCTATTTAAAAAATGTATCTGTGCTGTAAAGAAGCTTATTCATATCCTGATCTCGCCAATCTACCACACCAACCACAAGTAAATGCAACTTTAGGCAGCAATGCCACTATTTATACAACCGCCTAGAACCCTTTCCTCAAATAGCAAAGCCACCAGATGAGGAGGGAGCATAGCCATCTAGAGAGTAGGAGTAGGAGGCCTCAGGAAAGAATGCCCCAAATGGGCGAACAATAGTTCGCCGTAAAGTAGTAGCAAAGCTGCAGGCTGAGAAAGAATCGCCAGCCAGCGGCGATGAGTATGCTCTGCTCTGGAGCATCTCGCGCACTCACATTGCATCAAAGCTAGAAGCTACGCTGGTGTTCATGCCGCCATGCATTCTATTCCTGTAGCGCAAAAAAGAGGGAGCAGAAGGAAGGATACCAATTGCACACCTAGCAGACCCTCATCCAGAAGGAAAGACACCGATTGCACACCTCACTGACCATTGCTTGCAAGGAAGAGCACCAACTGCGCTTCTCACTAGACATGGTCTAGATCTTTCGTGTCATATTGGGTGATATTGTAACTATCTTTAGGATCAAAGGGGCTGCTCTGTTCTCTTCATCGAAAGCATTCTCGCATATAGCGTCGATAAAATGTAATAGCCTAAGGGGCCGTCCTCTGTTCGCTTCATCGAAAGCGTTTTCGCCTATCCCCTTAGGACCAGTGTGGGGGGATGGCACCTTTCTAACTAGAAATAGCCTGAGGGGCTACTCTCTGTTCGCTTCTTCAAAAGCGTTTTCGCCTATCCCCTTAGGACTAGAGTGGGGGATGGTGCCTTTTAACTAGAAATATCCTGAGGGTCTACTCTCTGTTTGCTTCTTCAAAAGCGTTTTCGCTTATCCCCTTAGGACTAAAGTGGAGGGATGGTGCCTTTTTAATTAGAAATAGCCTGAGGGGCTACTCTCTGTTTGCTTCTTGAAAAGTGTTTTTTGCCTATTGTTGGCAATTCTTAACGTCACTACCAAAGGTAGAGATAAATCCCTATCCCCAGCAATGGCACTAGAAATGCTTGTTGGCAATTTTTAACGTCACTACCAAAGGTAGAGGTAAATCCCTATCCCTGGCAACGGTGCCAAAAATGCTTATTGGTAATTCTTAACGTCTAGTGGATAATTCCGCAAGCGCACAGAAAGTACCGATGTAGCACTTCACTCGGTGAGTACTAAGTATCGTATTTATTTCCATAGGGAAGCTACTACAGTAAGACACTAATGATTTCTATTTGATATAAGCTATGAGCGACACTGATTCTTGATAAAGGTAAAATAGTATTATGGATGCTAAACTATTCTACAGAAGTAAAGATAGATACAGGCTATGTAGATAGTGGGAGATCATAGAGCAATTGTGAGATAGTCAAGAGCAATTGTGAGATAGTCAAATATATTCCTATTAGGCTTATCAATTATAACAAGTTTAGTAAGAAACCACTTTATCACTTCAGGGCATACCCGGGCCGGATTCAATCTAGACTCGGAATACAAAAGGAGACCCTATGAACTAACCCTAATGTGGTGAAATACAAAGGATGAACAAGGCTGTCACCACCTGCAACCTACCATAGCTATCCGGAGGGTTAGACACAATCCAAGGTAACCTATAGTCTAAGTACCACACTTACACTATATGATTAATACTCTACCCTCGTGCTAAGATCAGAGCACCAACTAGTGGCAAAGAACCCGTGGTAGAGTAATTACTACTAGAACAAGTATGAATGATAACACCACTCAACAATACTAAGACTAGGAACTAGATTAAAGTAATGCTAAAGTGTAAAGGAAATATATTACAAATAAAGTATCTCACAAGAGAGGAATTACAAGAGCTATACCAGAGACTTTCAAAGACTCCTCCTAGCTAGCTCCTAGCTCTTCACTCTCACTCTCACTCTCACTCCACTACTACTACTACTCTGGATGGAAGTAGTAAGTAAGTGGCTAATGTATCTTCTACTTCTCTACTTCATGCTTACAACTGAGGCGAGCACTACTATTTATAGCACTAATGGGCAGTGCGTGTTCTTGTAGGTGAAGATGGGCGGCAGAGGCGGTTTGGGGGCATCGGCCGACCTAAGGGGAGATCAGCCGACCCTCCGATGGACCGCCTCTGCATTGTAGGGTGCTGGATCATCCTCCATGGTGGTTGTGGAGGCTCCAAGGAAGTGGTTGCAGTCGATGGAGTCCTGTCATGTGTCCAAATGGCTCCCCCAATCCAAGTGAAGTGGGAGAGTGACCATTTGATCAAACGGACACGCAACCGATGGCGGAGAGCGCTCCTGGATGTGTTTCCTGTCTGGCCACATGGATTGGTGATGTGGAGGGCTAGGTGGCACATCGGCCGACTTGTGGTGGGGCTGGCCGACCCTACCAAGTGGCCAAAGTGGGCCCTCTTTGCTTGGTTGGCTTCCAAACATGTCCTTTCCTGCCATTTCTTAAATTATACCTACATTCAAATAGAACTCATGTACAAGTGGAATCCCATTAGTAGTAAACCGCTTTCGTACACTTCATTTCATGTTTTTAATCATTTCGTTGCATTGTTGACGGGTAAAATGCGTACTTAGTGACCATCAACAAGCTCCCACAAGCTTGCCTCTTGCTCGTCCCTGAGCAAGTCAAACTTAGCTTTGATAAAAACCTCTTGCTTCTTTTCTCATAAATGAACCAACTTTAGAATTTGAATAATACTAGTATAGAAACTCCTCACCATTTACCTTAGTCCATGGGGCTTATTACCTTCACCTCACTTAAGTGTTGAACCTAGACTGGCTAGATAGAGAGTGTCAGGGCCCAAACAATCGGCCTGTCAAGCCCCCGGTTAAGCAATCGCCACCACCGTCATTAGCGCCCCGGCTCGGCCCATCGAAGGACCAAGTGCTGCGGGCCCTTGCCTTGATCTGCGTCAGAAGAACCCGCGGGCCAAGGCGGAAGGCCCACAAATAGACCACACCGCACGACTCCGGGTGGAGGGGTCGGAGCTACGATCCCTGGGACACGCGGCTCGCACGACCCCCCGACCAAACGGAAGGACCTCCGCAACTACGAGCCCGGGGCCATGGCTCGCACGAACCCCCCCGTCGCCTTCACCCAGAAGCAACCCCAGGCTTGCGCCACAAGCCTGGGCGACGGCGCTATGGTCAAGATTCCCACGCGATGGGTCAACCCACGTCCACTCCATCTGTGCCTCGCACAGGGCGTGGATGGGTGCCTTTGACCCCACTGTTAGCCAGTGCAGGGCATGGAACGCCATCTGACCGCATGTCGACAAAATATCGGCGGCAGTCTACCACGGGTATACTGACGGTAGTAATTTATGGTGGAGGCACGCAATTAGACTACAAGCGAGATAGAACAGGAAGAACAGCACACACGGTTTACCCAGGTTCGGGCCGCCTGATGCGTAATACCCTACGTCCTGCTCTTCTGCTATTGAAAAAGTTATTTTTTTGAAGGGGGTCCCTGCCCGCCTTATATAGTCTGGGGGGCAGGGTTACAGATCCTAAAATCCCGAGTTGGTCGGTTACAAACAAACCGTATCTAGGTAGAGTACAATTGGTTTCCTAACCGACTAGCTGCCTTGTATGACGAGTAATTATAATTGTCTGCCTGGGACTCCGACCAGGCCAGAAAGGCCGATCGGTCTTGGTCTTGTGGGTTGGGCCGCCCTGTCTGCGAAGGCCAAAGGCCAGCCGTGAGGGTATAGGGGTCTAAACCCCCACAGCTAGTCCCCGAGCACCATGAATCTTGAGGAACAACACCATCTTGACACGTACCGACCAGTCCAGGTAGTATCCTTACACTTGCTGAAGCTCAAAGTCAACCCGCTGACCAGTCCGGGTTGCAGCCTTGCACTGCTAAAGCTCATAGTCGACTTGCCGACCAGTTCAGTGAAGAGTCGACCAGTTCGACATAGAGCTAACCAGTCTGAAGAGAAAATCGACCTCGGAAATAATTCAGTGTAAGCCTTGTCGAAAGATGCATGTTGCTCAAAAAAGAAAAAAACGGCTCATGTCTAGTGACGTGGGCCCATAGTAGCACATGATATCAGATATCATTGATTTAATTGAAAAAACTGACTTCTAGAAAAGCCACATATTCGGTAGGGGTCGGAACCCACGTTAGGAACAGGCCCAGTCACTGCTGAAGTGACGTGGGCCCACGTAGTCCCCAAGGTTGTTAGAAGATGAAAATCATGTTGTAGCAAGCTTTTTGAAAAAACTTGATAATCTCCCAGAAGAAAAACACCGCTTTTCAGAAAAGAGTGCAACTCTGCAAAAAATCGGAACAACTAAAAACTACAAACCATACTAAATGGGCCGGATACCCAGCGAACGGCCCAGTTAACCGTCCGCCGTCTCAGAGGGGCAAAAAAGACCATCCTGGCACGGAGGCCGAGAAATTTGTACTGGAGAACGTGCCACGGCGATTCGCCTTCGGTCATGGCCGCAATGATGACACTTTCCAATCATGGGGAAAGCGATCCGTCGTGAAGTGCAGCGGTTCCCACTCGCCGGCTCATCTTCCTCACGACTGCTTATAAATAGAAGGTGCGGTGGTGAGGAAAAGCACTCTGCTCCTATAGAAACCCTAGCCGGTGTCTTAGTTCTCCTCCTTCAATCTTCTCTCCTACTCTCTTCATAGCGGCAAATGGATCACGGCAAGCGGCCAGCGGGAGAGCTTCGCCGAGCGGTCCCTTCCACCAGCGCCGCCAGAAATCTCGGGAGTAGCGGCCGTGTTATCAGTAGTCGCATGTTTTGGGGAGAAATCGAACTCCAATCTGACTTGATTTGTTGATTGCAGGGTACTGGCCATCGATGCAGCCAACCCGTTGCCGCTCCCCGCTGTGGAGGAGGCCGGCGAAGGAAGTGCCGGTGGACGGCATGCTATGGTGACCGGGACAGTCGCCATGGCCGAAGCTTTCGGAGCGGCTCGGCGCCCGTTATGGCGGTGGCTGAATCCGCCGAGGCAGAGGCGCAAAGACGCCCGCGCCAACCAAGAGGCCGCCGACCTCATAGTAGCCCACCGGGAGGAAGAACTCCAGGCGATCCTCCCGGCGGCAGAGGCCGTCGTCGACCTTGTTGGTGCTGTGGGGGAGTCGCTCCAGGAGCAACTGGGAGACACTCCCGGCCGCATCCAGAGGCGGTGACTCGCGGGCTTGCGCCGTGGGGCGTCATCCGCGCTGGCCGTCGCCCCGCCGTTCGGGGGTGGAGCTCGGGGGCTCGCCGGCCTTCGGAAGGCGGCGGGTCGCCGACACTGGAGCATCTTATCCAGGACTTCGGTGATGCCGCGGACGCCATAGCGGAGGAGGTGACGGCCGGATGATGTCATCAACGACGCGCCATAGGACTCTGGCGGGCGTCGGCTGTGCCCGTCGGCGGACGCTTGGTAGAGGACTGCTTTTTGCAGTTCCATAGGTTTACTGGTCCTTGATCAGAAGGTTCTAGATCAGGATCCATGGAAAACTCGCCAGGCGTCATAGCTTTTGTAAAAATGCCGTAGGCAAAGTAGTTTGTAACTAGGTTCTAGATGATCTAATCTTATGTTGAAAACAATGCGCTCGACGCCGTCGATGTTTTTGTTGAATCTCATGTCAGACTCATTCAAAATGCTACTCTTCAGCTTTTGGTCACGGACTGAGCGAATCGATTGGTAGACAAAAGCATCGAATTAACCCAGCCCCCAGACTGATCCGGGATATGTGCCCAGTCCCCAGACTGATCTTGGGTGACCAGGACTTAGGAATACACAGCTCGGCTGTGTACCCAGTCCCCAGACTGATCTGGTCGACCAGGGCTTAGGAATACATAGCTCGGCTATATGCCCAGTCCCCAGATTGATCTGGTCGACTGGGGCCACATATACATATATATAAATATGTATGGCTTCTGTAAAAGCCCTCAATCCCTAGTCTGACTGGTGGACCAGATTGACTCTGTAGTCAACTTGTGGGCCTAGTCCCCAGTAAGACTAGCGCACCATGACTTTAGTAACTGGCTCACCGTAACGTATAGGAAAAAATAACTGAGTAAAGATAACTCGGCCCAAAAAAGCCCAGTTAAAAATTAGGGTAAAAGAATGTCAAATGATGGTCTCGGGAGAGTCAATGGGCCATCCGGATGGTATAAATAGCCCGTCGGCCGCTGCCTCCTTTTCCACACTCAACAATCGTTACCATCTCTACCGCTTTCTTCTCCTCAATCTCTGGCGCACGGCCTAGGTTGCCTGCTCTGCCGCCTCCCACCACCATCCATTTTGAGCGATGGTGAAGAAGATGACGAAGGCAGAGTCCACGCGCAAGAAGCTGATGGAGGCTCAGTGGGAGAAATCCCAAACGACACCAGAATCGTTGGGGACAATGGCGAAAGGTGGTTTGTTACCAGCACCTGAGCTAGTAGTTTGGAGAGCGCCGGCGGCAGGTGAACGCTATCCCAACCCTCAGCCGGATGAGATTGTGGTTTTTGAAGACTATTTCATGAGGGGATTAGGGATTCTAGTGCACAACTTTTTGAGGGATTTGTGTATCTTTTGGGGAATTTCGATTTGCAATCTGCCCCCGAATTCTATCTTGACGCTAGCAATCTTCGTGACGTATTGTGAGTGCTACCTGGGAATAGCACCACATTTCAATTTGTTCCGCCACCTGTATGTTTTAAAGAAGAAGGGTGAAGGATCCGAGGGCTCTTAGGTGGCCGGTGGGTGCTACATTACCCTGAGGGAAGGTGTGAAGTCCAATTGGATGGTCATTGGGCACACCTCGAGCACCAAGAACTGGATGAGGCGCTGGTTTTACATTAACCAGAATTTAGAGGGTCGACCAGTTCCTTGTGATGTCACCCAAATCCCGCGACCAAATGCTCGGTGGTCAGAAAGGCCAGATGCCAATGACATGGTACAAGTTGAAGAGCTGCTATCCCTAATGGATTTCAGCAAGATTGACGGCATTGTTGTTGCCAGCCAGTTCGTTGTCCACCATATCCAGCCCCTGAAGGAAAGATTCAACTTCATGTTTGAGTACCAGGGGCATAAGGACCCGTCAAGGGAGAACAAGGACAACTTGGATGATGAAGAGATAGTGAGTCGTCTGTCCAAGATGTTTGAGAGCTTTGCCAAATACCGGTACCCAGAAGACGGAGTCAAGCCATTTACTCTGAAGAATCCACCCCCTCCGGTATGTGAAGTATAATTGTGACGTATTATTTCACTAGTTTAGCTGGTTTTCGCAAATAATCATGTCTTGTAATTTGCTATAGCAATATCTTGGACAGGATCGTCAGGCATTTGTGTCGCTCGTGCCCGTGGAAGAGTGGCCTACTGGCGAAGCAATTGATGGCCAGCAGAAGAAGACCAAGCCGTCTGGGGTGGTCGATCATGGTGGTGTTGACATTTCTAACGTCGCTACTAGAAATAGAGGTAAATCCCTATCCCCGGCAACGACGCCAAAAATGCTTGTTGGTATTTCTTATGCACAATTAAATTATAAAGGATTCCGCAAGCGCACAGAAAACCATTGTAGCATTTTACCGGGAGTATTCTAGGTATCGTTATTTATATTTTACTACTGGAAAACATTGGTTAAAGACATTAATAGTTCACCATCATGTATCTACTAACTTAATACACCAACTAGACTAAAGTAGGGGGTAAATGATAGGTGATAGGAATTATGTATATATGACACACACAAGAGAATTCTATGATAAATAAGTAGATAGCTAAAGTGAGACGACAACGGGAGAGTTCAAGGTTCCTGAATACTTCTCTATTACTTTGTTTCTATATAACTAATTCATGGTAGATAAAGCAATCACACAATAGCACTTTGGAGCAACAGTACCTATCCAACTCTCGAACAAGACTGGGAAGAAGGTAGCTGGGTAAGGCTGCCAAAAGCTATACGAAACACCAACTCCGACGTGGTGGAATACGAAGACCAACAAAGCTGTCACCTCTGAAGGCTACCACAACTAACCGTAAGAGATGGGCGCAACCTCAGGTAAACCCTAGCCTAGACACCACGTCTACGCTAAAGAATACTACTCTAGTCACGATCTATAACTAGAGCACCTAATACAGGCGAAGATCCTATGCTAAAGTATAACAACTATACTAACCAATCAAATGTAATGCATAAAAGTAAATAGAGAAGATAAAATATATTAAAGCATAAGTCTTACAAGAATAAATACAAAGAAATACCAAAACTCTGAGGACTCCTCTGGAACCCGGGCGTAGCGCCGCTCTCCCTAACTCTCAACTAGAACTACTACATTGGAAAGTCTAGCCCTAATTCTCTAGAGATGAGAGGTCATCCATTCGAGGGACGCCTCTACATCTCCATAATAATGTGGTGCCCTTAGGGAGGGGGTCTTCCTCTTTATTTATAGTCTAGAAAAGCCTCCACCTCTTCTAGACAGGCGATGTGGGACTAATTCGACTTCGGCAGCGGTGGAGATACAAACCCTAAGGCGGTAGGAGGCCCTCCGTCGAAGCGGGCCCCGAATGGGCTCTGTGGAGCGCCAGCCGGCCCTGGGGTGGGGCCGGGCAGCCCCACCCTGTAGCAGGTGGGCCCCACCTTCGGTACGTCATCTTCTGGTGCCTTCTAGAGTCTTCTAGTGTTGGTTTCGGTGTAGAATTGATATCTTTTGACTCCAAACTCCGAATATAGCAAATGATATGTCCGTTTCGATCGTCTCGATGAGCCCGTCGCAATGGTGTAGTCTAATTCATCATTTAAGATACTTTTATTCTATGCAAAATTGGATATACCTGCAAAACAACCGAGAACAACACAACTCGTGGAACTCGTTAGAATCAAACCCTACAACTATGCTTTATGGTTGATATCATGTTATATTAAGCAATAGTTGATGGTATAAAATAGGCGTTAAGGACCGTCAACAAGTTCCCTCAATCTTACCCTTTGCTAGTCCCTTAGCAAAGCGTAACTACTAAACTTGGATAAGGAGTTACTACAATGCTTTCACTCCTCAAAAGTACACATGCTTTCAAACTGAAATTCTCCTTTGAATTAGATAAAACTGCTCTAACTTTCAAACTTACCCATTTTACCATTAACTATGGAGCTTTTCAACTTTCACATGGGTCTTGAGTAATTGAAAGATAGAACAATCAAGTTAAGCACTATGTCTTAAATTCTTCACGCAACCAATATTCTGGAGTTCTTGCATGTTTTCAAAATAAAACTCAGAGCTTAATTGTATGACACCCTCAAATCTCTTATTATATGTGATATTTGTGGATCTCACTGAGGCATTTATGTTGTCATGCCCTCCTACAACTAATTATTATAGTGGAGATCATAGGAGTGGCATTAAACAAGGACGAGCATACTTGCAATTCATATATTGTAAAGTCAAACAATGCATCTCAAAGAGAGTCAAGTCATACAATCAAACCAAGGTGTGCATGTGTATGGAATATGGTGGATTGGTGATTATATGGTGGCTAATCCTAATTCTACTTATGCTCTTTGAAAATAAATCTCTCTTTCTTGGACTTAGAACTTCCATAGGAAAACATGGGCTATCTTTATTCTTTTTTTCTTCTCTCTCTTTTTTTTTTTTTTTTTTTTTTTTTTTATTCAGGGAGGCGAGAATCTAAATACCAACTATTGGACACTTGTCCATTTTTACTCCCTCTTTTTTTCTTCTTTTTTTTTAATACCTTTTATTTTGCATAGCCACATGCATCCTTTGAATACAATAAATGATTGGTTGGTTGTTTACTCCCAGTGTAGGAGAAAAATATTTTTAAGGTAGATCTGGATAAAAGTGGAAAATGATTGCGCTTACTCCCAGAGTAGGAGCAATGCATATGTAGGTGGAGTGTGTAAGTGATCTTGATTAAAAAAGCATGACAAGGCTCTCATAAGGTATACAACAAAGGTTGATGAACTCAATGCAAAGCAAGCAAAGCATGAATGAGCAAAGGTTTTCCTAATCTAAATGTATATCATGTATGGCTTTGGTAGGAATTCAAACTTTGTCATACAAGAGCTCATCATGTAAGATTTTTAGAGTTTTCAGAAGATAAATCTCCAGAACTTAGTATCGCTAGGAATAAGATAAATAGCAGCATGGACTTTCTCATATCATATCCCTCAATCACCTAGACTTAGCTTAAGCATATGCCTCCACAAGTTTCAGGTTCAGAGTAAATTCTTATATCAAAACAGTCATATCCAAAACTCAGGAGAATTTAAGGTTGAAAACTAGGCACGTGAAAGAAATTACGACAGAGCAACTATTCATCATCTCCAAGACAGAATTTTATTGTTCTTCAGTTTTTATTTGACTCTTAATAAACTAGACAAAATTATAAACACACTCTATGATCACACCTTAATACATAATCAAACTATCTTTATTTGGTTTTAATGATCATTCATCATTTTATTTATTTTAGACCAATGGAATCATAAAAGACTCTATAGACGTGGACCTTCATGTGCCCACATATTTTTGGTATTTTATAACTATAAGATAGACTCGATAATCACATAGGTATACTTATCTGATAACTAGGGGATGCTCTCCCCCAAGCTAGATATTGTCGTAGTTGAGCATTGAAGCTGAGTGGTCCTCACAGAGGAGCTCGTGTTTGTAAGAGCAAGTGTTGCCACGAATACTTCAATCTCATCACCCAACAAGTTACTTCCTTCACACAGAGGTCAGCTGTGTGTCGGAGAGATGTGCTTCGAGTGATGAAGATAAAGATTCCTGGGTGAGCTAGCTCTTGGAGTCATCCTGCAGAAAGCTCTCACAAAACACCAAAACTCGTGGAACGGTATTAGGATAAAACGTTAGTGGTTAGCCATTTTTAGAGGATTGGGTGTTGTGGAGGTTTCAAAGTATGTTTAGGATAACAGTATTACAGCAGGATGCTCAATTAATATTTTTAGATTTTATAGGTTTATATGCAGAAAGTACAAATGCATAATTTGTATTTTTATTTTGTAGGCCACCGCAGTGAGAACTCCTATAACTTTTACGCTACAAGGGTTTCATATGGGGCTCCCTTTTTTTTAAGATGCATGAATGCAACCTGATGCATATCTATTTATTTTTATTATTTCCTATGTAATACTAATGTAGAAAAGTAAATGTGGTTAAGAGAAAATAAAACATGCAATGTTCAAAGTAAATATGAATAACTACCGATGTTACCTCACGGCGAGGGTTCGATGTTTTGAGTCCTTCGAACTGGACTCCTCCTTGCAGTAGTTCATTGATCGAGTACTTCGGTTTGCTTCTAAGGATGAGGATTGAGGTGGTGTCTCCACTAGTGGCGTTTCCAATGGTGGTGCCACCTTTTTCCTTTTTTTTTGTTAGCATCTCAAAGCTAATCTTATGTGCATCCTTGTTACTAGTTTAGAATTCCCACTTGTAGAATTTAGGGAATCTTCCCACACTTTGCTTGATGCGTGTTCTACTCATAAAGACAAGGTAGAGATCAAGTGCATAGGCTCTTATTGGTGGAAAAACACCAATAGAACCAAAAATTTATTCATTCTCTAACCTTAGGCACAATAGGATTGATGTCTATTCACATTGTGCATTTATATCTTGGGTGAGAATATCAAAAGTATAAATATAGCATTTAAGCTTATGAGATAAAGGAGTGGAGTTACTTAACCTATGGAAGGATTGTTCATCTTTATAAATTATCAAGATTAGCAAGATGACTATCATCTTCTAAAATAAGATATATCATATTTGAGCTCATTTGGTTAAGATTGAGATCAAGAGAATAGTGCTATGGTGTGTACTTTAAGCTCAAGAGGAAATAATGATCACTTACCTTTAAAGATATTACCTTTATTCTTTGGAGCGTGATGGCACCATGTGGTAAAGGGTAGTTGAACTTCAATGGTCTTTTCCTTCCTTGCATCTTGAGTTGTTTCTTAGCATCTTGTCGCATATGTTATACTCCTTTCTCACTCTTCTAGACTTTTGTCTCTCTCATTATTTCTTCTCTCGCAAGGGATTAGTAGACAACACATACCCGAAGGAATATACTATTTATTTAAAGTATGGATAGTGTTTGCCAAATAGTTAAAGATTAATTTGTAGCCCATATTTAAATGATTCACCATTATTTCAAATTTTTCAAATAAGGTTAAGGAGAAGATATAATTTTAAAGAATACTTCTAACCTTGATTTGATTCTATGAAGTCTCCTAATATGATTTGAATATTTTTATACAGGAGCGGATAGTCCATATATACAACCACATTCTTATACAAATATGCTTTGATGTTATAGTGTTTAAGTAATATTCTAAAGCATACTTATAATAGGCTAAGGAAGTTCAAAAGACTAAAGATATTTATTCAAATAGAACCAAGAATATGTAGGTGAACCAGAGAATTTTATTTATTTTTTGTAAATTAAGCATAAGGTATGGATAACCAAGACAATTAACAATGTGGTATAAGATGTCGAATATAATTTAAAGTTGCATGAAGTTTGGATAAATTCACCTTATGTCTTACATGGTGATTGGTCCACTATCATGGTGAAGTGTAGAAGGTGTTGAAGTGTTCTTACATTGATTTCTTTTCATCTTAGTCTTTTCTATACACTTGTTCTCCTTTCTTTTTGAACCATGATAAGATATTTATTCTTTTTCTCCTGCATAAACGTTAGTGGACACATACCCGAGGGATTGCAACAAGTTTAGAATGGGGGTTATGGTCCATATAATTCATGCGAATTTTATCTATGCTAATGAAAGGATAGACTTTTAGGATTACCTTAGCATAGATTTCTTTTAACAAATTTTGTTGATAGCTGCACTTTTATATGGTTCAAGGCAAAGGTAACTTGCAACAAAGGATTAAATATATAAACTTTGATACTTACAGTTCTTCCATGGAGAATGAGCTGTGTCTTCCCTTTGTGCAAAGTTATTGGACATCGTCACATGCCTTGATTCATCTCTAATGTGAGTTCATCTCTTGACTTACCCGAATTGAATTTGGAAATTTCTAGCAGGGGTTAGTCTAACAAGATATCCATTGCCTACTAAAACATACTTTAAGTTTAAAAATCAACCTAGACACCACGTCTAATTTGATTTAGGAAAGCATTTTAACCTAAGCACCACGCTTAATTTAAAAGCTTTTTAGAAGTAGACTCAACACACCTTATGATTCAAAAACCAAACTAGACACCATGTCTAATATAATTTAAGAAGGCGGTTTAAACCAAGCACCATGCTTAATTTAAAAGGTGTATGAAAATACTTCAAAACCTAAGCATACAATAGCAAACAAAGATAGCATAAAAGCACTTAGAGGTTTACTCAAATAGAGATAAAAGCATGATCATGTATGGTGAGAATATATATATATATATATATATATATATATATATATATATATATATATATATATATATATATATTTTTTTTTTAGATAGAGATGAAAGTGATATGCATATGTGCAAGGAACCGAACATGCCGTGGATTTGATATGAGATGGGGTATATGCATGGATTATTCAAAGTACACATGCAGTGGAATGCAACAGGATAACTACTCATCAAATTTAAAGCATATGAGCAAGACTTTCTCACCATTCTTAATCATAACTATCATGACTCACGGTGAGTTGTGCGGCGTCTTTATTCGTCACATATGATGAACTTTGACGTCTTGTGACGATGATTTTTTCTCCAATCTACACATGGTTAGTGAAATATATATAAACGTTTATACATACCTGTGAGATGGCAGGGCTTCATTGTTGATGGATCATATATGTTTAGGTACCCTGAGTTCTTCAGTATCTCCTATATCTTGTTCTTGTGGAATTTCGCTTGAGAAAATTGAAACGATTGATATTCTCGCTTATTCCACAACTCAACAAAACAGAGGGTAATCCTACTAAAGCTAGCGACATACTAGATTAGCAGATATCAAGATCAATATCAAAATCTCTACGCCAATTGTTTCCCCGGCAACGGCGCCAAAAATGTTTGTTGACATTTCTAACGTCGCTACTAGAAATAGAGGTAAATCCCTATCCCCGACAACGGCGCCAAAAAATGCTTGTTGGTATTTCTTATGCACAATTAAATTATAAAGGATTTCAAGCGCATGAGAAAACCATTGTAGCATTTTACCGGGAGTATTCCAGGTATCGTTATTTATATTTTACTACTGGGAAACATTGGTTAAAAACATTGATAGTTCACCATCATGTATCTACTAACTTAATACACCAACTAGACTAAAGTAGGGGGTAAATGATAGATGATAGGAATTATGTATATATGACACACACATGGGAGAATTCTATGATAAATAAGTAGATAGCTAAAGTGAGACGACAACGGGAGAGTTCAAGATTCTGAATACTTCTCTATTACTTTGGTTCTATATAACTAATTCATGGTAGATAAAGCAATCGCACAATAGCACTTTAGAGCAACAGTACCTATCCAACTCTCGAACAAGACTAGGAAGAAGGTAGCTGGGTAAGGCTGCCAAAAGCTCTACGAAACACCAACTCCGACGTGGTGGAATACGAAGACCAACAAAGTCGTCACCTCCGAAGGCTACCACAACTAACCGTAAGAGATGGGCGCAACCTCGGGTAAACCCTAGCCTAGACACCACGTCTACGCTAAAGAATACTACTCTAGTCACGATCTCTAACTAGAGCACCTAATACAAGGCGAAGATCCTATGCTAAAGTATAACAACTATACTAACCAATCAAATGTAATGCATAAAAGTAAATAGAGAAGATAAAATATATTAAAGCATAAGTCTTACAAGAATAAATACAAAGACATACCAAAACTCCGAGGACTCCTCCGAAACCGGGCGTAGCGCCCGCTCTCCCCTAACTCTCAACTAGAACTACTACATTGGAAAGTCTAGCCCTAATTCTCTAGAGATGAGAGGTCATCCATTCGAGGGACACCTCTACATCTCCATAATAATGTGGTGCCCTTAGGGAGGGGGTCTTCCTCTTTATTTATAGTCTAGAAAAGCCTCCACCTCTTCTAGACAGGCGATGTGGGACTAATTCGACTTCGGCAGCGGTGGAGATGCAAACCCTAAGGCGGTAGGAGGCCCTCCATCGAAGCGGGCCCCGAATGGGCTCTGTGGAGCGCCGGCCGGCCCTGGGGTGGGGCCAGGCAGCCCCACCCTGTAGCAGGTGGGCCCCACCTTCGGTATGTCATCTTCTGGTGCCTTCTAGAGTCTTCTAGTGTTGGTTTCGGTGTAGAATTGATATCTTTTGACTCCGAACTCCGAATATAGCAAATGATATGTCCGTTTCGATCGTATCGACGAGCCCGTCGCAATGGTGTAGTCTAATTCATCATTTAAGATACTTTTATTCTATGCAAAATTGGATATACCTGCAAAACAACCGAGAACAACACAACTCGTGGAACTCGTTAGAATCAAACCCTACAACTATGCTTTATGGTTGATATCATGTTATATTAAGCAATAGTTGATGGTATAAAATAGGCATTAAGGACCGTCAACAGGTGGCAAGAACGAAGAAAGTCGTCCGGACGCTCCCGAGAAGCCTTTGAAACGGGAGGCATCTGGGAAGGAGCCAATGCCGCCACCGCCAGAGAAGAAAGCCAAGCCCACCAAGAGCAAAACTGGTGGTAAACTGAGGATTGGTGAAGAGGCGGAGCAGCGACGACGGGCAATTATTGAGAGCTCGGACTCTGAGTTAGAGGACACAGTCCCCCTGAGTCAGAAGTTCGAAGCCAAACGCTCTGAGGAGCAACCGCGCAGACCAACCACCACCTCCAATACTCCACGCCGACAGCCGCGAACCTAGCCACCAACACCACCAAGGACTTCACAATCGACGACCGAGGGTGGTGGAGGGAACAGCCCTCCAAGGGGATCGGAGGTGACTGAGAGGCCGGTGCCCGAGCAGTCGACAATGGGGCAACAGAAAATCCCCACCCCCGATCCTCGACCATCACACTCAGAATCCGGTGGTGGGGGAAATAGGACTGGTGGTCAGGGCGGATCATCCAGCCGCGGAAGAACCGGGCGGTTTAGATGCTTCTTCACGCAGTCCACCAGGTATAACCACTTGTGTTATGAATAGGTTGACTATGTCATGTTAATCATGATCGCCCACCGGTCTTGTAGGCAAGCCAGCACAGAAGAAGGGGGAAGTCCCCCGGCCCAGCAACCGGAAGAGCATACCAAGGTTCCCGAGAACCGGGAAGGAGTGGTTCCAGAGACCGACCACCCTTCTCCATCAAGGGCACCACCATCCCCCCATCGAGAAGACAATGAGGGTGCTCAGGGAGGAGTGGTCGGTCATGTTTCGAGGAGGGGAACAACGTTGACCTTGGTACGTCCACAAGCCAGAACCGGTGCACGTGTCACTCAAGACCCTCCAGAATTAGAAGAGATCACGGGGCATCCTGAGAAACCGAAACGGGTTCCAGGAAAGGTAAGCTTCATAGCCCGTCAGGTAGAAGACGGGGAGTGGCAGGTGTTTGAGTCCAAGGTCGACGCCCCGATCCAGGAGAACATTGAAGCCTCCTTTAAACAACTTCGGGAACATGTACAGGTACATGTTCGATCTGAATATCTGATGCTTAGTTTATTCATTAGCCAAAACTAATGTGCTATAATATTTTTTAGGGCTTGCAAAACGTTGCTCAGTAGCGTGCGGATATGATAGAGCAGTTTCGGCCTATCATGGCCAAAAATGAACGCCTGCAGAGTGAAAATCGCACCCTGACGTACAAGGTTAGCGTCCTTGAAGGGAAGGCGAAAGGTAAGAATACTGTCCACACCTCTGGAACAACCGCTATTGTATAGAAAATCTATATATCTGGTTATTATGATGCAGAATTAGAGAAAGGCGATAAGCTAAAATCGCAGGAGTTATCACGCGCCCAGCAGCGCATGGAAGAGCTGAAGATGGAGATGGCAGGTCTATAACCGACCACTTCTTTCGCCTTACGTCCCGAGATTATTTTAACACCCATCAATTTTTTTTCTTGGACGAGCTCGAGAAAAGCACACATGGCACAATTTGGTGTGCTGACAGAGGAAAACACAAGACTCAAGGAACGATGGCAAGAGGTCGAGGCCGGACTGAGGCCACTGATGAAGGAGCTATCTCCAGAAGCCGTGGAGATATCCAACTCAGTGAACGGCCCTGAAGCTGTCACAGATCTTTGCAAGAGGGCCTGGCCCTTGTTCAAAGATTTTGTGCATGATGCGGGTCAGTTTGCGATGTCCTTTGTTCTGGCGCTGACCAAGTCGCACTACCCTCGAATCGACCTCAAGAGGGTTGAAGAAGGGGCAGCGGCCAACACCAGTCCCGAAGAAGTGGAGAACCTTCGCCTTGGCTTCTGGGACACTGCAGCTAGAGTAATGCAGAATGTCAAGCTGGTTGATGAAGGATCGTCGAGCCAGGCCTCTTGAATTGCCAAACGTTGCCTTGTAAATTTGTGAAAATATGCCTGATGTACATATAAACTTGTTTTATTGTGCACGGCCTGTACCGAGTGTTTAACTTTTTTCTTGAAGTTAACCATGACTTGCATAATGGTATTTGAGATACCATCAACTAAGTTAGAGCTAGGAACTCTGAACTGTAAGGCTTGAAGTAGATAAACACGAAGAACTACAAAAACAACATAAACAATCATTGGTTAAAAATATGAAACTTCGGTGAGTTCACAACAACCGATTAATTCGAGTCAAGTTGAGGCAGTAAACGAGTATGAGACTCATTTAGTTTTTAAAGAGGTTCATATGCGTGTAGTCATGTAGCATCCTTTGAAGCAAACTAGCTCGTTAGATGACTAGGTGACCTCTGTGGAATAGCACGGTTGCTTGAACGCTTAGGACCCTAGTACCGTTAGAGAGCGACTGCCAGTATCTCCTGTGCTCGTGGCTCGGAGCCGTAACACGTGATCGGGAGAAATGAGTGCTTTTTGATTGATTGTTCTGTCGGAGCATTAGACTATGCGGCTTATTGAAAAGTATGTTTTATAGATAAAACATTTGTAGGAGAAATGTGAATAATGAACCAAACTTTATTAACTTCACCTGAATACAAAGGAAAAGAAAAAAATACATATCTTATTCTATGCCGCGTGTCAAGGGTAGAATCTTATAAGCTGCTCGATGTGCCAGGAGCTGGGTACATCGATGCCATCTAAAGTGCAGAGCCTATAAGATGTAGGCCTAGTGACTGCCTTTATCATGAATGGCCCCTCCCAGTGAGAGGACAGCTTATGAAGGCCTTCTGTCTTCTGCTTGCGCCGTAGTACCAGGTCTCCGACCACAAAGAAACGATCTCTAACGTTACGGTTGTAGTAGCGGCGCAGGCTAGCCAAGTATCGAGCATTCTGAACGCACGTGTCAAGGCATCGTTCTTCCAGGGCGTTGATATCGAGCTCCCATGCTTTGTCCGAGGCATCTTCATCGAAATACTCGATCCTTGGAGACCGATGAGCTACCTCGGCCGGTGGTACGGCTTCAGAGCCAAATATCATAAAGTATGAGGAGACGCTGTTCGCGACGGGGGCTAAGTACATAGTCCCCAGTTACATTTGGTAGTTCTTTTCACCATCGCCACAGGTACAAACCGTCTTCGCGGAATAAACGCTTGCATAGGGCATCGATGATCATGCCATTAGCGCGCTCGACCTGTCCATTAGCCCTTGGGTGAGCGACGGACACGTACTTGACTTGTATGGACAAGTCATCACACAAATCCCAGAAGTGACTCCCTGTGAACGTGCTGCCGAGATCGGTTATGATGCTGTTGGGGATGCCAAACCGGTGGATGACGTCATTAAGCATCTCCGAAGCCTTCTTTGCAGTTGCTTTGACTAGGGGTTTGTACTCGATCCATTTGGAGAACTTGTCTATGAGGACATAAACGTACTTAAAACCACCGGTGCTGTTTTTGAATGGTCCGATCATGTCGAGTCTCCAGCATGAAAAGGGCCAAGAGGCTGGGATCGTCGAAGTTCATGTGCGGGGACATGAATCGCTTTTAAAAACCCGACAATTCTTGCGGTGTCGAACTAAGTGCTCGGCATCGGCCACGGCATATTGGGCGGTAGAAACCAGCTCGGAAGGCCTTACCGACCGGTGTCCGTGATCTTTGCATGGTTGCCGCATGTGCCGAGAATGGATTTTGTCCGATAGAGCGATCTTTGTCATCCGGAGTGATGCACTTCTGAAGTATTTCGGCCTTAGCGTTTTTGCGCATAAGCTGACCGTCAACTAGGATGTAGTTGCGACTTCGACGGACAAGGCGCTCGCTTCATTCTTATCGTCCCAAGCCTTTGCCTTGTTGGTGAGGTCTTTGGATGAAAGGCAACCTCCAATCGGTGGAGGGGCCCCAGGTTTGTCGACCGATCGATCGGTCGCACGCCGTTAAGCCCATGCTGATGGTCCAGCTCCAGATTGTGGTCTGGGCCTGGAGACTGGTCGACCTGCTTGCCGACCGGAGCCGCCAGATGGGAAGTGCTCGGATTAGGTGGCGGCTGTGCATCAAGACTTGACGAAGGTAACAGCTCAGGAGACTGCTGCCTTTTGTCCGTCTTTTCTTCGTGAATGGATGGCATGATCAGGTCATGAACGAAGACTCCATGAGGGACTTCTGATCGGGATGACCCTAACTTGGACAATTCGTCAGCTGCTTGGTTCTCTACCCGGGGCACATGGATGAACTCAAGGCCATAGAACTTGTCTTCAAGCTTGCGGATCGCAGCCACATAGGCGTCCATCTTTTCGTTGGTGCAGTCCCAGTCTTTGTTGACCTGATTAATGACCAGAGCCAAATCGCCATAGACGAGGAGCCGCTTGACGCCAAGCTCAACAGCGATGCGGAGTCCATGTAATGCGGCTTCATATTCGGTGGCGTTATTGGAGGCTTTGAAGTGGATACGCAGAACATATCGCAGCTGGCCTCCGGAAGGTGCTATAAAGAAAACTCCCGCTCCTGCGCCACCTATATTTAACGAGCCATCGAAGTACATCTTCCATTGTTCTTCGGCCGTATCAGATACGGGTAATGTTATGTCCGTCCATTCGACCAAAAAGTCAGCTAGAGCCTGAGATTTTATAGTGCTTCGGCTGCGAAATCTGAGCTAAAAAGGGCTGAGCTCGATTGCCCATTTGACAATTCTGTCGGTGGCATCCTTGTTGCGCAAGATGTCGTCGAGCGCGTACTCGGTAACCACAGTGATGCCATACTGTTGGAAGTAATGCGAGACCTTCCTTTTGGTGACCAGAATCGCATAAAGGAGCTTTTGGACATGCGGGTATCACTGCTTGGTTTCGTTGAGTACCTCGCTGATGTAATATATTGGCCGCTGGATGGGGTGAACGAACTTGGGTTCGTTGCGCTTGACCACCAGGACGGTGCTGATCACTCTGTCGGTGGCGGCAATGTAGAGCAACAGGTGCTCATCCCCTGTAGGTGCCGTGAGGACTGGTGGTGAGGATAGGTAGGTTTTGAGCTCGTTGAAGGCAGTATCAGCTTCTTCGGACCATACGAACTTCTCCTTCGCTCTAAGTAGACGAAAGAAAGGAAGACCCTTGTCACCGAGTCAGGATATGTACCTGCTAAGGGCGGTCATGCATCCTGTTAGTTTTTGGATGTCTTTGACACACTTGGGAGGCTTCATATCCAGCACGATTTGACTTTGTCGGGGTTAGGTCGTATGCCATCTTGGCTAACCACGCTACCGAGCAGTACACCAGAAGGAACACCGAATATGCATTTGTTCGGATTGAGCTTCCACTGGAAAACATTTAGGGCCTTGAAGGTCCTATCAAGGTCATCGATCAGGGTCGAGGCCTCTCTAGTTTTCACCACTACGTCGTCGACGTAAGCTTCGCACAGTCCGTCATGGATCTTCGCTTCGAGGCACTGTTGTATGGCGCGTTGGTACGTGGCACCGGCGTTTTTTAAGCCAAACGACATGGTCGTGTAACAGTAAGCGCTGAAGGGAGTTATGAATGATGTCTTCTCTTGATCATCTAAGGCAAGGGCGATCTAGTGATAGCCCGAGTAGCAATCTAGGAAAGAAAGCAACTGGCAACCCACGGTGGAGTCGACCACCTCGTCGATGCGAGGGAGCAGAAAGGGGTCTTTTTGGCAGTGTTTGTTGAGATCGGTGTAATCAATGCACATCCTCCATTCATTATTCTTTTTGCGTACAAGGACTGGATTTGCTAACCAATCCGGATGGTACACTTCTCTAATGAAGCCGGCATCTAAAAGCCGGGTTATTTCTGCCCTAATCGCCTCCTTCCTGTCCCGAGCGTCGTAGCTTCTGCTTGACTGGTTTAGCTGTCTCGGAGACATTAAGGAAGTGCTCAATCCGTTCCCTGGGGACACCGGGCATGTCAGCAGGTTTCCACGCAAAAATGCTTATGTTTTCCTGCAGGAAACGGACGAGCGTGTCTTCCTATTTGGGGTCAATGTTGCCCCCCCCGATCATTCTTTGTCTTCTTTGGGATCTCCGGGGGACGAGATTGACCTTGTTTGCTTTGGTAATTTCTTCGTGGCGCCGGTGCCGCTTGACCAGGAGGCTCGAGCTCTGAGGCTTTGAGATTCTCGAGTTGGAAAGTGGTTTCCTCCATGCGTGCCCCTAACTTCTTCGGCCTCACAAGGGCGAACGCACTTGTCTCGCATGCATGAGCCATGAGGACATTACCGCGAAGGGGGGGGACACCTCGGCGCGGTTGGCAACTTGAGGACAAGATAGCCATAGTGCGGTACAGCCATGAACTTGGTGAGGGCAGGTCTGCCAAGTATTGCGTGGTAAACGCCGTTGAAGTCGGCCACGATGAAGTTGACGTAGTCGACACGGAAATGCTGTGGTGTGCCGAACTGAACGGGCAGCGTTATCTATCCGAGGGGCATGGAAGGCTTGTCGAGCATGATGCCTTAGAATGGTGAATCACAGGGTTCGAGCTGATCCTCTGATAGACCGAGCTCCAGGAAAGCATGGTGGAAAAGGATATTCAGAGCGCTGCCGCCATCTATCAGCACCTTCTCAAAGCGAACGTTGCCGATTACTGGATCGAGGACGAGAGGGAAACGGCTGCGTCGAGGCGGTTTGGCCCACATGTCGGATCGGCCGAAGGATATGGGCTGCTCGGACCAGCTGGAGCTCGGACGTCGGCGATGAGCGTATCGGTCTCTGAGAGCGCGATGATACGCCTCTTGAGGAGCTTCTTTTCCCGCGCATTTTCAGTGGCGCCCTTGCCTCCGAAGATCATGGCAGTCACATGCTTCTCCGGGTCCTCGTAGGCGTGACGCGGATTCTTGCCATCGTCCTCGTCGTCGTCGGACTTGGTACGCGTACTGGGCTTTTTTGGATAGCCCTTCTTGTTGGTACGCTGCCGTTTGCGGGCGAAGATACTGGTGAAGCCATGACATTCGCCAAAGGTGTGCCCCCTGTTAGGATGACGGGGGCAGTCACCACTGAGGATCTTGTCGTACTCGCCATAGTCACCGTCGACCTCACGCTTTCGGCCCTTGTCGGTGTTGTTGGCGGTTCTTGTTGGCGGTTGCCGCGATTCTGGCGGTCGCTATTCTTTGTCGTCCCGCCGCTGTCACGGCGGTTGTCGTCGCGATGATCGGTGTTTCGATTATCACGGCGCCGCTGCTTTGATCGTCGCGACGATTGCCGCCGCAGTCTTCTCGCCTGGAGTTACGACGATCGGGGCGAGGTCCCCGACGGTCGTCGTAATCTGGATCTCTGTCGTCGTCATCACGAGGACGAATGCGTTTGTATATGTCGTGAGTGCCATCATCGTATTGGACGAGGGCTTCGCCGACGCCAAGCACCCATTCTTGAGCGATGTTGAACATCTCCTCCATCGCATTTGGCCGCTTGCGTAGGAGCTCTTTGCGGAGGTCAGCATTGCGTGGTTGTCGTAGCCCGGCGACGAAGATCCCGATGGCTTCGGGACACCGAGGTCCTTGACGATGATCCAGACTTTAGAGAAATGGCGGATGTAATGCCGTAAGGACTCATGGGGAGAGTCCTGGATTAGGGCAAGCTCGTATTTTGTGCCGGGCCGCTCGCGCAGTCGGTCAGAAGTTGTCTCACGAACATCTCCCGTAGCCGCGGCCAGCTATGGATAGATCCGTCCCTTTGGCGCATTAACCATCGGTTTGCGGATTCCCCGAGCACCACCGGAAGGTAATTTGCCATGACATGCTCGCCTCCTCCTGCTGCACGGACAGTCGTCTCATAGATAACCACCCATTGTTCGGGGTCGGCTTTGAAATCGTAGTGCCTCAAGTCTCGATCTTGAAGCTTCTTGGCCAATTTACTTGGCGTAGCCTCTCGGAGAAGCATTTGGGACACGGGGGCCCCATGCCGAGCTTCGGTACTGTTGTCGATGATGTTGCGGAGGTCGGGCGGGTTGGGCTGGGGTTGACCTCTTGGGGGCGCCGCGGTGGTTGCCTGTTATCGCCATCTCTCCGACGGTTACCCCGCTCCTGGCGTTGAGCGGGCTGAGCTTCACGCTAACTTTCCCGGTCTCGGTCGTTGGCGTCGCCACCTTCCGCCCGGTCCCTACGACCGCGGTGCGTGCTGCGGGAGCGGCGGCTCTGGGATGGACCGGTCGACATCTCGCGCATGAAATTAACTTGCGCCTCTGCTACCTTGAGGTGATCGAGAATGGCACGGATATGCGGGCGTAGCCTGCATGTCGCGAAGTCGCTAGGCGCAACGGCGATGTTGGCGCTAGGCGTCTTGTGGACCTGCCGATCACCGACCAGGTCGAACTCATTTGCCAGGTTGCGGGGCTGCATCCTTCCTCTCTGACGATTAGCTCGTGGAGCAGGCGGCGGATCCTGATCGGCGTCTGCATCGGCCGTAAGCGTGTTTTTGCGTCGGCTCCCTACGCCCGGCCAGGCCGAGGGGGGCGACCCGTGTTTGGGCCAAGCGGCGTCGAGCTCGATCTTCATTGCGGGCAATCCTTTGCTGTCTTTCCTCCATTTGTTTCGACGACAGGCTCATTCTCGTCAACGCTGACGTTGAAAACAGCTCTTCCGAACCCAGGAGGGATTTGCGGGAAGTCAGTTATGTCGAGAAGTTTGGCCACTCATTGAGGGAATTCGTTGTCATCTGCCGTGGAGGCAGAGCACATAGAAGTAGAGCTCATGGTGACGGTCGCACCGTCTAGCCCGGAGATAGAGCTCGAGCCACCTTCTTCTTCATCAGTTGATCGAGAGCCCTTTGGAAGCTTCCCCGCTTTGACGATTGTACGACGTGTCTAGCTGTGCCGTCAAGATGAAACTCGACGAGCTGGGAGGAGAGCGATTGCGGATGCCGGCTCGGAAAAGTCTCCCCTTTGTTGCTGGTACGCCCGGGAGGCGTTAGGCATCCCGAAAGGGGAACGGACCCGACGCAACTGGACTTCGCCCCTCGAGCTTGTCCGACCGATTATCGGACGAGGTCGACCTCGAGAATTTAGAGGTTGGACCCCCGTCGGACTGGATCCGAGTGGTTGGCATGGACTTGGGGGCCGTACCCGATGTTGAGCCGCCGCTAGAGCCGGGTCTAGGGCGGCAACTTGGGCCGACGCTGGGTGCGTGCGCCACGCCGGGTCGGGCCGCGACAGACCTAAACTGGGTGGCGAGTCCGTCCGACGCTGGCCTGTGCGGCGCCGCCGTGGTCGAACCGCAGCCCGATCTGAATCTGGGCGGGCGGTCGGTTGGCGTGAACACGTGAGTTGCTCCTTGTCGCAGCCGATCGGTGCACGGGCGACGGAATGGATTGGTACAGACTTGCTGACCGCGTCTTGCCGTAGCAGACTCAGAATCGGGCGGTGTTGAATGCTGGCGCGAGCCTGAGCCCGGCGCCGATGTGGCTGAACAAGAGTAAAGCCATCGTCATTGAACCGATCCTAGGCTGATTCCAACTGCTCGACCATCTCCTCAAGGCCCCTTTCGAGCCGGTCGATGGATTCGAGAAGATTGGAGCCATCGATCGCCTTCCTTGGTAGCGTGGGAGCGGTGGCTGGGACGCCGGTCTTGGTGCCCTCGAGATTGATCCCGAGGGACGAGTTGGCGGTGGAGCCTGAGGCGCCGACGCCGGATCTGCCGATGCTCCTCCCATGCTTCCCGCCGTGGAGACAGTCCACGTGAAAAGAGCCGACGGTGAAGGTTGACCCGCCTTCGATCTCCATGGTTGTAGCGAAGGAAACCATCTTGCACGCTACTAAGTGCGCACGCGCACCCCTACCGGGCGCGCCACTTTGTCGATTTAAATATCGGTGGCAGTCTACCACGGGTATACCGATGGTAGTAATTTATGGTGGAGGCACGCTATTAGACTACAAGCGAGATGGAATAGGAAGAACAGCACACACGGTTTACTCAGGTTCGGGCCGCCTGATGCGTAATACCCTACGTCCTGCTCTTCTACTATTGAAAAAGTTATTTTTCTTAAGGGGGTCCCTGCCCGCCTTATATAGTCTGGGGGGTAGGGTTACAGATCCTGAAATCCCGAGTTGGTCGGTTACAAACAAACCGTATCTAAGTAGAGTACAATTGGTTTCCTAACTGACTAGCTGTCTTGTATGACGAGTAACTATAATTGTCCGCCTGGGACTCCGACCAGGCTAGAAAGGCTGATCGGTCTTGGTCTTGTGGGCTGGGCCGCCCTGTCTGCCGAGGCCAAAGGCCAGCCGTGAGGATATAGGGGTCTAAACCCCCACACCGCACTGTTAGCCAGTGCAGGGCATGGAACGCCATTTGACCACACTGTTAAGCCAGCGCAGGGCATGGCACACCGTCTAATTGCCCTAATGGCGTGACAGTCCAGACGGCCCGCCTGCCACAACCCATGCCCGTGCAGTACAACACCATACGCCTAACCCGATATGACAAAGGTCCTAATCAACTGCTCATCCTCTCCGTCCACTGTGTGGGCATGGGCCGGTGCTTCGGTAACATGACAACTCCGGCAGATAGCTCACGGCGGCGTGGGCAACAGGAGGAAGAAGGACGCCCCGACCCTCGGAGAAGTGGGCGAACCACCCCACCACTGTCCTTTTGCTTTCTTCTTTTCCTTCCTTCACACAACACGCCCATTCCTCCCATGTGGAGCCTGTGTAAGGCCGCTCCCTCCCATCATCTATAAAAGGGAGGGTGAGCCACCCTTAGAAGGGGGATCAGCCTTAGAAGACATCGACACACAGAGACACTCATATCTCATCGAGTCCACACGCACCATATGCCACGATATTGGCAACACGCTCAATCACCAGAGACTTGGGAGCCCCTCCCACTCTTGAACCATTTGTAACCCCTACTACGAACTGCCGCTAAGTAACACAACTCGTTCAAACTGGATGTAGGGCCTCTCGCCCGAACCAGTATACCTCCCCGTGTCCTCTTAGCGAACCATCTGGGCACAAATGCGTAACTATAAATTTACTAGTTGGTGCTTACACGAAACACCGACAGTTGGCGCGCTAGGTAGGGGCCTTGTGTGTTTCGTCTCACCCACCAAAGCTCCGGATAGCCAACTCTGACAACCTACAACTCCCTCTGGGCACCCGCATCAGATTTGGGAACCTAGACTTCATCAGCATGGGGGTGGGCCACAACATGGTCCTCCTGCTCCCTAACATCGACATCGATGCCGTCTCTGCGTCGCTCGCCAATCTACACCTCTACACCGGTGAACCCGACCGGCCCGATGGCTCCGGCTACCCTAGGACAGTCCGTTCCAACACACGTCGCAGGAGGAGGACACGCCACGGGGACCGGGACGCCCGTCGCCGACAACCGCAAGCTAGGGAAGTACCTGCGCACCCTCCCACTCGCAACATGCAGGTGGCTCTCAAGACGCCCCCCGCCCCACCACCACGACAACGACCGTCGACCCGCAAGCAAGGCGCCGGCAAGAACCGCCCCGACAACACTAACGACGCCCCGGCGGCGACACCGAGCCTCGGGACCCGCAGGCCTTGCACTACTTCCTCGGCCTCTGTGACTACCTCCTCAATGACTACGATAGCGGCGACGACAGCGACGGCTACGAACTCACCTGGCCATGATCCTGGCCACGATCGGTAGTCCGACAAACCAGTTCTTTAGCTAAAATCTCGCGAGCAGTACTATTACCCCAATTTACTCGCCTTTTGTAAAGTTATTTCCTATTTTGAATTTGTATTACGGGTTTGTACTTTGCCTAGGTAAACAAATTAAAATAAATAAACAAGGTCCGAAAAAGGACCGGGGTTCCTGAGCTTGCCGCGAAGGGATCACGGCCGCCCCGAGCCGTCGAGTGAGGGGCGCCCCGAGAAAGAAGCCCGCTAGCGGCCTAATATCCCGAGCACGCGAAGTGATTAGGGCTTTCTCGGGCCGTGTTCGAGTCCAAGGTTGATCTTTGATTTGGAATTTTTGCAAAAAGGCACCAAGCCCTCGAGCCCGCGGACGGTTCAGAAAGAGTACGAATCAACTACCTGGATTTATGAGGCTGGTCACGCCGCGCGCCGCAAAGGCCAGGAACCTGGGCCTCACTTGAGCTACCTGCTAGTAGCTCAACCGGGCACCGCGCTTCGGCCCAACCGAGGGATGGCGTGGTGTTGTCCACCTCCTTTGACCCCACTAAAGGGTTGCGTGGGGAGAAGACTCGACCCTCAGACCGGGCCCTCACATTTGTGGAGGCACCCGGAGGCTTGAGGGCAGAAATATCCGACTAACTACCCCAAAAACCCCTGAGGGCAAATAAGTCTGACCCGTGCCCGTGGCTTCGAGAGCTGCGTAAACAATCACGACCCCAAAAGCGAACGAACTGGCGCGACCCCCGAGGTGCGGGGGGGTCGCTCTCGTGAACGATTTATCCTACGACTGCGTGCTTACTTACGTTCGTTTTTCCTGCAACTTCTTTCGACCTATGATTACACAAAATGAACCAAAACGAACACGCAAGACAAAGGCACGAACTAACAAAAGCTCCATTTTTATTTCTTCCTGCATTACATCCATGATTACAGGAAGAGGAGGGGGACCTCTGACCCTAGAAACCCTACAGGACTCCGGTGAGGATCTGGTCCGTCGGCAACAGTTCGAGCGCCGCCTCCGCCGTGTCCGCATACCCGGGTTGGTACTCGGCATAGTCACCGAGGCCCTCGCTAGGCGCGAACGCGACGATGTCGCTCAGATCGACATCGGACTGGGACTCCACCATCACCAGCGCCACCACCGTCCCACGGCGAACCACGCGCTCGACCGTGGCATGGATGCCCGCCTGCACCATCTCCAGGCGCTGGTGAACCGGGTCGGCCAGGGCATGGACGAGGTCGGCAACAGCGGTACCGGCACCTCAAGACCTGGATCTCTGCCAGTGCCATTGCGAAGCACGAGAAAGGGTCAGAGCGGATAAAAACCCCAACCGAAACGAACGAGAAAGGTAAGAACCCTCACCGGCAAGGCGATGGTCCGCCACCTCCCCGCCGGCTACGGCAACGGCACCCTCACGCTCTAGCTCCTTGACCACGGTGCCGAGGATAGAGAGGCGCTCAAGCGCCTCCTCCAGGGTGAGCTCGGGGCCGTGGGCCACCGAAGGAGCCACGATAGGCACCAGGAGGGGGGGGCCGGACGCGGCCGGCCGAAGAAGCGCGACAGTGCGGCAGCCGCCCCGCCCTGTGAACGCGGTCACCGCCATGGCCGCGAACGTTGCGGACCTTTGGATGCCTCCCCTCTCGTCCGAACGTGGCCTCCTCGACGAGCCGCCACCCTCCATTGCACCGGCGAAAGGCGAAAGGATGGGAGAACGGTGGAAGAAGAGAGCAAGAAGGTAGAAGAACCGGAGACGAGAGCGGGGGGCGGGGAGAGGTCAAACACCTCGACCCCTTTAAATAGGGGGCATAGGGTCCCCAAGGGTCGCTGCGACCACCCGGCGGGAAAACCCCTCCACTTTCCTGCTCGACGCCCTATCTGCCTGCCACCTACCATATTAACACCGGCCCTGGGCTCAAAAACCTCAGCGTCGCATTCACACCTCCCCCGGATAAGTCCAAGCGCGGGCTCCAAAGCCCGTCAGACCATCGCGTCCCATCGACTGCACGGCGGTTCAGTGACGCCATCATTACAACGGGCGAACCGTCCCACGACGGAGCAAAACTGATGCACGAACACCACTACCCCGAAACGCACACTTCAGACTCTGCGGACATGTCCCACGTCCCCAGAGACTCAGGGGGCTGCACCCGGCGGGTGCGCTCACGCGCACCCACCAGAGGGATACGAATTGACCTCACCGCTCTAAGTCCCTACAGGCATGGACCCACGCCCGCATGGACTCGGGGACTGCTGTCGTGGGCCAAAAAACTGGCCTGTCAAGCCCCCGGTTAAGCAATCGCCATGGCCGTCATTAGCGCCCCGGCTTAGCCCATCGAAGGACCAAGCGCTGCGGGCCCTCGCCTTGATTTGCGTTAGAAGGACCCACGGGCCAAGGCGAAAGGCCCACAAACGGACCACACCGCGCAGCTCCGAGCGGAGGGGTCGGAGCTACGACCCCTGGGATGCGCAGCTCGCACGACCCCCCAACCAGACGGGAGGACCTCCGCAACTACGACCCCGGGGCCACGGCTCAAACGACCGCCGCGCCTGCCTTCACCCAGAAGCAACCCCAGGCTTGCACCACAAGCCTGGGCGACGGCGCTGTGGTCAAGATTCCCACACGGCAGGTCAACCCACATCCACTCCATCTGTGCCTCACGCAGGGTGCGGATGGGTGCCTTTGACCGCACTGTTAGCCAGTGCAGGGCATGGAATGCCATCTGACCGAACTGTTAGTCAGTGCAAGGCATGGAACACCATTTAACAACACTGTTAAGCCAGTGCAGGGCATGGCACACCGTCTGATCACTCTAATGGCATGACAGTCCGGACGGCCCGCCTGCCACGACCCATGCCCGTGCAGTACAACACCATATGCCTAACCCGATACGACGCAGATCCTAATCAACTGCTCATCCTCTCCGTCCGCTGTGAGGGCATAGGCCGGTGCTCCGGCGACATGACAACTCCGGCAGACAGCTCACGGCGGCGTGGGCAACAGGAGAAAGAAGGACGCCCCGACCCTCAGAGAAACGGGTGAACAACTCCACCACTATCCTTTTTTCTTTCTTCTTTTCCTTCCTTCACACGACACGCCCATTTCTCCAACGTGGAGCCTGTGTAAGGCCGCTCCCTCCCTTCATCTATAAAAGGGAGGGTGAGCCACCCTTAGAAGGGGGATCAGCCTTAGAAGACATCGACACACAGAGACACTCACATCTCATCGCGTCCACACGCACCATACGCCACGATATTGGCAACACACTCAATCACCAGAAACTTGGGAGCCCCTCCCTCTCTCGAACCATTTGTAACCCCTACTACGAACTGCCGCTAAGTAACACAACCCATTTGAACTAGACATAGGCCTCTCGTCTGAACCAGTATACTTCCCCGTGTCCTCTTAGCGAACCATCCGGGCATAAACACGTATCTATAAATTTACTAGTTGGTGCTTACACGAAACACCAATAAAGAGCTTCTTCTCCAGGTCCCTGTTGCATACTCACACTTCCCGGAGGTTTTATAAATTTTGCAAGAGAAATGCATGCTTTAGTTCCAACTGTGGCTCACTCAGTCACTCATATGTGTTTGAGTTTATCTCACTAAGGCTCAAATGCTGCCTTTCTTCCTAACTCTAAAAAGCTTATGTGGAGTTTATGGGTAGGAACAAGGCATACCATGCATAGTTTATTCTGCTAAATCAAACACTTGCATAAAGGGAGTAACAAGTCATAGACTTAGACCGAGAATGTGCAAGTGTTATATCTGTGGAATTTTGTGGATTGATGCTCTATTTCATGGCTTCTCTTTTCTCTCTTCGGGAGACATGGCTATCTTTTCTTTTTTCTCTCTTTTTTTTCTTGAGCACTTGCTCTCTTTCTCTCTCTTTTTTTTTCTCATGAGCACTTGCTCTCTCTTTTTTTGGATAGCCATACTCCTCCAGAGGAATTGAATGAGAGAACATTAACTTTGCCATGGAGTCATTTAACTGGAAATTGGAGAATAGGCACAAGTTTGCAAAATCTCAGTGTGAGATTATATATATATATATGTATATATATATGGTGAGTGCATGTGTATCTCAATCATGGGAATATGACAAGTTTCTCTACCACAATCAACAATGTTTGGCTAAGCTCAAAACTAATGCTAGTAGCATATGTGTGGTTTCTAGAAAATGTATCATATTTGGCTCTGGTAGGTGATGTACGCCATAGAGGAACTTTAGAAAGTTTGATTTTTTAGAAAATTTCCTTAGGGGTGTGACATGCTCATGACCGGATAAAAACTTACTCTACTTTCGCTAATCATTTTGCTCTAAACTCAAGTTTAGTTCTAGCAATTGCTACCCACTGGATTTTAGATTTATGGCTAAAGCAAAAAACGTACTAACATTTCAAATCATTAGTGGTCTTCTAGTAGAAAATGACAAGAGTACTTCAATTTTCTTCCATTTCCATTAAGCAGTGATAAGAGTGTATTTATTCAAAGCAAATATAAAGCAAACATAAAGCTCACAATTTTTATTTATATCAAACTAATAATACCAATACCCTTTTTTATTATTTGCTAAAATAAAATATTATACAAGTACTTAGCTTCGCGGGGTCTCCTCCCCTAAGCTGGCTGATGGGGCAATTTCATGGAAACCTCCACCCCATGTGGTGGAAGGCTGCGTCCCAACGGCGATCATTGCGGACAGCTAACTCGTATGTGGCAGCTCACATTTTCTTCCACCACTTGGCGATACTGCTGGAACTCGAAGCAGTGTGCCTACAAATCTTGGCGGGTCTGCTGCTGGTCGAGTCAGACTCCCTCCAACTGGTCTTGCAGGAAACCAACATCGCGCTGCCATGCATCGCCACCTACAGTAGAGTGCCTACCTGGCTGGTGATTAGGTGGATATCTCAGAGCTAGAGAGCTGAGCGCCTCTGTGCCCTGTGTAGTGAGCAGAGCCTCCCATGGAGTGGCCCTGAAGAATCGACAGTCCTGCAGAGTGAGTGGGCATATATGTCTCTCCATAGTAAGGTTGGGGCTGATCCCAGGGGGATGCTCCAGCCGGTGCCTATAGTGGCTGAACTGGCTGCTGCCAGTGGGACCCTCCTTGCTGAGAACCCAGTGGGGTAACCGGCCATGCACCCCAAGTGTGTTGTGGTGGTATCGACTACTGGTGCAGAGCATCTCGTGTGGCTTGCTCAGCACGTGCACGATTTGCCGCCTCCTCTGCTGCTGCCTGGGCTCTGGTTCTCCGATTGGTGACTTGTGGCACAGGGGCCTATACACCTACAAGTCTAAAAGCACACTGCTCCTCTGTTTCCAACTCAAGGGTTAGTGATTATGCATTGTATAGCCAATGGCCCATGTCGGGCAAATCAATCTCAGTCACAAAACTGTCATATTGCATATGAAGGGAAGCATCAGAGGGGTCAACTCTAAGCATGTGGGCTTTCAAAAAATGATCAGTGTCTACGATAGGTCTCTCAGAAGGTATGTAATTAATTAATGCAGTGTCTAGCAAGCCTAAGTTCCTAGCAATCCTGGTAACAAAAGAAGTACACTCCACATTGTCTGAGCGTGAAAATATTGCAGCAGTGTAATCTAACATGGGCTTAATGGGAGAAATGCGGTTTCTATTTACCATGGCATAGAGCAATTTTAATTCATCATTTCTCACAGTGTGTAAATCCTTCCTAGGGAAAAGAGTCATAGCTAGCCAACGGTGCATAAATCTCAGAGTGGGGTTATGGATATTACTTGTTCTAGGCTGGCCATCAAATTTTTGATTAGTGATTTCCTTCCAAAACTCATCTCTATCATAACCCTCTATGGCAGTATCAATATCTATGTTGCAAGCCTTACTTATCCCTAGTAAATTGCTTAAGTTTCTCCATATAAGATTAAATTGTTCACCAAAAAGTCTAAATGAGACTTTGTTGGTATTTAGTTGTAGGCATAAAAATTCCATTATAAGTTCTCTACAACCTTTCTCAGTGAAACAATAAAAATTCTCCCAATCTATGGTACGAAATATGAGCTGGAATTCGGTTGTCATACCTGTCCGGTTTAGAAGGTCATCGTCGTACGCGCATGTGCGGAGGAAGGTGCGCTCCTACAGGATGGCAAACGCTTATCGCTCCCGGTCGTTGAGGAGAACAATTTGCTCCTCATGGGTGAGGACCCAGATAGTGCATGGGTTGGTTTGAGCTCCCTGCGACAAAGACACACTCCCATGGCTTCCTTGATCGATGGACATGGAGTTACTCGGCCGGTGGCTTGCGGTGTTTGCCGAGCCTTCACTATCCGAGTTGAATTGGATGTGCTTACTCGACTTCTTGCTCCTCCCGATACTGAAGAAATCCTTGGCCTTTGTTGACACTATTAATGTATAATTTTTATTAGCAAAAATATCCCTGTGTCGTATATGAATATCTATTAGAATAGGGTTATTACTAATAATTTCCATGAGTTTTGGTGAATTGTGTATTTTTTCAAGGAATTATCTAGAAAAGCTTAAAAGAGTGATTAAAGTGCGTAATTATCACAAAACTTGATCATGACAGAAAATATCGCCAACAGGGCGTGAGAAAAGTCTAGAAGACACCCGGCGGGGACCCGAGGAGGAGCCCTGGTGGGGCCGACCGGCCCCATCCCTGCGCCGGGCGGCCCCCTGCGGCTAGGGTTTGCCTCCCTCTTCTGGAAGCTTCCTCCACCGCCTCTGAGAAGTCATCTCAGCCCCTTGTTAAGTCGGTTTGATCTAATGGCGCGCATTCATCCCACCGGGCTATAAATATAGGGCCAGACCCCCCTGAGAGGAGGCAGATCAAGAGCTGAAGAGCCAGAGCATTAGATAGATATCCACTAGATCTAGACCAGCAATTAAGATAGAGATTAGAGAGATAGAGTAGAGGAGTAGAGATTCAGAGGAGTCCCGGCCTGTCGGAGCTTCTTCGTAGCTGTATTCGTCTGAATTCAGCTCCCTCGCTCGGAGCTGCGTTCTGAGGTACTTTTGTATTCGCCATTCTGATTCAAGTAAGCAACTTGTTTTTATTCGTTCTTAAGTTTGCAACTCATATTATATTGAGTACTTCGATTTGGGTAGCTCCTAGGTCGGAGGAGTGATTCGTAGCATAGACGTGGTGTCTGGGCTATGGTTGCTTGTAGATGTCCCCTGATTAGCCGGATAGTGGTAGTTCGCGAAGGTGACTTTATAGCTTCGTTGATTCCTCTGTAGTCCACGTCCCGTTGATAGGACAGATAGGCTGATAGGTGCTTGGTAGGAGATTACTCTGTTTCTTCTCCAATTCGAGTGACCTGCCCGATTAGGCGATATTATATAAAGCTTACCGGTTGTCGGAACGAGAGTGCAATAGCTATTTTCTTATTCTTGATAGTTTGCTAGATTATTTGTACCCCTTTAGATTAAGAGTTATAGACTTAATCATAAATCACTGCTATTCCTTTGGGTTCGATATTAAAACCGGGTTGATCTTGGTGAAGTGCTGATCAGTATATATCTATGCGCTTACGGATAATCTGATAATAATTACAATATAGAGTGCAGTTAATTTATACCAACAAGCATTTTCTGGCGCCGTTGTCGGGAACGGTTTGCTGATTTTGACTTTAGTTTATCTTAATCTATTATTATCCTTTTATCTTGAAAAAATAATAAAAATAAAATAATATGGAACACGAATCTCAACTTTTATATCGAGACGGAGCACCGTCGGGATCGTACCTCCAACCGAAAAGAATCATCTAAACCTATTACATCATCGGCTATGAGCTACGCCCGGGATTAATCAAATTAGTTCAGAAACATAATTTTTCTGGTAATTCTAGCGAAAACCCCTATTCCCATTTAATCGATTTTGAGCAAACATGTTCATATCTAAGTATTAAGGGCATGGTCGATGATACTTTAAGATGAAAACTCTTTCCGTTTTCACTAAAGGGACGAGCTAAAAAATGGTATAATCGTCATGTTGGGAGTAGTCAAGGAGATTGAGAAATATTACGAAAAAACTTTTGTCTTAAATTTTTCCCCATAGAAAAAGTCGCTAAACCTCGTTTTGAGATTATAGGATTTAAACGATTAGATAATGAATCGCTAGGCAAGGCTTGGGATCGTTTTGATGGCTTTGTGAATTCGGGACCTAATCTTGCTTTACAGAACCTATGCTTTTATAACATTTCTTTTTAGACCTTGATGATAAAAATAAGGAATACCTTAATTTGGCCGTGGGTGGACCATTTATGTATATTATTGCTGATCATACTAAAACTATTCTTACAAATATCTTAAATGACCTTCTCGAAGAAAAAGAAGAGTTGTTAGAAGAAGAATCCCCATTAGTTGAAAATAAACTTTTGTTTAATTCATCTCAACTGTAGTTGATTTAGCTTTTGAACTAGCTAATGAGAAAGAAATTACCCCAATTTCGAATGGATGTGTGAAACCGAGGATGAGTTTTTTGATGATTATGGAAATACTATATTTTATCGTAAGATTATTCAACCTCAACAATCTAGAAATTTTGATCCAAATCTTTCACATCCCGATGATTTAAAATTTCTTAGAGAAATGATAAGAAAATTAATTTTTGTTTTGGGTGATGAGTGGTTGATAGAATCGAAAGCAGTCTCGAGGAAGTAATTCGCCTTAATTCTCCCAATTGTCACTATAAAATTGCAAGTAGATACATATCCATTTGAGGCTTTATATGACCTAGTTGTAGAAGTCAATATTATGTCTTATACATTTGCTAAAGAATTTCTAAAAGATATACCATTAATTTCTATAAATAAATTATTAAAAACTATTCAGGACACATTATTCTTAGCTTAGGAGTTCTAAATGCACTTCCTATTGTTATTAATGATATCTGAATTTTGCTGAATTTTTATATTTTTAATGTTTGGGATTTTGATGTAATGATAGGACTACCAATGATAAAACTTCTTCAAGAAGGTCGCAATGGTAAATTAGACATAAAATTTGGGAAAGGATTTAGTTTTTCGATACCTATAACGCATTTTAAAGCAGTAACCCCTTCCCGAAGTAGATCCAATAGAAGAGGTTAGAGCTATTGAATTTAATGAATTTATTGAACCTGATTTAGAGGATGACACTCAGTTCTTCATTAATAAAGAGGAGGAGGACCCTATTGATCCTGAACCTCTTGATAAATTGTTAGAGCCACCTAAAACTCCTATTGAGCTTTAGCCATTACCTTCTGGTCTTAAGTATGTTTTTCTGAATAATGATCAAAATTATCCAGTGATTATTAGTGATAAACTCTCTGATGAAGAATCGTATAGATTAATTACTGTTTTAGAAAAACATCATGCTGCTTTTGGTTATTCACTCCAAGACCTTAAAGGGATCAGCCCTGTCCTGTGCACTAATCGTATACCAACCAATCCCGAAATTACACCTTCAAGAGAGCCTCAGCGTAGACTCCAAAATGCGATGAGAGAAGTTATGAAGAAAGAGGTCTTAAAATTTTTGCATGCAGGAATTATATATCCTGTCCCGCATAGTGAGTGGGTAAGCCCTGTGCAAGTTGTACCTAAAAAGAGAGGGATGACAGTTGTCTAAAATAATAAGAATGAATTAATACCCTAAAGAACTGTCACTGGATGGCGAATGTGTATAGATTACAGAAAACTTAATAAGACAACAAAGAAAGACCATTTCCCTCTACCTTTTATTGATGAGATGTTAGAGCGCTTAGCCAATCATTCTTTGTTTTATTTCCTTGATGGTTATTCAGGATATCACCAAATTTCTATCTACCCTGATGATCAAAGCAAAACCATATTTACATGTCCTTATGGAACTTATGCCTATCGTAGAATGTCGTTTGAATTATGTAATGCACCCACTTCTTTTCAAAGATGTGTGATGTCTATATTTTCTCGATATGATAGAAGAAATCATGAAAGTTTTTATGGATGATTTTTTAGTTTATGGAAAAACTTTTGATGATTGTCTAGAAAATCTAAATAGGGTTTTGCAAAGATGTGAAGAAAAACACTTAGTCCTCAACTGGGAAAAATATTATTTTATGGTTAGAGAAGGAATAGTGTTAGGACACCTAGTGTCGAAAAGAGGTATAGAGGTAGATAAAGCTAAAATTAAAGTAATTGAACAACTACCTCCACTGTTAATATAAAAGGAATCCGAAGCTTTCTTGGTCATTGTGATTTTTATCGTAGATTTATAAGAGACTTTTTCGCATATTGCTAGGCCAATGACTAGATTATTAGCTAAGGATGTACCTTTTGAATTTGATGATGAATGCTTAGAATCTTTTAATATTCTTAAGAAAGCACTTACATCAGCACCAATCATTCAACCTCCTGATTGGTCTTTACCTTTTAAAATTATGTGTGATGCTAGTGATTATCTTTGTAGGAGCAGTTTTAGGACAAACAAAAGATAAAACGTATTATGCAATTGCTTATGCTAGTAAAACAATGACAGAAGCACAATTAAATTATGCAATAACTGAAAAAGAACTCTTAGTCTGTCGTTTTTGCCATTGATAAATTTAGGTCTTACTTAGTTGGAGCTAAAATAATTGTTTATACTGATCATGCTGCTCTTAAATATTTGCTCACTAAGAAAGATGCTAAGCTACGCTTGATAAGATGGATCTTATTACTTCAAGAATTTGATTTGGAAATAAAAGATAGGAAAGGAATAGAAAACTCTGTTGCTGATCATTTGTCTAAGATGCATTTTAAAGAACCTCTGGAATTACCTATCAATGATTCATTAAGAGATGACATGTTGTTTAAAGTGACCAAGTCAGACCCTTGGTACGCGAATATTGTCAACTTTATGGTTGCAAGTTACGTACCACCAGGGGAAAATAAAAAGAAGCTTATTTATGAAAGTCGTCTCCATATATGGGATCCACCATACCTCTTTAGGGTTTGTTCAGATAGGCTACTCAGAAGATGTGTACCAGTGGAAGAAGGCATGCAGATCATTCAGAAATGTTATTTATCACCATATGGAGGTCATTATGGGGCATTCCGCACTCATACAAAAATCTAGTAGAGTGGGTTCTTTTGGCCAACCATGTATGAAGACACCAAAGGTTTCATCCAAAGATGTGGGTCATACCAGAGGCATGGGAATATTAATGCTAGAGATGCTATGCCACTCACCAATAATCTTCAGATAGAGCTCTTTAATGTCTGGGGAGTTGATTACATGGGACCATTGGTGAAATCAAAAAATTATGAGTATATCTTGGTGGCAGTTGATTATGTATCCAAGTGGGTAGAAGCTATGCCATGCAAGAATGCCGATTCAAAACACTCAAAAAAATGTTCGAAGAGGTTATATTTCCAAGATTTGGGACACCAAGAATGGTTATAAGTGACGGAGGAACACATCTCACCGACAAGAAGTTTCACTTATACTTACAAGCTCATGGAATATGACATAATGTCGCTACTCCATATCATCCTTAGACAAGTGGCCAAGCAGAAACATCAAATAAATAAATCAAAAACATTCTTCAGAAAACGGTAAATAAAATGGGAACTTTATGGAAGGATCGGTTACCCGATGCACTATGGGCATACCGGACAACTTACAAGACACCTTTAGGTATGTCACCATATCAGTTGACATATGGCAAGACTTGCCATTTACCCATAGAATTGGAGCATAAAGCTCACTGGGCTATCAAGAGATGGAACATGAATTTGGAAGCCGCTGGAGAGAAAAGAAAAATACAACTATCAGAATTAGAAAAATAGAGAGAAAAAGCCTATCATAATTCAAAGATCTATAAAGAACGAACAAAAAGATGGCATGATAAGAGGATCAAGAAGAAGGAGTTCGCACCAGGAGATAAGGTATTACTTTTTAATTCTAGGTTTAAATTATTCGGGCTTAGAAAATTGCGAAGCAAATGGGAAGGACCATTTCTTTGTTGTGAATTCATCACCACATGGAGCGGTAACTCTACAATCAAACGAAGGTACGTTATTCAAGTTAAATGGACATCGGCTTAAACTTTTTCTAGAACCATTTAATTTAGGAGTAGTTGATGAATTGGATTTTATCCAATTACCAATTTATTAAGCTCTGTTCTTTTCCGATATGAAAATATATCTCGCAACGCAACTAATAGAAAGTAGTTAGAGTTCGAAGGCACCACGAGGAAGGGCACCCCGAGAGGACCCCTGGTGGGGCCGGCCGGTGCCCTGGTGGGGCCGGGCGGCACCCCCTGCCCCCTCTCGTCCCGACTCTCGTTCCCTTATCCTTTTACACTCTTCCTACGTATATCCGCGTATAATCCAATCGCGTTCAGATATTCTTTAAATGCGAACCCCCGTAGAACCTAGGTTTGTCCTCATCCCGTCTCACGAAAACCCATATAAATACGTACCTAGACCCCCCTCAATTGTATCCTATAAACAGCCACCTCTCTCCTTTAGAGAAACTCTCCAATCTAGATCTAGCAGCAATGGCGGACAAGGCGATCGTCTCCTACGGCGCGGACTTCAACAACATCCCCAGCGATGATTCGAAGGCCCTCGTCCTCGCACAGCCGAAGCCTCTCATCGTCGTGCCACCAAAGCAAGTTGCTACGGTACCTCAGCGCCACGAGCAAGCCTACTACGTGCAAGACCAACCTGCTCTGCCACCGCCACCTGCAAGACTGCTGCTAGAAGCTGGTACCAAGGGGAAGCAGATTGCTATTCCCCGGGGTACTCCACTTCTTCCACCTATGGACAACGAACGACTCTTGTCGGTCAAGACCGACAAGAACGGGACGCTGGTATGTGCAAAGTACACCAATACTCATCCCGCCGTCAGAGGAGTTCGTGCAAACCCAAGCGAGGTTTGCTACACTGAGTTCATACCACCTCCACCCAAGAGAAAGAGAGCTGCACCCGCGCTAGCGTTAGAGAAGGCTCCGAAGCAGCCCCAGCTTTCTTTGCGCATTCTCAGTGAGAGGATCAAAGGCCTCTCTAACACTGTTAAAGGCTTAGAGAAGACTGACAAGCTAAGGGATAAGATTATGAACGACATGGCTAAGCAGATAGAAATCAATGTCAAGTTAATCCACAGTCTCAAGTGCGACAAGGACAAGCTCGAAGCAGAGGTTGAGACCCTCAAAGAAGAAATCCAGGGCCTTGCCAATGAAGGGCAACATTAATTGCCTAGTTATCTATGTAATAAGAAACAGTTCGCTAGGTTCGGTTAGTTGATTGAGTCTGTCGGGTCATAAATTTTTCTAAGAACAAAGCCTAACGAGCTAGGGCAGTCGTTAGCTCAGTCGTTAAAACGTCTGTCGAGTATACATTATCACCATCATTATGAATAAAGTGCCTTATCTTTATATTATTAATGTTTTTTATCTACTCTACTCTCTATTTTTGATATGTGTTTGTCTCCACATATTGCGCAGGAAAGTATACAGGAAAACAAGTGTGGGGGAGGCACATTACAGCTACGGAATTAAATTCGATCAGAAAAATATCATAATCCGGAATATAATCGAACCAGGACCACGCATGGTGAAGCGGGCCCCGTGGGGCCACGGAGAGGCGCGCCCGACCGGCGCCCTACTACCCCTCCTGCCTCCTCGCCTCGGTCATGGTCGGGGTTTGAGTCCGATTCAATATTATTGCATATATTCTACTTTGATTTATTTTTCGAATTATAAACTATCATATTAAACGCTTTTAAAGGATGATAAAACCGTTTAATCTATGACTTGAAAATAAACTATATAACACTTTTCTGGAAGTCATGATTACTGTGGAAATTATTATAGTTACATCATGAATGCTTAAGTTATTGTGGAACATGAGATAGTAGAATAATGAGTGCTCAATTCTCGATAATTTGTCTTTGGAGATTTTATTTTGAAAATTTAAAAACAATTGGCTTCACTTCTCCTTGTGGTGGAAATAAATAATAATCATATTACCCTAATTATGATGGCTTTGGTTGAGAGATTTATCATATCCCCCCTGTATTCAAAAAAAACTCTCTCTTGAGTATTATTGTGAAGGAGGCATGAGCTATTCAAGAAAATCCGAGGAAATAAAAAGGGACAAGTGTCCAAAACCTTAAAAAGATAGATCATGAGGAAATAAAAAGGGACAAGTGTCCGGAACCTCGATTTAATAAAAGAAACTTGAGCATGTGCTCAACAAGAGAATTAGCCTAAATAGCTCATGGTCCCTCCGACATAATATACCAAGAGTAGACAATTTTCTTGATCTAGAAATATGATATTTCTCTCCCTAGTTATAAATATTGAATTAATATTGCAAATTCTAAATGCCACTACAAACAGGAGAAGGTTGAGCTAAGTTTTATTTACAAATTTACTTGCTCGCAAATGAGATAAAATTAAAGGAAAAGAGTGATATATTTCAAACTATTCTACTCATCAATCACTTAAGGATTCATGGTAGACACTTTAAATTCCACAAAGTGCATGATAACTGGACTAGGTTTATATAATTCGATTCTCAAGTTATGCATTAAATGTTTATTCTTTCTACGATAAAACCAACCTTTTTCTCGGGACGAGTAAAAGCCTAAGTGTGGGAGTAATTGTTGACACTATTAATATATAATTTTTATTAGCAAATATCCTTTGTCGTATATGAATATTTATTAGAATAGGGTTATTACTAAAAATTTCCACGAGTTTTGGTGAATTGTGTATTTTTTCAGGGAATTATCCAGAAAAGCTTAAAAGAGGGATTAAAGTATGTAATTATCACAAAACTTGATCGCGACGGAAAATATCGCCAACAGGCGTGAGAAGAGTCTAGAAGACACCCGAGCGGCGGGACCGGCCGAGCAGCCCGGTGGGGGGCCGGCCCCCACCCTGCGCCGGGCGGCCCCCTGCGGCTAGGGTTTGCCTCCCTCTTTTGGAAGCTTCCTCCACCGCCTCGAGGAGTCATCTCAGCCCCCTTGTTAAGTCGGTTTGATCCAACGGCGCATTCATCCCACCTGTAAATAAAGGGCCGACCCCCCCCGAGAGGAGGCGGATCAAGAGCTGAAGAGCCAGAGCATTAGATAGATATCCACTAGATCTAGACCAGCAATCAAGATAGAGATTAGAGAGATAGAGTAGAGGAGTAGAGATTCGGAGGAGTCCCGGCCTGTCGGAGCTTCTTCGTAGCTGTATTCGTTTGGATTCAGCTCCCTCGTCTGGAGCTGCGTTCTGAGGTACTTTTGTATTCGCCATTCTGATTCAAGTAAGCAACTTGTTTTTATTCATTCTTAAGTTTGCAACTCATATTATATTGAGTACTTCGATTTGGGTAGCTCCTAGGTCGGAGGAGTGATTCGTAGCATAGACGTGGTGTCTGGGCTATGGTTGCTTGTAGATGTCCCCTGATTAGCCGGATAGTGGTAGTTCGCGAAGGTGACTTTATAGCTTCGTTGATTCTTCTGTAGTCCACGTCCCGTTGATAGGATAGATAGGCTGATATGTGCTTGGTAGGAGATTACTCTGTTTCTTCTCCTATTCGAGTGACTTGCCCGATTAGACAATATTATACAAAGCTTACCGGTTGTCGGAACTAGAGTGCAATAGCTATTTCCTTATTATTGATAGTTTTCTAGATTGTTTGTACCCCTTTAGATTAAGAGTTATAGACTTAGTCATAAATCACTGCTGTTCCTTTGGGTTCGATATTAAAACTGGGTTGATCTTGGTGAAGTGCTGATCAGTATATATCTGTGCGCTTGCGGATAATCTAATAATAATTACAATATAGGGTGCAGTTAATTTATACCAACAGCCTTCTTCATGATCAACGAGCAAATACTAATAGAGAGGGGTTAAGAATTAATTAACACTTCCCTTTGCTCACCACTGCGATGCCGTGATCTCCCAAGGTGATGATTGCAAAAGAGATAAGCTTGGAGTGCTTTCAGAGTGTGGTGAGTGGAGGGACGTTGGATACCGGCATATAATATGTACGTGCTGCATGTGTGCGTGTGTGACAATCAGGAAAGACCAAAGATGAGAGTGAAAAAAACTAGTGCACCTAGGGGGCACTAGGGCCATCGGCCGACCCCCCCAGAGGGAATCCTACCACGTCTTTCTTGGTTTGCCTCTTGGGTGCTCTCACATGTGTATGTTTCAAATTTTTGTGCAGCACAACTGCCAACTTCCTGAGTGAATGGGTGGAAGAGGTGAAGAGAAGGACAATGCAAATGAGGAGCAGAGAAGAAAGCATGGAGTCACTCCAATTTTTCACTAACTGTCCTTTGCATGTATGATAGAAGAGAATGGAGGTGAGAGAAGGAGAAAAGGGGAGGATGGGACATCGGCTGGCCCCCTCTATGGGAATTCTGCCATCTCTTTTGTTAATTAGCACCTAGATGCTCTCCCACGCATGTGCCTTGGCGGCTTGTGCAGCACAAATGCCAGAAATTTGAGTGATGGATTGAAAGCGAAGGAGAGAAGGACAAGGTGTATGGGGAACACAATTGAAAGGAGAGATCACCTCAACTGTGTGCACTTTGTCTCTTGCATGCATTATGGAAGAGATTGGAAGTGAGAGACAGGGAAAGGAGGGGATGGGGTGGTCGGCCGAGGGTCAACAAGGTCGGCCAACCCCACCACTCTCTACTTTTCTGATTTCTTACTCCCTAATCAAAGTACTAAACAAAGTAATCGACATAACAGAAGTGCTAAGTGAAAAAGTAATCAAGATTAGTACATACCTTAGCTTAACTCACCTTGCTTAGCGTCCTCAGATTCCTTCTCATTTTGGTGGATGGGTTGGTGCTACACGTCCGTGAATGGTGGAATGTGTGTCTCCTTCATCATCGTGCATGCTGGATGAATTGTCATCCACCGACAGGTACTGCTTCTGCTTTGGCTTGAAGTGGAATTTCTCTTCACGTCCGTTGATGTTGAGGTGGATCGTTCTGCACCAACATCAATATGAGTATTTGCAGTGCTCAAAAATGGTCTTTCTAGGATGAGCGGTGTCTTTGTATCTGCACTAATATCAAGCACAACAAAATCTACAGGTACAAAACAATTTCTAATTTTTACCAATATGTCTTTCGCTATTCCTACAGGGTATCGGACTGATTGGTCTACCAGTTGTAAACACATAGAGGTTGGGGATAATGAATCATGATTTAGTCTATTATATATTACCTTTAGCATGACGCTGACGCTAGCTCCCAAATCACAGAGAGCTTGCTCAAACTGTTGGGTACCAATTGAGCATGAGATTGTTGGATTCTCAGGGTCCTTCTTCTCGAGCAATTGATTTAGTATAGCTGTGCTACACTCTTCAGTCAATTTCACCATCTCGATGCTTGGAATTGGCTTTTTCTTGTTGAGGGTGTCCTTTAGGTACCTAGCGTAAGTGGGAACTGGCATGGCATCTACTAGAGGTACATGTATATATAGTTTTTAAATTACCTCTACAAATTTTCTAAATTGCTCATCCTCCTTTTTCTTTTGATTACGCTCGGGAAATGGTAAAACTTTGGTATCATAAAATTCATGAGGGAAAGTTCTTACCTTTTCTTGGGACGTATCGGGAGGATCTTCTTTAGCGGGTTCTTTTTCCACCACCTTTCTTTTCACAGGATCTGGATATGGTGGATCACGAGTGGTCTTACCACTTCTCGTGGTCACAGCATTAACTTTTTCATGCTCTTAGCAACTAGAGCAGATAGATGATTTTCTAATTTTTTATTAGAGTCAAGCTGATTTTTCAGAGCTAAAGAAAAATTATCAAGTTTACCATGGATCTCTCTTAGCATTTTGTCATGGTCAAGCAATTTCCTACTTAATTCATCATTAACTTTAGCTAGATTAAAAACAAGATTTCTAAGAGTAGAATGATCAGAGGGATGTGTGTTTGAATTACCTCGAGCAAAGCGTGGATTCCATCGTTGGTATGGTCATGGTAGCACGGGTCCATACCCTCCATCGTTGAGAAGAGATTTCAAATCCCTACTTTGACAGGTGTTGGCTTCATGATCCAGGCCTTCCACACACCTCACATGGCATATTTGCATGTGGTCTTCTTGCATATTGTTCCATGGCGGCATGATCTTTCTTCTAGTTCGCTCTTTCCTCTAACTTTTTGAAGAGATATTCCATAGATAAAGCATTAACTTCATGAATACGAGATATACCTTGAAGATATTCGTCGCTCCATCCTTTGTTGTCCACCATCTTTTTGATCAACTCCTTCGCTTGATCTACCTTTGGCGAGAAGAAAGCTCCTCCAGTGGCAGCATCAAATTGTCAACGGGACTCCACAGAAAGTCCATGATAGAAACCTTGGATCAACAACCAATCCTCCATACCATGGTGAGGACATGCTTGAACGTATTCTTGCAGTGGCTCCTAGGCTTTGGGGACAGATTCTAGAATCTCCTATTGGAAGTTAGAAATCTTGCTACAAAAAAGATTGGTCCTACCAATAGGGAAGAATTTGGCAAGAAAATTGTTTGAACACTTCTCCCAAGTGTTCATCGCCCGTGAATTGGCATAAAACCATTGTTTCGCATTTTCAAGCAAGGAGAAAGGGAAAAGATGAAGTCGAATCGTGTCTTGCGAAACACTATTCTTTCCATTATGTTCTTCCTCTCTTTTTATCAATATTGCAATATTCTAGAATTAGAGTATAGTTCTTGTGATATGATCTTGTTATATAAACTAGATGATAGTTTGTGTGATTTGATCATAGAACATAGGACTTCTAGTTCATATGCCTTGTTCATGATATGCTTGCTAGTTTATAGTGTTCATATCATGTTCTTAGCGTATAGAACTCTATTCTTAATCGTTCATACATTTAGATGATTAGGAATAGAGTTGTGTGAGGGGTGGTGGTTCATCGCACAGCATCCATGTTCTTTACTCATTCATCCGTAGGGTGAGAGACCCGGGGGGACTTGGGTAGTTTCTCTATATGTGGGCATGGTGCTCAGGTATAGGGTAACCGGTGATTGCAATTCATAGTCCACGGTTGAGGTGGTAGGCGGCAGGTGGTCACAGCCCTGTCCATCCCTTGTAATCCCCTATATTCGGCCATGGTGTAGGAGTCTAAATTGCCACCCATGCTTGACTGGTAGACCAGTGCCCGGTGGTCTTCCGATCTATCTCATGCACAACTCTATCTCTGACTCATGTATTTGTATGACTAACTATATTCTAGATATTAGCTGTATTAGGATCATTGCTCCCATATGATATTCTTTTATTCTTTATTCTTTTATTCTTTATCCTGCCACCATCTTCCCCACTTGAGAGTCATTTATCTCTGTGTGTGTGTCCACTATCATGAAAACTGTTATTGTTTACCCTTGTTATGCACATTGGTCTATCTTTCATACAGAGTATAATATCCATGCTTATGGTTTCATACTAAAGTCTACACTAGCCTTCCTTCGGGAAAATATAAATGTGACACCTAGGAATACTCCGGGTTGAAATGCTACAACGGTATTTCCGCGCGCATGCGGATTCACTTTCATAACTACAATGAATACTGTATCACGACTCTCTCTAGTGTAGTCAGGAATATAGTTTTAGCACTAGTGTTAAGGAATGCTGAAAGTGCGCCGTAAAGCATCTCCAAGGCACTAGCCGCTAAGGCCATAATCCTGACGTTACTGGAGGTATAACTCTCTTGATAGAGGTAAGATTAGTTTTGGTGTGCCACGGTGCCCATGCCAGGCTATTCTGAAACTATCACTAGAGGTGTATCGCTAGTAGCAGTAGAGAGAATAATTGGTGAGGCATTACTTGGTACCCTGGCCAGGCCTAAACCTGGTGATATGATACTAAGGAATGCCAACAAGCATTTCTGGTGCCATTGCCGGGGATAGACTCTATCTCTATTCTCAGTGATGACGTTAAGAAATACCAACAACTACCAAGGTAACAACTAAGGTAATAATTACAACAATTACAATCTTCCACCTTTAAAAGATTTAGTTGCTAGGCAATCTAAATTGTTAGATCAAATGTCTAGAAAGGTAGCCTCTAGTGATAAAGCATTAGAAAACATTAATACTAAAATGGATACATTTGCTTCTGCTATAAAGAATCAGCACGGCTTTAATAAAATATTAGAATCACAATTAGCTCAGTCAGTTGCTGCTGTCCCTACAATTAAGAAAGGTAAGATTCTGGGCCAGCCAGAAGGTTCAGAAACTGCTAACCTTATTGATATTCATAATGCAACCCAATACCATATTGAGCCTGCAGATGTACAGTGGATTGACCACTCAGTACCTGAGAAGATGGAAGACTCTGGAAGGCCTGTCATTCCTATCTCTATAGGATGTCACAACTTTCCAGAGGCTATCTATGATTTCGGTGCAAGGGTCAATATTATGCCCAAGGTAATTTATGAGAAAATATTAGGCGATCCCTTGTTGTACACAAATATGCATTTGCAGCTTACCGATCAGTCCATTTGCTACCCCCGAGGGAGTGTTAGAAGAAGCTGTCATTAGAGTGGGACAATCATATGTCCCAGTTGATTTTGTGGTCATGGAGACAGGAGTAGATGAGAAGGCACCCATTGGGCAGACCATTCCTGTGCCCAACCAAAGCTATCATTTATGCAGAACATGCCAAGATTATCCTATCCATCAAGGACAAGAAAGAGAGATTCTCATTCAAGAACCGCACCTTGAATACTCCTGCAGCCCCGAAGAAATTCCATCAACAAGAAAAGCGACCACAGCCAACAGTACCCAAGAAGAAGAACAATAGACGATGGAGGAAGAACAAGCCCCAGCATGTATCAGAAGAAATCGCTCAACTAATCACTGCTCTCAATACAGAAAATGATCATATGCTACCCCAACCATTCCCAACAAAGAGAAGTTATCCAAGTATACTGATCATTGAATGCACAATCAGAGACACCACTTTCACCGACACCATCTATGACACTGGATCAGGCTACAACGTAATTTCCAAAAAGGTATATGATGATTTATTTGATAATTTACCTCTATGCCCAACATATATTCAGTTGCAGATGGTGGACCAATCACTAAGATTCCCTGAAGGCATGGTTAAGGACGTCATGGTAAGAATACAAGACAAATATATAGCCGCAGATTTTCTAGTTCTTGACATGCAGGGAGACAATGAATCCCCTATCTTTCTGGGAAGACCATTTCTCTACACAACCATCGCCGTTATCAACATTAGGTCTGGACAGATCCACTTCAACCTACCCATTGGAAAGGTATGCTGTCAATTTAGCACACTTGTTAACCCTGAGCAGAACAGAAAGCAACGCAACAGGAGAAGACGCCAAGCCCGCCGTCAGGCTGTCCAGCCTCACTGTGGATGGGAAGAATTTCCTGACAAGATTGTGAGGTATGAAGACTGCTACAAAGAGCAAGAGGAGGCCGTACAAGCACCACGCTAGAGTGAGTGAGAAGCGAAAGCTGAAAGGATGGACCAGATTGCCAAGACAGAAAAAGAGGAGATCCGAGCACAACTAGAAAAGTGGAAGAAGGAAAATAAAGCTGAAGAGCTGGAGCTAGAAAAGAGAGAAGCAGAAAAGACAGAAATGAGATGGAAGGAGAAAGAAGAAGCACCTATACACCACCGCAAAATGGAGGAATTGACTGAGGTAACCTTAGACAATAAACCTACTGAGTAAGTATTCTCCTTTATCTAAATCCTATCGGTAGACTTTAAATTCCGTACCCTAGCCATAAGGTTAGAATGGCAGTTATCTAATTAAGTTAGCATTTATTAGTAATTTTACTTCAACACATTTAGTGCCACATTCATTTTTTGCACATTAAATATAAAATAACAAAAATATTTCTTGCTTTATTTCTTGCATCATAAATATGAAAGCCCCATATGAATAAACTTATGGTAACCCCGTAGAAATAATTCTTGTGTTGGCATAAAAATAAAAATAAAAATAGCATTCATATTTATTTCCTATATTATAAAATTATAAAATTTAAAAAGAGAAAGAAACATGAAATTACGCTAAAATCTGTCAACTTAAAAATTAGCTCATAAGAATAATCAATTACTCATTGGTGACCGCTAACCCATTATTAAACTCGAGCCTTGAGTTTTGGTTTTTTTGTTGGAGTATAATTATGCAGAAACAACATTATGATAAGGAGAGAGTCTATCAGTGGTACCCACCAGGACCGCTGCTGGTTAGCTCACTCTGAAGATCATCAACATCAAGTATTACAAATATCTAGCTTGGGAGAGGAGCATCTTCTAGTTATTAGGTAACTATACCTAGGCGATTATCGAGTCTGTTTTATATAGTCATAAAATACCAAAAATATATGGGCATATGAAGGTCCACAAGTTATAGAGTCTTTTGTAAGTCTATTAAATCAAAAAGAATAAAAAGATAAATAACCATTTAAAACCAAATAAATGCTTAGCTATATATTAGAGTATGTTTAGAGGCAGTCTAGACTAGAGCCAATTAAAAACTTGATGAACATTAAAAATTTTGTCTTGGAGATGATGAATAGTAGCTATATTGTCATTCTTTTCAAGTGCCTAGTTGTCAACCTCAGATTCTTTCGAGTTTTAGACATTGCTGTTTTAATTTGAGAATTTACTCTGAACCTGCAACTTGTGGAGGCATAGGCTTGAGCTAAGTCTAGGTAGTTGATTGATATGATTCATGAAGGCTGAGCTACTATTTATCTTATTCCTAGCATTATTAAGTTCTAGAGATTTATTTTAAAAATTTAAAATCTACATGATGAGCTCTTGTATGACAAAGTGTGAATTCCTACCAGAGGTAGAAATGATATCTTCAGAGATAGGAAACCTTTGCATATTTACATTTGTTTGTTTTGCATTGAGTTCAGTTAACCTTTGTTGTATACCTTATGAGAGTCTTGTCATACTTTTAAAACCAAGATCACTTACACACTCCAGCCTACATATATATTATTCCTACCCTGGGAGTAATCGCAACCACTTCCACTTTCATCCATGTTCATCATAGAAATATTTTCTCCTACACTGGGAGTAAACACTAAAAATATACCCCATAGAATAACCCCTATTATAAATGCTCTAAGTTCTTATTGTTATCTCTTCAATCATTTATTTTATTCAAGGATGCATGTGGCTATGCAAAAGTATAAAAAAAGAAAAAGGAAGTAAAAGATGAACAAATGTCCTATCAATTAAAATAATGGGTACTAGATGCCCGCCTCGCTGATTAAAAAAATGAAAATAAAGATAGCCCATGTTTTTCCCGCGAAAAGTTCTAAGTTTCAAGGAAGAGAGTTATCTTCAAAGAGCAAAAGTAGAATTAGAATTAGCCACGAAATACCATATATACACCTATCCATTATTCTATACACATGCACTACCATATATACACCTATCCACTATATTCTATACACATGCACATCTTGGTTTGATTATATGCCTCGATTCTCTGTGGATCCATTGTTTGACTTTACAACATATGTATTGCAAGTATGCCTATCCTTGTTATTGCCACTCCTATGAGCTCCACCATATATATCCTTAGCTGTAGGAAGGCATAACATTATTAATGCCTTAAGAGAGATCTATAAATACCACATACACTGAGAGACTTGAGGGTGTCATACAATTAAGCTCTGAGTTTTATTTTAAAAACCTATAAAAAACTCTAGAATATTGGTACTGTGAAGAATTTGAGACATAGTGCTTGACTTGATTGTTCTGTCTTTCGATTGCTTAAGACTTATGCAAGAGCTGTAAAGCCCTATAGTTAAAGGTAAAATAGGTAAGTTTGAAGGTTAGAGGCATTCTTTGTCTAATCAGGAGGAGAATCCCTATTTGAAAGCATGTGTACTTGAAAAGTATGAAAGCACTGTAGCAACTCCTGATCCAAATATACTAGTAATTAGGCTTAGTTTGTTTGCCAAGGGACTGGCAAAAGGTAAGCTTGGGGGAGTTATTGATGGTGGATAACGTCAACTTTTATTAGAACTTTAGACATAAAAAGATATACGAATACTTACTGGCCTAGGGTTTTAATTGACAATTTCCATGAGTTTTGCATATTACGTATTTTCTAGGAATTATTCCAGAAAAGCGTAAAAGAGGAATTAGAGTGCATAATTATCACGAAACTTATCCGCGAAGGCAATAATCGCTATCGGGGCGTGGGAAAGATCTAGAAGACACCCAAAGCAATGGGACCCGCAGACGCTGCCAGGTGGGGTCGGCCGGCCCCACACCTGTGACGGGCGGCGCCGCTCTAGGGTTTCTGGCCGCCATCTTCTGGAAACTTCCTCCACTGCCTCCCATGATGCATCCTGGCCCTTGGTTAAGTCGGTTTGATCCTGTGGCGCACGTTCATCCCATCAGGCTATAAATAAAGGGGCAGACCCCCCTCACTGAAAAAACATCCCATTATTCATCAAGGCCTCAAGTCTTCGGTCAAGCATCAAGAAGCCTTCTAGTTCATCAAGAGCCTTCTAGTTCATAGTTCTAGTATAGTTAGATTAGAAGTAGAGGAGTTCTAGTTCTTCATCGGGATCTGGAGCCCCTGGCGTCTGTCTGGAGCGCGGAGTTCGGTATAGTTCTAGTTCTTTCTCTCTTATTGCATTCTTCATTATGATTAGGGAAACATTGTTCTTAATAGTTTATATGTTCTTAATTGCAATAGTCATTGTCTACTTTGATTATATGTCTAGTATAGTTGGTTTGATCTTATTGAATTCATGTAATTGCTCGTATAGTGTTTATCCAAACGATTGTTAGGTAGATGATGAACAATATATAGACATGTTGTCTAGATGTTCTATTTATTTGCGAGTGCACCCTGATGTGCTGGGTCTGTAGTAGTTCACGTAGGTGACAGCTGCGTTGATTCCTCTGTAGTCTACCCCCGTATGTAGGCAAGCAGACACGGTCGCTAAGTTGGGTGATGACTCTGTTTCACATCCTTCCTAGATGATGCCCTTTACATGTGATCATAATGTAGGACTAATCTAACAATGATTGCTAGATGTAATTGCACTAATTAGAGTTATTTATTGATGTAGTTATAGAATTACCTTAGATATTAATTCCTTAGTTTATCTATTGGCTAGCTATTATTATGACTAGAAAGTGCTCGATGTTTATCTATTATTTATGATGCTTGATTATACTTATCACCTATATTTATCTATATTTATCTTGTGACCTCATGCTGTTATGAGTAAGTAAATAACATTGGTAATATTGCTTATTCATTGTATATAGTTGTTATTAATATAATAGATTATAGTTTATCTAGTCCTTCCCAGTGGTATAAATATAAATTGACAACCTGGTAGTACTCTAGGTAAAATGCTACAATGGTATAATTATTTGTGTGCTTGCAGAATTGTTCTTAGTTTATATATATTTTTTTGCCTAGTCACATAGAATGATATATAAAACCTGTATTTATCCTTAGCATATATAATTAGGGATGACAACCTAGTTCATGCTTAGGAATGTTGGTGCTAGATAAGTGGCTAGTTGCCAATGACAAGTTAATTTAGTACCATATATTTTTAATATTGTTAATTAGTGATGACGTTAAAAATACCAACACCGGCCGACCCTACCAAGTGGCCAAAGTGGGCCCTCTTTGCTTGGCTGGCTTCCAAACATGTCCTTTCCTGACATTTCTTGAGTTATACCTGCATTCAAATAGAACTCATTAACAAGTGGAATTCTGTTAGTAATAAACCACTTTCCTACACTTCATTTCATGTTTTCAATCATTTCATTGCATTGTTGAGGGGTAAAATGTGTACTTAGTGATGTCAACACCTATCCCCTTAGAACTAGAGTGGGGGGATGGCGCCTTTTTAAACAAAAATAGTCTGAGGGGCTACTCTCTGTTTGCTTCTTCGAAAGCGTTTTCGCCTATCCCCTCAGAACTACAGTGGGAGGATGGCGCCCTTTTTAACTAAAATAGTCTGAGCTCTGTTTGATTCTTCGAGACCTTTTTCGCCTATCCTGCAGGATTAGAGTTAGGGGACATCGCCTTTTTAACCAAGGCAGAGCCTTTGCCTAACCCATCAAGACTAAAGGGATGGCGCCTTTTGAAATCAAGATAGCTTAAGGACCGAGACGAGCAGGGGATGTTGCATACACCGAACCAAAGGGCAGACAAGTTGAGAATTTGGGTGCTCCCCACCTGTTCACCACCAGTCGTGAAACGAAGAAAAATAAGTGTGGGAACCCTACTAAGTTTTATTATGGCTAAGACAGAGGGCCCTCACAATCTGAAGTATTACAGAAAAAACTGTATCTACGATCGTCGAATACTGGGGTGGCCCCCTTGAACGGCTCTACCTTAGGCTCCATAAAGCCCGAGCTCACAGCTGCTGCCTAGTGCTGATGCCTCACCGCCAATTCTGAGGGGTTGAATTGGCGGTAGAACTCCTCCATCCGCGAGAACGCCCTCCGATGTCACCCAAGCCGTCCAAGCAGGAACCCCGCAAGGGTCACATTTGGGTGGCTGTTGGTATTAATTAACTTATCACTTGTTTTAATAGTCACCTATTAATTACCTATTCCTCTAGCATTGGACTAGATGGTCATCCCTAACTATAGTGCCAGAGAATGTTTGTTAGTGCTATCTAGCATTATTATAAGAATAACACCAAACATATCTATATCATTTTATGTGACTAGAAAAAATATACATGAAAAGAATCAGCAAGCGTACAGATAATTATACCATTGTAGCATTTTACATAGAGTATTACCAGGTTGTCGATTTATATTTATACCAACTAGGAAGGTCTGGCGAGAATATATATTGATAACTGATTTGTAGTAATACAAAAGTAAACTATAACTTCAAATCTACTCACAACAGGGGTAAGTCATAAAATAAATATATATATATATATGATAAGCATTGATCAAGCACCATAATAAGATAATAGATTCACTCAGAGCACTCTAACTATTACAATAATGTCGTCAAACCTGAATATTAGAGAAATAATTCCTGCTGTCATTCTATAACTACCCATCAAAGAATACTTCAATTAGTGCAACTACACCTAGCAATCATTATTAGGCCATTACTACATCATCATCTCAATACATAAGGAGCATCAACTAGGGAAGGATTTTAAGACATAACCGTCACTTCCGACGCGACCGTGCTCTATATAGCCTACAAACATGGGACGGACTACAGAGGACTCAATGGATCTATCAAACCCACGATCTACCACATGACCTGGCACATCAGGAGGCACTCACAGATAAGTAAAATATCTAGGCACCACACCTACATAATGCCTATCACTCACCCATGGTTCCTTTGGATGAGCGCTATACGCACATATGCATGAATTCAATAGCAGTGGACTAAATATACTAGACATATAATCAAAGTAGACAATGAACACTGCAATCAAGAACATAAATAGATGAAGATTAATGTTGCCATGAACACTATACTAAACACACAATAATGAATAATACAATGAGAGAGGAGAGCACAAGAATAGTACCGAACTCCACGCTCTTCACAACGTCGGGAATCCAAGTTAGGTTAACTCAACTTAACTCTCTCTAAACCTAATCAACTAGGCTACTGCTATAGAATAAAGGAACTCTGAGGAACTAGGATTTCTGGATCTGTATGACTTGATGCCTGTAGGGGGTCTGGCCCTGTATTAATAGCCCGGTGAGAGAAACGATGGTCGTTTGATCAAACCAACTTCACGTAGGGCTGAGATAGATCCACAAAGGCGGTGGAGGAAGACTCTAGAAGGGAGTAGAGGGTTCGCACAGGGAGGTGCCATCCGGCACAAATCCTAGGGCTGGCTGGCCCTCTAGTTGGGCCCCTCGGGCCCATCTTCGTCATGGCACCTTTTGGTACCTTCTAGAGTCCGATGGCATATATTTCATCAAGGTTAAGTTTTGTCTTTTTATGTGTTTTAATCCCTCTTTGTATGCTTTTTGGAATTACCCTAAAAAATATAAAATCACCAAAACTCATGGAAATTGTCAGTTAAGACCCTTATCTTGCTATTGGTGACCACTTTTATGTATTTAGTTGACGATGTAAGATGAATGTTTAATTACTTTCAACAAGCTCCCCCAAACTTACCCTTTGCTAGTCCCTTAGCAAAGCCTAATTAGAAACAACTATTAATATGGATTAATTCTTCATTGTTCTCATTATTGCTCCTCAAAAATTATACTTGTAGTTAGATAAAAATTCTCCTCCAAGCTTAGGAAAAAACTAGGCTAACTTTCAAACTTACTCGTATTATCTTTGACCAATGGGGCTTCTAGCTTTGACTTGGGTCTTGGGTAACCGAAAGATAGAAATATCAAGTCAAGCATTATGTCTCAAGCTCTTTGTTAAACTATCATTCTGGAGTTTTTAGAGATTTTCAAATAAAACTTAGAGCTTTTCTTGTACGACACTCTCGAATCACTCCTATATAGTATTTGTGGATTCTCACCAAGGTAGTAATGATGTTATGCCTTTTTTTCTTCCTACAACTAAAGCTTATGTGGAGCTCATAGGTGTGGAGAGAACCTGAAAGAGTATACTTGCAATGCACATATTGTAAAGTCAAATAATGGATCTAAAGAGAAACGAGTCATACAATCAAATAAGATATATGTGGTTGTATGGATATGGTGGATCCTAATTCTACCTTGCTCCTTAAAAACATATCTCTCTTTTAGAATTTGAAACTTAGCCAATGAGTACAAGCTATCTTTATTCTTTCTTTCTTTTTTTATCTCTTCACTTTTTTCTAGGAGGCCGGTATCTAAGTACCCATTGTTTTCATTTCTTGGACACCTGTCCATTTTTCTACTCCCTTCTTCTCTTTTTTTCAATATCTTTTTGCATAGCTCACACCTTCTTTTGGCACTTAACGATCTTTGAGAGATAGCAAGAAAAACTTGAAGCATTTATTGGTGGCTATCCTATGGGAAATATTTTTGGTGTTTACTCCTAGTGTGGGAGCAAAATATTTTTGGATCGAGATAGAATGGTATAGTTGCACCTACTCCAGGGTAGAGTAGTGCATATGTGGATGGGATTATATGTATGTCGATCCTGATTCAAGAGTATGACAAAAATCGATGCAACACAAGCAACATATATGTGGAAGTTTATCTAGCCTATACATCATATTTGGCTTTAGTAGAAATATAAGCTTTGTCATACAAGAGTTCATCATGTAAAGTTTTGTATTTTTCAAAAAAAAATCTCTAGAACTCTAGTGTCACTTAGAACAAGATAAATAGTAGCTCAAACTTTTTCAATCATATCAATCACTCACCTAGACTTAGCTCAAGTATATACAACCTACAAGTTTTAGGCTCAAAGTAAATCTTTATGTCAAAATATTCTAAGCCAAAACTTGGAAAAACTTAAGTCTAGCAACTAGGTACTTTGAGAACTATCAGCTTTTATCTTTTAAGATCATTTTATCAAGAGCTAGCCTTTATATTGACTCATAACTAGACATATATTTTTATTTGGTTTTACATTTTAAATACTCAAAAAGATTCAACAAACATGGACCTTCATGCGCCCATATGTTTTTAGTATTTTAAGGTTTTATTATGATACTATAGTGAACCTTCATATGCTCATATATTTTTGGTATTTTATGACTATCTGACAGACTCGATAATCACATAGGTATACTTACTTGATAACTAGAGGATGCCTTCTCCAAGCTAGTTGTTGTCGTGGTTGAGCGTTGAAGCTGAGTGGTCCTCATAGAGGAGCTCATACTTATAAGGGCAAGTGTTACCAGAAATCCCTCAATCTCAACCCCCCAGAAGTCACTTACTTTGCACAGAGGTTAGCTGTATGTCTGGAAGGTGTACTTCAAGTGGTGGAGATAAAGACACGTAGGTGAGATGGCTCTTGGAGTCATCCTACAGAAAGCTCTCATAAAACACCAAAACTCGAGGAACGGTATTAGAATAAAAAGTTAGTGGTTAGCTGTTTAGAGGATTGGATGTTGTAGAGATTTCAAAGTATTTTTATGATAGCAGTATTACAGCAGGATGCTCAATTAATATTTTGGATTTTATGGGTTTATATGCATAAAGGTTATATGCATGCTATTTTTATATTTATTTTTAGGCCACCACAGAGCACTCCTACAGCTTTTGTACCACAAGGGTTTTACATGGGGCTTCAAGTTTTTAAGATGCATGAATTTAGACTAATGCACACCTATTTATTTTTATTGTTTTGTATGCAATATTAATGTAGAAAAGTAAACATGCTAAAGAGAAAATAAATCATGCAATATAAGAAAGTAGATATGGATAACTACCGATGTTACCTTACGGTAAGGGTTCGATGTTTTGAGTCCTCTGAACTGGACTCCCCCTTGCAGTGGTTCATTGATCGAGTACTACTCTTAAGGATGAGGATTAAGGTGGTGCCTCCACTAGTGGTGCTTCCAATGGTGGTTCCACCTTCTTCCTTTCTTTTTGTAGTATCTCGGAGCCAATCTTATGCGTATTGTTGGAACTAGTTCAGAACTTCTACTTGTAGAATTTGGGGGATTGTCTCCTCACACTTTGTTTGAAGTGTGTTCTGCTCATAAAGACAAGGTAGGGATCAAGTGCACGGGCTCTATTGGTGAGAAAACACCAACAAAATCAGAAATTTATTTATTCTTCTCTATCCTTGGTCACAATAAAATTGATATTGTTCACACTGTTCATTTATGACATGGGTGAGAAGATCAAAAGTATAAATATGGCATTTAAGTTTATTAGATAAAGGAGTAGAGTTGCTTAACCTATGGAAGGATCATTCATCTTTGTAAGTTATCAAGATTAACATGATGACTATCATCTTTTAAAAATAAGATATATAATATTTTAGCTTATTTGGTTAAATTTGAATCAAGAGAATGGTGCTATGAACAAACTTAGGGAACAAATCATATCGAGTTAATCAGGTTGATCAATTTAAGTTGTAACTCTAATATATTTGTATTTTTATTTATTTGTATACCAAGATCAAGAGAAAAATAATGACCACTTACCTTAAGATGTTGCCTTCGTCACTGAAATTGATGAAGGGTAGATGCACTTCAATGGTCTTTTGCTTCCTTACATCTTGAGTTGTCTATTAGCATCTTTTCTCATATGTTATACTTCTTTCTCACTCTTCAGACCTTCTGTTTCTTTCATTATTTCTTCTCTGCAAGGGATTAGTAGAATAACATATACCTGAAGGAATATACCATTTATTTGAAGTACGGATAGTGTTTGCCAAGGAGTTAAAGATTAATTTGTGACTCTTGTTTTAAATGATTCACCATTACTTCTACTTTTTCAATAAGGTTAAGGTGAAGATATTATTTTGAAGAATACCTCTAGCCTTGATTTGATTCTATGAATAGTCTTCTAATATGATTTAAATATTTTTATATAGGAGTGGTTAGTCCATATATCGAACCAAAATTTTTATACAAGTATGCTTTGATCTCATAATTATGTTTAAGTAATATTCTAAAGCATACTTGTAATAGAACAAGAACGTTTAAAAGACAAAATATTTATTTAAATACAACCAAGAATATGTATGGTGAACCAAAAGAGTATTTTTTTTATTTATTTTAAGTTTTAGCAAGTTGAGCATGGCACAAGGTAAGGATAAATTAGCAACATAGTATAAGATGTTGAATGTATTTTAATGTTGCATGAGGCTTGGATAAACATACCTTATGTCTTTATCCTTTCTTCTTTGGAAGTAAGTGATGACGAACTTACCTGAAGAAGGAGGGTTGTCCGATTCATCTATTGGTGATAGCTTGTGGTCCTTTAAGCAGGGCCTTCCTTCTATTAGCTTTGCCTTTTTACCATCTAATGGAAATATGAACAATTGCATGCTCTTCATCCATCACTCTTTTCTTGATTTTAGTTGATCCATGGTTGATGAGCTGAGGTCCATTGAAGATGCAAACTCAAGTTTCTCCCTGGTTGTCTTTGTCGTCTATCGCATGGCGATTAGTGGTTCTTCTTTGTCCTTGAATGATACCCTGCCGTCTTGATAGACACGGAGGGAACTTCTGTGAAAACTTTATCTCCAATAGTTTAGGAGTCTCTTCGGTGATCATGGTTGTCCACGGCCTTACTAGACATCATATTACCGACATACAAAATGGTGTCTTCGAAGGTGATGAGAAAAACATGACACTGATTTGCTGATATGAAGTGAATTGCTCCCTGCTTCTCATCATCCACCTAGCTTGAGTCCTGGAAAGGCTCAATGCTAGGTTGCCTTTGATATTACTCATGATCAGTTAATTTATTTTTATTCTTTTCCTATAAAATGTTAATGGATACATACCCGAGGGGATGTAATAAATTTGAAATACAGATTCTATTGTCCATACTTTTTTCTCTATGCTAACAAGATGATGCGCGGTTTTAAGATTGTTTAGCATAGATTGTGTCTATCATGTTTTATATTGTTGTTGTATTCTAGCATGGTTCAAGGCAAAGATAACTTGTAATAAAAGATAAATAAATAAACCTTGATACTCACCGTTCTTCCTTCATGAAGAATGAGCTAGGTCTTCTTTATGCGGAGTCATTACCAGCCTTGATTTATCTCAGATGTGAATTCCTTTCTTGACTTACCCAAATTGAATTTAAAATTTTCCTATAGGGGTTAGTCCAATGAAATAACCAGTATCTACTAAAGTGTACTATTGGCTCAAAAATCAACCTAGACACCATATCCAATTTGATTCAGAAAAGTATTTTAACCTAAGCACCTCGCTTAATTCAAAAACCTTTTAGAAGTAAAATCAACATACCTTGTGATTCAAAAATCAAACCAGACACCATGTCTAATTTAATTTAGGAAAACAGTTTAAATACCATGCCTAATTCGGAAGGTGTATGAAGATACCTCAAAACTTAAGCATACTACAGCAAATATAGTAGTATTAAAGCACAATAGAGATTTATTCAGATAGAGATGAAAGAGCATGATCATGGTGAGTTTTTTGAATACTAATCGTGAGCCTTCATGTGCTCATATTTTTTAATAAGAATGCAAGTGAGATGGATATATGAACAGAACTAAACATATTATGGATGGAGAAAATTTAAATTAAATGAGATGGATGTTTGGACTGTGCAAAATAAACATGCAGTTAAATATAAAAGATAACTACTCATCAAATTTAAAGTCCATAAGTAAGACTATCTCATCTTTATTTGATCATACTTACCATGACTCACATGATAAAATTTGTGAGAGATGCAACATCTTTGTTCCGTCACTTGATATATGAATTGAATTCTTGTGGCGTTGACCTCTTTCTCCAATCTCGGATTTAATGTCTTTTCGTCTTTTCTTGTGGGGGCTGCCGGAAGGTCGTAAACCGGTCGTTTATTACCCTGCATAAGATATTAAAGTAGACAAAACAAGAGTAATCCTACTTGAGTAGGGGTTAATGGTTATCTCAATCATATTAATAAGTAAAAGTGAATCAATATTGCTTAATTGCCTAGCTAACTTTCCCGGCAACGGCACCAAAAATGCTTGTTGGTATTAATTAACTTATCACTTGTTTTAGTAGTCACCTATCAATTATCTACACCTCTAGCATTAGACTAGGTTGTCATCCCCAGCTATGGTGCCAGAGAATGTTTGTTGGTACTATCTAGTATTATTATAAGAATAACACCAAACAGATCTATATTATTTTATATGATTAGAAAGAATATAAAGATATATGCATAAAAAGGATCCACAAGCGCACAGATAATTATACCATTATAGCATTTTATCTAGAGTATTACCAGGTTATCGATTTATATTTATACCACTAGGAAGGTCTGGCAGAATATATATTGATAACTGATACTATTAATGCAAAAGTAAACCATAACCTCAAATCTACTCACAACAGGGGTAAGTCATAAGATAAATATATATATGATAAGCATTGATCAAGCATCATAATAAAATAATACCTAGTATCATTCTATAACTACACATCAAAGAATACTTCAATTAGTGCAACTACACCTAGCAATCATTATTAGGCCACTACCACATCATTATCTCAATACATAAGGAGCATCAACTAGGGAAGGATTTTAAGACGTAACCATCACTTCTGACGCGACTGCGCTCTACATAGCCTACGTATGTGGGATGGACTACAGAGGACTCAAAGGATCTGTCACACCCATGTGCTACACATGACCTGGCACATCTGGGCGTACTCGCAGATGAGCAAAATATCTAGGCACCACGCCTACATAATGCCTACCACTCATCCATGGTTCCTTTGGATGAGCGCTATATGAACATATGCATGAATTTAATAGCAGTGGACTAACTATACTAGATATATAATCAAAGTAGGCGATGAACATTATGATCAAGAACATAAATAGATGAAGATTAATGTTGCCACGAACACTATACTAAACACACAATAATGAATAATACAATAAGAGAGGAGAGCATAAGAATAGTACCGAACTCCACGCTCTTGACAACGTTGGGAATCCAAGTTAGGTTAACTTAACTTGACTCCCTCTAAGCCTAATCTAACTAGGTTACTGCTATAGAATAGAGGAACTCTAAGGAACTAGGGTTTTTGGCTCTGGATGACTTGATCTCAAATGACTTGATGCCTCCAAGGGGTTCTGGCCCTGTATTTATAGCCCGGTGGAAGAAATGACGGCCGTTTGATCAAACCAACTTCACGTAGGGCTAAGATGGATCCACAAAGGCGATGGAGGAAGACTCTGGAAGGGCGTAGAGGGTTCCCACAGGAGGGTGCCGCCCGGCACAAACCCTAGGGCTGGCCAGCCCTCTAGTTGGGCCCCTCGGGCCCATCTTAGTCGTGGCACCTTCTGGTACCTTCTAGAGTCTGATGGCGTATATTTCATCAGGGCTAAGTTTTCATCTTTTTACGTGTTTTAATCCGCCTTTGTATGCTTTCTGGAATTACCCTTAAAAAAATATGAAATCATTAAAACTCATGGAAATTGTCAGTTAAAACACTTATCTTGCTATTGGTGACCTTTTTTATGTATTTAGTTGACGGTGTAAGATGGACGTTTAATTACCGTCAACAATGGCGTTGATGATATCATTTCCACAAACCACCCCCACATAAAAGTCACCACAGCGAATTATTAACGGATAGACCCCTTCGAGCAGTGTAGGCTACATCGAAGGGACCTGGGCGTCGAATTAAAACCAAGAATATTGTATCACACATCAGAGTTCTTAAACCAACAAGCCGCGTCAGTCGGCCATGTTACAAAACAAGTCTAAAAGGTTCTCAAAACTAAACTAGTCTATTTGGCTACCCATCATCTCCTGCAGTGCTAGAACACGGTCACCCGGACCACCTCCACCAGCCACAGCGTCAACGTTCGGACTCCCGGACTTGAGACTGCTCTCGCATTCGTGAGCATCACGGATGGCGAGGAAAGCCTTGATCTGTTCCTTGATGGCGGCATGTTCCTTTGAAGTCTACAAAAGAGAAAATGATATAGTCTGGGTCAATTGATCATACATCCCACAAAGAGAGAACGTGCTCGCCCTAGTAGAACAGTACTAACCTGCCCGCGGCTCAGCCCGACGCGAAGCAGAGCCAAGTCCCAGCCTCCTGCACACCAAACGTAGTCGAAGAAGGTGACGGCTGCTTCATTCGCCTCTGGGGCCAAAGCCTAGTAGTGCTTCGCCTCCTTCGCCTCGACCTTGCTGAGGTGATCACATCTAGTATCAGTGATGGCCTAGGCGAAGGCACGAAGGGACTCCATCGAGGCATAGTTGCGCCCGGTGGACATGTGCTCATTCAGCACCATAAGCTTGTCCCCAAGCCAGTGAAGGATGTCGGGAAGCGGAATATCGACAGGGGGCCTCGACCTCCTCGCGATGCTCATGAGCAAGTCCCGGTAGATGCCAGAAACCCTCCGCGCCTCGCCGAGAAGCTTTTTAGTCTCCTCGGTCTTCTCCTCGCGATAGGTATAGCATGTTCCGCACGCTCCTTCATAGCCCGCTCTTCAGTAGCAGTCTTGGCGGCTTCTGCAGCTTTGGCCCTCTGCCGAGCGGACTCCAGATCCCGCTCCAATTGTTGGATGCGGGTTGTCCGGTCAGACAGCTCCTTCTCGTAGTTCGCCCGTTGGGCGAGCCCTTGTCACTGCAGCGTCCGAGCCAGCAGCGAGGCCTGCAAAACGAAAGTTAGGAAATGAGCAGATAAGTGGTCACCAAGTAGACGAAGAAGAAATAAAGGGTACTCATGCTAAGAGTGTGGAAATTCACGGCGTCGAGAAGTTCTGCCTCTGGGAGAGCAAGAACATCGCGCTCCACCTCATGAGCGCAATAGGAGCCTCCGCACGCATCAGCGAACTGAATCCCAGCTCGGTTGGGGATCAGCCCAACATTACGGTAATCCACGTTCACGATCACTTGTGACCGCGAATCTGCCCCTATAGAACGAGCAATGTGATAAGTCTCCTCCTTAGCGGCGCACCTTTCGTCAGAGGAGCTCGACCCCAAGTACAGCTGCATCTCCCCATAGTCTCCTGGCTGGGACTTGAGGATGAGCTCCCCGAACCCAAAAAGATGTTGTCCGGCATTCACCAGTGAAAAACGAATAAATTCCTCATAGAACCGTGACTTACCAAGACCCTCGGCACCAGCCGCCTCTTTTGAAGTGTCCGACCCCCACGGTTTTGTTTGCACCATTGGCACTGACATGTTGGCGGTCTTCGGCCGCTTAGACGCAGGATCGGCGGTAGGCTGCATCGCCGACCGGCTTGTCCTCTTCGTCTTCCGAAAGACGTCGCCGGCGGACACAGCACCGGCGCTCACCATCGCCAAGCGGAGATCCGTGACTTTCCCTTTCAAAGCTATTTCGTCAACACCGATCACCACCTGCTCAGACAGTAAGAAAAGAAATGAGCAGACACGAGTGGCAGTTATTTTGCATGACCAGTCGAAACATCTCTAAAGTAAAGAAAAGCGAAGAGAATAAGAAGAAGGCAAAAACCGCTAGCGAAACAAGACGAACAAACCACCACACCACAACCTTTCCATGACACCGAGTCCATCCCGCCACAGCTTCCAGGCTCCGCACCCCGAGCGGCTTCTTGATAAGACGCCCGACTGAAACATCAGTGGGCTCTGACGGGCCGACGCCGTCAACAAAGGATGGTGCCTTCCGTTTCACTCCTTTATTTTGAACTCACGGAACCACGCCCACGAGATGAGACTCACCCACGGCCGCGCCCTCGCCCACGGCCACGGCCTCTCTACACTAGCTCAATCATCCCGTCATCTAATTCTTCGAGAGTGGCGGAAGGGTCTGTGCGGTCCCCATAAATAAGTCCCATTGCTTCGAATACCCGGTTCAGCCGCCTAACACTGGTCAAACTACAGCATTTCGCTTCACGCTCTTTGGGGCCATACTGGCCGAGAATCCAATCTGCCTCGGCTTCCATAAACAAGACGTAATCAAAGTCATGAGTGTAGCTGATATGACGGCGGCAGTTCAGTACTGGCCGCCGATAGCCGCCAACGTCTTTGAAGTTAGTGAAGTTAACATCGCTACTCAGTGGCCACCTGTCCAGACCAACCCATTCTTTGACCAGGTCCCGGCTTATCTGGCGACGAGCGGTGTTAGCAAAAGCCTCTTCGGTAGCCGCATCATTCGCCTCGCTAACAAACACATTTGCCACTTGGACACCGTCAGCGGGGGACATCTCTGAGACAAGAACACTGGCTTTTGGCAACCCAGACATAAAACCAAAACTCGGTCCACTGTGACCACTTGTTTCGGTATGCAGGCACTATGCTAACCGTGCCACGCTTCTTCCTTGGCACGAAGTTGTAAGACCCAAACTCCAGCCTTTTCTCAAGCTTCGTCCTTTTATCCATCACCACCGTTTCCTTGAACTGGCACTCGTAGTGGCGAGCTAAGTTGTCCACACTAGGTTCGCTTCTGGCCATCTTCAGAGCCATCACGAAAACCCCAAGCCTTGAAAAGGCGTTCGGTGTGAGTTGATGGATCTGTAAATTGGAGAGAGTTAGCTCACCTGCGAAGCGCGCGGTCACCAAAGACAAAGAAGAAACCTCGAAGCGAAGGAATCCGTGAAAGCACCAGTCTAAGAAGAAAGCAGAGAGTCCTGCGAGCGTACGGCAGCCCCAGCACCGCAGCGCCCCTTATATAGTGGCGTGGGGGCACAACCGCGCACCGTGCACCAGGCGGCACGATCTCCCAAGCGGCACGAGCTCCCAGGCGAAGCTCAGGCATCATGGGCCCAAAATGGACGCAACTGGCGGCAACCTCCTACAGGCCTAGCTTTAAAAAAAAGATTGAGCCTGGTAAGCAGGTTCCCAACGCCCCTTCTAATCGTCTCAATCTGTTGGCATAGCGCCTTGGAGCGGGGCCTCCTGCCCAGGAACCTCTTTTCGCATAAGCACGATGGACGTGCACTGACCAGACGGCATTGCGCCTCCCTCGAGGGGCTAATGTTGGGGGGAGGCCATCGCCCTCAGCCCCTCAGACGTTGGACGGTTCGACAGCGCATCCCCAGGGCGAAGAATATCTCACCCTGGCGAAGTGCTCTTCGCCCGTTTTCAACACCGTCGCTGCGCTGCGTCGGCAAGGAGCACCCTGGCTTGGCGAAAATATCCCCGGCTCGGACGGGCGGAAGGTCAGCCCTTGTGCATGAGCCGCAGCGAGTCCGAGCAGTCATCGTCATAGCGAAAATGTTTTTGCCATTGCGATGACATTCTCGCCGTGACTTTTAGCAGGTGGGCCTGGGCGCGCTGACTGGATCCCCTCTGGCCCACAGAGTGCTGGGCATTGGGGGACCGCAAGGAACAGGGAGTGGTTGAGGACGGACAGCTCAGCCCCAGGGCTCGGAGGGAATGCCCATGGGGGTCCCCTCTGAGGGAAAGATTCCCCTACAATGCAGGGTAGAAACGTCACCGCGGCGCGCGGGGGGCTGTCCGGCCACCTATAAAAGCCCCCATTAAGTGGCTTGAAAAAGGTGGAGAACCAGAGAGAGGCTTCACCCCTCCTTGGATCCTACGTTCGCTATACTAGAACAACACTATGTCATACAGTAATAGCTATCAACCCGGTGCTTCAGCATATCTTAATATATTATATTACATAGGTAAAAGTAGTTATGTGGATAAATTTAGCATACACAGTACAACTTAGACATTATCTTTATTTCCTCTCTATGTTTATTTCCTAACAAAACTACTTTTATCTGGTTGTGATAAATTTTCCAATTAATCTATATGTGTTTTCATCCAAAGTGAAATGGTGTCATGTGTGCTTAGAATGGCTCCAGTAAAATGGATTGATGGAGTAGTTCAGTTAACAGGAATACCTTATTATGTCACGCTTCGCTTATATAATCACTTGCACTGCATCTTACAATTCTCCTGCTACCCAAGCCTAGTGTGAACAACGATGATGCCATTGATACAACAAGAACGGAGAAAGGATAATAATCTAGTTTTCACAGCAAAACAAAGAAAATATCTAAGTTGTACTTTCACTATTTAGATCTCACAGCATGTCTCCCACATGAAAACAAGATCATAAAGCACCAGTGTGGCTGAGCTTCTCAAATTTGAGCTGATTTATTGTTGTAGTACATTATAGCATAATGATAGAAATATGCTATAGGTGAGCAAAGGCATTGGCCAAACAACAATTAACTTTACACGAAGTTCAGGCAGAGAGCATTCACGTCAGAAATTCAGACATCTGAAAAAGTTAAACAGAGAGCTGATGGAAAACAAACAAGAAAGGAGCACCTGCTTCTCTGTAGGTCTGTGCAGGCTGCAGGAGTTGCCGAGCTGGTCGTGTGTCCGCTGGCCACGGTTGCACTAAGCAGGAGCGGCTGGCCGGCTGGGCGCCCCCACTTACGCGCATCCAGCACAGCAGATACTAGTCGTGCCGTTGCCCAATCGGCCACCTCCTCCGATTTGCCTCGGCTCGCACTCGCTTGTGTGCAGAGGCCGTCAGGGCCTCAGGCAGAAATGCCACGCAAGTATACATGGCCAAACGGGCCGCCCAGGCACGGCGGCACGGGGCACGCGGCGGCACAGCCGTGCCGTGCCGTGTCAGGTCACTGGGTCCAATCGTCGGCCCAGGCACAGCACTATGGGGACTCAGCCATGCCGATGGGCACGACGGCCCGTCGGAGCCGTGCCGGCCGGCCGTATCGCCGCCCAGCGCCTAGCTCGGCTCGCCAACGCCGGGCCAGCTCCTCCGCTGTGGTGAGCACGCCGCGCCGCCACTCTGTGTCGCCCGAGGCCGCACCGCATGTAGCGGCACCGCTGTCGATCGGGCGCCGCTCCATCACTGCAGGCCACGCACACGCACAGAGGCGCCGCCGCCATGAGGACCCGCATCGCCCCCTCCAGACTCCGCATCGGCGTGTCAGCTGAGGAAGAGGAAATGAGAGGAGAGAGAGAGTGGAGGAGCTATGGTTCGGGTGAGGGAGAGATGCTTATGTAATAGTATCCAACGGCTCTGTTTCATCTATACTCATCTACGGTGGAGAATAAACAGGCCACACCATGCCAGCCCAATAATTGTGCCGTGCCTAGCCGGCACTACGGACCGGAGTTGCGGCCCAGGCACGGCACTAGCACTGGACCGTGCCAGGCATGGCCACGATAGGTGTTGGGCTGGGCTGTGCCCAGGCCGTGGTTCTTCATGTCATGTTTGGGCCGGCCTATAGTGCTCGTGCCAAATGGAAAATTATACACGCATGCGAGACGGGGGAGGGGCTTCTGGCACAATTTTCAGGCATGGCACACATCTCAAAACAATGATCGAGTGGTGGCAAAAATAGCCTTCCTTTCCCCCTAAGTTGCCTTCCAGATATGCTTCGTCCACCAACTCACTGGGTGATGTTTCTGACCAGCGCCTCCGCCTCGGCCACAACCGAAATGAAGAACGGACAGGAGGGACGGAGAGGAAGAGGACCCCGAGTCCTCGACCTGCTTAGCTGAAAGGCAATCCCGCACTGACCATTGATCTCTCTTCCTCTCTGTACAGCATGAATCTTGATGTAAAATTACTCCACTTAAGTGCGTACCTAACTAAGAGTCTATATATCCACCTGTGTATTTCCAGCATAAATAAATCTCAAAACAAAATGGATGACTTACGGCTCACAGTTACATATAGAAAGGCGTGTGGTGTTGCCGCGTAGAGCCTGTATTCTATTGGTGTTGCCGCGTAGAGCCTGTATTCTATCGTCGTAATATTGTAGTTGCTGCAGACTTTATTTTATACATAGAGTAACAATAATTATATGCGGGTAGATGCATATTTTTTTAAGCAACATAGGTAAGACAAATCCGTCATTCTTTTATTTTCGCATAGGTGTTATGGTCTATAGTGTTGCTGCACTTTGCATATATTTTAGAAACTTGTACTATTTAAGTAATATGTTATCTAAGGTATCTAAGGAAAAGCCGTACTATAAACGGGATACAATGCGCAAGCTTTTATGTGCAACCAAGTGCAAATTTTCCCACCAAAAATATCCTCTCTCCCAACCTTGACATCAAGTTTTTCTTTCTTCATTCTCTGGTTGTCAGGGCAGAGCAGCACTACCGCCCGATAGGCAGAAGTGCCGTGACTTAAATTCTGGCCGTTGGAGGAAGGTATTTCCTTCGGCCCCTTCTCTCCCAACGGTCACTCATGACCATTTGTATCAGGACTCGACCAGAGAAGCTCTCTTTTCTCTCCCACTCCATTGGAGCACCTCAATCTTCTCCCATTGATTCTCTTCCGATTCCTTGAGGTATTGAGCCTCCAAACTGAGAAAGAAAGCTCTCCAACCTGTTCTTCATCACCTAAAGCACTTGGTTTACGTTCAAGCCTATGGGTTACATTTATTACTCTTGGAGCTTGCTCCTAGCCAGCTAGAGCATCACCCGTAGAGCTTGCCAACTTGTGTGGCAGCTCCGGGAGGTTTGTAATCACCCTGTTCATCTAGTGGAAACCACTCATCTTAAGAGTTAACTATCTTGACTTGAGAACGAGGATAGGATTTGCAAAATCCAAGCCTTTGTGGCTTCCTCAACAACGTGGAGGTAAGCAAGCCTTGGTGGCGAGCTAAACTACAAGATAAATCCTTGTGTCACTTGCATTCTAGCTGTTTTGGATTGTATTACTTGTGTATGTGGTGATTCTAGGGTTTGGTTCCGATCTACTTGCTTGTGCACTTCCTCCATCATCCAAGGGGTGGAACAAGACATATACTACCGGAGGAAGCTCAGTAATTTACTCGATCTGTTTTTCATTGGGTAGATTTTGAATTACATTCTACATGAAGTGGCATCTAAGGCAGGGTACCATCCTCCGACAATGAAGATTGATGATTATTTTGATGGTGGCTACGTAGGGTCAGTCCACCAATGCTATTACTTTTTTCACGTGTAACTTTTTCATTAAATACAATATCTTAATTAATATATCAATTTAAATATTGACACATCTATTGATCATATATATATATATATATATATATATATATATATATATATATATATATATATATATATATATATATATATATATATCAAAAAGCTACATCAAAGAACATCATGACAATCTATAAAGTCATCTGCACTAATAACCAGGATGGAAACATAATAATGTTACCACTAGCTTTTTAAGGGCACAATAAATATATATCAAATAATTCCAAAGATGCAACAACAATAATGTGTTAAGGAGTTCACAGAAATGACTTAAGCACGTCGGCGATAACCATACATGAAGCAATAGATTAGAAACAAACAAATGACAAACCAAACAACAATGTTATGGACTTCTAAATTAACCTAAAAAATTTCATCAGACATCAATAAAAGATGTACAATTAATGAAAACAATTAAAAGTACTCATCTAAATATCCAATACACAATCATGTTATTAATTTTTTTTTTCTTGCAAGTGAGCTAAACTTTTAATATTGTTATCCACATAGTTACATTTTTCAAGAGGAAAGTACAACACGCACATATACTTCACAAAGCAGCCATACTAGGACACAAAACAAACAAAGAACAAAAAGAAGCACCTAATCATGGAATCAAACTAATGTGGCATATTAGTTGTGCCATAATCTCTCTCAATCATGCCAAAGACAATTCTATACATGTTTGTAAGACTGGACTCAATTTTAAGTTAATTGTATAAAGTAATTTTTATTAGTTAATACATATTAAATAAGAATTTCAATTGCTTAAGTATCTCAAAGTTAGCTCGTGCTCCGGCACAGATTGATGGACTAGTGCTTCCTAATAATCTTTATTTACATGGTCTGATGCGATAATTTTTTTCTTGATCACGGCCCGAGACGCGCCGGCCAAGTATTAAGTTTAACCATGGTGTGGATCTTGAGGATCATGGGAGTGGATTCATTTTATTTTTTTACTATTTTTTTGCCAAGCGAGCGTGGATTCATTTGGCAACCAGACTTTTGCTATTATAGTACACCCACTGGCTACTGGCAGGCGCAGATCTAGAGGCACAAGACAAATTGATTAGTAGGTCGTGTATGAAAGATGATTGGGCAACCCTGCAGAAAGATATATGCTGGTTCACCGTCGTCCTTGCATCTAGAGTTCTAGCTAGACCAACAAGCCCAACGCTTCTCTGGTGTCCTGGTAAAAACAGTTCCTCACCAAGCTCATTACCATCTCCTTTCGTCCGAAGCTTAATTTGGCCACATATATATTAATCGAAAGGGGAGAGCATAGTTGGCTTGTTCAATTTCGCTCATTTTCTCGCTTGACTTGGTCGATTTGACGGTGAGCAAATGGATTTCTGGCTTCACTACCGCAGGGTTTACCTTTCCTTTGTCACTCTTTTCTTTCAGATGCATTCTTATGTTCTCTTCCTTTCCATCCATGCTTCTAGGTACGAGGAGCTTCTATCATTTGTTGTGCTCCGGCTTGGAGGCATTTCACAGGACACACCTCTCTCCGTTACGGCTCAGATCCATACTCCGGAGATATTATCGTCTATCCCATATATGCCCATCCATGTGTGGCCACTCTAGCCTAGCTGCTGCTTCCTAATCCTGCTGTGTTCCGAGGAAGGAGATACCTAATCTGGTGAGTGACTACTTCCCCATACTACTACAGGAATGTTAACAGTGGCAATCATTTTACATTTACCGTGGCGGTTTTGTCAACCGCCACGAACTATAGGTCACGGTTAATCATGATTAACCGAGGCGGTTGATTTAACCACCATGGTAAATTAATTCAGAAAAACAAAAAAAATCCAAAGGACAGGCCCAGCGAGCCCATCCACGGGCCTTCCAAGCCCACCCATGAGGAGGCGCGCCCCCGGCGGGCCACCGGTGCTGGGCGCCACTTGGATCCGGTCGGCCCCCTCGGGATCTGGCCGCCCACCGCGGATCCAGCATCTCCGATCGCCGGATCTGGATGGGAAGAGGAGGTGCGCACGGGCTGGATCCGCCGTGCCGCCGTTGGTGGCACGCCGCCCCACGCCGGAAGGGGGGCCCGTGAGGGCGACGTCGCGCAGCCTACGCCCCGTGCGCTGGCCATCCGCGGCTTCGCCCGCTCGCCAGTCACCGAGCGCCCGCCGCTTGGAGGGGCCGCTACCACCGATGTTCTACCCGGATCCGCCTTGCCGGCCGGAGGGGTCGCCGCTGCCGCCGCTCCACCCAGATCTGGCTTGCCGCTGCTCGGAGGGGTAGCCGCCGCCGCTGCTCCACCCGGATCTAGCTCGCCACTGCTCAGAAGGGCATCGCCACCGCCGCTTATGTGGGGGGGGGGATGCCGCCTTCTCCTTGCCGAAGAGAGGGATCCGTGAGAGAGAAGAGGGAGAGGGGAGGGGGCGCGCATCCACGGCGAGAGAAGGGGGAGAGGCGGTGGGTGGGTGGTAGTGGGGCGTCTGTCTTTATTGCGGCGGTGGATGGGAGTGGGGCATGCGCCGCTGAGGGAGAGGGAGGAGTGGAAGGAATTAGGTTTAACCTAGCTCTGGTGTGTGTGTGTGTGTGTGTGTGTGTGTGTGTGTGTGTGTGTGTGTATGAGCCTAGTAGAATGGGCTTTGCCTGGGCTCGGAATTGGGCCACCATTTTTCGTGGCGGTTGCCTCATTTATGGAGGCGGTCATTTTTTGACCGCCACGGTAAATAAAAAAACGCTCGTCTCGGAAAATCCTAGGTATTTTACGTGGCGGTTAGATTTTATAACCGTCTCGGTTAGTAAAAGGGCACCGTCTCCTAAAATCATTTTCGTAGTAGTGCCACAAACGCAATTTTTTTCTCAAATACGCAAAAGACTTGCATACACTTTGTATTAAGGTAGAAATGAAATGGGGTTTACAACGACACGCCGCACTGCCGACGCACTAGGGGGGACAATAAGTATTGCAAACACAGGTTCTGTCTGCTCTTCGTTTGTGTGCACTTCTGCTTATACTTTGAATTTCTTTTTATTTTTGGCCGCAGATTTATTACATGCTTCAATGGAATTTCATGCATGGGATGGCAGGTCATCAGATTTTGAGTCCGCCACTCATCTGTGACAAGATGGTGAGATTTAATTTCACTCATCTCTTTTGTGGTTTTTAGCGCTCAGGTAGTAGTATTTGACGACGAACTGAATTACTATATTGCCCCTGGCTTGTGCATATGATAATATGTTATATATATTAATATTTAATTATGGGAATTAATTCAGAAGCTTCCTTTTAGACGACAATTATTGCTTATACTAAAATTGCAGCTTTAGTTTATTGCAATTTATATAAGTATAGCCTGTAATTATCGGTTTCGAGAATAAATAAACCATTAGATATAAAACCACAATCCCGACAAAATCTGCTCAGTGTGTTAGCACAAAGACAATTAGCAATTTATAATTGTATCTATAGTCAGACAAAGTTTGATATGTTATGAAAAAGAAAATAGAGAAAAAGTGACGAGCAGGCCACCAGCTTGTGCTCTTCACCTCCTTTTACGGCTCTACTAATTTTTCTCTTTCCCCGCATCTCGGTCGCTTTCCCCAACGAAGTCTCGATTTGGCCAAATCATTCGTTAATCCGTCTGTCAGTTCTTCAAATCAGTGATGATGACAATTATGTGTATCCATATCGTATAAGAATATGAATACAGTATCAGAGATCAAATATCGAGACTAACTTCATTTATAATTTTTTTTTCCGTTGCCTTTCCAGTGCAACATAGGGCTTTAATTGATTTCTCCCTCCAGTTTCTTCTCCTTCCACGTTGATTCTTATATATATTCACCTTCCTGCAGGCACTGATTCATCATATGCTGCTCCTCCCTGGTGACATCTAACAAGTTCAGGAGAAAAAATTTGTTAGCTCTCGTTCACCCCATCTAGTTACCTGTTGGGTGGTCCTTCGCCATCGCCCAAGTCGGCTAGTACCCGAACCCAGTGAGAGTGAGACCCAGTTCAACTAAACCAGCAGCCATAACTTGAGATCGTCTGTCGCCCAAGGCACACTATCAGTGCGGCGCAGCAGAGAGCACACAAAACATGCATCGCCACCGTACCCCAGCTAGCCTTCTCCCGTGAGACGGCGAGAGCTAGACCAACCATCAGTCTGTCGCCGGCCGGCCGACGGGGAGGAGGGAGGGAGCCAGTGAGCCACATCAACTTACACCATGACTGAGCTAGCAGCTGGCGCCGTGAGCTCACTGCTGGTAGTCGTGCGCAACGAGGCGCTGCTGCTTGGCGGCGTCCGGGACGATGTGCAGTTCATCAAGGAGGAGATGGAGAGCATGAAGAGTTTCCTGGCGCACCTAGCCCGGAGCACGCCACCCGGCAGGGAGCACGACGAGCAGGTGCGCACCTGGATGACCCAGGTGCGGCTGCTCGCCCAGGACTGCCACAACTGCATCGACCTCTACCTGTACAGAGGGAACCCCGACATCCACCGTGCCAAGGGCAGATTCCGGCACTACCTCTGGTGGGTTTACTGGTTCCTGCACAAGCTGCTAGCGCAGCACCGTGCGGCGGTCCAGCTACGCCAGCTCAAGGAACGGGCGCGTGATGTCGGCGAGCGACGCTTGAGGTACGGCGTGGAGGTCCCAGGAAAGCCAGGGTCGGGGCAATCGCCTCCGACAGCTGGCCGGTTAGCGGCGGCGACGGCATCTTCATCAGCGCGGACTGCTGCGCACGGTGGCTATGCTGTTGCTGGTGCTGCCGGAGTCGACGAAGAAGAAGAAGAAGACGACGACGACGACGAAGAAGACGGTGACGACGACCAACTCGTGGGGGCGACGGCGACCGGCAGTCATTCTGGTCGAAGAGCCTTCATTCACCCTCGCACTCTGGATGACTACGTTAAGGCAAAGCTACGAGAGTGGGGAGGAAAAATTCCTCTAGACGCCGGCAAGAGTCTGTCCATGGTCGTTATGGCACTGTATACATTTCAGGATCTCCTCGCTCTCGTACAAGAAATTTGGGTTTCCAAGCGCATGGGCTACCAACGCAGGGTCTTGGTCGACATCCCGGCCTTGCACCCCGGTTTCATGCCGCTACGAGCCACGGAAGTCCTCTTCTACATTCAGCGCGAGCTCAAGCATGCAAAATCCCAACCTCAACCCCAGGAGCAAGGCCCAGATGAAGGCGAAGGGGATTGGGAAGTATACATAAGAAAAATGAAAATTTACCAAGAACAAAAGAGGGCTCTTTCTCTTCTTAAAATCAAGAAGAATATCAAAGAGATGAAGGTTCATGAGAAGCTTGACAAAATCAAAAGTGATATCCAAGGTCGACTAGGGAATGGCGACGGACTACCCAAGGGTGACAAGCTGCAGGGTGAGCTTGACCACCTAGACATTGACGTACTCCTTCAGCTGCTGCTCCATGCAGCTGTTGCTGCGTCCCAACAAGATCAAGGGAAGAACAAAAACATACATATACCAAGGCAGATCGTCAAGAAGCTTAAGGAGCATATGGAAGCAGAGGAAAAGGACAAGACCCTTGAAAAGGAAGAAATAGCCAAACATATGGGGTTGGAAGAAGGAGAAGAAGCCGCGGGCAAGAATATGGAGGAGGAGGAGGAAGAAGAAGATGATGATGAGGAAGAAGAAGATGATGATGAGTACGAAGAAGATGAGGAGGAGGATACTACATGGATTCACCTCGATGAGGCACAATATGCACACATCCTGCGGAATCTGTTCCCCAAGAGCATGAGCAGCAGTAACAGGCCCCTGCAGGCTCAAGACAGATCGTTAGTGGGCAAGCAAGGTACAAAAAACACAACGGCTACATTACTGGGTGAAGATGAAATCAAGCAAATGATCCACGACGCAAAGACAGACATCTTACGGGAGCTGCAGGGAGGAAAATATGACAAGGGTGAAGGGGGAGGTGAATCTGCTGTTCCAGATCAAAACCCAGAAACTGTTTCTGAAAAAATCGGTCAGATGATTGACAACATGAAGCAGGAGTTCGCAGAGCAGCTGAAGATCAAAGGGCTCGTGGAAGAGATTAGAAAAAACTTGAACGATCATCTTTGGAAATTGAATCAAAAAGAATGTACCCTGTTTATCCTCAAAGTTGACGAGCTGATGGATGTTTCCACATCGACATTGGAGGATACCAGAAATGCTCTGAGCCTGTTAAACAACAGCTCCGATATAATGATCGTCACCACCACAAAGGAGGACATCCAGGTTGCTAAAGAATATTGCTATCCACAGGTGGAACCTATAGATTATTCTCTTGCTGGCCTCTACCATGATACAGTTCTCGAGCTTACCAGCCAGCGGCAGAAGAAGAATGAAGACAAATACTACGACGACCACCACCTCCGAATTTTTCATGATATCTTGGACGAGTGTGAGCCACATGAATTCTGCATGAAGATCTTCACTCATGCGTTGCATGCTAACCCCAAGAGGAGCACCGAGGAGTTACTCAAGCTGCGCAGCACCCTGCAGGATTTGCCAGCATCGTCATTCAACAGCATCGCTAAGGTGATGTTCAAGTTCTCTTACAATGATCTGCCCAAAGAATACAAGTCCTGCTTGCTGTACCTAGCTATCTTCGCTCCGGGACACAAGATCAGCCGGTCAACCTTGATTGGGCGGTGGGTTGCAGAAGGTCTAACTTCCAAGGAAGATTGGCACAGTTCCGTGCGTCAGGCCAACCGATGTTTTGATGCACTTGTTGACCGGTGCCTTGTTTATCCAGCTGATATTGGTGCCACAGGAAATGTAAAGAGCTGTGTCGTAGGTGACCCGGTTCATGGAATCATTACCACCATCGCCAGGAAACAACACATCCTGGAGACACGTCTGTCACATCACTTGGCTCGCCACTTCTCCATCTTCAACGATCTCCAGCTTCGTAGCTCTGACAGGATTGATAAATTCTTCCAGGGGCTCTCTAGATCATCTCGAGTGTCTGTGCTCAAGGTGCTAGATCTAGAAGGCTGTAAGTGCTTTGGTGGGAAGAACCAGCGGTACCTCAAGGACATCTGCAGAAAGATGCTACTGCTGAAATATCTGAGCCTAAGGAGAACAGATATTACCCAGCTACCTAGGGAAATCAACAACCTTCGTGAGCTAGAGGTATTGGACATCCGACAGACTAAGGTGCCTCCACAGGCAACAGCAAGTATCCTGCTCTTGAAGCTGAAGCGTCTGCTAGCTGGTCACGCTGGTCTGAATTATCCAAGTAGTTTTGGCTCTGCTAGTGCTAGTGGCCGGATCCCTCACAAGATCTACAAAATGGTAAGCATGGAGGTACTGTCTAATGTCAAGGCCCAGCGCAGTCAAGATTTACAAGATATTGGAAAGCTATGGCAGCTGAGGAAGCTAGGTGTGGTTATTGATGATAAAGATAGTCACCTCGAGAAGTTGCTTCAGACGATCAGTGACCTACATGAGTGTCTCCGTTCTCTGTCAATCACTACTATTTCCGTAGCCACACCCACACCCACACCCACACCACGCGAGGCATTGGGTAGTACTCCTAATCCTGCTAGTGCAGATGAGTTACCAGCTGCAGATGGTAATGGCAATGGCATTGGCTCTCTCTTAAAAAACCATCCCAAGATTCTTCAGAGCTTAAGCATCAGGGGAACCACGCACAAGGGGCGTCTTCTTTCATTGTTCATAAAAGGTAACAAAAACATACTGGCCAAGGTAACTCTAAGTGACACGCCGCTGAGCAAAGATGATCTCAAATTCCTTGCCAACCTGCCCATGTTACGGTGTGTCAGGCTCCAACACATTGCATGCCCTGACACCGAACACATGCTCACCTTCGAGAAGGATGAATACAAACGTCTTAAGTACCTTCTTGTTGAGGGCTCGGCCGACTCCGACTTGACTAATATCAGTTTTGTGAATGGATCAGCCCCTGAGCTTGAGAAGATGGTTCTGTCTTTCACCAGCACAGGTTCTATTTCTGGAGTACAGTTTCTTCCAAAGTTGCAAGAGCTTGAGTTGAACAACAGCTTCTGCGGCAGGTTGCTATCCTCGTTTGACGATGCCACACAAATAGCCAAGCTGACTCTTCGTGGTACAGAGCTAGATCTAGACGCTCTGCAAAGCCTCACCAAGAAATCAAATATACGCAGTCTGGTGCTCTTGGAAAGGTCTTTTATTGGTGGAAGACAGAAGGAGACTACATTAGAAAAGAATGACTTCCTATGGCTCAATCTTCTTGTTGTTGACTGCTCGGCCATCACCACGATCGTCTTCACCAGTGGATCTGCTCCTAGGCTCGAGAAGATTGTCTGGTCCTCTTCCACATCTCTCTCCGGCATCGAGGAACTTCCCAGATTGAAGGAACTCGAGTTCAAGGGTGGCCAAGCAATCCCTAGTAAGGTAATAGAGGCCATTGACAAACATCAAAACAAGCCTAGTCTTAAACTTAATGGACCAGAAATGCAAGACTAAGGAAAAGGAGACGAACAAGAGGACGACGACGACGCTGCAAGGTTCTTACTATTCTGCTGCTAGAAACAAGCTTGATTCTGGAGAAGCCTCTCCTTTGATTCCATAGTGTGGTTTGTATGAATTAATTCCTATTTGCATTTGTTCTGCTTGTCTATTAGTTTCTGTCTGCTGCACCTGCGCGCATGTTTGTGTCCTGCACATGTTTGTACTGAGTGCCTTGTTATTGTAGTTGAGCATAATGGTTGTACCTATGCTCACGGATTTGCACTGAGTGCTCATGTTTGTCAGTCTGTATTAACCATCAGGCTACATAGATGGTTTGGCGTAATAAGTGCGGTGTTTGGCGCACATTTGAATTCTTATTAATGTACCGTGTGTTATATTATAGCCCATCAACCTGGTTCTCCAGCATATCTTAAAATATTATATTACATAAGTAAAAGTAGTAGTGTGGATAAATTTAGCACGTACAGTACAACTTAGATATTATCTTTACTTCCTCTCTATGTTTATTTCCTAAAACAACTACTTTTATCTGGTTGTGGTAAATTTATCAGTTGATCTGTATTTGTTTTCATCCAAAGTGAAATGGTGTCATGTGTGCTTAGAATTGAGGCCCAGTGGCTCCAGTAAAATGGATTGATGGAGTAGTTCAGTTAACAGGAATACCTTATTATGTCACACTCAACTTATATAATCACTTGCACTGCATCTTACAATTCTCCTGCTATGAAAGCCTGGTATGAACAATGATGATGTCACTGATACAAGAACAACTCAAAAGGGATACAAATATAGTTTTGACTAGCAAAACAAAGAAAATATCCAAGTCTATCTTAGACCTCACAGCATGTCTCTCCCACATGAAAACAAGATCATAAAGCACTAGTATGGCTGAGCTTCTCAAATTTGATATAACAATTTATCTTTGTAGTAGATCATAGCATAAATGATAGAAATCTACTATAGGTGAGCAAAGGCATTGGCCAAACAATAACTTCACATGAAGTTCAGGCAGAGAGCATTCGCTCAGAAAATTCAGTCATCTGGAAAACTTAAACAGAGAGCTGATGGAAAACAAACGAGAAAGGAGCACCTGCGTGCATGCTGCAGGAGTTGCCGAGTTGGCCAGCACGGACTGTGCAGGACTGTGCAGGCCATCGTGGCGCCTCCCCGTCCCCGCGCGCCACGATGGCCTTCCACACCGGGTCCCCGGGCGTGAGCTCCCCCGACGCGAGGCTCTCGGCCGTGGCCAGCATGAACAGGGACATCACCTCGTCCTCCTTCGCGATCACCGCCGAGCTCTTGGACAGCAGCTCCTCGAACGCCATGGATGTGACTGTGGATGGACTTGTGGCTGTGTCGGACGAGAACACGGGCCTTGTGCTATGTGACCCAGTGCATATGTAGTAAACAGCTCAACAGAAACAAGTTATTCCACATTTACTCAAAACCACCTCAACCATCGTGTTATTTATGAGGCCAAAACTGATGAACAATCAGGTATTTACATGGCACAAAAATATGTCCAACAGAACTTTGCATCTTTGGTCAAGGTATACTGAAAAAAAAAAAATCTGCCTTCTTCACATGTATACAGAATGTATCAACTTTCAATTTCAGTGATTTCTTCAAACAAAAAACAATATCATGCATCTAACTCCTGATATTCTGCAAAAGTCACCAGTGATTAATGGTGTTACCATGAGTTTCTTATTTCCAGATGAGTGGAGTCCACAAAGAGGAGAGATACTAGCATGCTACAAAATCGCTCTCAAGTTTGAACTGTTGTGTATAAGTATAACCTTAGGTGCCTCGAGTTCCTACAAGCTACGGGTATTCTGCCGAGTGTGCTTTCTCCACCTCCTCAGCATATGAATGCAGCCCCCAGCTCCTAACAGGCCATAGGTCGCAAGACTCAGGATGGCTGAATTTGCGACGCGTCGATTGTGGGCACCCTGCAAACGAAAGAAATGATCTCAGCATTGTGCAAACATTTGCACAAAAATGCACGTTCATTCAAAAGAGTTCAGATGGATACCTGTAACAGGAAAATGAAGACTGCAGCATTTGCTAACGAAAGTGAAAAGCTCATCATGCCCCCACGCAGTTCATTTGATAGGTACCTACAGTGATGCCAGCATTGTAAACAGAAAGTACGAAACTGTAATTTAAGCGATTGTAGTATCGTACATTTGTACTTGCACCAGTAACTTACATTGTTCTCAATCTTGCTAGTGAAGGCAAAATAAAGTCCACATAAGCATGGAAGATGCAGAACACTATCACCAGTGGTCCAATATCCTGTTGGATGAATATAACTTCTCATTAGACTTTGAATGCCGATTTCCAACTACATTTTGTTCCGTAGAGATATGCACGATATACCTGGTAATCATAAGCCACAATAGACAAAGCGAGTCCAGCACCAATGTAAGCTATTGTCAAGCTGTCCTCATTCCGGAAGGGAGCTGTGGCTCCATAAAACCATGGAAAAGCAGCACTTCCAAGCATTCTTGATGCCAAGAAACAGGGGTAAATTACTGACAGTTGAGCATATCTTCCATCAGCCTGTGTCAATCAACAGATCTATGAGAACGGTAGCAGAGTTTCAGCCTCAAGTTTCTGAAACACCACTCATACAGAAGACCAGGCCGAACACTCATACCACTATGGTTGGTGCCCAGAGAAACCAAAAGGTTGAGACAGCAAAATGGATGCTTGCTTGAGCTAAGACCAGGATCAGTACTCTTTTGTCTGAAACACAATAATTGAGGTCAGAAATAGAAATGGAACATGCAAGCACTGAAAAGCTTAACCTGCGATAATCATGATTCACATGTTTATATTGAGAGAGATGGAAAAGCTGCTTCCTTTTATGCATTTTCACATTAGAATTCAGAAACAACTCTTAAATTTGCCTAAAGCAATTCCTTATATGCTAAATATATTCCGATAAACTCAAAAATACCTAGCAATGTATCATGTAGTCATGGTCATATTTTATTTTTTTTGTCTCATTTTAAAATATTCGTGGTCAATATTCAACTAAGTCAATGGCTATATATTTAAAAAGATTACAAAAGTGCACATGTTCTATAATGAAATCGTGAAGACTACTACAGATCAAATACAATGCCGTCAAACATTGGAAAAATTATATTTATCTGTCTAAATATGGCAAAATTTGCTCCCTGGGCACTATTTATGGAATATAGAGCTTTATCAATAGAAATGAGAGAGAAAACACTGGATCAAGCAAGATGACTCACCACTCACCTCTGAGGACATGGGCAAAAAATGATTTTTGATAGCTCCCAATGGCAGATGCATGTTGACTGGTACTCTGACTGGTACGTGATGCATTTCTGATATACAGAATTCCCACTACCGATAGAGTGGCTGCAAATGCATAGGGAAGCAAGAATCTACTGTTATCATCACTAACCAATACATCTGTGATTTCTTGACTTCCAACCAGGGAGACTGATTCAAAGAAAGTCATCAGCCAGAAGGTATCAAACAGCAGATCTTGCTTCTGGTCTTGCTGAAAAGTCAGGATCAAGCACTTAGAGATACATACAACATAGCAAATACTGTAGTAGCACATGCATTTAAAAAAATACACAAACCTTCTCATGCTCCAGCACAAACCACGTCTCAAAACAGAAAGAGAACACTGAAGAGGCAAAAGCTAGAATGAAATTGTTGATCCATGAACAACGAAGCGCACTGAAACTCTTCACAACACCTACTGCAAGCTGAAGTACCCAGTACAATATGCAAGCCCTTCGTGGTCCTCTATAATCATCAGTGAAAAACTTGTAAGTTATATAGCTACTACTGGATAGATAAAAAAAACATAGACCACTCACAGCTGCATCACATAACAGTACCTGCTGCAAAGGATACGTGTAGCTTATGGAACAAAAAACTACACACACAAAGAGAAGAAAAAAATGAATCATACCAAGTTGTAGATTATACTTTGCAATTCCTACCAGCCTAATATATCATCCAAACTTCATCCAAGGCACCAGTCTAGGTTATCAACTAACAAGTAATGCATAGAACTACAGCCTATGCATATTTTATGTTGTACCCAGACACACAGTTTTAGGTCCCGTAGTTGTCGTGGAGGCACAACAGTCATATCTCATGACATGAAAAATGATGGCTAGTAATTCGGTGGTATAAGAACAGCAAATTTACACCACTGCTGGATTCAGAAACACAGGTGCAGATGTTTTTTTTGACGGCACACAGGTGCAGATGTTGGTTCTCAATCACTCACTATCACAAAACGAAAATGGTAGGCCTACTCCAGTACAAGACCATGAAGAGATTTCTAGGCTATGGTCAATCAGTCTGATCTAGTTCAAACAAATATTTGTAAACAGAAAAAGGTACCATGTACCAAGTACTACTACTCATGAAGTGGCTTCAAGCCTTCAACCCAAAAACTGTGGCTCATTAACAGCATCTTGTTAGTCAGTTACTCCATTTAAACACCAGAATCAGATCAGACCTCAGATCAAAGACTAATTTGAAATACACTGCTATATGACACCAAACAATACGGGAGGATTTTAACAGGCTGTACAAAATGTTACACCATCTAGCATAAATTCGTACTCTAAACTCCAAATGAGGACTCGTACTCGCACAACTGACAAACTGAGCAAAATCCTCCATCCCCAAAACTTACATTTTGTCAGAGATGACGCCAGAAATGGCACAGGGGAAGAGCGCAGATACAGTGGTAGAGGCAAGGCGCGCGGCCATCTGCTCCCAGCCAAGCCCACACCGCACGAACTCATCCTCCCCGAACACGGAATGGATCCCTTCAACCACTGCATAACAACAACCAGCACCGCCCGATTAGGCGAGGCACGGCGGCTCGACAAAGGCGGGAGATCGGAGGGGCGCGCTAGCTGCTCACCGGACGCGAGGGAGAAGAGGACGAGGAAGGCGCGGCGGAACCGGAGGAAGGGGGCGGTGCCCACGTCGAAGGGGGAAGAGGACCCCGTGGCGTGCGCCGCAGTCCTCGCGGAGAAGTAAGGGAGGAGGAGCACCGCGGCGAGGGCGGCGGCGGATAGGAGCGGGTAGGCTACAGGGGTGAGCGCCCACTCCTCCCGCTCGATCACCACCCCCACCGCCGGACTCGGTTCGTGTCCTCGGGATCCGTGGCTGGGTCGCAGGAGTTGGGAGGCGCGGGGTGGGACCGGACGGCGAGGTAGTGGTGTCGCCGTCGCCGACGAGATCGACGGGGAAGAGAAGAGGAGGAAATGAGAGGGGGACGACGAGAAGTTGGGCTGTTGGGCCAAGGCCGACGGACGTATCTGGGCCGGACCAATTATTAACACGTCTATCTACCTCCCCTAAATTTTGAACTAAATTTCGGCGACCAAAGCCGGAAACAGAATGTTTCCGGTTTCTTGGAATTTAGTTCATTGTTAAGGACGATTGTTGCTTAAATTGAAACTAAACATTCCTGTTCAAATGTATATCATTTTAGTTTTGTTGTAAGCTAAACTTATTTAGTTTTGACCAAGTTTATACAAAAGTATATTACTACATTCATTTCAAAATATAGGCAAATATGATTTTATTCTTGCTGAATATGATCTTAGTTGTTTTCGGTCTTAATCTAAATTAGGATCGCGGTTATTCTAAAGGGTGAGTTTGGCATTGCTGCGCTTAGAGCATCTCCAGCAGTTCCTCAATCTCATCCCTCATCCCCATAAAACTATCATATTGGGAAAGATAAGGTTAATTTATTGCTCCAGCAGCTCCTCAATATAGCTCCTTTCTTTTGGTGATCATCAATAAACTCCTCTTCTTCCCTCAAATAAAGGGGAAGTTAGATCTCCCCCAATACAGTGGGGCCCATAATAACTGCCACACCTTCTCTGCACAGCCATGAACCCAAGAAATTCAACCGAGGGCAGGGCTGCACAGCCATAAGGTTTGCATTTCTGAAATCATTGGAAAAGATGTTGGTTCAGATTTTGTGTCTGTAGGACAAATGTGGATTAGTAATAAACGTTTTTTTAGTTGATAACATCTGCTCAGCCCTGTGGGGGCTTTGGAAACTAAGGAATAGCATATGTTTTCAGGGGAATACATGGAGGAGTGTACAGTCTGTCCTAATCTCAGTTTTGGGCATGATACAAGCCTGGAGTCTACTCTGCCCAGCCAAGAGGAGACTGGAATTCAATACCAAGATGCAAAGACTCAAGACAGCAGCTACCAGTCCTCAAAGATTGACTGGATTAACACAGTGAGTGACGAAATGAACAAAATGATGTACAAGACAGCTCTAGACTGGGAGCAGAAGGGGATCCTGATGGGAGTCGCTGACATGTTGGTGGATCCTTCTGTTCAAGGCCTGTCAGTAAAAGGAAAATGGTTGAGTCTTCTTCAGCTTGGTGATGAGTGATACCTGTAGCCTCAAAGGAGTTTCTGAAGTCGTTCTTTTGCTTTGGCTTTTGCAATAGCCGCTGCTTTTATCTTTCTGGGTTGTATGAACTTGGTGCTTGAACACCGAATGCTTAAACTGTTACTTGGTCCTTGTGGAATGCAATGACCGGGGCTTTTGCCCTGAAACTCTGAAAAAAGGGCGACCAAAGGCCCGGTTTCTCCTCCAACACAACCACGAGTCGTAGTCCACCACCTTTCCACATCCATGGCGTTCGAGGATCTGCGCGGTGGATGCGAAGCATGATGAGGTGATGTCCCTGTTGATGCTGGCCACGACCGAGAGCCTCGCGTCGGAGGAGCTCACGTCGGGGGACCCGGAGTGGAAGGCCATCGCGGCGCACGCGAAAGCGCTGGGGCGCGAGGTCCTCGCCAAGGTGGCGGGGTCGGCGGAGACGTCCGCGCGGATGGTGTCCGAGTTCGCAGCGAGGCCGTGGCGGAGGCGCATTGGAGGACAGCCGTCCACGCGGTGGCGCTGCGCGCACGCACCAAGGAGTTCGCCGTCTTCATGCGCGGCAATCGGCGCTCTCGCCCTGGCGGACTCGACTCGAACTCGGCCTTGGAGTCAGAGGGGGGCATGTCGTGAGGAGGTCCAGGAGGCCCAACGCCACATACTTTGGGTTGGAGTGGACTAGCCGATGGATCCAACCCAACAAAACTGTGAAACTGAATCCAATGACGTAACCCAAACACAAAATAGGTAGTTCACAGTGTTTTGCATATCAAAAATACCCTCCAACGGGAAGACCCAAGCACAGGACCCATTTTGCCTACCAGGCGATATGACACGCAAAGAAGCGGCGTCGAGGTGGGCGACGCAAATCTCTAGCCCGGAGTGATGGACCCGCGGCGAGTGCGCGGCCCTCAACGGAGAGCGGCCAGCTCGGCGAGGCGAGCCTGCAGCGGGGAGCCGCCGGAGCTTCCAGGTGGATCCGTGGCGAGGCATGTCCAACGGGGCGAGACGACAAGGAGCTGCCGCGGTGGGGCTGCGGGCGCAGCGAGGTGCAGCTGGCCCGCGGACGACGACGCCGCCGCAGGAGGAGGGAGGCGGCGCTGTGGCCGTTCCTTGCCCGCGAGCGCTTTGGTGGAGTAGAGAGGCAGAGCAGAGTCGGAGTCGGAGCAGAGGGAGAGAGTGAGAGACGCGTCGACGGTAGGGAGTCGGGCCGACGCGGCCAGCGATGAACGCGGCGAGGCGGCATGCGTAGGTCGCCCCAACCGCGGCGGGGTCGTCGACGCAGCCCTGCCACGAGCAAGCGCACATGAGCACGCGGCCGCGGTCGCGACCGCCCCGGCCTCGCCGCCCACTGGCACAGCGAGCGTGGAGCTGCGCCCGACGCTTGAGGCAGGCAAGGCAGCATCCCTGGTCGCGCCCCCGCCGCCAGCACCACCACGGGCGCCTGCAGGTACGCTGACGCCGCGTGCTTCAGCAGCTGGTTCCTGATGCCGATGTTGGACGTGTCGAGGTCGTGGATATCGTGGCACGAGTACTCGCCCCAGCGCGCCACGACTGCTGGTGGTGCGGGTGGTGCCGTGGTGGTGCTGATAATGTCGGCCGCCACCGCCGCCAGGCCAGTACTGGCCGCCGGCAACGCCACACTACTCGTCCTCCTCCTCCAGCACGTCGCGGAGGCTCGTGTACTCGATGCTGTTGCTCCGGCTCCACGGCGAGGCGCTCCTACGGACGACGACGGCGAGTCGGGCTCGCGACTGGGAGTAGCCGGCGCGGCGGGCGAGTCCGCCCGGGGCGCCGCCGACGCGGCGAGGCAGGTCGGTGGCGGGTCGCGGCTGGTTCCGCACTCGGCGGGAGGGAGGGAGGCTTGGCGCTTGACGGGCGGCGCATGCATGGGGAGGTGAGATTTGGGGCCTCCTCTTTCGCATTGGCTGTTGGAGAAGGAAGGTTTTGGCCTTTTGGGTGCGTATTCTGTATCCGAGTGTTTCACAGGCAACTAGCACTCGATTGTTTTTGGCATAAAAAACACTCGATTTTGTCCTTGTGCACATTTGGGTGCTTTTAGCCCATCCAGCACTTGGTTGTTGGGAACCAATAAAACACCCAAATTCTATGGTCTGTAGGAATCGATTGTTTTCTAGCATTGTCACTCGATTCTTAGTAGCCAACAAAACTCAATTGAACTAGTCCAATAAACAGCCTACAGATCAATACTTCATCCCATAACTAACATGAGCCAGCCCATAAGACAAGCCTAATATCACAAGTCCATAGCAGAATAAAAGATTTGAAAAAGAAGAAAAGGACAAAAAGTAAATCTGCCTCTGCATGGGGAAGCCACTGCTCTGGAAAAAGAGCCTGGAATCAGAGATTGGAATGAAGAAAATCAGAGATTGAAGCAGCACTAGACATCAGATTGATACCTTAGATAAGTACACCAATCTTCAACTTTCTGTCTCTTTTGATAAACCAATTTGTGTGGAGTGGAAACAAAATACAGATTAGCAAATCAAATGAATGAGTAGGAGAATGTAGATCTCTAGAATCATGAGACTTACTAACAAATTTAGGATAGAAAGCTGTCTTGCTACTTGTGCTTACTCCAACAGTGGCTGGCTGCTCTCACTGTGCACAAGGAGCAGATCCAAATTACTAGCAAACTAGCAGATGGGTAGAAAAGATTGAGAATTGTGATGTGATCTAGATACATGGAATATGTGTTGATGAAAAGCCATAACGCACATTGAACATGGCAAAGATGGTCTGCTGCCTCTGCTTGCTAAAACAGCAAGGGGCATATGGCCCTGGTTGCTCATTATCCTCAAGGCAACTGAGGGGTTGTGATATGGTATAGAAGCTAGAAACAATCCTACAAAAATATATAAATAAATAGATCAAAATTTATCCTAATGTCATACCCATTTTTAGATTGCACATTTCTAAGTAGCAAATTACACAATTTAATTTCTGCAAGTATGGTGTTTACCATGTGCAATTAGTACATAGGTATTGTAAAATACTCCTGTGGAGGAAGACTGTACATTTAGGCAATAGCTGTAGTTTACTCTCCTGCTGCAATTCAGAGTTTGAATCCAACCATGCATGCATGTGCAAAATGACAGTGCTAAATTTTTTCTCAATGCAGTAGAGAGCATGAGGTGACAGAATTTAGAACAATCATTACAAATTTGATACTTTCAGTGTCAATTTCTAGGCAATAATTTTATAGTTTTCAAGTGATTTGACAATGCCGCACTTAGAAACAACTAACCTTTTTCTCAACATCATAGAACAAGGACAGGAGAAGGGAAGGACTACAACTCTCGGTGGTACCTCATCGGCTTAGGTAAGTACTCCAACCTTATGAATACAATCTCTCTGAAGAAATAACAAAGAAGAACAGAAAGCAGAAGCTGAGATTAGACTAGGACATAGAATCTCAAATCTTGATAGCAGTAAAGAAATTAAATTAGATCCAAAAGGTTCAAGCTCACTGTGTTGACAGATTTTTATCACATCACATATAAGATCCAAAAGTACAAGCTCAGAAATTATGAATTGTGCTTGCTGCTTATGTTTGCAAAAGATGGCCTGCTGCTTGCTGCATGGCACTGACTGCTCACTATGACATAGCTTATTTGCTAATATCATATCTATTTCTGGATTGCATATTTATAACTAGTAAATTGCACAATTAAAATGCTGAAAATGTGGTGTTCACCATGTGCAATATCCAGTACTAGATCATTTATACTTAGACAAAATGAACAGACAAAATGGCCTGCTGCTTGTGGTTGCACAAACAGAATGTATAGATGACCTGGCCCCTGATCCATTCACTTAACAACGGATTACACTAAGACACCATTACTAACAATTCATTTCGCATCATCAAACCAGCCAGGAAACCTGCTCTTCTATAGATTTCAGGCTACTGACACCATTAGTGCCAACAAGAGACTCAACAACTGCTACTCATTCTTACCAGGAACCTTATTATTAGCACCAAGAAGAAAGGGCCATCTACTCCACACTTGCCTTCCAGTAGCAGCGGGCAGCTATTGGAAATACACAAAACACACACACACACAAACACAATCACAAAGTAGAACCCTTACACTGAGTTGCTGCTGAGCCACCATTAGATGGTTTGAGATGGGCAACATGGTCCACAGATATCCTCTCAGCCTCTACAGTCTTTGATCAAGCATACTTACTAATGTTAAGAAAAAAAATCATATATAGATAGACAAACACAAGGGGAACACTTATCTCAATTGTATAATTTGCTCTGACAAAGATGAGCTGAGGACTCCCATTGATGACATGCAACTGTTCAAATTATAGGAAATATAAACAATTAGCAAAAAATAGAAACAATTAGTAGAAATTATAGTTCACAAAATCCTATTATAGAACAGTTAATTCAGTAACCTTTTTCAAGCCACCAGCTTCACTAGTGCATGTTTTTGCTCCCATGCTTCAACATAAGAAAAATTGAACTGAATAGGAGATAAAGTGGAAAAAAACAGAGACACAAAACAGAACATGAGATAAACTGAACATAAGGTAAAGGCTACAAAACAGAGATATAACCCTGAGAAGAAACTGCTAGATCAAACCTCCTAGCTCCTCACACAAAGTGGAACAAATGACAAGAAATGAAATGACAAGGTGTGTTAGCACAAATGACAACAAACAAACATAGAGAGGTGTGTTAGCACAAATGACAACAAACAAACACGGAGATAGGGGTGAGGATCAGCACAAACACAAAACACAAGAGTCAATTTTTTTCTAAGGAAGGACAAATGACAATATTTATTCTAGCCAAGCACAATCACAAAACAGAGATATAACCCTAAGAAGAAACTGCTAGATCAAACCTCCTAGCTCCTCACACAAAGTGGAACAAATGACAAGAAATGAAATGACAAGGTGTGTTAGCACAAATGACAACAAACAAACACAGAGATAGGGGTGAGGATCAGCACAAACACAAAACACAAGAGACAATTTTTTTCTAAGGAAGGACAAATGACAATATTTATTCTACCCAAGCACAATCACAGAGCACAAGAGACAAGTTTTTTTTTGTGCTAACACACCTGTAATTTTCCACTCAAAAAAATTACAACAACTATAACCTCAGAAAAATTCCTGATATTCTAATCTATGCATTCTAAGCCATTAACCGCTGTTCAGCTAAAAAAAAAGGAAGTCTCAACTCACTTTAATATTGTTTTGTGTATGTCATTTGAGATCTGCAAAATTCCCTCTCAGGTCATATGACATTATGACTGATAAACTGCTATTTTCTTCAGTTGAGCTCTGATTTTATTTTGGACTGATGAAATCGGTATTATAGCTTTGGGTATCACCATCATGCAGATGCCAAACAGAAAGAAAACGATGCTCAGGCCTAGAACGCTTACAAAGCGAGTCTAAAGTCTGAACAACACTGCCTATATAATACCCAATAGAGAAGTTAGTCCTTAAGCTATGCAAGGCATCAATAACAGAATGGTGAAAATGCAGACTTCTTTTTTTTAGAAGTGGCACCCAAACAAGTAAAATAATACAAGAATAAGTAAAGAAAATTAAAGTGAGCACACAGTGTCCTCGTCTAGTTTTAAAGAAAATTAAATAATTCGAGTCTGAACTCTGAACCCAACCAAGCTTTATTCCATGAGTAACAAAAAACAGTCTGTCACAATCACCCATATACTGACCAACAAATTCAGAGTTTCAGAGGAAGAAAACAAAAATTAAAATCGAACCAAGCTCACATATCTGCAAATGGAAAGTGGCCTTCTAACTTCTAAGTTACTGCAAACAACACAGGGAGGTTAACAAGTTAAAACTCTAATCAGTAAAAGAATGTGACTGATTTAGAGGCGAGCAAAACATGAAGACACTGCAACTTGAGAATATGACTGTCACTACAATTTAAAAGAGCCTCTATATATCTATTATAGTGACTGTAACAAAGTGTTGAGAAAAATAGTAAATCAGTCCTTGCATGCAGGGTACATACAATAGAGAACAATACCACTGAACTGAGCCAACAAAATAGATAACACAATTATTCCAAGCAAAGTCACTTACAGGAAAAATCAGAGCTAATAGCGCTCTTAAAAGGCTACACTCGCAAGCTCGATAAATATTCAGTCAAGCAGAGTGAAGAGGACAGAAAAGAGGCTGTCAAACTCAACTGAACACACTGAAAACAAGTGAATAGCAGTAGCAGCCATTCAATTGGTTTGGTCCTAGCTGCTCTGCTAATGCTCTCACACAAAAAAAAAAAAAAAAAAAAAAAAAAAAAAAGTGAATGCAGTAGCAGCTACTGATCTCTCAAACAAAATGCAGGTGAACACTGATGTGCCTCCTCCTTAGCATAATTTCAGAACTTTAAAACTACAGTATGCAGGTGAACTGAATCAAGGAAGCTTAATCAGATCCAAATGAAACTTGCTGTCAGGCTCTTGTCAGACCACTCAATTCCCCATGAAATCCTGACCACCACAAGTACACAATGAAGTATAAACAGGAAATGAAATACAAATCATACAGACATTGCAAATCTCAGATTCCTCTCTCTCTTTCCCTCCCTCCTTCCACCACTATCTGCATGCTTTTCTTCCACAAACTGCAAGTTCCCAAATGCAGCGGAGCCCTGAGTCATCCCCGCAAGCCGCAGCAGCACGACCTCCGCTCCCCACGCCGGCACACCTGAGCCCCAAGTCGAGTCCTCTACCTCAAAGCAAATAACTCAGCCCGGAGAGCAAAAGCGGAATTATCCCAACAGAGATGCAAGTTGCAGCTGCTCCCCGTCTCTCCTGCTCCCGACGCGACGACGCACAGAAAAGGGAAGACGGGGACCTCCAGAGCTCCAGCAACCAACCAAACCAGAGACTAGATCCGCAAAACAGCACCTACACCTCCTCGCCCTCAACATCCACCGAAACATCATCCGCCTCTGCTGCATGCCGTGGAGCACACACCTGCGGCAGCACTCTACGATGGGGAATCGCGAGCTCGCCGGCTTAATCGAGGCATCGCCGGTGAAATCGCCTCGGGCGACGTCGCCGGACAGAGAGAAGTGCGGAAGATGCGGGTGCGGTGACAGGAGAGAAAAAACAAACAAGCGCGACTCCCAATTCAAATAGTAACGGAGCTGGCCCACATGACAGAGAAAGAGTCCGACGGGACAAGAGCGGGCGCACGATGCCAATCCAATGGAGGAAAATTCATGTGCAAACAACCAAAGAAACAATCGATTGTCATATCTATAAAGATACTTTAAACGTGGTGAACCGGGATTCCACTGTTCCTCGCACTGTTCACCGCACCGGGATTCCCTCACGTTTACTGTTCATCCACAGTGACGTGGTGAACCGGGATTCCACTGTTCCTCGCACTGTTCACCGCACCGGGATTCCCTCACGTTTACTGTTCATCCACAGTGTTTTGATCTCACTACAGTGCCAACTCCCCCTGAACCAAACACCCCAAACGAACCGGGAACGCACTGTTCAACCGGGATTGTACTGTTCACCCGGGATTGTATTGTTCACTCCTCATTTTCCAATTCTTTTTTTTTCTTTGGTTTCGTTTTTACTTTCCCCCGGCCCTCCTCCCCACGCGAAGCGTGGGGGCCTCTCTCTAGTAGCCTTTCTGTATATTGTGATGGCCTCGATTCGGTAACGCCATCCATCCATCCTTATGGGTTTCACAGTTTTCTTGGAACTTCCTCCTCTCGGTTGTTCAGCCATGTAAGAGGAGGTTTTCTTCTAGTACCCATCAGGAGAGGAGATTGGAATTGTTCGGTTGCATTGGCGGACAAGATATTGTATGTGTATTGTTGATTAATGCAATTGTTTTTGTACGCCGGTGATCGACGATTCTATTTATCGTTGTTATTTCGATGCTATATTTCTATATCGATTATTAATTAAATATATAACGTTGTGAACTAGTTTTTTTGGTGGAATCGCTTATTTGGGTTCAGACTCTTATTTCGGCTTAATATTTTAAATTGAAATTTTTTACAATGCTTGCAGAGAATTTCAACGACTCATAGCGACCGATCCGACGGCTATAAAGGCCGAAGGCAACAGAAGGCGATGGAAGGAAGGCAACGGGAGGCGATTGAGGTGTCTATGCTTAGTGAGCCATATCTTACTATTACTAATTAGAGGCCCTAACGGAGGCATCACGTTAACTCTCACCAGATGCGCTAGAAAAAAAGATAAATCTTAAAAATTCTCACAATAATCAGAAACATCTGGCCATTAATTTGGTAGCCTCTAATCATCATCTCTGATAATAGCCATTGGATCTACTGTAATTTATAAAAAAATTACCCACCTATGCCATTATGAGAAATTATATAAAATAACCCCTAATTTTACATAAATTACCCACCCTGCCATTATAGATAAAAAATAGTCTAAAATTTTATTGTTACGAAGAAAAAATGACCTCAGCCTCACGTAAAAAATCTTCAAGGTTCACGTTTGAGATAGAAAAAGGTACCCATCCTGTTTATGGGGCTAGGTCAATCTACTACAAACAAAAAATGCTACATATATTAATGGTATGTAGAAAATCTTGCCATGTTCATAAATACGCTAAATAATACTCTGATCACATTGGTGCCCACAACTACAACCCTACGTCAATTAATTATCTTTTTGGCAAAAGAAACTAGGTTAATTAATATACGGTGGTGTTTATCAGTCTATTAACCAAAAAATTCAGATGAAGGTTAATATTAACAAAATATCATGGGCAATCGGAACATTAAGAAACAACTAACACGTGTGTCATCTCTATATACAACTAATAAAAAGGTTAAAAGTATGAGTTTTTACTTCGTGCGGTTTCGCTCTGCCTCCTGCGGTTTCGCTTTGCCAAAACCAGCGACAATTACGGACACGGTAATCAGCCTCCGAAGGAAAGCAAGATAATCAGCCTTCGGAGGAAAGGAAAGCAAGGTAAGCCTCTGAAGGAAAGCAAGGAGGGCTCCCACGTCCGTAATACACGTCCGTAATTGTCCAACGCCCGCGTCCGTCGCAGCTTTTTCTTTCCTTGAGGCATCTGTGCGTGCTGTGCGGCTGCCTGCACTGCATTGTCCCCTCGCTGCGGCTGTGTGCATGTGCCGCCGCCTCGCCTGGACGGCATCTGTGCGTGTGATCGGGCTGCCTGCGCCTTCGCCGCAGCTGAACCTCGCTTGTGTGTCTGTCGTCGTCGAGGAGCCGGGCTTCTTGTCCGTGATCAGCCTCGACAACAGCACCACGGCCTGTCACCTTCACCAGCAGGACTGCCAAGGCAGAGTGAACGCTGTCGAACCGAGCCTTCATCGCTGCTGAGCAGCACGTCGAGGTCACGTCGTCGGCCTTCCGTCCTGCGACTCGACACCATGCTGCCGTCGTCCTCATTGTCCAGGTCTGACCTCTTGGTCTCTCCTCTCCGTCCTAGACCTAACCCTAAAGCCCAACAGTGCCACCTCTATGATGCAACAGTTGCCGGACGTCGTGCCTCATCGCCCCGTCGTGCTAGGCGCCGAGGTCTCCGCCGCCATCATGGTCGCACGCCAATAGACGTTGGTCGGACCTTCGTCCACTCCTGGTGCTCCGACGAGCTCGACGGGACGAAGGTCACAGATCCAGCGCTGCCATGGGTGCAGACGTCGCCATCCAGCTCGCAGGTCTCGGAGACGGGGCCGTCCATGTTGCACACGGCCTTGCTTGCCGTCGCCATCTCTGCTGTGCGCCTGGCCTTTGCCCTAGCACATCGCCCACGATTTCGTGTTCGCGGAAGTCGAGCTCCACGGAGAGCGTCGTCCCTGTTTTCGTCGGCGCAGAGGATCGCTGCAGGTTTAATCTCCAGAACCTTAGTTTCATGCCAGCAGTTTGACCGCCCCGCCAATCTCCGGAATCCTGGGCCAGCCTCACGACCACAGTTCACAATCCCAGGCACCTTGCTATCAGCCAGGTACGTCTCAATCTATCTGAAGTCTGTCAGCCAAAACCTAAATAATTTAGTTGTAGCTGTATCCTTAAAAAGAGAAATCGTTGGTCAAGTTATCATGATGATTTTGCTTCAGATCTGTTCCTTTGGACAGACTATGTATAACTTTCTTTTAGTCAAATACCATCCCTGTCGCAATTACCAATATATGTGCATGGACTAGACATGATAATTGTTTACGCCCACAGTTACTAATGGCTTACTTTTGTTTTCCTTTTATGCCGACAATTGTAAAGATTTTTGGTGAGAATTGAACCTTAACTCTTGTCACAGTTGGGCTCTTAAGCATCATTATTCCCTGTCTGCACGGAAGACTTTCAGGTGTGTAACTATGTATACACAGTCCAGTAAGTGAATCCACTTTGGGATATATATGCATAGACTATCAATTTGGGAGAAAAAAACTGAATCCACTTTGCCCATTCTAAGGCTCTCTAGATTAGTGGATCCATGCTTTCAGATCAATGTCTATTGGTTAAACTCTGTGCGCCTCACATCGTGGAGATTGACCTAATTTTGTGGTAACTGATAGAAATAGATGAATTGCTATGCATGGATTCCTATTATATGACCCCCTTTGTGTTGCCTCTACAATTTGCACAGTCAGAGTTACTTGAGTTAGTGGATTCCCTTCATATAGCCACTTTTCTATTGCAAGTGATTTGGTCTCTAACCTTACATGCACGAAAGACAGAGCATTAGTTAGCTTGTAAGCATTTACATATTGATCTACTTCACAGTCATTCTAAAACTGGATACTTGAGATAGTTTGCATGCCACAGGTTGCCTGAGCAGCAGGGTACTATTTCTACAAACTACAAGATAGCGTTCACCTGTACATATTTTTCAGGAAATAACCTCCATCATGTGGCAGAACCTTCTAAATTATATGGCCCACAAGCACCTGACATTGTCCCTAAGACCTCTGTCAACCGTGCTTGTACACCACATAACCTAGAATGTCCCATCGGGTGAACCCCCGATAAACCACAATTCCTCCAGGATCGATACTTACAGAGACATCACAGTATTACAACAGTTTTCATATACAAAATACCAGAGTAGCGGAAGACTTACAATAACTTAATTTACAAAACTTTTGTCAAACTTATACAAACCAGAGTAACATTATTACAAAACAGCGGAAGTATCATTACTTAACTTTATTACAATCACACAACGAAAGCGCCCTGCCCACGGGCCACACAATCTATTCCTCGTCAGTCACTTCATCAACGACCGTCATGCAGCAAGGGCCATAGCACACTTGCTCACGCGGTTCACCTGCAACAGGGATTAAACAAACCCTGAGTACGAAAAGTACTCCGCAAGACTTACCCGACCAAAAAATTGGGGAGAAGACTCAGGAATGATGGCTAATGGGAATCAAGGTAAGGCTTTAGCAAAAGACACCCTTTTGCGAAAAGAGACTAAGCCAATCCTTACTTAACAATCACTTATCAAACATATGCCGGATTCAAAACTCTCATTCTCAGACTTTCATTATTACTACGATGCCGGGACTCGGATCAAGTCTCCCATATCGTGGAGCACCGACGATTCGAATCGCTTAATATACCCAGCTGGGGCTTCCTAGCCACACGATGTATGCAGGACCGAACATCTTACATACATCAACTCACGCTTGTATTTCTCCGGACGTAAGCGGGTCCTAGCTACGAGGTACAGTACACCATCTCCCTACGCCGCGGTCCCCTTCCACGGTGGCCCCGTAGGATGGGTACACGCTACACTCGTCCCGGTTATCCGTTCTCGCATGAATAGTACAAGGGAGCTTACCGCCATTAGCATGCGACTAGTCCTATCCAATAACCTCATGATCCCAGCGCCAAACAACGGACGGTCCTTAACCGACACAAGTGGACGACACTACACCAAGGCAGTAGCCCCCTCGATGCAAGTCACTCCACCGACGTCTCGATTTACTCATCATCATGTTCTTGTGGTGTACCCTTGACCCCGTTGGAACAAGGATAAACAACAAGCAACATCAGGTTTTCGTAAATTCCCTCACGGGGATATAGTTCTCACACTTTTGAAAACAGTTTATCAAAACCCTACACTAGTAGCAAGGCTAAGCGTGTACTAAGCATTTCGAAATCAAAACAGGTATACAGGGTAATGTATCAAGGTACGGTAAATGCATCAAAGTAGGGTAGCACACAACTCCTACACCTAATGCATTATATCATCACATGAAATCATAAAAACTTTTCGAAATACAAGGACGGGTTTGAATGTATCCGGGGCTTGCCTTGGGGCTTGACGAAGTTAGGCGCAATGACCCAATCACCGAGATCGGACCCAATCTCTTCACGTCGAACACCTTCTTCAGACGGCACGGCTACACGAGTGGAATGCATGATCAAGATGCAGTAGTAAAGACATGCGATAATGATGCAACGATTGTTAATCTATCTTGAGTACAACTTTCCTTCACGGTAAGGTTGTACTACTGAAGTATAACTAGCGTCGACGACGACGGACTAGCGATACGCAATCAACATGAAATGCCGAAGGTCATTAGGGTTAATGACCTAGGGTCATCACTCAATTCCAAAATCAGGCAACCCTAACAGTGATTAAAGATGATTACTAATTTATTAACCATTTTTACAGTCGTTGAAAGCCACTAATTAACTTGCTAATTGGAGATTAATTAAACCTTAATTAATCAAAGAATTAATTAATTAAACATTTATTAATTAAGGGGTTAATTAAGCATAATACAAAAATTAGTCAAAACATGACCAAACTTCATAATTAAGATCATTAGCATCTAATTAGCACACAAAACAAATTTCATGATTTTTGGACTTATATCTTAATTATTAAAAATCATGGAAGTGGCATTTAATAATTTAAAGAGCTATTTATTGCATAAATAAAAGTTAATCAAAAATCACAGTTAGCATTTTTCCTATATAGATCATCGCTCAAGGATCACAGATATATATTTTTCACATTTTTAGTTGCCCAAATAAAATTAAATACAAAAAGATGAAAAACAGCCTTTAAAAAAAAAGAAAAAGGAAAAGAACTAAACTCCTCTTCGCGGGCTCCTTTGTGCGGCCCGTCCCGCACGCCCGGCCTGCTTTCCCCGCGCGCCTGCACACACGCGGCCCGGCCCAACCAAAGCCCGCTGCCTGCCTCTCCTCTCTCTCTCTCTCTCGGCCGACACGGGGGTCCGTGTCAGCCTCTCTCCTCCCCCTTTCTTCTTCCTCCGGCTCACCGAAGGACACGACGGCGACGGACGGCAGCTAGCTCGTCGACGTCGACTCTCCGACGAAACCGATTACTCAGACGGACTCCCCATTCCAAGGCGAACTCGGCAAGCTACTAGACGGCTATTAACCATCACCGAGGCACGCATGGCGACGATGGCAGCGGCTCGGTGAACTGCGGCGGCGGTGGCGCAACGGCGGCTTGCCGTTATAGGGCATGATAAGCAGCGGCAGTGCTCTAGGAAGGTCATAGAGACTCACCACAACACGATGCTTGGACCGGTTGCAAAGGAGAAGGAGCAGAGCAACCTGGCCGTGACGGAGGCGAGCTTGGCGGCGCGCTCACGCCGACGAGACGACGTCCCGACAAGTCTGCGGTGCGGTAGAGAGCTCGGGAGTGAGCCGATAGTGACCATGATCAAAAGGCGGAGCTTCCGGTGTGGTTAATTTGACCGGGGACTCACCGAAACGGCCGGGCACCGCGAGCGGCCCACGGCAGTGCCGGTGGCCGGCTCTGAGGAAGAAAGTGACACGGTGGCAATCCCGGTGGCAATTGGTCGCGCTGTGTGGTTCAGAAGAAGCGCGAGGAGGTTGCGACTACACTAGCAAGAGCTGGAGGACGGTGATGCAGTGAGTTGAGCGAATTGCTCCGGCGGGAATGATGGCCGGAGTGGAAACGGGAGAAGGAAAAAGCAACGGTGACGGTCGATGCAGGCTTATATAGGGCAGAGAGATGGTCAACGTGGTCGCGGGCGGCTTCGCGACGATGGCAAGGTGGACGGCAAAGCGCGAAAACCGGGAAGACGCCGGAATTTTGCCACGGCGGCCGGCGGTGACTCACGGCATGGGCAAGGTGAGGTGTCCCCCCCGTGTGTGGTACTGTAGCAGAGCCAACTCAACATTTCCCTTTTCAAATTACTCCAAAAATTTGAATAAAAGTTGAAAAAATTCCCAAAATACAGATTGCACAAAAATTTATGCTCTACAACTTTCATTTAAGAAGTTTTGTCAGAATCCAAATAATTTTTGAATTTCATTTCAAATTTGAAAATGAGCTCAAATTCTAGTTTTTGGGATTTCAAAATTACTTTTAAATTTTGAATAAAAGATGAAAATCTCCAAAAATAAAAGTTGTTCCATTTTTTCAAGATCTACAACTTTCATTTAGAAAGTTTTTCCTGAAATTGAATAATTTTTGAATTGGAGTTTAAAAATTAAAAGGGGACAATTCCCAATTTGGAGAACTTTTGAAATTAGTTCAAATTTTATTCAAAAACTTGAAAAACTTTATATACCAAAGTTGTAGAGCTCAAAGATATGCACAAATTGTATTTTTAGAGTTTTCCCAAATTTTAATATTTTGGGATGAAATTAAGAAGGGGGGCAAAAAACACTTTAAATTTCAACTTTTTGAAAAGGAAATTCAAATTGGATTTTTTGGGCAATTAATTAATGATGTTGTGGAACTTTTTTAAACCCAACCAATGACACCTTTTCAAAGTACAAAGTTCATACTTTGAAATAGTGCTAAAGTTTGGTAACTTTTATTAACAAAATTAATTATGGTTAGCTCACCAAAAATTGAAAATGAAATTCGAATTCCAACACTTAACCACTAGGGTTAGGTTTTGGGATTCGGATTCAATTCAATTTTGGTTCTCGATTTTACATCATTTGAATTGTAAAACTTGGTTAGGGTGTAAGTCAGGGTTAGCCAAGCACTTGCAAACATCAAGATTAGTTTTAGTTGGTTGCTTTTATAAATAAAAGTAAAATTGTGAGTAAAGTTTAATAACATGCATATACACATACAATATAAAAAGAGCGCAAACAATCCTAGAATTGTAAACCCCTTTTATTTATTTACCTTAATGTTCTCTAATGATGAATGCTCATGCAATGATGATGATGACATGGCAGGTTTAGGTTAACGTAACACCGGGGGTGTTACACATCACCAGCACGGGGAGCTGTTGTCAGAAATTGAATAGGACTGAATACAAGATTGGTTCGTCAATTTTTTCTGTAGGTAAACTTTTTAGTTGCAATTTGAATTTTGGTAAGAATCTGAATTCAGATACAGCCTCAGAATTTAGTTGGAATCAGCTTAGTTGTTCACTGGAATCTTCAGCTTCTGAAGTTATCTTGATTTTATTTGCTATCTTTCACTGGTCTCCGATCGATCACCTTCAGTTTGTATTAGAGTCAACATCTTCCCCTGGTACAAAACAGCATATTGCTATAGGCTTTTAGTTCTTCTATTGTCAGATTGCTAGCACTATACGGTTGCAGGTTCAGTAAACTGTACAATTGCAGGTTCAGTAAACTGCAGTAGGCAAGTAGCACACTCTCTCTTACTACAACAGAGTTATTTTTTTCTTATTGGAGGCTCCTAGGAGAAGTAGTGATGTGTGCATATCAAGAGTATGGAAGTTTTTTATGCTCTGAGATCTCCTATATTTTAAATGGGTGCCAAACTTATTTTTCCTCTGAATTAGTAAACATATTTTCAATGTAATTTTGAAATGAAGATACTTCATTAGCAGCATTTGATTGGTGTCCATTGCCGGATTTTTTATATATTTTAATCCTTTTTTAATTAATATTCCAAAAATAACCGCACCAAAAAAAAATATTTGCACGACATAGCCCTTTTGGCCGCGCCAATGTCCGTGGGCGCGACCAAACAACGTTGTCGTGCCACATGCATTGGCGCGGCAAGATACGGCACTTTGGACGCCGTTTCCGACGTGGAAAAGCTTGTCGCGCCACATGCATTGGCGCGGCAGTACTGTCTTGTCGCGCCCGGTGGGAACGGCGCGACAAGACTGAATTTTCAAAAAATCATAACTCTTCAATACTACGTCGGATGGAGATGATTTTTATAAGAAAATTGTAGCTCTCGACGAGATCTACAACTTTCTAGTTTTGAGTTTTTTCATTTGAAGTCGTTAATATGCTCAAAAAAATTATATAAAGTTTCAGCACCAAAATAATCGCGTATTAGTGCTTGATTTTCAAAAAAAAATCATAACTCTTCAATACTATGTTGGATGGAGATAATTTTTTATATGAAAATTGTAGCTCTCGACGAGATCTACAATTTTCTTGTTTTAAGTTTTTTCATTTGAAGCCGTTAAGATGCTCAAAAAAATTATATAAAGTTTCAGCACTAAAATAATCGTGTATTAGCGCTTGCCGCGTCATAAAAATAATATCTTGTGCTGGGCGATCAACGTGTCGACGTGCCTTTGGAGGGCTCGGCGCTGGCCTCCACCGCTGCTGCTCGCTGCCCGTGGTGAGATCTCGTAGGACTGCTTGTGAGCGGTCGGGCGCCCGCCCGCCACGCCGCAGATGGGCGGCAGCGTAGACGCGGAGGATCTTGTGCTCCCCGTCGTGGGACGTGCCCGAACACGTACGCCGATGACGCCTCGTTGCCGCTTCGCACATGCCGGGATGCCGGTGACAACGCCCGTGGCCGGGTCGAGCACGCCGACGGCGGTCGTGCCGCCCGCGCCAACGAGGCGGAGGGAGGCCGCCGGTCACGCCGAAGTGGCTGTTGCCTTGCTCAATCACCAGCCGCGCAACCGTCGCGCCGGTCGCCACGCCTACGAGCTTGAGGTCGGCGTGGGAGATCTTGGCATTGCCGGTGGCGTAGACGGCGGCGATTTAAGAGCGGGTTCGCCTTTTGTTGCTTGGCTGCCCCACGGTCCGGGCGGCCGAGGAGCTGCGTAGGCGGGTGCAGCTGCCCGCCGTCGTTGGCATCCGTGGGGGAGGACGGTGCCGACGGCCCTGTTCTTTGGGCGGTGCCGCTAGCAGATATGCCATCGAGTTGAAGCTGAGTTAATACTCAAGAAAATAATATAAGTTTTCAACACGAATATGCTACATTATTTCCCCAAGTTTTTTAACGAACCCAAATATAAAAACTCAAAACTACAAAGTAGTAGGTCTCATTGAGAGCTACAATTTTTGTATAAAAAATATTTTCATTTAAATCCATACAAAAAAAGATATTATTTGTATGACGCGACAAGCGCTAATACGCGATTATTTTGGTGCTGAAATTTTATATAATTTTTTGAGTATCTTAACTGCTTCAAATGAGAAAACTCAAAACAAGAAAGTTGTATATCTCGTCGAGAGCTACAATTTTCATATAAAAATCATCTCCATCCGACGTAGTATTTAAGAGTTATGATTTTTTGAAAATCAAGCGCTAATACACGATTATTTTGGTGCTGAATCTTTATATAATTTTTTTTGACCATCTTAACGGTTTCAAATGAAAAAACTCAAAGCTAGAAAGCTGTAGATCTCGTCGAGGGCTACAATTTTCATATAAAAATCATCTCCATCCGACGTAGTATTGAAGAGTTATGATTTTTTGAAAATTCAGTCTTGTCGCGCCGTTCTGGCGCGACAAGACAAGATACATGTCGCGCCAATGCATGTGGCGCGACAAGCTTTTTCCACGTCGGAAACGGCGTCCAAAGTGCCGTATCTTGCCGCGCCAATGCATGTGGCGCGACAACGTTGTTTGGTCGCGCCACGGACGTTGGCGCGACCAAAAGGGCTATGTCATGCAAATATTTTTTGGGTGCGGTTATTTTTAGAATATTAATTAAAAAAGGATTAAAATATATAAAAAATCCTCCATTGCCCTGGTACAGAACAGCAAATGAGTTAGCGCGCGCGCCCACACACACACCGTATCTATGGTCTAGGCTTAATTCAAGTTTGTTTTCCCTCCTGCTTACTATTTATGGTTCGGCAATTGGATTCAGAAGTGATTCTGTCGCCGATTTCATCAGGCAATTCTTGCCATAAGTGGTTTAATTGTTGATCAAAGCTTGATAGTTATTGTTTACTGCAGGTAGACATTCAGGAATCACAAGTGGAAGTCAAGACTGAAAGTCAGGTATATCTACATCCATGATCTGGTTAGCTTTATTTTTTCCTAAAAAGTATGACATATGCTTCAACATCAGGCACTGCACTCTGCACATGACAAAATTTACAACTGTTATCTTATTAGGGATTTGTTTACAACTGCAGTAGGCAAGTCAGCTAAGTTTGAGCTGCAGCTCCGTCAGTCTCACAGAAAAGCTATCGCTTAACATGTGGTATCTGAAATGTTTACTGGACAGTAGACTTCTCTGCTGGTTCCTGACCGGCTAATGCTACTGGCGGGCTACTTCTTTTAATTTAGTGCATTTCAATAATATTGGGATAGCTTTTTACAGGTAGTATTGATGGACACACCAAACCCAACCAGTGGTTGTCGGGTACCTTTCAGGGACCTTACAAATGCAACCCATAGAGGCATGTAAGCTTTTTTAATAGCTCTACATAATATTCTATGTTCCTATGTTTGCAACCCCGACCAAGATTGTTGTCACTAGATCTAGATCCTAAGGAGAAGAAGAGGCAGAGAGAGAAATGTATGCAAGAATGAGTGATGAAAAGAGGAGTGAAATAAACAAGAAACACCGTGAGTGGTATGAGATGAATAGCCAAGGTCGTGTTGATCTTCAAAAACAATATGACAGTCCATTCAACAGGTATGGTGTTGTTACTGAGTATCACTTTAATTGTAAACCGTGATATAATGAATAAGACAACTTTGGTTTCAAGTTACAGATGATGATACACCAAGTGGAATGGATGAAAATAGCGATTGGCTCTATAGGCAATCAACCAACAGTGAAAGCTTGGAACAATTACCAGGTTGTTAAGTTTGCTCACAAAAGTATTTATTTATGCAATGAATGTAAGAGACATAGTTTGGTTATGGATTGGTTCAATTTCTATTGTGCAGACGGTCTGATACCTTTAAACAACATTGGTGGTACTGGTGACGTGGATCACATTGACATTGAGGACGCTTTTAGGACTTTTCATGAGACGGGTGCACCTATGTATACATTGCCTGGTGATACCGATGACAATTTAACTAATACGGGTATCAACCATGTCCATCAAACGGGTACGCCTATATACAATGGTGGCTTTATTTTTTCAATTTCAAAAATAGTTCATAATTTGAATTATTGTGTGTCTTTTGATTAGACCTTCAGACTGTGTAAATGCATCCCCTTCCATCGGCAAAAATGTCACATGTCAAAAAGAGCATAAGCATGAGCTAGAAAGAGCACGAAGGACAACAATGTCTCCTGAAAAAAAGGCGCAAATGAACAAAAGGCGGCGTGAGTTGTATGCAGCAAAAAATGCACTCAAGAATGCTGCAAGAAAATTAAAAATGACTCCACAAAGAGAAAAAGGTGAAACGAAAAGACTACAACAAAAAATATAATACAATGGTGAGAGAACTCCGAGCCAACAATTTACATCTTGACTCACTAGCCATGAAGAGCCCTCACTTGTTTCTTGTATATTATATTATTCTATTATAATAGCTATCATGTTTGCAGTTTCTTTTGCCATGGCTACACCTTGGAAAATATATGCTTTATGTTTTTGACCAACAAAAGAAGACAATTATCATGATTGACCCTAGACCTGTTGAATCATGGTGTAAAGATACACCGCGTTGATGGCCAAGCAAACTCTTGGGTTTAACATACATTACATGAACGCGATGAGTAAACATATTCTTAAATGGAACGAGGATATCTTCAAATGGAAATTCTTCCGTGAAAAAATATTCCAGATGACAATGATAGGTAACCAACTCGAGTGATCGTCGCTTGCAATTATAATATTCATTATTTAAATATTTCTATATATTGTTGATGATGAACCTTGCCGCAGATACTCAAGTGGATACTTTATTCTGCAGTATATGTCTGCGTGGAATCATCCTAAAGGCGCACATATTTATACAGTGAATATAACATGATTCATTTTAATGTTTTGTGGTAGATTTTTTCAAGACACACATTATCAGCCATGTTACGGATACTAATCTATTTATATATATACTCAAGTATGTGTACAGGATGGTGTGGAGATGCTTGGCGGAACTTATTCGTGGATTTATTGGCGTATGAAAAAAATAGATATCGAGATCTGCCGATATAAAGTATTATCTTAGACGCATCACCGAAAGGTCTATATCATAGAGTATGTGAGCTGCGATACCGTTATTCCGTGGCTGTGTTAGTTTCACGATCTTTGTCTTTATGATTAAATGTCACTTTAGCAACAGTATTTAATTTCATGGTATTGTTATCTTATCATGCGATCTATTTATTTTTACATCAAAAGTTATTGTCCCGTAAGCAACGCACGGGCACGCTACCTATACTCCATTATATATAAAAATGTCAGCTAGGAAGAAATAGGAGTCCATTCGTTCGGCATTCATCTTTCTTTTTTTCATCCTACCTCCACGTATATTTTCATCAAACTAGTTAGGAAAAATCTTAGAAATTCTTACAATAATTAGAAAATTTTGGTAGACTCTAATCGTTGTCAGCAATAGTCATTTAGATCTATTTTGTTCTATAAAAATTTACTTACATTTATCATTATATAAAATACATCATATTTCCCTAATTTTGCATAAAATACACACATATTATATTATGAAAGATAATTTATAAAGCTACTAAATTTATAAATAAATTGTCCACCTTTCTCATTATAAAATCTTAATATGACGGAGGCATCACGTTAACTCTCTCTAGATGGGCTAGAAAAAATATAAATTCTAAAACTTCTCACAATATTCAGAAACTACTGGGCATTAATTTGGTAAACTCTAATCATCATCTTTGATTCCAGCTATTGGATCTATTGTAATTTATAAAATATATAAAATAACTTTCTAATTTTGCATAAAAATTACCTATCTCTGCCAATACAAAAGATTAAACAATATAACTCCCTAAATTTGAATATAAATTACCCACCCATGGCATTACATAAATTAATTCACAACAACACTCTAAATTTATACCTAAATTACCCACTTTGCCATTATGAAACATAATTCATAATAACTCCCTCACATTGCATCTAAATTACGCACACATCTCTATATGTAAATACAAATATATGCTACTAAAGAAATAAACCAACACCTAGAAAGTATGAGACATATATAATTACAAACTTCTACGGCTGCAAAATAGGACAAATATTTTTTAATTACTTATAAACATGTAAAATGTTTAATTAACAACCACATAGAAATAATATAACATTGACAATTCCCTTTAATTATATTAATACTCCATTATAATCAATTCCATAAGTTGTTTCTTAAATAATTTTATACATTTTAATTGAAAGATTATGTTATGTCAATATTGGTAATTTAATTTTTGGCCCTATGATATATCAAGTTCGGTGCTAGAGTGCAATCTAAGTTTCAACTTAACTAACATGTAGAAAACAACAATACTAGGATCTAAACTCTCTTTAATTTTAAAAATAAATAAAAATAAAAAAATACTAAAGTTTCTACTTAACATGTGAAAAGTTGTGCAATTAAATAAAATATCAAAAGTATATATATATATATATATATATATATAATTCATGGAATCACAGAAAGGGATGTAATACGAGTTTATATATATATATATATATATATAGGGAAATTCCATCCTACTCCCAGGGAGTAGTTACTCCATGTGTATATCTCTAGATTTAGAGCGTATATATATATATATATATATATATATATATATATATATATATATATATATATATATATATATATAAATAAGATTAGGTTTCAGCTAAGTGCATATCACACTACAAAAAAGAAAAATATAGGAAATGCTAACTAGAGTCTATTCTATTTTCTAAATACCACCTCTCTGTTGCATAAAACAACATAAAAGAACTCATGATATATTTAAACTACCCACATATGCCATTAAGAAACATAATCTAAAGTAGATGACCTAATTTATACCTAATTACCCATAAACTTATATTATAATAGATAATTTGTGTAACCCAATTTTCATTTGAATATTAAAAAAATAAATGTACTCTCCAATTTACATATTGAAGATAATCAATACCTTCTATTAATTTTTAAATAACCATCGAGCATGTATATGTTTCTACATTATCCATTTCTATCAATACTAATATATTAAGATTTAATAAATGTAAGCATACACATTCTGTCAGCATGCAAGAGCAATAAATAGTATGTTATATTTTAGCAAAAATTATGGTCTTAGCAACTCATACACTATTGATGCTAATAATTTTTTAAACCATATTAGTAACCATGATATAATTTATTATGTTGTTATTACTTTACATATATTTATATACATTTTAACTAAATGTTTGACATATCGTTGATAGTATAAATATAATTGCACATATAATTTCTTGATAGGAAAAATCAATCTTCTTGACACTTATTATGGGAGATTATTGGTGGATATATTTTTTTGACCCTTTAACATTACCCTAGAGTAATTCAATCAAGGCTTAAGGTTTAAATTATCTTGATCATAGCATTCGTACCTCCACCCGAGATCTCATTTCAAACTCAATCACTTTACTTAGGTGACATGGTGTATGTTTCAAATGATTGTATATGCTATTGTAGTATTTAAGAATGTACTCTACGAAATAAAATTCTCAATTCAAAAAGTGCAAAATGAGAGTCAATAAAAGATACAATAGGCACAAGGGGTTTAACTTGAGGGAAAAATATGAAGCTGTCGATAAAAATAAAATTAAAAAAAATCAAAATTGAGATTCATGATTTGATAAGACATGTCATGCAATAAGGGTCACCATAGTTAATGGGAAGGTTTAAAAATAATTAAATATTAATATAAAAATATAAGTCAGTCCCTTGCAAAAACGTAAATAATAAGTATATGACCATTAAATATAAATAACAAACTATCTATTGTGTCTATTTTTTAGAAAATAAACTATGAAAATATACAACTTAATGTAAGTAATTTTTATCAATCAAATGTATTATATAGTATATTTTTTAAAATTCTAACCCGTGCGAGAGCACGGGTTGATGGACTAGCTCTCGCACGGGTTGATGGACTAGTGGGCTAAATCGCCTTCTATCGCCTCTAAAACTGAGCATATTAGGACTCTAAATGACGGATTGGTAATTCCATATTTTCGTGATTCTTTTTTTTAATGAAGGGTAAAATGGTAACTTATATTACAAATACAAAATAATGATTTGAGTAGCACATTTAGATGAATATTTTTATTTTACTGTTTCATCCAGCTTCATTCTCCACGCGGGGGTGAAACGAACCCTGAACGACGACCTGTGGGTGCCCTCCTGAACGACTTGATGCCCTGAACCACGGCAACGACGACGCGGAGGTGGAGAGCAGGTCCAGCAGCTGCTCCGGCCAGACCAGCCCCACCCTGTCCGCTCGGCTTAGCGACCTCAGAAGCGCCCCCTGCTGAAGGCCTAGTTGTTACGGCGGCTGATCAGGCTCGCCATCCAGTTCGTCACCGTTGAGCTCCGATGAGCGCGCTCTGGTCGCGCGGTGCCCGTGGCGCCTTCGGCCGGGCTAGGAGGCGGGATTTTTTTATATTTTAATCATTTTTTAATTAATATTCTAAAAAAACAACAGCACCCAAAAAAATATTTGCACGACATAGCCCTTTTGGTCGCGCCAACGTCCGTGGCGCGACCAAACAACGTTGTCGCGCCACATGCATTGGCGCGGCAAGATACGGCACTTCGGACGCCGTTTCCGACGTGGAAAAGCTTGTCGCGCCACATGCATTGGCGCGACAGTACTGTCTTGTCGCGCCCGCCGAAACGGTAGCGACAAGACTGAATTTTCAAAAAAAATCATAACTCTTCAATACTACGTCGGATGGAGATGATTTTTATATGAAAATTGTAGCTCTCGACGAGATCTACAACTTTCTAGTTTTGAGTTTTTTTTCATTTAAAGCCGTAAGATGCTCAAAAAAAATTATATAAAGTTTTAGCACCAAAATAATCGCGTATTAGCGCTTGATTTTCAAAAAAATCATAACTCTTCAATACTATGTCGGATAGAGATGATTTTTATATGAAAATTGTAGCTCTCGACGAGATCTACAATTTTCTTGTTTAGAGTTTTTTCATTTGAAGCGGTTAAGATGCTCAAAAAATTATATAAAATTTTAGCACCAAAATAATCACGTATTAGCGTTTGTCGCGTCATACAAATAATATCTTGTGCTGGGCGATCAACGTGTCGACGTGCACCAGAGGGCTCGGCGCCGGCCTCCACCGCTGCTGCTCGCTGCCCAGGGGTGACGATCTCGTGGGACCGCTTGTGCTCGGTCGGCGCCCCGCCATGCGGGACGCCCGGGCGGCGGGCGTGGACGCGGAGGATCTTGTGCCCCCCAGCGTCGTGAGGGACGTGCCCAACACGTACGCCGACGACGCCTCGTGCCGCCGCTCGCGCATACCGGGATGCTCGTGACGCCGCCCGTGGCAGTCGAGCACGCCGACGGTGGTTGTGCCGCCCGTGCCGACGAGGCAGAGGAGGCCGCCGGTCACGCCCGGTGGCCGTTGCCTTGCCTATCAGTCGCGCGACCGTCGCGCCCGGTCGCCACGCCTACGAGCTTGAGGTCGACGTGGGAGATCTTGGCATTGGCGGTGGCATAGACGGCGGCGACGAAGAGCGGGTTTGCCTTTGCTGCTTGGCCGCCCCACGGTGCGCAGACAGCCGAGGAGCTGCGAGGGCGGGTGCAGCGACCCGCCGTCGTCGGCATCCGTGGGGAGGACGGTGCCGACGGCCCTGTTGCTAGGCGGTGCCGCTAGCAGATATGCCATCGAGTTGAAGCCGAAGTTAATACTCAAGAAAATAATATAAGTTTTCAATACGAATATGCTATATTATTTCCCCGAGCTTTTTAACGACCTCAAATATAAAAACTCAAAACTACAAAGTAGTAGGTCTTATTGAGAGCTACAATTTTTATATAAAAAGTATTTTCATTTAAATCCATACAAAAAAGATATTATTTGTATGACGCGACAAGCGCTAATACGCGATTATTTTGGTGCTGAAACTTTATATAATTTTTTTGAGCATCTTAACGGCTTCAAATGAAAAAACTTTAAACAAGAAAGTTGTAGATCTCGTCGAGAACTATAATTTTTATAGAAAAATCATCTCCATCCGACGTAGTATTGAAGAGTTATGATTTTTTGAAAATCAAGCGCTAATACGCGATTATTTTGGTGCTGAAACTTTATATAATTTTTTTGAGCATCTTAACGGCTTCAAATGAAAAAACTCAAAACTAGAAAGTTGTAGATCTCATCGAGAGCTACAATTTTCATATAAAAATTATCTCCATCCGATGTAGTATGGAAGAGTTATGATTTTTTGAAAATTTAGTCTTGTCGCGCCGTTTCGCTTGGCGCGACAAGACAGACAATATCGCGCCAATGCATGTGGCGCGTTTTTTTCCACGTCAAACGGCGTCCGAAGTGCCGTATCTTGCCGCGCCAATGCATGTGGCGCGACAACGTTGTTTGGTCGCGCCACGGACGTTGGCGCGATCAAAAGGGATATGTCGCGGCAAATTTTTTTTTTGGGTGCGGTTATTTTTGGAATATTAATTAAAAAAGGATTGAAATATATAAAAAATCCGAGGCGGCGAGGGTGGCTGTGCTTCGCGCGGTGGCGACGGGGACGCAGCCTCCGGCGCGGTCGCCGTCGAATCTGTCGTGCTCATCGGAGGGGGCTCCGGCGTCGGCAAGGTTGGCGTCGAACCTATCCTGCTCCTCGGAGTGAGCGGCGATGGCTACACTGCGGCGGGCGATGCGGGTTCGAGCGGCGAGGCGGCGCGCGCTGTTTGGCCCGCGGCTGCTCGCGGCGCTCAGACGCATGCTGCTGTCCACGCGCCACATCGCGTCTGCGCGTGCGGACGCCGCCGCGGCGCTGGCGGACCTGTCTCTGGTGCCGGAGAACCCATGGCCGTGACTTGTCGCACGCTCGGCCACACGTGCTCTGTCGCTCAGTGCTCACACTTATAATATATCATGTTACTTGATACCGCTAACACTAAAAGTCTTGTAGTCCAATGATAAAAACACTTAGCCATTCTAAAGCTTGGTAGCAGGCTCGATCCTCTTGTTAAACAGCTGTTTTTATTTTTCCTAACTTGTATCTTAGACTAGGTTCGATTATTTTTATTTTCTCTATTTTTTAATCCCTGAACTAAGTGGGTGTATATTTAATTCCTACTGTGTGCAGCACTTCATTTTAATTTTAAGGATGTCGGTGTTCTATGCAGCACTTAATTTTAATTTTTTGCTTTTTTCTAACCAGATAAATCAAATAACAAACACTTGTAATTTGTCATCGTTCGCATCATAATCTTTCAATTTAAGATTTATCAAATTAGGAAAAATAGAGACTAGCTGCTTGTCAAGAGGACTAGATTACTATCACTATCACTAATCTAGTAAGAGAACTACACTAAGTCGGCACTGTTACATGTAGTTTGAGTGGACTAATAGGTTAACACGACAACAAATTCAGCCGACACTCTTGGGGATCGTTTGATGAGCGGAATAACAGGCTTAACATGAATGAAAGTGAATCGATCAGTCCGCCGGATACTCTGACCGCACAAATATGCCTAACATGGCACAAAGTGAACCGATACATCTCATAATCCCATGTCTCACCAGAGTGATCAACTAGTAGACCATGGTAATAAGTTCAACCGATCACTCTAACCACGTGTTACCAAGTGAACCGTATAATAATATACCTGCTAACTATGTGTAATACATACGACGAATGCGTACGTCACATGTTAGTAATAAAAGACATGTACACGATTCCATATAGCGTGCAACCTAATATTAGTCACATCTAAAGAATTTTTTATTGTGTGTTAAAAGAAAAAGATGTTTTGAAGATGAACCAGACCGTTCCAGGGCTGCAGCCACAGCGCGCCGCCAGAGATGAGCCTACTATCGTTGCCGTTGTACTGCAGAACGACACAGAGGAACTACTCCAGGAATCCAGGGGGACATGCAGTTTACAAAATTAAAAAAAAAAAAAGAGGCATGACTAGTATTCACATAACTTTGACATGTGAACTGATAGCATTCAGATAAATTCAGATAACTCTCCCTAGATTCAGATAACTCACAAACATTCAGGTAACCAGTAGCATTCGGAAGTACAAACATTCAGAAAACTGAGAAAAAAATTCCTGAGCAACATCAGATTTTCAGATAGTAGTAACTAGTAAATAGCATTCAGATAACTGGTAGATAGCATTCAGATCACAACTCATCCTCTGCACAGAAAAATTATAGATCATAGCAGCAGGTAGATCACACCATGTCCTGCAAAATTGAGAGATAATTCATAAATCAAAATTGAGAGTTGAAGTCAAGGTCACTAACTGTGATGTGTTCTACAAAAATAACAGCATACAAGTTCACCTAACACTGTTCACATTCGCTTGGAGGCTTAGGTTAGGGTGTGACTCCCGCCGCCCGCCGTTCGGTGCCTTCTTTCGTTGGTCCCCTCCCTCCTCCTCCTCGGCATATCGCCGGAGGTCGGAGGGAGTGGGGGATCCATTTTTTTCTAGTAAGTTTTTTCTATTAGATTGAGTCTTTAGGTTTAGCGTTTCTCCATGCCAAGTTTCTTCATATTGGAGATTTATCTCTCCCTCCCGCTCTTCTCCCAAGAACGGCGATGGTGTAGGGTGGAATCGTTTTCTCTATAGCGGACATGTTGAAGATGAAGGCGGCATCTACGTCATCAGCATCTTCATCGACATGACGACATGGAGACTTGTGTTTTCAAACGGCGGCATCAAGACGGAGATGATGCCGCCGCCATAGAATAATTTTCTCCGGTCCCTTCTTCGTTTTGTTGTGGTTGGATCGACCACCATGAAGGACTAGGGAGAATAATTTTCAGATCGATCTTTTCGTTCTTCGGTGGCGAGAAAGAAGAAAAAAAGGAAGACACAAGGAAAAAGAAGTTTCTCAACTCCGCCGGCAGGAATGTTGGCCGCCTGTTGGGCATCTACTTTGTCGGCCGAAAACAATTGTTGCCGAGTATTTGCTCGTGCGGTCATCAATACAAAGCGTCAAATAGGTTTGGGTTTGAGATGCGGAGCTATTCACGCGTGGGTACAATTTAGATGAATTTCGGATATTTGTGTAATCCGTAAAAAGCGTAATGTGTTGATATACCCAGCTATTATCTAATATAATTCTTCTTAGGTCGCAAAAAACACTGTTCACATTCAGAGAAAATAGCAGTGAACTCTAATTAGATAACAGCTATTTTCGCACGTAAGTGCACTGCTATTTGTCATCGTTCACCAGATTGCTCGCCTGGCTGCAAAGGACGCCGTTGCCGGGCGACGCGGTGAAGGCAGAGATCAACTGAGGCGGGTCGACCTCCGAGCGGCGGCGAGGGTCAAGGGCAAGCCGACGCGGGCGAGGATGAGGGGTGGCGTCGGCGGCGCCGGTGAGTACGAGTGGCAGCACCGGGCGAGTATGAGGGGCGGCGATGGCGGCAACGGCGAGGATGAGGGGTGGCGATGGCTTTGGCGACGACGAGGGCGAGAGAGAGAGAGGGGGCGCGGGGCTTGGTGGCGTGTCCGGGCACAGCTGCTATACAGGGTGGGTGCGGTTGACCCAGTGATACCTCTGCGCAATGACTAAAATACCCTTTATGAATGAAATTAACATGTTATGGAGGTAATGAAAGGCAATTGGAAGCATTATAGGTGTGACTTTGCTTATGCCGACTGATCAGTCTTTCAAATCCAAGGTGCTCGCTGAAATATAGCAGTTGCCGGAGAAGGGTGAGACGGTGGGCGTGAAGCATGCAGAGAGTTCCATTTCTCATATGTAACTGTGAGCCGTAAGTCATCCATTTTGTTTTGAGATTTATTTATGCTGGAAATACGCAAGTGGATATATAGAATCATAGTTAGGTACGCACTTAAGAAATTTTACATCAAGATTCGTGCTGTATAGAGAGGAAGAGAGATCAATGGCCAGTGCGGTCACACGCCCACACGTCTTTCAGCTAAGCAAGTTGAGGACGGGACCGGACCGTAGTTCGGTTGGTAGCGCTCCGGCTGTGGAGGCTACTGGCCTGCGTTCGAGCCTGGCTCAGCCCAGGTTTTCTTACTTGGGAACAGTTATTCTTTAGAATAATTTTAGTTGCCTCACACAGATATACCACCACTGTCAGATCAATCAGTCGTGGTTCAAGCCTATGTATAGGATGCAGATCTAGTTTACGCACACTGTCAGATCAATCAGTCGTGGTTCAAGCCTATGTATAGGATGCAGATCTAGTTTACGCACTTAGGGGAGTGCGGCCTGCGGCCTGCGTTCGAGCCTGAGCCCAGTAGTTCTTCACTATGCCAAAACAGCCTATCAGTGACACCTTGATCAGTGACTTAATATTAAAACGCGTCACTAGTGTAAGATCAGTGACGCAGATAAATGTAACGCGTTAGGAGTCTTGCATAACCCACAGACAAAACGCGTGACGCGTTCCCAGCATCACGAGTCACTGGAAAGGAGGTCCTGTCGACATTGACGCGTTCCAGCAACATTGGTCACATATCACACTTCACGGACCCGAAAAAATATCTGGTTAAATGACAAGTGAAGTCCGGACCCCTTCTCCTCCCTCGTTTCTCGCGGGCCGTCGCCCCCTTCCCTCTCGGCTCTATGCGACGCATCCCCCGCCGCCGCCACTGTCCTCCTCGGCTGCCGCCACCACCACAGCCACCGTCCTCCTCCACTGCCACCGCCGCCGCTGCTGGCCTCCTCCTCCTCTTCCTCAACCACTTCCCCTCCCATCCCGGCCTCCCCCCAGATCTCCACGCACGAGTACCACTTGTCGCTTCCAAACCCTAGCTCCCTACCTGTCGCGGATCTGGCTGTGCGGGTCACGGGGGAAGTGAGTGGTGTCCCTGTCGTGGGCGCCATGGCACGCTTCGGGACCTTTCGTGGATCTGGTCGACATCAAGGTGTCCTCCGCTCCTTGCCCCATCTCCTCAAATCGGCGACCCGGACAGGCGGGGGAGAGCTCGAGCACGGCGTCAGGACTCAGGCGGCGCACGGGGACGAGGTGGCTTTCTCCATCTGTATTGCCAAGGGTACGGCATCTTCGAGAAGGTCAGCAGGCTCGAAGCCGTGCGTCCTCGCGCACATGGTGATCGCCCCCTCTCCCACCTTGTCCCACTTCTGTTTCGATTTGCTTTGCTGTGCTGTATAGAAGCCAGGCAGAGGAATTAAGTCTTCGATCGTATAGCTTGTACCGGATGCCACGATGATTAATGAAACTGCTAGTGCCCTTAATATTCTGAAACTGTAAGGCTTAATTGGTGGTTTGCTAAGTCCTTTTGAGAAATGCAGTAGAGTCCTTGTTGGATTGATAGGTTTTCTCTGTTTTTGCAATGCATTATATTTAACTGTTATGAGTATTTCCTCAAAATTTAAGAACGAGGACCCCAATTGTATGGTAAATGACATTAGTACACATGTTGCTTCTGATATATTAAATAATGCAGTTGGAGGTGTCAACGCTTTTTTTAAATCCATTTTGTATGATTTCCTTGTCAGGAGTTAAAGTTTAGTGCCATTGCAGCATGGGCCTAACACTAGGCCTGCTGCATTTGTTCTATCTTTTTATTAAGATCTAATAAAATGCAGATTCGAGACTACTTATCAGTAGTGAATGCCAGCGCAACAAGTTTGAATAAGAACTGAATCAGTGTTAAGGAAAGTTAGTTGACTGTCTCATATTTTTGCCTGCACATTAATTACAAGTTCCTAGTAATTTTTTGTATTTCTTCTGTTACAAATATCAAAATTTAGGAAGACCATCAATATATCTTTGACAAAATTATCTAAATTCAGAGAACTGAACAATAATCAACTTATCGGGCCAATTCCACCAGAGCTTGGAAGGCTAACATGCTTATTTGACCTGTAAGTATTTTTCAGCCACCCTCTTATTACTTGTCGTGAATCAGCGTTTCTTGTTCTTCAGAAAACTATATTGCATGAACATAAGAGGGCAATTATTTTACTATATATGATATATGTGACAAACAGTGATCGGTTGTGGGGTAGGGGGAGGCACTGATAATCAACTTTATTTTCATTTCAGCTTTTCAAACTCTTAGAGTTGTACAGTTTGAGCAATTTCCTAGAAGCTGTACAATTTGTGGGTTTGCAATTCTTTATTAGTACTTTTAATCTTTCCAGCTGGAGGCATTTTGTTGATGCCTCTAACAGTTTGAAATTGGGCCATGAAATTTCCTGCAGTTCTTGCGCCATGAAATTGGAGTGACCCATGTGTTAGTAACAGTGGGTGCTGATGGACTACTCTATTTGTCGTGTGGCTCATCCATTCCCTTTCAAAGGAAAATCTTTGGTGTAAGTCTTGTAGTTCACTGAATCTTACTTGAGATGCCTCACTGTGTAGCTTCATATACTAGGTTGTGTAGTCATTAATTATTTGCAGCATATATGCTTTTTTACAGCCAATATTCTTGTGCTATTCATGACTAACAATTATCAGCCATTAAAGTACCTATTGATGATAACAGCATTGAAATTTAGGATAGGAGCTGTAATCTAGAGACTGCAACACTAAAAAATTAAGAATACACCTTTCATGCAAAACTTAAGTACAAAAGAAGAAACTCTGTGTGTTGCTTGTTTGCTACTAGTAGTGCTATTTAGACTTACTTTAAAATCAATAACAACTGAAAATATGTCTGAAATTGTGTGCCTGCAGAACAACTACTGTTGCTGTCTCCACCTGCATGCATAGAAAGAGCAATGAAAGATTCACAAAAAATATCAGGAAGGCACTGTGCTGTGGTTAGGGGTGATATAACTATTGTATGGACATTCTTAGTTTTTCATCAATTAAATTACACTTGGAAATTGTTTTGCGCATGCTGTAAACTTGGCTTATGATGTGTTTGTTCTCTGTAAAAATCCATGCTTTGGAACTCGATGCAGGATTATATAACCCTGGACTGAAGTATTATTCAGAAATATTTTCTTTGCACTAGTGCTCAAGTCATCAGAAATAAAACTACACACATAATTTATGTGTCCTACCTTTTCTTTGCTTGTAGGTTTCAGCAGTTCAGAGCCTGCAGCATGGGAGATCCTTTCTTTGTCAATTTCTAGCGGCAGCTTTTGGCTTCAGTTCTTGAGCAAAAGCAGGTGGAGCCTCCCAATCTTATCACATTAGCTAATACCGAAACTAGGTAAATTTTGTTGCTGCAACTTGCAGGTATGTGTCTGCTGTAACAAGCTGGTTGAATGGTGCTTTTAGCAAGGTCGCCAAGGCTGGTCATGTTGCTGGCTCAAGAACCAGGGAAAAGTTACAATTAGCTGTGTCAAATCTAACAGCCAAAGTAAGTGAAACTAATAATTGAGACTGTTGCTTGCTACTCAGTAATTATATTATTGTACAAAAGCATGCCGAATAGCTTCAGATTGCAGAGCGTATGCAACTTTGGTAGCTAAGCATCATCATTTCCTTTTGTACACTCAAGGCTGATATAGCACAATCTTTCCAACAAAGATGATAATCTGGTTAAACATATTCCTTAGTTTATTTGGAAAGTTGTCAGAGAAGGCCCTTTGCATCAGGCTTCTTATTTTTAGATATACTTGAAATGCACTCTTTCTGTGGATTACTATTGTACTTTATTGCAAATTGGTTTCTTGATTTCTGAAGATCTCATGAACGGGCTCAGCTTTATTATTTGGTTGTGCAGTTGGCCTACATTAAGCTGAGAGGAAAGCAAGTAGCTAGGAGGTATCCTCATGTTGTCCTTTCTGAATATTGTTAGCTTCAAACCTTATTGCTTGTTACAGTATTCTTTGTTCTTGGCACTTCTAAATTTGTACTTTGGTTTATAATGGTTTTGCAGGATCTCATAAACAGCCCTACCCAATGTAGTTACAGCTTTTGTACTATTAGAAATCATGTAGTCCCAGTTTATGTAATGTTCATTTATTGTTAGAAAGCTTCTAGGCTGCAGGTCTTCTAGCAGATGCTTTGTAGATAAGTTGTATCTAGAGTCTTAAAGAATTTGATTGCTGAAATGGATGTTATATGTGTATTGTAGGACCAGGGTAGAGAATTTTTTTTGTTTTTGTAAATTGTTATCAGTGACGCGTCTTGGCAGGGCGCGTCGCTGATAGAGGCTATGCGCGTCGCTGATAGAGGCTATCAGTGACACGTTTTGGCTGGGCGCGTCACTGATAGAGGCCATCAGTGACGCGTTTTGGCTGGACGCGTCGCCGATAGTGACGATCAGTGATGCGTCTTTACGCGTCACTAATATCATACTATCACAGACACAAGATTAGTGACGCGTCTTTTCTGCGTCACTTATGACTCTCTAGACGCGTCACTAATAAACATTTCTGGCATAGTGCTTTAGAACAATTTCAATTGCCTCATACGAATATACCACCACTGTCAGATCAATCAGCTATGGTTCAAGCCTAGGTATAGGATGTAGGTCTAGTTTACGCACTTAGGGGAGTGTATGTAGGATTGTGTGCGTGTGATGTGTGTTAAGTGCGTGAGTTTAGACTGCGTTCGAGCCTGGCTCAGCCCAGGTTTTCCCACCTGGGAACAGTAGTTCTTTAGAATAATTTCAGTTACCTCACACGGATATACCACCACTGTCAGATCAATCGGCCGTGGTTCAAGCCTAGGTATAGGATGTAGATCTAGTTTACGCACTTAGAGGAGTGTGTGTATGGTTGCGCACCCTAAACCTAAGGTCCTCTTCCTCTCCCTCCCCCTCCCGTCCGTTCTTCGTTTCAGTTGTGGCCGAGGCGGAGGAACTGGTCAGAAACATCACCCACCGAGTCAGTGAGTCATGAGTGCCAGCAGCCCCTTCCCCATCTCGCATGCGCGGCATTTCCGCCTGAGGCCCTGACGCCCTCCGCAAACAAGCGAGTGTGAGGCGAAATCTTAGCTGGCAGTCGTGGCGGTGGAGCCAAATCGCGGACGAGCCAGACGACAAGCGGACGGTAGCGGGAAAAATCGAGAAAGGAGGTAAGGGGTTGGGGGTGGGGTGGGGGCAGCCACGGGCAAATCGAAGGAGGAGGTGACCACCTGGGCGGCGGCGCGGCTAGTATCTATTGTGCTGGATGCGCGTAAGTGGGGGTGCCCAGCCGCTCCTGCTTAGTGCAACCATGGCCAGCGGACACACGACCAAAAACTCGGCAACTCCTACAGCCTGCACAGTCATGCAGAGAAGCAGGTGCTGTCCTTTCTTGTTTGTTTTCCTTCAGCTCTCTGTTTAGCTTTTTCAGATGACTGAATTTCTGACGTGAATGCTCTCTGCCTGAAGTTCATGTAAAGTTATTATTGTTTGGCCAATGCCTTTGCTGACCTATAGTAGATTTCTATCATTATACTACTCCCTCCGTTCCAAATTATAAGTTGTTTTGACTTTTTTGGTATATCTATTTTGCTATGTACCTAGATATAATAATGTGTCTAGATACATAGCCAAATGGATGAACTATAAAGTCAAAGCGACTTATAATTTGGAGCGGATAGAGTATGATGTACTACAACAATAAAATGTTAGATCAAATTTGAGAAGCTCAGTCATATTAGTGCTTTATGATCTTGTTTTCACGTGGGAGACATGCTGTGAGATCTAATTAAGCTAGTGGGAGCACAACTTAGATATTTTCTTTGTTCTGCTAGTCAAAACTAGATTCCTATCCTTTTTCACTTCTTATTGTATCAGTGACATCATCATTGTTCATACTAGGCTTGGATAGCAGGAGAATTGTCAGATGCAGTGCAAGTGATTATTATATAAGCCGAGTGTGACATAATAAGGTATCCCTGTTAACTGAACTAGTCCATCCATCCATATCAGTATTTCACTGGAGTCACTGGACCTCAATTCTAGCTAAGCACACATGACACCATTTCACTTTGGATGAAAGCACATATAGATTAATTGGTAAATTTAGCACAACTAGATAAAAGTAGTAGTGTTAGGAAAATGAACAAAGAGAGGAAGTTCCACACAACTACTTTTACTAATGTAATATAGTGTTTTAAGATATGCTGAAGCACAGGGTTGATGGCTATTACTGTATAATATAGCACACGGTACATTAATTGGTAAATTTACCACAACCAGATAAAAGTATTTTTGTTAGGAAATAAACAGAGAGAGGAAAAAATATAATGTCTAAGTTGTACTGTACGTGCTAAATTTATCGACAGAACTATTTTTAATACCTATGTAATATAATATTTTAAGATATGCTGGAGCACAGGTTGATGGGCTATTACTGTATAACAAAGCACACGGTACATTAATAAGAATTCAAATGTGCGCGAAAACACCGCACTTATTACAGCAAACCATCTATGCAGACTGATGGTTGATGCAGACGATAAACATAGGCACTCAGTGCAAATCCATGAGCATAGGCACAACCATTATGCTCAATTACAATCACAAGGCACTCAGTATAAACATGTGCAGAACACAAACATGTGCGCAGGCGCAGCAGACAGAAACTAATAGACAAGCAGAACAAATGCAGATAGGAATTAATCCACACAAACCACACCATGGGATCAAAGGAGAGGCTTCTCCAGAAATCAAGCTTGTTTCTAGCAGCAGAATAGTGAGAACCTTGCAGCATCGTTGTCATCCTCTTGTTCATCTCCTTTTCCTTAGTCTTGCGTTTCTGGTCCATTAAGTTTAAGACTAGGCTTGTTTTGACGTTTGTTAATGGCCTCTATCACCTCGTCAGGGACTGCTTGGCCACCCTTGAACACGAGTTCCTTCAATTTGGGAAGTTCGTCGATGCCGGAGAGAGATGTGGAAGAGGACCAGACAATCTTCTCGAGCCTAGGAGCAGATCCGCTGGTGAAGACGATCTTGGTGATGGCTGAGCAGTCAACAACAAGAAGGTTGAGCCATAGGAAGTCATGCTTTTCTAATGTAGTCTCGTTCTGTCTTCCACCAATAAAAGATCTTTCCAAGAGCACCAGACTGCGTATATTTGATTTCTTGGTGAGGCTTTGCAGAGCGTCTTGCTCTAGCTCTGTACCACGAAGAGTCAGCTTGGCTATTTTTGTGGCATCGTCAAACGAGGATAGCAACCTGCCGCAGAAGCTGTTGTTCAACTCAAGCTCTTGCAACTTTGGAAGACACCGAACTCCAGAAATAGAACCTGTGCTGGTGAAAGACAGAACCATCTTCTCAAGCTCAGGGGCTGATCCATCCTCAAAAGTGATATTAGTCAATTCCTTGCCATCAACGAGAAGGTACTTAAGACACATGAATTCACCCTTCTTGAAGGTGAGCATGTTCTTGGTGCATGCAATGTGTTGGAGGTTGACACATTGTAACATGGGCAGGTTTGCAAGGACTTTCAGATCATCTTGGCTCAGCAGGGTGCCACTTAGAGTTATCTTAGCAAGTTTGTTGTCAGAACCACCTTTCATGAACAATGGAAGAAGACGCCCCTTTTGCATGGTTCCCCTAATGCTTAGACTCTGAAGAATCTTGGGACAGTTTTCCAAGAGAGAGCAAATGCCATCAGGTAACTCATCTGCATTAGGAGGAGTACCTGCGCCTGCCTCACGTGGTGTGGGTGTGGCTATGGGATTAGTAGTGATTGACAGAGAACGGAGGCACTCGTGTAGGTCACTGATCGTCTGAAGCAAATTCCTGAGGTGACTATCCTTATCATCGATGACCACACCTAGCTTCCTTAGCTGCCATAGCTTTCCAATATCTTTTAAATCATGACTTTGCTGAGCCTTTACATTAGACAGTACCTCCATGTTTACCATTTGGCCAATCCTGAGAGGAATCCTGCCACTAGAGTCAAAATTGCTTGGATTATTCAGATGGATGTGACCAGCAAGCAGACGCTTCAGCTTCAAGAGCAGGATATTTGCTGTTGCATGTGGAGGAACCTTAGTTTGTCGGATGTCCAATACCTCTAGCTCACGGAGGTTGTTGATTTCCCTAGGTAGCTGGGTAATATCTGTTCTCCTTAGGCTCAGATATTTCAGCAGTAACATCTTTCTGCAGATGTCCTTGAGGTACCGCTGGTTCTTCCCACTAAAGCACTTACAGCCTTCTAGATCTAGCACCTTGAGCACGGACACTCGAGATGATCTAGAGAGCCCCTGGAAGAATTTATCAATCCTATCAGAGCTGCGAAGCTGGAGATCGTTGAAGATGGAGAAGTGGCGAGCCAAGTGATGTGACAGACGTGTCTCCAGGATGTGTTGTTTCCTGGCGATGGCGGTAATGATTCCATGAACCAGGTCACCTACGACGCAGCTCTTTACGTTTCCTGTAGCACCAATATCAGCTGGATAAACAAGGCACCGGTCAACAAGTCCGTCAAAACATCGATTGGCCTGACGCACGGAACTGTGCCAATCTTCCTTGGAAGTTAGACCTTCTGCAACCCACCGTCCAATCAAGGTTGACCGACTGATCTTGTGTCCCGGAGGGAAGATAGCTAGGTACAGCAAGCAGGACTTGTATTCTTTGGGCAGATCATTGTAAGAGAACTTGAACATCACCTTAGCTATGCTGTTGAATGATGTTGGCGAATCCCGCAGAATGCTGTGCAGCTTCAGTAATTCCTCATTGCTCCTCTTCGGGTTAGCATACAAAGCACGGGTGAAGATCTTCATGCAGAATTCATGTGGCTCACACTCATCCAAGATATCACGAAAAATTTGGGGGTGGTAGCAGTTATCTCCATTATTATTCTGCTGCTGCCGCTTCTGGCTGCTAATAAGTTTGAGAACTGTATCATGGTAGAGGCCAGCAAGAGAATAGTCTATAGGTTCCTGAGGTGGGTAGCAATATTCTTTAGCCAGCTGAATGTCCTGCTTCGTAGTGGTGACGATCATTATATCGGCGCTGCAGTTTAACAGGCTCAGAGCATTTCTGGTATCCTCCAATGTGGAAACATCCATCAGCTTGTCAACTTTGAGGATAAACAGGGGACATTCATATTTATGCACGCGCCAGCGATAATTCAAATTTTGTTTAATCTCGTCCACTAGCCCTTTGATCTTGAGCTGCTCTCTGAACTCCTGCTTCATTTTGTCCATCATCTGACCGATTTTTTTAGAAATGATTTCTGGGTTTTGATTGGGAACACCATATTCACCACCTGTCCTTTCACTCTTGTCATATTTAGTTTCTGGGTTTTGATTGGGAACACCAGATGCACTATCAGTTGTCCCTTCACTCTTGTCATATTTAGCCTCCAGTAACTTCCATAAGATGTCTTCCTTTGCCTCCTGGATCATTTGTTTGATTTGATCCTCACCCAATGTAGCCGTTGTGGTTTTTGTAGCTTGCTTGCCCACTAACGATCTGTCTTGAGCCTGCAGGGGCCTGCTGCTGCTGCCCTTGGGGAACAGATTCTGCAGGATGTGTGCATACTGTGCCTCATTGAGGTGAATCCATGTAGTATGCTGACTTTCGATTTCTTCACCTCCACCTCCTCCTTCCCTCTCCTCCGTATGCTCGGATATTTCTCCTGCCCCCTCCACCGTGGCCTCCTCTTTCTCCGCACGTTTGGTTACTTTTCCTTTACCCTCCACCATATGCTCGGCTGTTTCTCCTGCACCCTGCTCCTCCGCCGCTGCCGCCTCCGTACGTTTGATTACTTCTCCTTCCCCCTCCACCTGCACCATATGGTCGGTTATTTCTCCTCCTCCCCCCTGCACCATATCCTCCTCCGTCATAGTCTTGCCCGCGGCTTCATCTCCTTCCAACTCCATATGTTTGGTCACTTTTTCCTCTTCAAGAGGCTTGTCCTTTTCCTCTGCTTCCATATGCCCCTTAAGTTTCTTGGCGATATGCGCTGATAATTTATGCATGTCTTTGTTCTCCCCTTGGTCTTGTTGAGACGCAGCAACAGCTGCCTGGAGCAGCAGCTGAAGGAGTACGTCTAGGTCTAGCTTGTCAAGCTCACCATGCAGCTTGTCGCTCTTTGGTAGTCCGTCGCTCTTCCCTACTCGACCCTGAATAACACTTTTGATTTTGTCAAGCTTTTCGTAAACCTTCATCTCTTTGATATTCTCCTTGATTTTAAGAAGAGCAAGAGCCTTCTTTTTTTCATTGTAAATTTGCAACTTACTTACGAAAACCTCCTCCCAAGGGTCAACATATTTCTTCCCTTCTCGTCCTCGATGATCTGAGCAGCCTTGGTCCATCTCCTGGTCTTGGGGTTGGGATTTGGCATGCTTGAGCTCACGCAGAATGTAGAAGAGAACTTCCTTGGCTCGTAGCGGCAAAAAATCAGGGTGCACGGCTGGGATATCTACCAAGACCATGCGATGGTAGAAGATGCCCTTCGAAACCCAAATTTCTTGTACGAGGGAGAGGAGGTCCTGATATGCATACGGTGCCACGGTGACCATGGACAGACTTTCGCCGGCGTTTGGAGGAACTCCTTTTCCCCACTCCCATAGCTTTGCCTTGACGTAGTCGTCCAGAGTGCGACTGCTGCTGGTTGCCCTTGTGCTCACGAGTTGATTGTCACCATCTTCTTCTTCGTTGTCGTCTCCGGCAGCAGCCTCATAGCCACCTCGCGCCGATGATGATGATGCCGTCGCTGTTAGCGGCCCAGCTTTGGACTTCCCTGGCACCTCCACGCCGTACCTCAATCGTCGCTCGCCGACATCGCGCGCCCGGTCCTTGAGCTGGCGCAGCTGGACCGCGGCGCGGTGCTGCGCGAGCAGCTTGCGCAGGAACCAGTAAGCCCACCAGAGGTAGCGCCGGAATCTGCCCTTGGCACGGTGGATGTGGGGGTTCCCGCTGTACAGGTAGAGGTCGATGCAGTTGTGGCAGTCCTGGGCGAGCAACCGCACCTGGGTCATCCAGGTGCGCACCTGCTCGTCGTGCTCCCCGCCGGGCGGCGTGCTCCGGGCTAGATGCGCCAGGAAACTCTTCATGCTCTCCATCTCCTCCTTGATGAACTGGACGTCGTCCTGGACGCCACCAAGCAGCAGCGCCTCGTCGCGGACGACGGCCAGCAGTGAGCTCACGGCGCCAGACGCCAGCTCAGTCATGGTGTAAGTTGATATGGCTCACTGGCTCCCTCCCTCCTCCCCCTCGGCCGGCCGGCGACAGACTGACTGATGGTTGGTCTAGCTCTCGCCGTCTCACGGGAGCAGGCTAGCTGGGGTACGGTGGCGATGCATGTTTTGTGTGCTCTCTCTGCTGCGCCGCACTGATAGTGTGCCGTGGGCGACGGACGATCGCAAGTTATGGCTGCTGGCGCTGCTGGTTTCTAGTTGGACTGGATCTCACTCTCACGGGGCTCGGGCACTAGCCGAGCTGGGCGGTGGCGAAGGACCCATGGGTGAACGACAGCTATTAATTTTTTTCTTCTCCTGAACTGCATGTCCTATCTTATCTTGTTAGATGTCAGACGGAGCCCCCATATTAATTCTTATAAAATACAGTAAAACAAAAGGTAAATACTAGAAATTCAATCATTAGAAACATCGAAATTCTGGTTTCATATTAGTAATTTATAAACTAATACATGTAGGAGTTGAGCTACACGAAGATGAAGGCCATGGTGGAGATGACTTGAACCATGTGGTGCAAAGCAGAAAAAAAAATGTTGAAAATGAAGATGGGAGGCAAAAGAGTGAAAGATAAAGTGAAGGCAAAGGTATATACGTAGGTTTTGCCTTTCACCTGCCATATGATGTTTAGAGAAGTGCAAATAGCCAGATTGATTGGATAGATAGTTGTACTATTAAATGGGCCAAATTGAGTTGCAAATGTGGTTATCTAGTATCACTTAGTGAGATCTATCTTTGCATATGTATTACGATCGAGTGGTAAGTTGAGTACAAGTGAAGAAACTTTGAAAATTGTTTGCAAAATACTAACTCCGAGCTAAAGGTGTTGGTCATCTTGTGGTAGACCTATTGGACTTAGTTATTTGAAAATGTTTCAGAAAAAGAGCTTGTTGGAGTGTTTCACACTTACCGAAGCTCTTCGATGACCACCGGAGTGTAGGTCACTAGAGCGCAGGTCACCGAAGCTTCAATACAATGATCAATGATCCAACCATGCTGTTTTCAAGCGAGCACACCGCACCTTATGTTTCGGTGTGCAACGAAGCTTTGTAACAATGTGATGTCAGGCGACGTCAAATTCAAAAGAGCACAATTGAACTCTATAGTGGTGGGAGGCACTGGAGAGGTGCATTAGAGTGAGTACAAAGATGGTGTTTTGCGCACTTCGAGGCTATTAGAGCTCAAGTTAACTCTCCACTCTCATTTACTTGCTAGTGATTGCATCTATTTGGAGAGATTTTAGGGTGGTTCTAGTGCATTTGCTTAAAGAGATTGCAATGCGTAGCATTAGATATCAAGTTTGTTGCAGGATTTGTTTTATTACTCTTAGTGGTTGTCGCAACTTAGATGGCTCGGAGTAGTAGGACTGCGTTGAAGCACTCAATTGAAGATCGTGAGGTGCTCTGGAGGTGATTTGTGAAGGGCTGTTGCGCTCATCCCTGTCGAAGTAGGCAAAGAGCAATTTTAGTAGATTAGAGGCATTGATAGTGCCTTGTGATTGAGCCGGCTTAGAACCAAGCCCTCAAGTGGAGGAGGCAACCTTAAAGGGTTGAGTCTTAGTAGAGAAGTAGTCATCCTTGGACCCACCTCAACACAGATATAGGTAATCAGCAAATTACTGATCTTGTGTCATCATTCTGTGTGTGGTACGTATTGCTCTCTAGCTTTCTAATTACTTGCATTTCGATTCTAGTGAAATACCTTAGTTTATTTCTTTGATACTAGACTTGTGTAGGTTGTTGATCACCCTAGGATTGCGAAACACTAGCTAGATTAGAATTACTACAAGCCAAAGACGTGGAGGATACGGATTGCACTGACGTACGTAAATATGGATAGTATATACGCAGCAATAGTGGGCGTACGTAAACAGTAGCCACTACTGCAAGGAGCGCGGATGCCAGGCGCTATATGGAGTTCCATATATTAGGGCCTACTTTGGTACTAATCCTTTATCTAGTGGCGTGAGTTTATAGAAATTTGAACCGGTTATTCAGCCTCCCTAGACATTACCTAGATCTTTACAAACATCTAGCCTTTAATTTAGTACTCTAATCAATATCTATAATAGTCGTTGAATCTATTTTGTTTTATAAAAAAACTCACTTCTGCCATGAAAATACCTAAAAAGGAATTCACTATTTTTTTCATCTAAAATACCCACATTTGCCATGATCAAAGATAATTCCAAACAATCCTAAATTTCTATCCAAATTAGCCATTTTTGTCACTACAAAGGATAACTCAAAATAAAACCTTAAATTGGCATCTATAAATTACCTACATATGTCATTATAAAAGATAATTCAGAATAAGATCTATAATTTTTTATATAATTACCTACATCTACCGCAATTTTTTTATATAACTACCCACTTCTACTATAAACTTGAGCGTTTGAGTTTAGGAACACGAGACACCACCTCTAACCGGAAGTAAAGGTATTTTTCCAAACCAGTATAAATCCTTTAGTCCTCGAGTGCTAAGTCATTTGGACAAATGGGTGACTATAAATTTACTAGTTGATGGTATAAAACACTGACACCATCCACACTGAACCATTTATATTTACTGACATGACAATTTCACTTGTGATATGCCATCCTTGGTTAGCGTTTTTAAGGACCTATGTACCATGCAGTATAGATGCACCTTGAGCATCGATCATTTGTAATAACATTGGCCCTACGCGCCTACGAAGGTGAACAAGTTAAAGCGCCTGAAAGTGAGAGGCCTGAAAGTTAAACCTCTGCCTTCCAATTCCATGGACCCGTGCCGTGAGCCGGTCAAGTCAACTCGACGCTGGACCTTCAACCTTATCGGCAGAGAGAGAGAGAGAGAGAGAGAGAGAATCAGGCGAGCTGGGCCTCCATTTCGTGTCGGTCTGGGACTGGGCCTGAGGTCAAGTCAAGACGTCGCTGAGCCTCGCCGGCAAAGAGAGAAACGTACAGACAAGATATAGACGTACTCCTACTTACTACTAGAAGCCGCTAGGCACGCCCCATGTGTGACGTACAGTACGGCAGATATAGACGTACTACTACTAGAAGCCGCTAGGCACGCCCCATGACGTGTACTACTAGCAGCCGCAGGCACGCCTCCATGTGTGAGCGCCCCACCTATCGTGCTCAGGCACCAGTCACTAGGGACGACGGACAGGGACGACTGCAGTACTGCGTTATTTATTGCTTGATCCTGTTTCCTAGATGCTCCACAGTGCCGCTGCCGGCAGCCCCACCTCAAGTGCCTGTGAGCATGTGACGATATTTTGAGAAAATTTCCTACTTGGCACTAGAAGAAATAATGTTGCCCTTTTATTTGGCACCTAATAAACTCAAATTCTTTACTATCGGTCACCGTCTCAAGTTTTTATTTCATATCTGACACTTGCGTTAGTTTACAGTTATGGCTGCTGGCGCCTGGCGCTGCTCGTTTAGTTGGACTGGGTCTCACTCTCACTGGGACACTGGGTTCGGGCGCTAGCCGAGCTGGGAGGTGGCGAAGGACCCAACAGGTGACTAGAGGGGATAACCGTAGCTAATAATTTTTTTCCTGAACTGATGCATCCCAACTAAAATTTAGCTAGCTAATTGCTAGAACTAAAATTTAGCCATCTAAAAATTAGCTAAACTTTAACTACGGTTGTTTTGATCCTCTAACTAACTGAAAACCTTGACCATGCTATCCCTCATTAGTTTCATTGTTTAGCTAAATTTTAGCCGAAGATGTTTGGATCCTCTAGCTAAACTTTACTTTGGATAGTTTGGTCACTGAGGCATTTTAGCTAGTTTTAGCTGGGTTGAAACAGCTCAAGGAATTATGTACATTCTGGCCTTCAGCTAAAATTTAGCTAGGTTTAGTTGGGATTGTTTGGATCCACCACAGCTAAATTTAATCAATTAAAGTTTAACTGGTGGAACTAAACAAGATCTTATGTTACTAGGTGTCCTAATAGAGCCTCTATATTAATTCTCATAAGATACACTAAAAAAAAGATAAACAATAGAAATTTAATAATTAGAAACATTGAAAGCTCGATTTGATTTTAGTAATTAATGACAATGTTTGCAAACTGATTGTTTCATCTGTGAGATAAAACGTGAAATGTAGTCCACATGTAGGACTTGAACTACATGAAGACCATGGTGGAGATGACTCGTCGAACCATGTGGCGCAAAGCGGAAAAAGGGAGAAAATGAAGATGCGAAGGGAAAGAGTGAAAGCTAAAGTGAAGGCAAAGATATATACATAGGTTTTTACTTTCGCTGGGCATAAGGTGTTTCGAAAAGTGCAAGATACGATAGATAGTTGTACAATTAAACGGGCCAAATCGAGTCATAAATGTGGTTATCTAGTGTCACTTGGTGACATCTATGTTTGCATATGTATTAAGATCAAGTGACGAGTTGCGTACAAGTGAAAAATCTTTGAAAGTTATTTGTAAAATGCACTCGGGGCTAAAGGTGTTGGTCATCTTGCGGCGGACCTATTGAACTTAGTGATTTAAAAATGTTTAAGAAAAGAAGCCTGTTGAAGTGTTTTATAGTCACCAGAGTGTAGGTTACCGGAGCTTCAATAATACCACAAATCAACATAAATCCTGGACAAATGGATGATCATAAATTTACTAGTTGGCGGTACAAAACACTGACACCATCAACACTGAAACATCTATGTTTAATATCACCTGTGATAAACCATCCTTGTGTCTATCGTTTTTAAGGACCTAGGCATCATATGGTATTGCTGAGCATCGATCATTTATAATCACATTGGGTCCACGCGCCTTCGAAGGTGAACAAATTAAAACGCCTGAAAGTGAGTAACCAGTCGGTTACAAGTATGAGAGAACAACAACTCAGACTACGTATACACATACTACTGTCTATAATATGACTGAGGACTGGTTTGGAAACGCGGTGCTAGTTGGCGAGGCTGCGTGATGCCATGCATCCGGGACAAGTGTTGCATCTGTGTTTTTAATTAATTTTGTTGTTGTCGACAATGGGAACCGTCACCTGTAATTATATTCGACCAGTGATCATCGCTAGCTTGTGAAGATCGTGCATCTGATAGGAAAGGGAACATTACAAGACATTCGAGTATCAGAATTCAGAAGCTGTGTCTGCGGCGACGGTGGCGTCCATGAGCTAGGTCGACCTTCGTTCTCAGCTTGGTGACTGGTGATAGGCTGGAACGTGAAGCTCACTCTCTGCCTTACAAATCAATTCCATGGACCCGTGCCGTGAGCCGGTCAAGTCAAGTCGACGGAGAGAGAAAAATAAACAGGCAAGCTTGAACATTAATTAACGCAAATTTATTTGGTTTGGTGGTACGCAGTAGGCCGGCGCTGGCCGCGTACGCTGTACTTGGGCAGCCACAATGCGGACACAGGCGAGTTGGTATTAGTCCAGGACCCACACGAATTGGCATTAAGCTCATGCGGCACAGTGTACAGCAGCTCAACAAGACAGGCGGGCTCTCTGAATGCAGCAGCATGCATCTCATAGTGGTAGCAATCGTCACAGAAAAAGGACAGAGAAAATCATTCTTTATTTGCTTATGGTGTATCTTAAGTCTATAGTGCGCTTTAAGCTAAAATTCATTTCCACAATATCTAAGATTAATTTCTAACATAGCATTTATTGTTTAAGGCTACTCCCTCTGTTCATAAATAACTTATTTTTTTAACTTTTAGAAACTACGTTTGACCATTTGTTTTATTTAAAAATTTTATATATATTATAAAATAAGTAAATTATTATTTAAATATCTCTAATAATAATATAAGTCATAACAAGATATATAATATTTATATAAAATTTTAAATAAAATAAATAATTAAACATAGTTTTTAAAAGTTAAAAAATAAGTTATTTGTGAACGGAGTACCTCGTCCTTTTTGTCATCTATAGGCTCGATCTGCGACGCCTGAGGTCAAGTCAAGATCGGACGTCGCTGAACCTTTGCCGGGAAAGAGAGTAACAGGGGATCAGGAGTGGGCCGTGGGCGTCCGGCGCCGAGCGCTGCCTCCCTGGCAGCTCATGGACTATCTCCGTCCATAAATAATTTGTTTTTTAACTTTTAAAAACTATATTTAACTATGTATTTTATTTAGAATTTTATATATATTATAAAATAAATAAATTATTATTAAAATATCTCTAATGGTAAAATAAGTCATAACAAAATATGTAATATTAATATAAAAATTTTAAATAAAATGAATAGTTAAACATGATTTTTAAAAGTTAAAAACTATAAATTATTTACGGACGAAGAGAGTATGCCATGCATGTTGCTGTCCGATGCCACTCTTCACATGTCCCTCTCCATGTGGAGTTGTTGGTTTTTTCTCTTTTCTGTGGGAACGGGGTAGTACTCCGTAGGTGGGTGTGTGGGCACCCACGCACTACGCACTGTTACGTAGTGATGGCCATGGGCCATGGCTGCTGGCTGCTGCGTCCATATCTCCGTTCACACATGCGTACTAGAGGACAGCTGGCCCGCAGCTTTTAGTGCGCACCTGCGAAGTCAAGACGTAGCTGAATGTGCTTCCTCCGTTCCAAGATGTATGCCGCTTTCGCCGTGAGAAATAACTGTCAGCAATTTTTATAAATATTAAATATTATCAATTAGTATCATAATTAGTATTATTGGAAAGATCTTTAAATCTAGTTTTTTAATAAATTTATTTAAAGATATAAATATTGCACGTATTTTCTACAAATTGAGTCAAACTTGTGACACTAAAAACCGAAGACGACAGTCAAGTTAGAACAGAGAGAGTACGTTTTCGTTTCTTGGGAACAAATATCAATAATTTTTATAAATAATAAATATTATTAATTAGTATCATAATTAGTATCATCGAAAAGATCTTTGAATCTTATTTTACGTGCTTTCTATAAATTAAGTCAAAATTATGGCATGAACACCTAAAACATTATGCATTTAGAGATGGAGGGAGTAGAATGCCAGAAAATAAGTTGTATTCCTGCTTACAGTATATGATTAGCAACAGCCTGAAAATATACTAAACCATTAGAATCTTCCAAACAATCAATCATCTCCTTCCTACTTCTATGATTAGCAACAGTGAAAATAAATTGTATTCCTATCACCTTCTACTATATTTCAATCCCTTGATCTGTCTCACACACTCACTTTGATCTCTTCCAAGGCCCAGATCTTATCTAGTTCTTCTACTACATTATAGAAAGGGTGTTGGCTTCTTGAGGAGTGAGACCTCTGTTCAGCTAAAGACTCTCCGCCGCCTCCGATGGCCCACAGGGCGCCGCGAGGTGGCAGAGACCATTGGTCTGGCTGGCGGGTAGGGTAGGCTGTAGCTTAGGTCCTAGGGTTTCTGGGTTAGGGTCTCCTGACGACGTCGGCGAGGCGATGGTGGCAGTGCCACGGCAGAATATGTCCTTTCGGACTCTTCCTTGCCCCGTTGGTGCTCCGCTCCGGCGTCGACTGCGAGCCCGTGGAGGTGGTACTCCCTATGTGGAGTTCCTGTGCAGGAATCAGTCTATGCCGATTGGTGCTTTGTTGTCTCGGAGAGGCGGCGGTGTCGGTGGCGCGTTTCATCGAAGATGCAGCAATAGCTTCGGGCGTGAAGGTATGTTGGGGAGTGGATCTAACTCGAGTCTTCCTTGGCGTGCGTCGATGGAAAGTTTCGATTCAAGATCGGAGGAGCTCGAGGTGCGGCCCCGGCCGATGTTTCTTCAACAGCGGATTCATCCCAGCCATGGCGTCGGGTGTCTACTGCGGCTCTCCTCGAAGCTTCTATGCGATGGGGCTTTTCCAGATGTGGGTGGCGTTGGGTGCTCCCGGCGCCGGAGACGGAAGATGGTTGTGTTCGCCGACACGATGGCCCGGAACCTTTTTGTGATTTTTCTTTTCTTTAGGGTCTTCTATGCATCTTCGTTGGTCCAACTGTTTTTGTATCCTGTACTGTCGTATCTGTACGTGTATCTGTATTCGTACGGTTTCCTTATCTAGTAATACAGATACGTATTATAAAAAAAAAGACTCCAATCTACTGGACTCTTACAACTCAGCCTTTGATCTATTTAGAGTTGCAATTTCCTTTGCAGCCCAACCTCTAATGACTTTCCTAAACATTCTATTCTAATCCTAAATTGCCACCTATCAGACTTTACCATGGCATAAGCCAAACTTTCTCTAACATTCCTCTAAAGGAATTTTTTTTCCAACCACCATTTTTCAAACCTAAATCCATTTTTTCCATTTTTCAAACCTAAATCCATTTTTTCCAAGAGGCATTATCACCTAAGTTTATAAGTAAAGGATTATGATCATTAGGGTGTCTATCTAGGGCTTTGAAATTTGCTAAAGGAAAAGTAGCATCCCAAAATGTATTAACAAAGATCCTATCAATTTTAGCTAAAATGGGATGTTCTTGCTTATTAGTCCAAGTAAACTTTCTATTGTTAGGATTGATCTCAATCAGAGCCCACCTATCTATCCACTCATTAAAAAGATCTGCTCACCTATGGTTAATAATACCATTGCTCTTGTCACTGCTAAACCTAACCAAATTGAAATCTCCCCTAAATAGAGTTGGTCCTTGCCAAGAACTCAACACTTTATCAAGCTCATCTAAATACATATATTTAAACAGTTTCACTGATGACTTCTATTTCATTCTATCTACACGTCCTTTTTGGATACTGAAGAGATCTTTGGGCTCGCTGGAGAGGGACCCAAATCCAACCTTTTTCTTTTCTGTGCTGTCACCGTCGATGCATGACTTGACTTTGTGCTTAATTAATTAGCTTAGACGGCTAGCTAGTTTAGGCCCCGTTAAGTAGAGATCCTACCGGCTCTACCATTTTTAACGCACTCCGTCTCAAAAAAAAAGGACATATAAATCTCACTTCTCGAGAAGTCAAAGGATCATTAACTTTGACAGAACGAGATCGTCTAACATACTCCTCTCTATGTACGAGGGACGTAGTTTGTATCCGTCCGTTCATCAGCTCACCAACGGCAAGGTCATTAAACCAATCGATACTAGTCTGTCTAGCTCTAGGTTTATTCGGCCCACAAGCCCAGTTCGTTGATATTGCCCGATGAGTAAAAAAAGTGCGCGAGACGGATGGAAAAGGGCGCGAGACTGACTGAAAAGAGCGCGAGGGTAAAAACGGGGCAAGGTCGAAACGATTCAGTTGCAGAGGAAGAGTTTGCCGCAGGGACGATCTTCTCTGCTCATGTAAGTCTCATGTCTATAGTTTGCCCTTTAATGTATTTGCTATGAATGGCTTATGGCATTCAGTGTGAATGCATCGCTATTGAAGGTCTCCTTTTCTCATGGATGAATCGTTTAGTTGAGATCCTATGGCGATGGATGCAAATCAAAGCAAATCTAACACTCCTGTCATGGGAGAACATAGGTGTGTAATAAAACTTATTACTTCTTCGTCAGAAAATTTTCAAACAACTAAAACTATTTGCTTCTTCTCCTCTGTCTATACAGAGAGGGCTTGATCTCTGGTCTGGTGCCTCACCTTGGCATGGAATTTAGAAATTCTGATGAAGCTTGGGCATTTTGGCTTAGCTACAGTGGGCAGAAGGGCTTTGAGGTTAGAAAAAGGTATACAAATAAAGGTCATGTGACGGCAAGATTACATCATGTAGATTTGTTTGTGCAAATGAGGGTCACCGGTTGCCAGACAAGAGAGATCATTTGACAAAGCGCCCTCGAGCTGAAACTAGAACCGATTGTCGAGTTCACATGAATCTTAAAATAGATCGGGCAAATGGAAATTTGAAAGTGAGTGAAGTGGTTTTGGAACACAATCATGCACTACACCTGCCAGCAACCTTGCACCTAATGGCGTCACAACGGAAAATTTCAGATTTGCAAGCTTTTGAAATTGAAACAGCAGATGATGCAGGAATAGGACCAAAAGCTGCACATGAGTTGGCTAGTCGTCAAGTTGGTGGTCCACTCAATCTAAGCTACACCCTTCGTGACCACAAGAATTATTTGCGAACCAAGCGCCAAAGAGAGATGGCATACGGCCAAGCAGGTAGCATGCTTCAGTATTTTCATGACAAAATTGTCGAGAACCCGTCATTCCAATATGCAGTGCAAATGGATTGTGAAGAACAGATAATAAATATATTCTGGGCTGATGCAAAAATGATAATGGACTATGCACATTTTGGTGATGATGTCGTTAGTTTTGACACTACTTTTAGAACAAACAAGGAGACTAGGCCTTTTGGTGTATTTGTTGGATTCAATCACTTTAGAGAAACCATTGTTTTTGGGGCTGCTCTCATGTATGATGAAACATTTGAATCTTTCAAGTGGCTATTTGAGACCTTTCTAAAATCTCATAATAGACAGCAACCTAAAACATTCTATACAGATCAAGACGCTGCAATGGGGAAGGCAGTTTCTCAAGTGTTTACAGAAGCATGGCATGGATTATGCACCTTTCACATCATGCAAAACGCAGTGAAACATCTACATGAAGAGAAGAACAAAGAGAACAAAAAGGAGAAGAGTAAAAGAAGAAGAAAGGGAAGGAAAAGAGGACAAAAAGGAGGAGAATGAGGAACCAAGTGTTCTATCAGATTTTAGTGCATGCATGTTTGAGTATGAAGACATTGCAGAATTTGAACAAAAATTTAACCTCATGAGGCAAAAGGTGAGCAAGCAAACTTGGTTAGACCGTATTTACAAGTTGAAAGAAAAATGGGCTAAGTGTTATATGAAGGATGTCTTCACATTAGGAATGAGAAGTACTCAATTGAGTGAGAGTCTGAACAATGACTTGAAAATCCATTTCAAATCAAATTTTGAGATCATCCGGTTCTTTAAACATTTTGAAAGGGTGGTGCAAGGAAAAAGAAATAACAAACTAAATTCAGAATTTGATTCAAGGAAAAAAGTACCAAAAATATGTATGACGAGGCCACCACCCATGTTGGTGCAGGCTAGCAAGCTGTACACGCCTATTATATTTGAAGCTTTTCAAGGTGAATATGAAAGATCCTTGGCAACTTGCACCAAAGCACTGGATGGTAGTAATGAATATCTAGTAGGTGATTTTACATATGAGGAGGAATATAAAGTTGTTGGTGATCCATTGAAGAAAACAGTTGTATGCAGTTGCAGGTAGTTTGATAGAATTGGGATACTGTGTAGCCATGCTCTGAAGGTTCTTGATTTGATGAATATCAAGTCACTACCACCACAAAACGTGTTAAAGCGCTGGACACAGGAAGCACGGGCTATAACTGTCAAGATAACCAAGGGAGAAACATAATTGAAAATCCTAAAATGGATGCTATGCTTCGGCTCAAACATATGTCCCACAAATTTCTCAATTTGGCACACCAAGCAGCTTACTATCTTGAGTGCGCAATGTTAGTGGACAGCACACTTGACATCCTTGGTAAGCAAATTACAGAAAAGGTCAGTACAAGCACTTATCAGGTCAATACAAGTACAAGCACTTTTCAGGATTCATCTACAGCACACTTGAAATCCTTGATTAATGCTAGCCTAAAGAAAAAGGATGTCGAAACAAAAAGTTCAAAACGAAAAAGAACCTGGCTAGATAAGTATCACAAGGGTAGAAAAAGGAGAGAAAAACAAAGCTACATCTCAGTTTGGTGAAGCAGATAATATTGATATTGTACATGGACAACACGCAGTTAGTGGTGGAGCACAAGCACAGGAAGGATTATCTCCATTGTTTCCTGAACCCACTAATTCAAGTGGTGCACAAGAACAAGCACAAGATGCATTCTGTCAATTTTTTTCTGAACCTTCAAGTTCAGGTGGTGCACAAGCAGAAGCACAAGTCAGCTTCACTCAAATGTTGATGGTAATATGCTCATATAGTTATTTTACAGATGTTGAGATAATATTTTGTTTCTAAAAGAACTTACTTCTTCATTTAACTTTCAGGGACCAATGACTAGTGACCTTTTGTCTAGACTCTGATGATGCTGTTATGAAGAGCCATTAGTATTTTGAAGTATCAGCTGTATGCAACATAGCAGATGCTCCCAGGAGGATATAGATGTTCATGTTTCTTTTGCCACAAAACAGTTACTTACCTGGTGCCCAAGTGGACAAAATTAGTCTCTTGTTGCCAGTTTGCAAATATATTGCAAGCCAAAACTCTGGTTCTGTACATATAATTATCTTTCTTTTGCTATGTTGCAAATGAGCATTCTAGTAACATTTGGTACATATTCAGCCATTCAGAGTCTCAAATCGAAAAAAATATCACAACAATACTGAAGTATCAAATTCACAATAACTATACTGTCAAATTGGCAAGAATTATCCAATCATCACATACAAGGTTGAGCCACAATCTCAACTAACATCAATAATATAGTATCAATTCAACACTACACCATGTCTACTAGTAGTCTGAACTTTGGAGCTCAGCTTCTGAAGGTGCATATGAGGACAGCTATGCTGCACGCGTGAGAGCGCAGGCACGAGCTCAGGATAGGACGGCGGAGGTAGGCGGCGCACTTTCCTGGAGACCTTCTTGCCTCCTCCAGTGCTGAGGGAGGCTGCGAGCAGCAACAGCCGCCGGCCGCCGGCCATCTTCACGGCACTCAAGCAGGCGGCGAGTGCCTGGAACACTCTGTTCCTCTGCAGAGAATGAGGGTGATGGAGAGAACTTGCGCAGGGACCTGCTTGCCTGCTCTAGCTCCGGGGAGGCCGCTAGCAGGGAGCAGCAACAGCGAGCCAACGGCCGGCGAGCAGGGCGCGGCGGCGGCGGCGAGGACGACGAGTCACAGACTGCCGGAAGCACTTAGTATTGTTTGTTCTTTTGGGCCGTGTCGACTATATGGGCCGAGGCAAAAATTGGGTGGCTTCCGTGCATATTTCGCTAGACCGTCGGATGACCAATGAACGTGATCCGACAAAGATACGTCCCTCTTACATAGATTACAGTATGTTAGACGATCTCGTTCCACTTTGACTGAGTTTACAGAAGATGTTATCTATAGTTAAATGTGCAATGAAATTTATTATGAAAATATATTCTATGACGAATCTAACAATACTTATTACATATTATAAACATCAATACTTTTTTAAAATATGTTTGATCAAATTAAGAATCTTTGACTCCTCGGAAAACGAGATTTACATGTTTTTTTAGACAGAGCAAGTAGTTGTTCATGCACCGTTCACATTGAAGTTCTTTTTATCTATTGTCACTCCTCACATAGAGCCAGTGGGAGCCGGGAAAGCCGGTTTGAAGAGAGAAAAGAAAAACGAACTCCTATGAAAAATGCATGAACAGTGAAGACGTAAAAAAACTAAGCTAGAGCAGGTGGAAGCGCTATCAAAGGAGTCCATGTAGTATATCGCATTCACAATTTCGCATTGATGATTGCGAGAGAAAAGAGAAAAAGAACTGCAAAAAATGCATAAAGAGTAAATTCACTTGACAAATCTTGTGATTTGGCAACTCTCTAAAATATATGGCAAGTGAAAAAATAGGCTCTCTCCAATAGTTTGGCATAATTCATTTACCAAACACAAATCAAACTTACATCGGAACTCTACGAGACAGAAATAAAATTATGTTTATAGCCTTCCACCTATTGAAAACTTACATCAGGAACCCTGAAGCAAAAACAAAATTGTTTTTTTCACCCTTCCACCTCTTCTAATACGGTCGGATGCGCTACAAGAGTCGAAAGGCCAAGATATATGCTTGTAGCGGAGGCTCTTTTTCCCAACTTAGGATAAATGGCAACCTGAGATGGGGAACTGTTGGAGAAGATTTTTTCTATTTTTGCCAAAAAACTAAGAATGACAATCTAAGATGGGGATCTGTTGGAGATGCTCTAAAATACTAAAACGTGGTACTATACTAGAATTGCAATCTTTTTCTAGACGGAGGGAGTATATTACTTCCTTCATTCCAAATTATAAGATGTTTGACTTTTTAACACTAAGTTTGACTACTTGTCTTATTCAAAAATTTATGTAGAATATTATTTTTTTATCGTGGCTTGCTTTATCAATAAAAGTTCTTCAAAAGTAACTTAAATTTAACAATGTTTGTGCAATTTTCTGAATAAAAGGAGTGATCAAACATAGAGTCAAAAAAAGTCAAATGTCCTGTAATTTAGGATGGAGGGAGTATATGGTACTACCTCCGTCTCAGAAAACATGTAAATCTCGTTTTACGAGGAATCAAAGATTCTTAATTTTGACTAAATATAATTTAAAATGTATTGATGTTTATAATGTGCAACCAGTATCTTTAGCGCCTAATACGGGCAGCGACCGACGACACCAACAACGGGCGGGGAGGGGCCCGTGAGGGGGGCCGCCCCCCGGTGGGCCATGGCCTGTCCTAGGGGCAGGTGAGGAGGGTGCACCCTAGAAGGAGGCAGCCGCCGCCCCTAGGCGCCACCACACCGCACGCCGCCGCCATCGCTTCCCTTCCAAGTTTTCCGTGAGCTTTCTTTTCGGTATTTTATCAATTTAGAAATAATTAGTTATTAGATAGAAGTTAGTAGATTGATTCGGGAAAGGAGGAATCCATGTTCGATAAGGAATCCTCCACCTTGCTTGTAGACCAAGTCCAATGAGGACTATAAATACTAGGAGGATTGTAACGGATCAATCAAGAATAGAATTGAGCGAAAGCTCTTTACCTCTCCTCTCTCACTAGCCGCCGCCCTTCTCCCATTCTTCCCCCACGCGTCGCACGCCGCCAAGCCGCCGCCCCCTCCCTACCAATGTTGTCGCCCCCTGCAAACCCTAGGGCGCCGCCGCCACCATGCCAGATCCACTCTACCCGTCGCGCTCTTACAGCTGGTATTTGGAGATCAGATCAATCCCCACGCCGCTGCCATGATTGACTTCACCGAATTTAACAAGCTCTTCATCGAGTTCTCCACCAACGTCTACGCCAAGTTCGACGACGTCCGCAACAAGCTCAACGACTTCAACGACCGCCTCTCCGTGGTGATGGAGAAGGCACCGGTGTCAGCAGCTGTGGCGCCCATGGAAGCCGCTCATGAGCACAACGTCATCACCTTGGCAACAGAGATGATCATCGACGACCGGCTCAACTCTACCAAGATGGTATCTGCCGTCTCCATCGCTACAGTGTACAAGTAACGCTTCCTGGCCTTGATGGAGGCTTGAAGGACGGCAACCCCATCATCGTCGGTCGCTGTGCTTCATCAACCACCGTCAGCAACTCCACGAACTAGTGCCCGCCAATGGCGCCGGTTGTATGATGATCATCAGCAAGATGGACTTCGGAGTTCAAGGTACCTCTCTATTCTATCTCCATGGGACGATCAATGGAGCAGGCATCCTAATCTTGGTGGATTTGGGCTCCAGCCACAATATCATGAATGTCAACATCGCTCGTGCTAATGGCCTTCGAGAAGTGGGGGTCAATACTACGATCCTCGTCGGCAATGGGAACGAGGTACCGTGTCACCATGCCTCCTTCCATGTTTAACATCAACGATGATGTCTTCTACATCGACACGCTCCTCCTCAACCTCGTCAACAACATCGACGTTATCCTTGGCATGCCTTGGCTACCTAGCCTGGGACGTGTCTCGTGGGACTTCACAGCCATAGAGCTACTCCACTTTTGTGATGGGTGCCCCCACGTACTACGCGCAGCTCCTCGACATCAACTGTCTATGACAGGTCATCCAATTATGGCGTCAGACTTTATGGTATGCACTGCTTGGTCCTCGGTTATGCATCCTCTACCGATTATGATGAACAGGTCCCAGTGTGCTCGGCTGCTGAATGCTCTCGACAACATTGATGACCCCAACAACAACGTCTTCACTCTGATGCGCAAAGCTATTCACAAAGACAGCATGCTACACATGATTGCTACGACAATTACAAAGGGGTAGGCTCCCAGAGCATGGTCCATGGAGGATCTGCCAACATGGAACTATTGGCATTGGGCCTACCAGCTGGATCGCCACTGCTATTGGACCTGCTGCTGGTTCTCCATCATGGAGGATCTGCCAACATGGAACTATTGGCATTGGGCACCTAGGGCCCCCCGGACGGAAGAAGGGAAGCTCACAAGGATGCCCACGCATATCCTTAAGGGTCGACCTTGGTTGCTTCGCCAGGCTATCAAGGGAGCGATGGTTGTCTGCATCGACACAACAGGCTGCTTTCTTGCCCGCATCGATGATATCAGCATCGGTCTCTTCATAGGTACCACTACACATCATCTATCTCCGGCCGTCTTCGATTGGGGTACATTCGTCTTTGGCTTAATGATTGACTTGACGACATCTCCAACGACATGCTACGACAAGACGATATGGCAACGTCCTCCACTCGCCATCTGCCCCGACATGGACAACCATGTCCACGACTTCGCCTCTCCATCAAAGCTGATGTCTCGCTTTGAGATGCCAGTTTTAGTTCCGCATGCATTCATCGACATGGCATTCAAGACAGTTGGCTTATCTTGGGTAACGGTGACACTGGTTTCTTGCTTCACGGCTATATCGCGACCTTCCATTACTACTTCGAGTTCAACCCTCTATGCATCAGGGCCAACATTGTCCTCGTGTGACTCTCTTGTGGGGCACAGGACTGGTCTAATCGAGGCACTTCCACTGCATGCGACGATACCAGCTGACGGCATTGACGAATGGCTCGCATTTCGGCCTAAGGACGCGCCGAGCGGAGAAGGGGAAAGTTCTGTCACATGCCCGACGCGGGCGATGACCGACGATGCCAACAACGGGCCGGGAGGGGCACGTGAGGGGGCGCCGCTACCCTTGGTGGGCCCCATAGACTGCCCTTGGGGCAGGCGAGGGGGCATGCACCCTAGAAAGGGGCGGCCGCCGCCCCTAGGCATCACTGCGCCGCACGCCGCTGCCACCGCTTCCCTTCTAAGTTTCCCGTGAACTTTCTTTTTAGTATTTTATCAATTTATGAATACGTAATTATTAGATAGAAGTTAGTAGATTGATTCGGGAAAGAAGGAATCCGTATTCGATAAGGAATCCTCCACCTTGCTTGTAGGCGAAGTCCAATCAAGACTATAAATACTAGAAGCATTGTAACGGATCAATCAAGAATAGAATTGGGTGAAAGCTCTTTACCTCTCCTCTCTCTAGCCAAGGCCGCCCGCCGGCTGCTGCCTCCTCGCCATCGCCGCCGTGTCCGATCCATCCTACACTGTCGCGCTATTACAGATAACCTCTTTTATAAACTTAATCAAAGTTAAAGATTCTTTAACTTCTTAAGAAACAAGATTTACATATTTTTTTGAGATGGAGTATTCACGATGCGTCAGACTAACTGAACTGGAGCCTAAAAAAGCCTACGGTCGCATTTCCAATTTCACATCGATTGCGGACGAGAGAGACATGGCGCTGCCCCATGTGCGGGCACAACGCCCGTCGCTCAACCTATGCTGGCAGTGGCTGCCTCTGGGCACTCGAGCGCCAGGGTGACCCTGTTTGGCACTACAACAATACAATCTAACTAGAGTGAGGCCCCACGATTCACGTGGGAGGGAAGGAATAGGGTGGGAAAAAAGGGGAAAAAAAGAAAAGGGAAGGGAAGGGAAAAAAGAGAAGAAAAGGAGCAGTGAACAATAACGGGTTTCGATGTACAGTAACACTTGTAGCTACAGTACCAAACGGTGAAGTAACGGGTTAACAGGCTGGTACAGTGTGGACTAACGGGCTGCTACTACGATTGTCGAGGTATCCTTTGTGGGTGAACAAAGCAGAATCGAAGTCCGTAATGGGACCCCGTTATTGTTGATGAATGTGGGTGAACAAGCAGAATCTGAGTCTGTAATGGGACCCATTACTATTGATGAATAGTGGCAATCACCAAGTTTAAAGATCTATGTAGATTACGATTGTGAAATGTGTGTGATTTTTGTATTTATTTTCAGTTGTTGCATTTGTAATAGCAAATCCGTGCAAGTATGTATTAGATGTATAATAAAATTTCTAGATGGACCCATTCAACCAACCAAACATGATCTTGTATCAAACCATACCATTCTATACAATCAACCAAACATGATAATGTACCAAACCATACTATTTCATACAATCATCCAAACAAACATCATGTATCATATCATGCGTACAACCAAACAATTAAAGTATATCACCTTGTACAGACTTGTCCTATCCATAACCTATCCATCCAAATTCATCTATATACACCCAACCAAACCCTACTTTGGAGCATCTTTAGATAGTGACTACTCTTATAAGACGTTTTGATTTTTACATATATTTCCTTTATTATATATTGAGAAGTACGTATCTAAGTGCATAACAAACACTACCAAAATACTAAGCTTCTTCTAATATTTTTAAATAATAATAGTAGTAAAACACTATAACGAGTTATAGCACATGGGAAGGCATTTAGTAAGAAAAACTTATACTAATGAATTTTGAATACTAAAACACTAGAAAAATTCCACTTCACTAGAGAAACTTGAAATTATGGTTGTGAAAAACTATATATATATATATATATATATATATATATATATATATATATGTGTGTGTGTGTGTGTATAGAAAAACTAAAACATATTAAAATTTAAAATTGATGAAGTATATATTTACCGTAGATTTTTACTTACTCTTGCCACATTTTCTAGTAACCCAAAATTCACATATGGGCGCAGAAATTTGAGTTTATAATAACATGTGGAACAAATGACTAAGAAGTTAGACCGGCTAAGCTACGGCAGTAAAGAAACATTGGTTAATAAAACTATGGTTGCCTAAGCTTTGTTCTGGTAGTTTTAGGCTGCAAGCCAAACTACCAGAACAGATAGTTTCATAGTTTAAAGGGTTAAATAGTCCACCCTTAATAATTGAGGGGGGTGACGTAGGCTTTTTCTTATTAGTGGGGATCACCTTTCCCCTCCCCATTTGTCTCCACTGTTCATCTCCCCCGCTGTCTAGATTCCTGCCTAGTTCCCTTGCTCTTCATCCCTGGCGAGCGGTGAGGAAGATAGTTCATTAGATATAATCGCTGGACGAATGACATCATCAGAAGAATCAATGGCTAGGTCAACTATCGTGATTTCTTTAGGGGCTGTTTGGATAGAGGGGGATAGGGAATGGGATAGGAAAATAGAAATAGATGAACGGCTAGGATTAAATGAGCGTAAAGAATGAATGGCTAAGATGCAATGATACTCTTTAGAGAGGGTGGGATAACCCTATCCCAATCCCTGTCCCACCCTATCCAAACATGCCCTAAGTCCTACTTCCCGTTACATGCGAGAAGTTTGTATGCGAGGTGCCTGTTAAATTCAAACTCGAACTGAGCTTACACTGAGCGCTTTCGTGAGGTTGAGTGTCTTTGCAATGTCAATGAAGATGTAGTGTTGTGAAACTCATGCACGGAATCTTCGCTTACTTTTACGAGTTGCAGAGGTAAAAGAAGTTCGTGCTGGATCTGAAGGTGATGTCGAGACAGTGGCCTAGTGTGATTTGTGCAACTTTGTTCAAGAAAAAACGAGGGGATAAGGGTCTCAACTGTGTATATATCGGTAATGACTGCGCCCGGACGTCCGGACACCGGCGTGCGTCTGGATGCCCTCCTCCCCGCGTCGCGGCACTCCGGCGCCAGGGTTGCTTTGGAGCTCGTGAACTTTGGCGCCGGTGGCGCCTGCCCTCTTCCCCTCCCCGCCCCTCCCATGGCATCTCCTCCCGGCGAGTTCCCCGCCCTAGACATGGCCCACCGCCATCCCCCCGCCGCCACTGCCCCTAAACCGCCCTTCAACCTCCCCACCGCTTGTCTTCCCTCCCCGGCCGACCGGCCATTTCTGCCACCCCAACCGGAGTTGGAGAAGAAAGGGGTGCTCACCGTCGCCGCCACCGCCGGGGAGGGGGATGGAGCGAGCGCGGGCGTGGGGGGAGGAGCTCGCCATCGCCGTCGCCGCCGAGGATGGGGAGGAGCGGCGTCGGGGAGGGGAGGGAGAAGAAAGGTGAGTGGGTGCGGGGCGGTCCAGTGGGCCTCTGACACGCGTCCGAAAACATCCGACGCGTGGCGGATGGCCGAGCCCCAGCATTACCGTTTATATATCTTCCTCACGCTGGATGACTCGGACTCGAACTCGGACTAGGAGTCAGAAGGACAACACGCCGCGAGCGCGAGGAGTTCCAAGAGGCCTAACGCTAGATACTTTGGGCCAGAGTGTACTAACTGATGTGTCCAGCCCAATAGTATTGTTAGCAGGTATTTGTGTGAGTGCAATCAAGCCCTAGTGGGTTTTGGTGATAATGACTATTCAATTTGAGAACTAATGAGATTTATCGAGTTGATACACAGGTAAGAAGCTATGGAGGATGCTATACTGAAAAGTGGAGTCCCCAATCGCTCTTGACAAAGGTTTTTCGCTAATGGAGATTTATATTCATTGTACATTTTGAAATTGAGTATAGGAAGGCCGCTCTATCAAGGGGGACTCAAGTCATCAGTCAAAAGTGTGTAACCAAGTGCTCATATTATACACACAGCATTCTCAAACCCCAGCCAATCCAGCCAGCCTGACCCTGCCTTGTTTCTTTACTGGATGGCTAGTGTGGCAGTGCCGCACTCTAAGTGCGGCAGTGCTGCACTTACCTGACCGTTCGAAAGTCAGGGGTATTTATACCCTCTCCTCTTCTCCAAACGGTAACTTTTCGCTTGTCTTCTTCCTCAGACCTGAAAAGTGCTCAGCTTTAGGGTTTGCTCTCCTCCATTGGTCCCCCCAAGCTCTCAAGCATTCCTAAGTGAGTTCACCACTAATCCTTGAGAGAAAAGGTGCCAATACTCGATTAGAGAGCAGCCCCACTGATTCCCAAATTCCTAAAGCACTTGGTTCACGTTTTGGCTGGTGGCTTGGGTTCATTTCTCTTGGAGCTTTGCTCCTAGCCGGCTAGGCGTCGCCCTTGAGCTTGCCAATGCTTGTGGCAGCCTTAGGAGGTTTGTAACTCTCATTTGCAGCTAGTAAACTCACCCCTCATCTCAAGAGTTGAGTCTCTTGACTTGAGAACGAGGTAGGGTTGCAAAGCCCTAAGCCTTGGTGGCTAACCTCAACAAAGTGGACGTAGGCAAGCCTTGGTGGTGAGCTGAACCACGGGTTAAATCGTTGTGTCACCGTGTGCTTGATTTACTTTATCTCCATTCATGTTGTTTGTGGGTAGTTTCTAGGGTTTGTGGTTGATCTACTAGCATACTCTTGCTGCACCTTATTTAGCTGTTGATCTGTGACATATACACCTATAGGAAGCTTAGAAATTTATCTGATCTAAATTTTGTTGGTCAGTTTTTGAACTATGAGCAAGTTTATTCTGCAGGTGCGGCAGTGCCGCTGTCAGGGTCCGGCAGTGCCGCACTTGGTTTTTAACCTGTTTTGATTTGAGAATTTACAGGCCTATTCACCCCCTCTAGGCCTCCAGAGATCCTACAAGTGGTATCAGAGCAGGTTGCCTCGTGTACGCTTCACCGTGTGAGCTATGGAGACCGGAGTAAGCTCTCACGGTGTTCGAATTGTTGATCCAAAGGATGTAGAACTGCATGACACCGACGAGAGCAGCAAACTCTCAGCTTCAACAGCAAGCAACGCCTCCCTTCCACCAGTGCCACAAACTGATGGTGAGGGAGTGCAGCAAGAAGAAGATAGAAGAAGGAAAGAAGCTAGAAGAAAGAAAAGAGAAGAAAGGCAACAAAAGAAGGAGCAGCAGCAGAGGCTTGAAGAAAAGAAGCAAAGAAAAGAAGAAAGAAGGCTCAAGAGAGAAGCTTGAAAGAAGAAAAGAGAAGCCAAGAAGAAGGAAGAAGAAACAAAGCTCATGGTCATTTCATCAAGTGAAGTGTCTAGTAGCACAGATGATGGAGATGATGATGAGTCCTACCTCATCAAGAAGAACAAGAAGGGAAGCAAGGCCAAGGGCAGCAGCTCCGCAAATCAATATGGAGCCGTTGTTGGTATAAATTAACTGCACTCCATTAAATAAGATCTAAGTAAGATTATCCACAAGCGCACAGATATCATACCAATGTCACATTTCACCTGGAGGTTTTAAATATTGTATCCACAGGGAACAGTTGTGATGATGACAAAGTCTATAAACTTAACCTAACAATTAGGCTAGATAATATCAAGAAAGAGGAAATAGCTAATGACTTCTAGTTTCGATAACCGGTAAGCTTTGAATAATACCGTTCTAACTGGGCAAGTAACCTGAATAAGAGCAGAAATCAGAGTTCTCTTCTACCAAGAACCTTTGAGCCTATCGATCCTATCAACGGGAAGTGGACTACAGAGGATTCAACGAAGCTATAAAGTCACCTTCGCGAGCTACCACTACCCGGCCAATCAGGGGACATTCATAAGTAAACCTAGCCTAGGCACCACGCCTACACTACGAAATACAACTTCAATCTACAGGGTCCTATATATCAAAGTACTCAATATGAGTTGCAAATTTAAGAATAGATAAGAACAACTGCTTACTTGAATCAGAATGTTGAATACAAAAGTACCTCAGAACGCAGCTCTGGGTGAGGGAGCTGAATACAGAAGAATACAGCCACGAAGAAGCACCGACAGGCCGGAACTCCTCCAGAATCTCTACTCCTCTACTCTATCTCTCTAATCTTTAAACAAGACTAGATCTAGATGAACTAGTCTCTCCTAATCGCTACATCTAGATGAACTAGAACTAGATCAACTAGAGGGACCCTAACCCTAATTTATGTAGAGAATATGAAGCACCGGGGTGTAGAATGCCTCCAGGAGGAGCCTTAGGGCATTATTATATAGGCCGAGGTGGAGTAGAGGGCAAGAAACCGCCACGTCATCGATCCGTGTCTTCATGTTATGTGCACCGTAGGATCAAACCGACCTTAGATCGACGTAGAGATGCTTTACTTAGGTGCCAAGGAAGCGTGGGAGGAAGACTCCAGAAGGCGGTGGCCAGATGCCCTAGGGGGCGCCGACCGGCGCTAGGGTGGGGCCGGCCGCCCCCACCTAGAGGCCGCTGCGGGTTCCGCTGCTTCGGGTGTCTTCTAGATCCTTCCATAAGTTGATTGCGAGGATTTCCGTCGGTGTTAAGTTTTATGATAATTATGCACTCTAATCTCTCTTTAATGCTTTTCTGGAATACTCCCTGAAAAATACAGAATATGCAAAACTCATGGAAATTGTCAGATAAAACCCTAGACTAGTGTATATTCATGTACCTTTTCATGTCTAAAGTTCTAATAAAAGTTGACGTTATCCACCGTCAACAGCCGTATCCTTTAATTATTCATCCTTGTCTTTTCCTACCCGTGATAGAAAGTGTCTCATCAATATTCCTGCCGGCAAGGTACCTTGTTTCCAAGTGGAAGCACTTGATGAGCGCTTATCTCATTGCTCTTCCCCCTGGTATTTGGGAGATTGTGTGCAGCGGCTTCGTGCCTCCGGTGGACCCAATGAATCCAACCCCAACCGAGCTTCAAATTATTCATCTCAATGGTCAAGCCACAAGTGTGTTGCTTAGTGCCTTGGATGGTGATGAGTACAATAGAGTAATGGGAGTTGATGTGGCAAAACAGATTTAGGACACTTTGCATCTTGCTCATGAGGGTGTTGACAAGGTTAGAAAGGCAGGGATTGACTTGTTGATGGCCAAGCTGTTGGCACAAAATCTGCACCCTGCGCCAAGCACACAACGAAGTCAAAAAGCGTGACTTCAAATCGGACGGCCGCACGGTTTGGAGATCAGAAGCGTGCCGGTCGGTTTGACCTGAAAAACCGACAAGGGACAAAGAAACTGTTAAATACAAAATCGGAACGTGTCGGATGAGACCGCATAGCCCGTATATACGGCCCCGGCCACTTACGACGACATACGCCTATAGAAGCTGCATGCGCCAACCATGCATACGATTCATTCGGCCGATATGAGGGTGAAACACGTAATGCATTGATTGCCGAACGTGCATGTATGAGAAGACATGTTTGAACAAGTGAAAGTTAACTACGAATTAAAGCATAACCAAGCTCGGCAATACAGCCGCCTCGGGGTCCATGAAGAAGGAACGCATACAAATTATCACGACTAAACTAATCAAAGACACGCATCCGCCGCAGACGATACCCGATCCTATCAAAGTCTAAGCGTTTCTAACATGCAAGAACCCGCAACATGTAACAATCTAGATTGATCCAATTCGCCACGTAGGCATCACGATCTATTTATCACGATAATATAAGAGTAAAAAGAACATTAGAGAGCAAATAGATCTATAAAATAAGAAGCCGAAACCGATCAAATCTAGATTGGGCAAAAGAGTGTTACAAATAAATAAAATATTAAAGTCATGCAACACGTGATAACTTAATGAATCTACTAGATCTTGCCAAATCTAATAGAGCCGATAACTAATCCTTGAACCAGATCCTAGCCCGCCGCACGACTCACGATCTAACCAAGAATCGATAACTGTCTTGCCTCGCTAAGCTATCAAGCGGGCGCCTTTGCCGCACGGCCATCTAGTCGAGATATACAAAGCATAAGCAAAGACTTCTTGATCATCAAGTAGACGCCGCCGCACGGCCATCCCATCGAGACGAACAAGACTACTTGCATCAAGATCTAAATCCACCGCATGATACTAGACATGATAGCAAGGTTGCCGAAACTTACGGAGGTCGACGGATCGATTGGCTCCTCTCGAAGAACTTCGACGACACGACAAAAGGGACTCAAACGTGGCACGGGGCCGGTTGTATTGATTTGATTGTGAATATCCTTTACAATGGTCGAGGGTCTATATTTATACCCTGGACATAACATGAATCCTAAGAGATTACGACGTACACAATATGTTAAAGGTAACTCAAAAGTATGGCGAGACTCTTGCTATAATTCTCCTCGGAGTCCTTGATCATCACGCTTTTCTCCTTCTATTCGGCTTCTTGTTCGCCACCTTTTGCTTCCCGAATGGAGCCACTGTCTACAAAGATAGCCGACCGCACCAATGCTTGCCGAATCACCCAGAGTCAATTGCACATACGCTTGCCGAATAGCTCAAAGTTAGACGACCGCACGCTCATTTGCCGAACGCGTTGGATTTCTGCTTTCTCATAGATTTTACCGAATCGGCCCACCTGTCATTGGCCTTCACCAAAATCCAGTGTTAACACATGCCCCCTCAATTTCGGGATAAAAGTGATTTTTGTTCCGAAATTGAACGCAGACTCTCTTCTCATCTAGGTCAACACTGTTCTTAAATGAGTAAAACATTCGGCTTGTAACGCACTGTGATCTTTAAACAATTGTATTCCTTGTTGTGCTTTGGTTTTTTCCATTCTTGTCTGACTGATGACATAGCCGAATGTTTTTAAGCTTCCCGAATAGACAGACGGCCATCATTATGGATTTCCCGATCAGAGGATTAGCCGATTCTTCTGAACCGTCGCTTTCGATTTAGCCGAGCTTGGCCCGATCCGTAACGGCCCAAAAGAGAAGTAAACCCTACTTTGTCGTTTGGTATACTCCCGAGTCGTGCGCCACGAACTCCATTTTGGCCTATAAATAAAGCCCTCTTCCGGCTTCCACTACCATCGCCGGTTTAGCATTCATCATCATCTTCTCATCTTCTCGCCGAAACTTTTAGGAAGAAAACCCCACCTCCAAATCACCAATGTCGAGCGCCGGCGACCATGGAAAACGCCCTGCTGAGGGAGAGGCTGGAGGGAGTAGGCCGCGACGTCGGCAACGCCATGGGTAAGATTAATCTGCCGCCTTTGCGTGTTCTTGCTCACTGTTCATCTCCCCTAACCTTGGTTTTCTTTATCCGCTTAGGGCGAGGGTCATCATCAACCGCCTCACCTTCTTCCCCGATGGTGGTGACTCAACCGGGAACCTCAGACCAGCCCGGTCCCCGTCTCCGGCTCCTCGAGTTCGCCGAGCTCTTCCGAGTCCGACAACTCATACAACGCCAACCCTTGGGGTCCGGCAGAAACTGCAGGGCGAGGACCCTTTGTACATTCATGAGGAGGCGCCCGGTTCCGCAAGGAAAGGGATGAAGGCCGGACCGAGCTGGGCGACGTCTCCAAGCAGTTCGGCATTGTGCAAGCCGAATAGGAGGATCAGCGCAAGCAGTTCTGCGATGCCATCACTGGTTCGGCATCCTCACATAAATTTCCTTTTCTCTCAATCCTCTTCGCTGTACCGATTAACTTTTCATCTTTCAGCACTCTCTGCGGAGAACGATCGGTTGAAGGCAAAGAAGAACCCGGGCGGCCGACAAGGTGAATGCCCAGGGAGAAACTCCTGAGGCACGCCTGGATGCCATGGATGGCCGTGTTGATCAGGCCGTCATCCAAGGTGTCCACCTTGGTGTGTCCCTCGGCCCGGGCAGCGATGTCCTCTCGCACCAATGAGGACTATTCTGTTCAGGCCGTTGGATTTGCGTAAGGTCATCCTCACGAGGTGGAGGACATCGAGGAGCAGCTGGAGCTCTACGGGGACCATGCTATCGCCCTTGCCGAATCCACCAATCCCCAATCTGTTCTTAATAAGTTGTTCCAGAGTAGTTTGTAACTAGGGATTGATCTCGTGAATAATGAAATCATCTTCGAGAATGTGTCTTGTTTATGATCTTGTATTGATCGCCAAATGAATGCCTTCAGTGTCCTCTTTGATTCGAAGCAATTCTTGAGTGATTTTCCCGAATGCAAAGTGACATCACTTTAGTCGATTAGATCTTAGTCTTACGCCACAAACGATTTGACGAGTCACCGAGCAAAGATCATTCAGATTTCATCTTTTCTTTTCCCCGATAAACCAACGGTCAGAATGTTGAGGTCAACATAAGATCATTCGGTTATATTTTGAACTGAAGGCGCATTACACGAGTCGTATCGGCTATTTACCAACTTCATATTTTTTCACTAAAGGCGATGTTATCTCATCGACTGTTTGATTCAAATTCTCTTTACGAACCAACTTCGATACTGGGGTAATATTTTTTAAGATATCGTCCGTTGATAGCTCTGGTAAATTCTTCCCCAAACAAAGTCTTCAAAATATATGCATTGCCAGGCACGCATCTTTCTACCCGAAAGGGCCCTTCCCAATTTGGAGACCACTTGCCGAATGCCCTGTCTTTCGATCCAATCGGCAGTATAGTTTTCCAAACCAGGTCACCTTCCAAGAATTGCTTTTCTCTAACTTTCTTGTTATAATATCGGGCAACACGTATTTTATTCTTCTCAATATTTTCCAATGCCTTGAGACGAATGAAATGTAAATCTTCCAATTCATCTATCATCAAATTTGTATAATCTTCTTTTTCCAAATCTTTTTGCAACATAACTCTTCTTGAACCCGATTGCAATTCCCATGGTAAGACAAAGATGATGCCCGTAAACCAATTCATAAGGAGATGTTCGAGTTGACCCATGACAAGCCATCCGATAAGCCCACAATGCTTCATTGAGAACCAAATGCCATCTCTTCGGTTTCTCATCAATCTTCTTTTGAATGATCTTGATCATAATCTTATTGGATGCTTCTGCTTGCCCATTGGCTTGTGCATAATAAGGAGAAGAATTATACAGCTTGATCCCCATGTCTTCGGCAAAGTCGCAAAATTCCGAAGAAGTAAACTGGGTTCCTTGATCAGTTGTTATAGTTTGAGGGATTCCAAACCTATAAATTATATGCTCTTTAACAAAACTGATCATATTTTCTGATGTAACTTTCTTCAAAGGAATGGCTTCGACCCATTTAGTAAAATAATCTGTGGCCAGGAGCACAAACTTATGCCCTTTGCTCGAAGGAGGATGTATCTGACCAATCAAATCTATGCCCCATCCTCTAAATGGCCAAGGCTTGATTATTGGGTTCATAACAGATGCTGGAGCCTTTTGAATATTGCCAAATTTTTGACAATCATGACACCCTTTATAATAATCAAAGCAATCTTCCAGCATAGTTGGCCAAAAATAACCAGTTCTCCGAATTATCCATTTCATTCGGTAAGCTGATTGATGTGCACCACATAATCCTTCATGCACTTCATACATCACCCTTCTGGCCTCTTTTCTTGGCTTAGACACTTGAGTAATACTCCATCTATAGATTTGTAATACAAGTGATCATTGAGAAGGACGAACTTAAGGGCTTTGTACCTGAGCTTTCGGGTAACCTTCTGCGATGGATCCTTCAGATATTCGATGATTTCATGCCTCCAATCGCCAACCACCTGCCCAAAGATCCGGAATATTCTCTCCTATAGTGAAGACTTCTTGATTCTCACGATATCCAGAAGCAGCTTGTGCCAATCTATTTGCTTCTTCATTGTGCCCCCTAGGGATATGATGCAAGGTTGCTACCCGAAAGCTTTTTAAAAGTTCTCGACATTCCTCATAGTATTCTCTTAGCGCGTCATTCTTGCACTCATATTGGCCAATCAACTGGTTGATCACCAGCTCAGAGTCTCCAAAGATTTCAACAGTGACGGCTTTTATCTCTACAAGAAGCCGAAGCCCTCTCTCAAAGCAATGCTTCATACTCCGCTTGATTGTTAGTCACATGAAATTCAATGGGAATAGCATACTCAAAAGTTATTCCCTGTGGAGAAACTAATAGAATACCAGCGCCCCCACCTTTGCTGCAGGATGAACCATCGAAAAATAAAGTCCAAGGTACAATGCCTACTATACTGGTGCTAAGGTCATGATGTTGCGTAATAAAATCAGCAATAATTTGACCCTTCACTGCTTTTGCCGATTCGTATTTTAAATCAAATTCGACAAAGCCAAAATCCATTTGCCAATTCTTCCATTTAAAATTGGTATAGACAACATATGTTTGATTACATCATGACTTGAAATAATCACGCATTCGGCTTTTAACAAATAATGCCGAAGCTTGGTACATGAGTAATACACACACAAGCATAGTTTTTCCATAGCCGAATATCTTGTCTCTGGGTCTAACAGCTTTCGGCTAAGATAAGCTATGACTCGCTCCTTCCCTTCATACTCTTGCATGAGGGCCGATCCTATCGTTAGGGTATCGGCCGTCACGTACAACTTGAAAGGCTTGTTAAGTTGTGGAGGTACCAAAACTGGTGGTGCCTTCATGTATTCTTTAATTTCATCAAAAGCCTTTTGTTGCACGTCACCCCATACAAATTCTTGATTCCTCTTGAGCTTTAATAATGGAGAAAAGGGCAAGATTCTTTTTCGATAAATTGAAATGAACCTTCTTACGAAATTGATCTTGCCGAGCAGGGACTGTAATTTCGTGAGATTAGTTGGGGAACAACTTTATCTATTGCCTCCATGCTCTTCTTTCCAACTTCAATTCCTCCTTTATGAATAAGGAATCCCAAGAACTCACCAGGTGACACCGAAAAGCACATTTGTTTGGATTCATCTTCAAACCATGTTTTCTAGTGCATTCCAAAGTTCTTCTTAGATCAGCTAAATGTTTCTCATAGTCTTTAGATTTGACTACTACATCATCAATGTAGATCTCCACAATTTTGCCGATCAACTCATGAAATATGTAATTCATGGCTCTTTGATAAGTTGCACCGGCATTCTTCAATCCAAACGTCATTACAATCCATTCAAATAAACCAATGTGGCGGGGGGGCATCTAAAAGCCGTTTTTGAAATATCTTCTATTGCCATGAAGATCTCGATTATAGCCAAAGCATTACCATCCATAAAACTAATGACTTCATACCCGGCTGCCGCGTTTACTAACAAATCGGCAATTGGCATCGGATACCCATCCATTGGAGTGGCCTTGTTAAGATCTCTCAAGTCTATACAAACTCTCATCTTCCCATTCTTCTTGTAAACAGGAACTATATTCGAAATCCAATGCTGCCTGCACGGCCGAATGAAGTTTGCTTCCAATAACCTTTCAATTTCCTTCTTCACATCGGCCAGTACCTCTTCTTTATAGATCTTCCTCGGAGGTTGTTTATAGGGTCGATACCCCGACTTAATAGGTAATCGATGCTCAACAATAGAACGATCTAGTCCAGTGCATCTCAGATAATCCCAAGCAAAGCAATCTTTAAACTCTTTCAGAAGATTTACTAATTGCTCTCTACATTCGGACTCAAATTTGCACTAATGTACATCGGCCTTGATTTGGACTCATCACCAACATTTATCTCTTCTAATTTGTCGGCCGACATAAAACCGTGTCCCAACTTTCCTTTGTTGCCATCGATTGGGTTACCCATCAAAAATTGCTGTTCGAGCCGACTGCTTGGATCGGCTGTTGATCCTTGTTGAATACATTAACAGGACCTTCTTTCCATACTTTGCCAGAAAAACAATCAACACCATCATATTCCCAATAAGTTGGGCTCGAAGCAGCCACACTTACCGAATCATCGGCATGTATGATCTCTACGTCATCCCCTATCCATTGAATAAGGATTTGGTGCATAGTTGAAGGAATACAGCAATTAGCATGAATCCAGTCTCTCCCAAGAAGCAAACTGTATGCCCCCTTGCCGTCAATGACGAAGAACGTAGTGATCAGGGTTTTAGACCCAATCATCAACTCAACATGCACAGCTCTTCGAGTGTCAGAAGGATTGCCAGCAAAGTCTCTAAGGATCATGTCGGTTTTAAGCAAATCTTCATCCGTCATCCCGAGCTTTCTAAACATGGAATATGGCATTATATTGATAGCAGCTCCTCCATCAACAAACATCTTGGTCAGAGGCTTCCCATTGACGTATCCTTTCACGTAAAAGCGGTTTCAAGTGACGATGTTTGGCCGGCTTGTCAAAAGTTGCTTGTCGTATTAGTATAAGCTGAGCCATTAGATCCTGAAACTCACTTTCATCAAAATCAGAGTAAATCTCCTCTTGTACTTCTTGATTGTCAGGAGCTATGAATTCTGATGGGAAGAAGAAAGCCATGCATGCATCACCCGAAGGACCCTTTTCATCGGATTTCTTCTTTGGGCGCCATTCCTTCTTTTCTTCTGCAGCAGCCTGTTCCAGCTCTTTGTTTCTTAATCGCTGCACTCTCCTCTTCTGACTTTTCCTCAACCCTGGTGGGCACCATTGCCCTTTCTGCCATCTATATCCATGAGTATTTCCTTCCTCATCGTACTCTTCGGGATGAACCCAATGCTGATCCGCGAATCTCTTCCTCTGATGATCAAAGTTATTTAATTTTATACGCCGATCGTTCTCAGGAAATTGAACTCCAAGTCTTTCATGGACTGGTCGGCGGTTGACTCGAGACTGCCTGTAGCCATAATACTGATCACTGCATTCTGGGCAATTGTTTCTAGCAGGCAGCTTCAAGCCTTCATTCCAACAATGCTTAAAGAATGAACAACCCCAATGAGACTGTTCTAGTTCCCTCATGTGTTCTTCTTGTTCTCGGTGGTACATTTCTTCTTCATATCTCCACCGTTCTTCTAAGAACTTTCGTTCTTCATAATATTCTTGCTCTTGCTGCCTCTGCCATTTATTCAGCAAGATTCGTGATGTCACCCTTGGTCTGGACGTTTCACCTTTCTCGGTTCGGCTATTTTTGAACCGAACTTTCTCTTTTAACTCTTCAGCAGTGATCTGTCGGTTGGGGTCTACAGTGCCACTTTTCTTAGCTCTTTCTGATGTCAACACTTTCATTTTTCCCTTGCTTTTAGGGTCATCTGCAGAAACCATTCCGACAGAGAAAGAAATCATGTTCTGAGGGAAAGGTTTGCCATCAATCTTCATCTTGCCATCAAATTTCAGATGCCCCTCTTGAATTGCCTTCTGAATCCGAACTCTGAACACTCGGCAATCATTGATGGAGTGAGAATTAGTGTTATGATAACCACAATATCTCTTGTCTTTCACCTCTTCGGGCGTAGCATGGGATGTCCTCCGGCGCCTTGATGCGTCCTTCCTCACCAACAGATCAAAAAAGCTTATCTGATTTGGAGACATCAAAATCGTAAGTCCCCTTTTTGTTGTTTCAGCCACCGCCGACTTACTTGGGTAGGCTCTTTATCCCAAGTCAACTCGGCTGCAGCTATTTCATCCTCATCCTCGTACTTTCTGTTGCTTCTTCCAGAAACTCGATACATCTCACTAGCAACATTACCCTTCCGATAGCGGTTATCCCTTCTTGAAACCCCGAGCCTGATTACTCATGACAGCCAATCTCCGAGCGAGTTGACCGAGATCATCAAATTCCATGCCGAACAGCTTCTCCCACGACATTCGGCAAAGATCCCCGCTATTGCTATTCCAGGGCAACCGATCGTCTCGGTAAATTCAGCGAGAAGCAAAGACTCTTAGTTTCTCTGAACTGCGAAGATATTCTTGTGGTGTCTCATTAGCTTTACGCCTTAAACCGGTAAGGTCTACCAGCTTCTTTTCAGTAGTTCGGTGAAGAAATAAGCATGAAACTTCTGTTCAAGTTCTGCCCAAGTACCAATAGAATCACCGGTAGAGAAGTAAACCAGGTGAAAGCCGGGCCTGTGAGAGACAATGGAAAATACCGAATCCTCCAAGCTTCGTGCGTGGATGCCTCCCAAGTCATCGGTATCGGCTAATATGCTCGTGGTACTTGTATCATCCCGATTTAAAATTTGGTTAAGTCCGTTGGTGGCTTCACCCTTGCTCTGTTATACCATTCTGGGTACGCAGACTTGTATGAATAGGATTGATTCTTTGGCTTTAGGCCGAACTGATGTTGCATCATATCAGCCATCCTCTCGCATGATTATGTCAATGTTCGTCTTCGGAGTTCCACGTGCCTGTCCTCCGGATGGTATTCCGCTTTGCAGTTCTATATCCCCGGATTCGGTAGATCATCTAGAGCAGTATAGTCAGTGAACTCATGGTATCCATCCCCATACATGTTCCTTTGTAACCTGTTTGATGCTGGAGATATCTTGTATGCAGATTGCGGTACTCTTTCAGTAGTGCCAAACGTCACTTGGCCATAAGTAGGAGGTGGTTGCTTTTCATGAGTCTCTACTTCATCTTTGTTGATCCCAGATGTTCCTGCATCTTCAGGTTGCTTCTCTTGATATTTTGGAATATTGAAAAGCACTGGTCCACGAATTGGTCCCACACCATCTTCAAAATACTTATCAGCCTGTTGGCCGAAAGTATTAGCCATGATTACTCGGAAAGTATTTAGAAAGGCCGTGTTGTGGTTCCCGATGGTATCGCCAAGGCTTTATGGACCAAATCGATACCTTTTGAGCTTCCTCCTCTTGAGCAATCAGTTTGATGTGCAAGAAGAACCCTTGGCAATGACCGCTTCGAAAAACCTTGTTGCTCTTGTTCTTGGAGAAAGACATTAAGCATTTATGCTTGTATTGCTCGCATGCTTGCTCCAATGTTGCTCTCAATTGGTCCGGCAATTCATCCAGCGTCACGCCCGAACATGATTGTTATTGACGTCCGACATCTTGAATCAGGAGATGGTCCCACCGGGCGTGCCAAAAAAAGTGTGTTGGCACAAAATCTGCACCCCTGCGCCAAGCACACAAAGAAGCGAAAAAGCGTGACTTCAAATCGGACAGCCGCACGGTTTGGAGATCCGAAAGCGTGCCGGTCGGTTTGACCTGAAAAACCGACAAGGGACAAAGAAACTGTTAAATACAAAATCGGAACGTGTCGGATGAGACCGGGCAGTTCCGTATATACGCCCCCGAAGCCACTTACGGCGACATACAGCTATAGAAGCCGTGCGCCAACCATGCATACGATTCATTCGGCTGATATGAGGGTGAAACACGTAATGCATTGATTGCCGAACGTGTATGTATGAGAAGACATGTTTGAACAAGTGAAAGTTAACTACGAATTAAAGCATAACCAAGCTCGGCAATACAGCCGCCTCGGGGTCCATGAAGAAGGAACGTACAAATTATCACGACTAAACTAATCAAAGACCCGCATCGCCGCCGACGATACCCGATCCTATCAAAGTCTAAGCGTTTCTAACATGCAAGAACCCGCAACATGTAACAATCTAGATTGATCCAATTCGGCTACGTAGGCATCACGATCTATTTATCACGATAATATAAGAGTAAAGAACATTAGAGAGCAAATAGATCTATAAAATAAGAAGCCGAAACCGATCAAATCTAGATTGGGCAAAAGAGTGTTACAAATAAATAAAATATTAAAGTCATGCAACACGTGATAACTTAATGAATCTACTAGATCTTGCCAAATCTAATAGAGCCGATAACTAATCCTTGAACCAGATCCTAGCCTGCCGCACGACTCACGATCTAACCAAGAATCGATAACTGTCTTGCCTCGCTAAGCTATCAAGCGGACGCCTGCCGCACGGCCATCTAGTCGAGATATACAAAGCATAAGCAAAGACTTCTTGATCATCAAGTAGACGCCTGCCGCACGGCCATCCCATCGAGACGAACAAGACTACTTGCATCAAGATCTAAATCCACCGCATGATACTAGACATGATAGCAAGGTTGCCGAAACTTACGGAGGTCGACGGATCGATTGGCTCCTCTCGAAGAACTCGACGACACGACAAAAGGGACTCGAAACGTGGCACGGGGCCGGTTGTATTGATTTGATTGTGAATATCCTTTACAATGGTCGAGGGTCTATATTTATACCCTGGACATAACATGAATCCTAAGAGATTACGACGTACACAATATGTTAAAGGTAACTCAAAAGTATGGCGAGACTCTTGCTATAATTCTCCTCGGAGTCCTTGATCATCACGCTTTTCTCCTTCTATTCGGCTTCTTGTTCGCCACCTTTTGCTTCCCGAATGGAGCCACTGTCTACAAAGATAGCCGACCGCACCAATGCTTGCCGAATCACCCAGAGTCAATTGCACATACGCTTGCCGAATAGCTCAAAGTTAGCCGACCGCACGCTCATTTGCCGAACGCGTTGGATTTCTGCTTTCTCATAGATTTTACCGAATCGGCCCACCTGTCATTGGCCTTCACCAAAATCCAGTGTTAACACAAGCTAAATAGATTTGTAATTTTAGATGATGAGGGACTGCAGCAAATGTTTGATAGATTGATGACAATTGTTGGAAAGATAAGAGGCTATGGTTGTGATGAGCTTGATGATCACAAAGTAGTCAAAATCATGCTAGAAGCTTACTCACCAAGGAATGAGACCGTGGTTACTCTCATTTGAGACAAGAAGAAGTTTGAGTATTTCACTCCAAATGATATACTTGGTCGGTTGTTGACTTTTGATATGCAAAGAGAAGAAGCAAATGAAAGGAGAAGGCTTGGTGAGCTGCAAGCAAAGTTAGATGGCATCAAGATCAAGGATGTAGCTCTTAAAGCCAACAAATCAAGCAAGCAACCTGCAGCAAACAAGTCCAAAGGCAGCAAGCAAGCATCTTCAAGCAAGCCCATTGTGTCCAAGCAAGTTCAAGAAAGAGAAGTGTCAACTTCATCATCAAGTGAAGATGAAAGTGATGGTGCCCAATACGCTGAAATTGGTGATGTTGCTTTCTTCATGAAGAAGTACAATAAAGGGTTGAAAAGGCAAGGCTACAAGGTAGTGAGGAGGAAGTTTCCAAACAAAAAGAAAAGGACCTGCTATAACTATGGCAGCACCGAACACTTCATTGCTGATTGCCCTCATGAGATCTAGGAAAACAAATATAGGAAGGACAAGAAAGAAGGCAAAACTGAATTTAATAAAGGAAAAAGGTTTACCGGAGAGGCTCACATTGGACATGAATGGGACTCAACCAAAGATAGCTCAAGTGAGGAGGATGAGAAAGTTGCAACCGTAGCAATTCACAAGTCACCCTCCACACCAAGGCTTTTCAACAACATGTCCGATGATGACTACTACTCCCCTCACATTTGTCTTATGGTAAAGGGTGAGAAGGTAAAACCAAAAGCCAATCCATCTCCTCCTCCTTGTAATATATCTAGTAGTGATCTTAGTGATAGCTCTAGTGATGATGATTCAAGTGATGAAGAAATTGACAACATAACTAAAAATTTAGATAGGAAAACCAAGTTTTTCATGACTAAGCTAATGGAAGATTTAGAGCATGTCCAAAGTGAGTTAGCAAATAGAGAGGAAGTCTTAATTAAGCAAGAAGACCTCTATATTGCTAGCAAGGAAGCTCTTGTACTAGAGAGAAGTGAGGTAGAATCTTTGCAAAAAGGCTTTGGCCAAGGAGCAAAAGGACCATGCTCTCACAAAGAAGGCAAATATTGCGCTCAATAAAAAGTAATGTGACTTGAAGGAAAAGCACAAAGAACTTGAGCTGCAATATAGTGTTCTTTGGGAGAGCAACTCACATCCCTCTAATGCAAAGGACAGCTCTATTCCTTCCACTAGTCAAGGATGTAGAAAATGCTATAATCTTGATTTGAATGTCTATTCCACTAACCTTGGAAACATGGAAGCTATGAGAAAAGAAATTGCTAGGCTCAATGAGATGCTTGGTAAGGATTGCAGCAAGAACAAAGGTCAAGTTAGCAGCTGCAACATCAACAATCAACAAGTGAAACCCCAATACAAGAATGGAAGGCACCCATCAATCAAGGATGGGCTTGGGCACACAAAAGGAGCCAAGACAAATCGTAGAAAGAATATAAATAGCTATGAGTGTGTCCAGTTCATGAGCAAAGGGAGAATAGGTACAGATCAGCCTGCACAGAGAGTGGCACAGAAGCAGCCCTAAGCAGCACAGCTAGCCAAGTGCGACAGTGCCGCCATGAAGGGCGGCAGTGCTGCTCCCCACAAAAAAGGGAAGGCCACCTCTTCTTCCTCTGCTCATGTCAAGCTCAAGAAGGAAGTCCCAAAGCCAAAGAAGGAACTCCAGAAGGCAAAGAACTCAATATGGGCCACACCAAACAAGTACTCTTATCAACCAAAGGCCAATGCCCCACGACAAAGCTTGAGTTCATATTTTGTGCTGAAAAACAACAGCAAAGGAGAAGTAATTGCCAAATATATTGGCAATGATAGAAATGTTTATCTTAATACTTCAATTTGGGTTCCTAAGATTCTTGTGACTAACATGCAAGGCCCCAAGAATGTTTGGGGACCTAAACCAAGGAACTAAACTTGTTTTGCAGGCATACTCCTCCGGTTGATCAAGTTGGGTGCTTGATAGCGGCTGTACAAATCATATGACCGGAGAAAGAAGTATGTTCTCATCATATTCCCCAACAACAAATTCAAATGAGAACATCATCTTTGGTGACAACTCAAAAGAGGAAGTAATAGGTCTTGGTAAAGTTGCTATTACTCTTGATCATTCAATTACTAATGTCCTACATGTTAATTTGTTAAGTTACAATCTGATGTCTGTCTCTCAATTATGTGAGATGGGCTATAATTGTCTCTTTACGGATAAGGGTGTGAAAGTCTTTAAGAGGAAGGATTCCTCTATTGTCTTTATGGGTCGGTTGAAAAACAAACTTTACCTTGTTGATTTCAGCAAGAGTAAAGGCAAGATAGAGACCTGTTTAGTGGTAAAATCTAGCATGGGCTGGTTGTGGCATCGCCGCCTAGCTCATGTTGGGATGAGGAACTTGGCCAAACTCTTAAAAGACAACCATATTCTTGGACTAACCAATGTTGAATTTGCGAAAGACAGGATTTGTAGCGCTTGCCAAGCCGGAAAGCAAGTAGGCGTACCTCACCCACCAAAGAGCATCATGACTACTACACAACCGTTGGAGTTGATTCACATGGATCTCTTTGGACCGGTTACCTACCTTAGCATCGGGGGTAACAAATATGGTCTTGTTATTGTCGATGATTATTCTCGTTTCACTTGGGTGTTGTTGACGGTGGATAACGTCAACATTTATTAGAACTTTAGACACAAGAGGACACATGAAAACACACTAGTCTAGGGTTTTAACTGATAATTTCCACGAGTTTTGTATATTCTATATTTTTTAGGGATTTTCCCAGAAAAGCTGAAAAGAGGGATTAAAGTGCATATTAATCACGAAACTTATCTGCCACGGGAAGGATCAACATTGGGACGTGGAAAGGATCTAGAAGACACCCGAAGCAACCGAGGGCTAGGAGGCCGCCAGGTGGGGCCGGCCAGCCCCACCATGGCGCCGGCCGGCGCCCCACCCTAGGGTTTCAGGCCCCCTTCTGGAAGCTTTCTCCACTGCCTCTTCTGACGCATCTCGGCCCTTGGTTAAGTCGGTTTGATCCTGCGACGCACGTTCATCCCACCGGACTATAAATATATGGGTAGACCCCCCTGGAGAGAGCCAATTCATTATTTATCAAGGCCTCAAGCCATCAAGCATCAAGAAGCCTTCAAGTTTATCAAGAGCCTTCTAGTTCATAGTTCTAGTTAGTTAGATTAGAAGTAGAGGAGATCTAGTTCTTCATCGGGATCTAGAGCCCCCAGCGTCTGTTTGGAGCGCAGGAGTTCGGTATAGTTCTAGTTCTTTCTTTCTTATTGTATTCATTATTCAAATTAGGGAGACATTATTCTTAATAGTTCATATGTTCTTAATTGTAATAGTCATTGTCTACTTTGATTATATGTCTAGTTTAGTTAGTTTGATCTTATTGAATTCATGTAATTGCTCGTATAGCGTTTATCCAAGTGTACAATGGGTAGATGATAGACAATATGTAGACGTGGTGTCTAGATATCTTGTTTGTCTGTGAGTGCACCCCCGACATGCCGGGACATGTGGTAGTCCGCTTAGGTGACAGCTACGTTGGTTCCTCTGTAGTCCACCCTCCGTATGTAGGACAGCAGGGCACGGTCGCAAAGTTGGATAATGACTCTGTTTCACATCCTTCCTAGTTGATGCCCCCTTACATGTGATCATGATATAGGGTTGACTTAGCGATGATTACTAGATATAATTGCACTAATTAGAGTTATTCATTGATGTAGTTATAGAATTACCTTAGACAGTTAACTCCTTAGTCTATCCATTGGCTAACTATGATTATGACTAGACAATGCTCTGATGATTATCTATATAATTATGAAACTTGATTATGCTATCACCCGTATTTATCTATATTTATCTTGTGACCTCTGCCTGTTATGAGTAGATTAGATGATATTGGTAATATCACTTATTCATTGTATATACTTTCTTATTAATATAATAGATAGAGTTTATAACAAGCTTCCCCAGTGGTATAAATATAAATTGACAACCTGGTAGAACTCCCCGGGTAAAATGCTACAATGGTATAATTATATGTCCGCTTACGTAACCTATTCTAATTTATATTCATATCTCTGCCTAGTCATATTTAATAATACAAATAAACCTATAATTGCTCCTTAGCATTATAATTAGGGATGACAACTTAATTCATACTTAGGAATGCTAGTGATAAATAAGTGGCTGCTAATGATAAGTTAATTTAATACCATGCATTTCTAATCTCGTTAATTTGTAATGACGTTAGAAGTACCAACAAGCATTTTTGGCGCCGTTGCCAGGGACGGCACAATAAACTTAGGAAATATTGATAACATATATACAACATGGATAAAGTCATATTACCAATCGATCTCTAACTAAAATAGGTAAACCCTTCATTGTTATCATTTGTTTATCTTATGCAGGGTAATGAATGAATGGTTTTTCTCTTCCAAAGAACTTCACTGACGATCCAGAGAAACTCCTTAGAAAGAAGAAGTTTGTAGAAGCAAGGGATAAATTCGAGTCACCATCAAGAACACCCATTCTTTGCTCAAGCTAGCTCTTCAGAGGAGCCCGGCTTCAACTTTGGAAGAAGAGTTTGAAGAACAAGTAGAAGAACAAACAGTAAGAGCAATTAGGAGAAAACCTAGCTCGTGTTTGAAGACATGGCCGAGAAGACACTGCGTGAGTTCTCTCGCCCCAACAACAAAGAAACATCCGGATTGGACCAGCAGGTCAACACTGGGGGAGAATGGATTCAGCTCAAGCCTGCTCTCATCACCATGGTTCAAGCCAGCCAATTACGTGGAAAAGCTCATGAAGATGCAAGTGCACACCTACAACACTTTCTAGAAATCTCTAAAGCACCTTCACGATCGAGAGAGTACCAAGAGATGCTATTTTACTCCGTCTCTTTCCTGTTCTCATTATTGGGGAAAGCTAAGCAATAATTCTACATCAACAAATACAAGAACACTACGTGGGACCTGTGCTCAACCGCTTTTCGGCAAAAATTCTTTCCTACCGCCAAGACAAATGCTGCGTGGGAAAATTGCAAGTTTTCAACAAACAACATGCTGAATCATTCACTGAAGCATGGGAAAGATTCCAGAATTACATAGAAGACTGTCCTCATCATGGGATAGAGGAGTGGCTATTAATGCAGACTTTCTACTACGGGCTTGTCTCTAGCACCCGTGAGTCTATTGATACTGCAGCTGGAGGAGCTTTCCTATCACTTAAGCTCTCAGATACTAAAGCACTTATTGAGAAGATGGCCTCAAATTTAAGCTGTAATGAAGAACGTACTCAACCCCGCAAGAAAGGAGGAAGAATCCATCATCTCAAGGAAACTGACATGGTCACTGCTAAGCTAGACCTTATTATGAAGAAGCTCGATATAGAGAAGAAGGAAGTCATGCACATTAATGATTCCCATATGACATGTGAAGAATGTGGAGACTACGGGTACTCGGCTATCAGCTGCCCTACACTGCAAGAGGATGTGAACTTCATCAACAACAACATCTACTATCGTCCTCAACAAAACCAAGGGTGGAATCAGCAACCTCGACAAGGTAATTACCAAGGTAACAACCAAGGTAATAATTTTAATAATTACAATCTTCCACCTTTAAGAGATTTAGTTGCTAATCAATCTAAATTGTTAGATTAAATGACTAGAAAGACAGCTTCAAATGATAAAGCACTAGAAAACATAAATACTAGATTGAATACCTTTGCTTCTACTATAAAGAATCAGCACAGCTTTAATAAAATGTTAGAATCATAATTAGCTCAGCTAGCTGCTGCTGTTCCTTCATTCGAGAAAGGTAAGATTTCAGGCCAGCCGGAAGATTTAGAAACTGCTAACTTTGTTGATATTCACAATGCAACCCAATATCATATTGAGCCTGCAGATGTACAGTGGATTGACCACTCTCTACCTGAGAAGATGGGAGACCCTGGAAGGCCTGTCATCCCTATCGCTATAGGATGTCATAACTTTCTAGAGGCTATCTGTGATTTCGGTGCTAGTGTCAATATTATGCCCAAGGTAATTTATGAGAAAATATTAAATGATCCTCTGTTGTACACAAACATGCGTTTGCAGCTTGCAGATCAATCCATTTGCTACCCTGAGGGAGTACTAGAAGAAGTTGTCATCAGAGTGGGACAATCATACGTCTCAGTTGATTTTGTGGTCATGGAGACAGGAGTAGATGAGAAGGCACCCATAATTTTGGGTAGACCATTCTTATGCACAACAAAAGCCATCATCTATGCGGAGTACGCCAAGATCGTCCTGTCCATTAAGGACAAGAAAGAAAGATTCACGTTCAAGAACCACGTCCTGAAAGCTCCTGCAGCCCCGAGCAATTCCATCAACAAGAAGAGCAACTATAGCAATCAGTGCCAAAGAAAAGAAACAATATAGGCAATAGAAGATGGAGGGAGATTAAGCATGCACCTGAAGAAACTACTCAACTAATTACTGCTCTCAATACAGAAAATGATCATATGCTACCCAAACCATTTCCAACAAAGAGAGGTGATCCAGGTATACCAATTATTGAATGCACAATCCAATACACCACCTTCGCCAACACCATCTGCGACACCGGATCAGGTGCAACGTGATGTCAAAACAGGTATATGATGATTTATTTGATAATTTACCTCTATACCTTACATTTATCCAGTTGCAGATGGCGGATCAATCACTAAGGTTCCCTGAAGGAGTGGTCAAGGATGTCATGGTAAGAATTCAAGGGCAATATATATACCTGCAGATTTTCTAGTTCTTGATATGCAGGGAGACGATGAATCCTCGATCCTTTTGGGAAGACCATTTCTCTACACCGCCAACGCGACAGGAGAAGATGCCAAGGCCGCCGTCAGGCTGTCCAGCCTCACTGTAGCTGGGAAGAATTTCCTGGCAAGATTGTGAAGTATGAAGACTACTACAAGGAGCAAGAAGAGAACATACAAGCAACACGCTGGAGTGAGTGGGAAGCAGAAGCTGAAAGAATGGACCGAGTCGCCAAGGCAGAAAAAGAAGAAATCCTAGCACATCTAGAAGAGTGGCAGAAGGAAAACAAAGCTGAAGAGCTGGAGCTAAAGAAGAGAGAAGCAGAAGAAACAGAAAAGAGATGGAAGGAGAAAAAAGAAGCACGTGCTACACCACTACGAGACGGGGAGTTGACTGAGGTAACCTCAGACAATAAACCTACTAAGTAAGTGTTCTCCTCTATCTAAGTCCTGTCGGTAGACTTTAAATTCCGTACCCTAGCCATAATATCTACTTAATTTCACTTTGTTATATATGTTTACACGCTAAAATATAAAAATAATAAAAATATTTACTGCATTACCTATTGCATCATAAATTCATAAGCCCCATGTAAATAAACTTATGCACTCCCGTAGGAATATTTCTTGTGGTGGCATAAAAATAAAAATAATAAAAATAGCATTCATATTCAATTCTGCATCATAGACAGAGAAAATTCAAAAAAGAAGAAAAAAAATAAAATCCTGCTAAAATCTGACAATGTAAAAATTTACTCATGAAGAAGATCAATTACTCTTTGGCTGACCGCTAACCCATTATTAAATTCGAGTCTCGAGTTTTGGTTTTCCTTTTTGTGGAGTGTATTCATGCAGGAACAACATCATGACAAGGAGAGAGTCTATCAGTGGCAACCACCAGGTCCGCTATTGGCTAGCTCGCTCTGAAGGACATCTACAACAAGTATTACAAAAATCCAGCTTGGGGGAGGAACATCCCTTAGTTATCAGGTGACTACACCTAGGTGATTATTAAGTTAACTTTATATAGTCATAAAATACCGAAAATACGTGGGCACATGAAGGTCCATAGAAGTCATAGAGTCTTTTGTTAGGTTATTAATTCAAAACGATAAAAAGATACATAATTATTTAAAACCAAATAAATATTTAGTTATAGTATATTTAAGTCAGTCTAGGCTAGAGTCAATTAAAAAACTTGATGAATATTAAAATTTGTTTTGGAGATGATGAATAGTTGCTCTGTTGTCATGCTAGTCAAGTATCTAGTTGCCAAACTTAAATCTTCCTGAGTTTTAAACACTGCTGTTTTAATTAGAGAATTTACTCTGAACCTGAATTGTGGAGGCATAAGTTTGCGCTGAGTCTAGGTGGTTGATCGATATGATTCATGAAGGTTGAGCTGTTATTTATCTTATTCCTAGCATTACTAAGTTACGGAGGTTTATTTTAAAAATTTAAAATCTACATGATGAGCTCTTGTATGATAAAATATGAATTCCTACCAAAGCCAGAAATAATATTCTTAGAAGATAGGAAGCCTTTTCATATTTAAGCTGCCTGCTTTGCATTGAGTTCAGTCAACCTGTGTTGTATGCCTTATGAGAGTCTTGTCATGCTTTTAAAACTAAGATCACTTACACACTCCAGTCCATATATGCATTATTCCTACCCTGGGAGTAAGCGCAATCATTCACATATTCTCCATCCATGTTCATCACAAAAATGTTTCTCTCCTACACTGGGAGAAAACACCAAAAATATACACCCCATAGGAAAACCCCTGTCTTTGATGCTCTAAGTCCTTATTATATCTCTCTAATTGGTTATTATATTCAAGGGATGCATGTGGCCATACAAAAGATACTTAAAAAAAAGAGAAAAGGGGAGTAAAATGGATAAAAGTCCCAGCAAACAAAGCAACGGGTAAAAGATATCCGCCTCCCTGATTTAAAATAACAAAGATGGCCCATGTTTTTCCTGAGAAAAGTTTCAAGAGAGTTATTTCAAAAGAGCAAAAGTAGAATTAGAATTAGCCACAAATACCATATATATACACCTATCCACCATATTCCATACACATGCATATCTTGGTTTGATTGTATGCCTTGATTCTCTGTGGATCCATTAGTTGACTTTACAATATATGCATTGCAAGTATGCCTACCCTTGTTATTGTCAATCCTATGAGCTCTACCATATATATCCTTAGCTGTAGGAGGCATAACATCATAAATGCCTTAAGAGAGAACCATAAATACCACATACACTGAGAGACTTGAGGGTGTCATACAATTAAGCTCTGAGTTTTATTGTGAAAACTTATGAAAACTCCGGAATGTTAGCACTGCGAAAAATTTGAAACATAGCGCTTGACTTAATTGTTCTATCTTTCAATTGCTCAAGACTTATGCAAAAAGCTGTGAAGCCCTATAATTAAAGGTAAAATGGGTAAGTTTGAAGGTTAGAACACATACTGTTTAATCCGGAGAAAATCTTTGTTTGAAAGCGTGTGTACTTGGAAAGTATAACAACATTGTAGCAACTCCTGATCCAAATATAATAAAAATTAGGCTTAGTTTGTTTGCCAAGGGACTGGCAAAAGGTAAGCTTGGGGGAGTTGTTGACGGTGGATAACGTTAACATTTATTAGAACTTTAGACACAAGAGGATACATGAAAACACACTAGTCTAGGGTTTTAACTGACAATTTCCATGAGTTTTGCATATTCTATATTTTCCAAGGATTTTTTCAGAAAAGCTAAAAAGAGGGATTAAAGTGCATATTAATCACGAAACTTATCCGCCATGGGAAGGATCAACATTGGGACGTGGAAAGGATCTAGAAGACACCCGAAGCAACCGGGGGCCAGGAGGCCGCCAGGTGGGGCCGGCCGGCCCCACCATGGTGCCGGGACGGCGCCTTACTCTAGGGTTTCAGGTCCCCCTTCTGGAAGCTTCCTCCACCGCATCTCCTGATGCATCTCGGCCCTTGGTTAAGTCGGTTTGATTCTGCAGCGCACGTTCATCCCACCGAACTATAAATATATGGGTAGACCCCCCTGGAGAGAGCCAATTCATTATTCATCAAGGCCTCAAGCCATCAAGCATCAAGAAGCCTTCAAGTTCATCAAGAGCCTTCTAGTTAATAGTTCTAGTTAGTTAGATTAGAAGTAGAGGAGATCTAGTTCTTCATCGGGATCTGGAGCCCCCCGCGTCTGTCTGGAGCGCAGGAGTTCAGTATAGTTCTAGTTCTTTCTTTCTTATTGTATTCATTATTTAGATTAGGGAGATATTATTCTTAATAGTTCATATGTTCTTAATTGCAATAGTCATTGTTTACTTTGATTATATGTCTAGTTTAGTTAGTTCGATCTTATTGAATTCATGTAATTGCTCGTATAGCGTTTATCCAAGTGTACAATGGGTAGATGATAGACAATATGTAGACGTGGTGTCTAGATATCTTGTTTGTCTGTGAGTGCACCCTGACATGCCGGGACAAGTGGTAGTCCGCGTAGGTGACAGCTACGTTGGTTTCTCTATAGTCCACCCTCCGTATGTAGGACAGCAGGGTACGGTCGCGAAGTTGGATAATGACTCTGTTTCACATCCTTTCTAGTTGATGCCCCCTTACATGTGATCATGATATAGGGTTGACTTAGCGATGATTACTAGATGTAATTGCACTAATTAGAGTTATTCATTGATGTAGTTATAGAATTAACTTAGACAGTTAACTCCTTAGTCTATCCATTGGCTAACTATGATTATGACTAGACAATGCTCTGATGATTATCTATATAATTATGATACTTGATTATGCTATCACCCGTATTTATCTATATTTATCTTGTGACCTCTGCCTGTTATGTGTAGAGTAGATGACATTGGTAATATCACTTATTCATTGTATATACTTTCTTATCAATATAATAGATAGAGTTTAGAACAAGCTTTCCCAGTGGTATAAATATAAATTGACAACCTGGTAGAACTCTCTAGGTAAAATGCTACAATAGTATAATTATCTGTCCGCTTGCAGAACCTATTCTAGTTTATATTCATATCTCTGCCTAGTCATGTTTAATAATACATATAAACCTATAATTGCTCCTTAGCATTATAATTAGGGATGACAACTTAATTCATGCTTAGGAATGCTAGTGATAAATAAGTGGCTAGTTGCTAATGACAAGTTAATTTAATACCATGCATTTCTAATCTCGTTAATTTGTAATGATGTTAGAAGTGCCAACAAGTGTTCTTTGTCTATGATAAGATGCAGGTACAGGAAAAGGTGAAGATCTTCGTGAGAAGAGCACAAAGAGAATTCAGTCTTCCAATCAAGAAGATAAGGAGCGATAATGGGACTGAATTCAAGAATACTCAAGTGGAAGAATTTCTTGATGATGACGGCATCAAGCATGAGTTCTCAAGTCCATACAACCCTCAACAAAATGGTGTAGTGGAGAGGAAGAACAGAACACTCATTGATATGGCAAGGACAATGCTTGATGAGTACAAGACGCCGGACATCTTTTGGTGTGACGCCGTTAACACCGCTTGCCATGCCATCAACCGTCTCTACCTACACAAGAAGCTCAAGAAGACTTCATATGAAATACTAACCGGTAACAAACCCAATATGTCATACTTTAGGGTGTTTGGGTGCAAGTGTTTTATACTTGTCAAGAGACCTCGAACCTCTAAATTTGCACCTAAAGTTGATAACGGTTTTCTTCTTGGTTATGGATCAAATGAGCATGCCTATCATGTCTTCAATAAAATCCTGGGTAGAACTGAAGTCACGGTAGATGTGATATTTCATGAATCTAATGGCTCTCAAGTAGAGCATGTTGATGAAGATGTTGTAGGTAATGAGGATCCACCTTGTGAGGCAATCAAGCAAATGGCAATTGGTGACATAAGGCCACAAGAGGATCAAGTCACAGAAGAGGAGGTTCCTCATGCTGCAGCTGAACAAGTTTCCGCTAATGTACTTGATGTTGGACAGCAGCTAACACCTGCTGAAAACAGGCAGAGCGGCAGTGCCGCACCAAGGAGCGGCACTGCCGCACTCCCCCAACCAGCAGCAGCTGATTCCACTCCTATCCAAGGATAGAACCTACAACCTATCTTTGAGCAAGAAGATGATGAACTCTCAGAGGATGATCAAGAAGCAGTTGAGCACCCAAGGCTAAGGCAAACCATACAACGGGATCACCCCGTTGACAATATTCTTGGGAGTCTTCGAAGGGGAGTTACAACTCATTCACATTTAGCAAATTTCTATCAATTTTACTCGTTTGTTTCCTCTTTGGAGCCTCTCAAGGTTGAACAGGCACTTGAAGATCTAGATTGGGTCATGGCTATGCAAGAAGAGCTCAACAACTTCAAAAGGAATCAAGTGTGGACATTGGTGGAAAGACCCAAGACCAACCTCATAGGTACCAAGTGGGTCTTCTGCAATAAGCAAGATGAGAACGGCGTGGTGACAAGAAACAAAGCAAGATTGGTGGCACAAGGATTCACTCAAGTAGAGGGCTTGGACTTTGAAGAGACATATGCACCGGTGGCAAGGCTTGAAGCAATTCAGATGCTTTTGGCCTTTGCTGCCCATCATGACTTTAAGCTATATCAAATGGATATCAAGAGTGCATTCCTCACGGCCCTATACAAGAGTTGGTGTATGCTGAGCGGCCACCGGGCTTTGAAGATCCTAAATTTCCCAACCATGTCTACAAACTCCAAAAGGCGCTCTATGGGCTGAAACAAGCACCTAGAGCATGGTATGAATGCCTTAAAGAATTCTTGCTTAAACAAGGCTTTGAAATAGGCAAAGCTAATCCCACTCTTTTCACTCATAAGATTAATGGTGATATCTTTGTGTGCCAAATATATGTCAATGACATAATATTTGGTAGTACTAATCATTCTTTTTGTGAAGAGTTTAGTAGGATCAGGACCAAGAGGTTTGAGTTGTCCATGATGGGTGAGCTGAAATTCTTCCTCGGTTTTCAAATCAAGCAATTGAAGGAAGGAACATTCCTATGCCAAACCAAGTACACCCATGATATGCTAAAGAAGTTTGACATGGTGAACGCAAAGCCTATTAAAACTCCCATGCCAACCAATGGACATCTTGACCTCAACATAGAAGGGAAGGCCGTGGATACAAAGGTATATCGCTCCATGATCGGTTCCCTACTATATTTATGTGCATCCAGGCCCGATATTATGCTTAGCGTGTGCATGTGTGCTAGATTTTAAGCCAACCCTAAAGAATGTCATTTAGTGGCTGTTAAGAGGATCTTGAGATATTTAGTACACACCCTAACCTTGGCTTGTGGTATCCTAAGGGCTCCAAGTTTGATCTACTTGGGTATTCGAATTCTGATTACGCCGGTTGCAAAGTAGACCGAAAAAGCACTTTGGGGACTTGTCAATTCCTTGGACGTTCCCTAGTATCTTGGAGTTCCAAGAAACAAAATTGTGTAGCCCTTTCCACCGTCGAGGCCAAGTATGTTGCAGCCGGTGCATGTTGTGCACAACTACTTTGGATGAAGCAAACCCTTCGTGATTTTGGATGTCACTTCACTAGAATCCCACTCTTGTGTGACAATGAAAGTGCCATAAAACTTGCAAATAATCCAGTTAGCCACTCAAGAACCAAATATATTGACATCCGACATCACTTCTTGAGAGACCACGAAACTAAAGGAGATATCGAATTACGCCATGTGAGCACCGAAAAGCAACTAGCCGATATCTTCACAAAACCACTTGATGAGGCTAGATTTTGCGCCTTGCGTAGTGAACTGAATATTCTTGATTCTCGTAACGTGGTTTGAAACCTAGCATGCCTCTGTTTGATTAACTAGAAATCTAGGGAAAAGAATTGCAAGGTTTCATATTGTGTTTCAAATCTTATTTCAAAAGTTATTCTATGTGCTATGACCATAGCTTGTATTGATGATACGTTTCTGGTCATAATTCATAGATAGATATGTGTCCATATCTGGAGTAAAGAAAGTGCAATGGTTAGTAGCTAACCCTTGCTGTTTGGGGGGTACGGCAGTGCCGCACTGGGGGTGTAGCAGTGCCGCACTTTGAATCTGCTGTCAGATTCGGCCCACAACGGCTATTTCTGTGGGGCCCGTTTTTCCTCTCCCTTATCCTTTCTGGCCCACGGAACGCTGTCTCTCTCCTTCTCCTTCTCTCCCCAGCACCGACTGCCGTACACCCGCGCTCTTCTCCTCTTCCTCGCGTGTGCGTCATCGCTGCTGTGCGTGCCGCTTTGGGCTGCCACCTCCGGTGCCACGCCCGCGGCGGTGGCCCTCCCCCTCGGCCGGGCGGCCTTTGTGTGGTTGTGGAGCCAGCCATTGCTCTCCTTTTCCCTTCACTCAACGTGTGCCAAGGTGAAACCCTAACCTGCCCTGGTCTATGCAATGGTGATGTGTTTGGCATGGATTTCGATTCCTACTGTCAGTGTGGATGACTAGGAAGTGTTCTAGATGAATGGGTTGAGTAGGATTGGGAAAGCATGGATGGAGTGGAGATTGGGACAGCGGCAATGCCGTGGTTAAGGTGCAGCAGTATCTCACCTAGGGATTGAACAAATCATTGTCCCAAAGCTCCTTTCGATCTATGACATCTCAATTATACTCAAGCCATACACCAAGACATAGCTCTATATCACTCACACTAACTCCTCAAATTCATGCCACAATCACTGGTCTTTATTTCTGTCCAGCTTTAGAAATTGCTTGTGGAATAAAATAACACTTAGTAAGTAGGGTTAACAAGAAAGAAGAAGTAGAACAAGAACCTGCAAACCTGGCCAGTACGGCAGTGCCGCTCTCTAGGTGCGGCAATGCCGCACCTGGCAATACAGCACTGCCAACCCAGGTTTCCATGCTCATGTTCCAAGTCCTCTCTCTTGTTAAACCTACTCCTTAGGTGTTGTTCTACTCCACATTTGTACAGTTTCTTATTTGGACTTTGCTTGCATAGATGGAGGATGACCCGAGGGGCAAGAGGAAGGTGGATGAAACCCGTGTCAAGGCCCCCTCTCGCCGTGGCAGGGGGAGAGGCCCAAGGAGTACCAACCCGGCACCCACAGCAGCTGAAGGAAGAGATAGAAGGGATGCTTACATGCAGCAAGAAGATAGGTTGCGAAGGGAGGGAATAACCATCAACCCAGATTGGATCCCTCAGACTCCACCTCACCTGACTGAGTTTGACAGCAGCTACATGAGAAACTTTGAGGGAGAAATGCTCCTAGCTCCTCCACAGGACAGACGTCCTCATGCGGTTGTCAATTACTCCACTAGATGGAAGTCAACTGAGGAGGAGAGAAACAGAAATCCTTTTGAGAGGAACAAGGATTTGGGTGTTGATTACCGATTCTGGAATGTCTTTCACTCAAATTTCTGTGCCACTGCAGTTCTTGGAGCAAGGAAGACCAAAGTCAGAAAGATGCAATATGTGGACTTTGATGAGATGCAATCAAAGAATGAAGCAGGCTTTGCTAGTGTGATTCGAGCTTGTGACAGGTTTGAGTTGTCAAACATCATGGCTTTTCACTATGATTGGAATGAGGAGGTGCTTGCTCAGTTCCACGCCACATATTTCTATGATAAGGCTGCATATGAGGTCCATTGGATGACAGACGGTACCCACTACCGCATTGACTTTGTCACCTTCAGTAGGATTCTTGGCTTTGGAGAGGAGCATCGTGGGTATTCCTATATCCATGATGAGCCTAGGGCTGAGATCAGTGACATCCGCTACATGTGGATAAAGCCTAGACTTGCAGATGGGAAGCGAAGTGGACTCCAGAGTTTCTATTACACCATGAACAATCTACTTAGAGCCACTATCAACCCAAAGGATGGAGCAGCCTCGAATGTGAATGGATATGTGAGGAATGTGCTAGCTCGGTTTGCACCAGGCGGGAAAGTGTTCAATGTCCCTAGGTTCATGTGGGAGGAGCTCAGGCGTGTGACAGAGGATGGGAGGAAGGGGCTGCCCCCTTACCTCATGTTTGTGATTGAGAGAGTCACCGGTTTGAGGTTTTTTAAGATTGGGATACACACTGTCTACAAGATTGAGAAGACCCAGTCAGCTGCAGCAGCTAGAGAGGTAGGTGAGAGCTCACACCGTGAGCCTAAGGATATTCCAGAGAGTTCTCGCTCTCGCTCTAGGAGGAGCAAGTCCAAGAAGTTTGGTGCATGGCTCAAGGCTATCTTTACTACTTGCACCTATGCAGCGAGGATGGCCTACGAGGACCGGTTGGAGAACCGGGAGGCCAACCGTGAGGCTAAGGAGCATGTGGGACTACCACCACTTCCACCTGTCCCATCTCCACCGAGCTTTCCCAACCTTCCGAGCTTGTCAGATGATGATGATGAGGAGGAGGAAGATGAGGATCAGCAGGAGCAGCACAGTGAGCACGAGTCTTGGGAGCGACAGACTTTGGCAGGCTTTTAGGCACAGCGTTAGACTCAGGGACTTCGGCGCTCCTCCCGCTTCACCGCTTCCACTCACCGTCAGGGGCGTGCACGAGTGGACTCCGACGACGAGGACGTCGACTGGGAGGCAGGCGAGCGCGACGACTAGGGCTCTTCTTCTTTCTCTCTTTTTGGTACTTGATGCCAAAGGAGGAGAAATTAGAGGGGTCAACTTCTTTTCGATGCCATGTGTTCGTAGCAGCTGTCCAGAGTTTCATGTCTATCCGTTTGAGAGTTAGTTTGTCAGGTTGTGAGTTTGAGAGTCGCTCAAAACTCTATTTGTGTAATATTGCCACCTATTGTACTCTATTTGCTTCGGATATGGACATGTATCGTGCTGTGTGATATAGACTGCTATATTCATGCTTTTAGAACCTTGTCATATATGCTTTCAGATTGTGTGGTGCTTGATTTACCTGTGCTGGAATGGCGAGTGCGGCAGTGCCGCACCTCAGGTGCGGCAGTGCTGCACCCTGCTGTTTCAGCAGATTCATTGTGTGCATAACCTGTCATATTGCATCACGTATATTCTTGTGAGACTTGTGCAACACCCCACAGTAGGCATGGATGTAGGGGAGCCCCAACATTTTCATGAAAATGTGTGAATCATGGTCTTTTTTACCAACTTGAGAATTCAAATCTCACTTCACACATTTAGGGGGAGATCTCTACACGCATGACTCGAAAATGTCAGCTTCGTTTTATATCTTTTGTAAGCTCAAATTGGGTTGTCATCAATCACCAAAAAGGGGGAGATTATGAGTGCAATCAAGCCCTAGTGGGTTTTGGTTATAATGACTATTCAATTTGAGAACTAATGAGATTTATCGAGTTGATACATAGGGAAGAAGCTATGGAGGATGCTATACTGAAAAGTGGAGTCCCCAATCGCTCTTGACAAAGGTTTTTCGCTAATGAAGATTTATATTCATTTTACATTTTGAAATTAAGTATAGGAAAGCCGCACTATCAAGGGGGACTCAAGTCATCAGTCAAAAGTGTGTAACCAAGTGCTCATATTATACACAAAGCATTCTCAAACCCCAGCCAATCCAGCCAGCCTGACCCTGCCTTGTTTCTTTGCTGGATGGCTAGTGCGGCAGTGCCGCACTTACCTGACCGTTGGAAAGTCAAGGGTATTTATACCCTCTCCTCTTCTCCAAACGGTAACTTTTCGCCTGTCTTCTTCCTCAGACCCGAAAAGTGCTCAGCTTTAGGGTTTGCTCTCCTCCATTGGTCCCCCCAAGCTCTCAAGCATTCCTAAGTGATTTCACCACTAATCCTTGAGAGAAAATGTGCCAATACTCGATTAGAGAGCAGCCCCACTAATTCCCAAAGTCCTAAAGCACTTGGTTCACGTTTTGGCCGGCGGCTTGGGTTCATTTCTCTTGGAGCTTTGCTCCTAGCCGGCTAGGCGTCACCCTTGAGCTTGCCAACGCTTGTGGCAGCCTTGGGAGGTTTGTAACTCTCATTTGCAGCTAGTAAACTCACCCCTCATCTCAAGAGTTGAGTCTCTTGACTTGAGAACGAGGTAGGGTTGCAAAGCCCTAAGCCTTGGTGGCTAACCTCAACAACGTGGACGTAGACAAGCCTTGGTGGCGAGCTGAACCACGGGTTAAATCGTTGTGTCACCGTGTGCTTGATTTACTTTGTCTCCATTCATGTTGTTTGTGGGTTGTTTCTAGGGTTTATGGTTGATCTACTAGCACACTCTTGCTGCACCTTATTTAGCTGTTGATCTGTGACATATACGCCTATAGGAAGCTTAGAAATTTATCTGATCTAAATTTCGTTGGCTAGTTTTTAAACTGTGAGCAAGTTTATTCTGCAGGTGCGGCAGTGCCGCTGTCAGGGTCCGGCAGTGCCGCACTAGGTTTTTAACCTGTTTCGATTTGAGAATTTACAGGCCTATTCACCCCCCTCTAGGCCTCCAATGATCCTACAATTTGTGATGGGCCTGATTCAGATAATAATTCAAGCTAGTCCAACGCCATCCATCCGTAGGGGGTTTCACATTTTTTTGCAACTTCCTCCTCTCGGTTGTTCAGCCATGTATAGGACTAGGAGGAGGTTTTTCTTCTAGTACCCATTAAAGAAATTGGAATTGTTCGGTTGCATTGGAAGGTATTGCGGAAAGTCTATTGCGCGACTAGTTGCGCTACGATTACAGCGCGCGACACTTGCCGTGACGGGCCGGCCCAACAAACCCCTGCTCCTCCTATCCAATGTTGCGGCTTCCACTTGATTAAACGCTGTTTCTTCTCCTCCCCTTTCTTTCAAGCAGCTCATCTAGGGATCGAACAAATACGGCGTCGGACCGGGCGGTGACGAATCCGGCGACACCGGAGGAACTTCTCCCTTCTCTCCGTCGCGTGTCCAGATTCAGATCGATTCTTCTTCTGCATTTACCCTGATGCGGCCTCTTCAGGATTTGCGGCGGGCAACGACGGTGAGGAGCAGCAGTTGCTGTTTCTTTGGGAGTTGCGGCAGGCGATGACAGAAAAGGAGCAGTAATTGCAGCAGGATGCAATGGAGGAGCTGCTGTCGGTCAGGAGGTATGCTTGGCTTGCCCATCCATCTATTGTCTTGACACAACAGCATACCCATTAGTCTTTTAGCACTTTTAGCATTATTTGATTTTGTTTATGGAGTGTCCCCTTTTAGCTACAAGACGTGCTTAGCAATCCTCATTTAGATTGTCAACTACTTTAATCTTCACTTGGGGTTTTCACTTTTCACTTGAATTATCAACTATGTTCATCTTTTATATAGCGTTTCTTTTTTCTCTAGCAATTTACATTATTTGTCTGTGGCAAGTTTCTTAAAGTAGAAATTTCATTCAGTTATCTTGTTTGCAGTCAATTTCTAATTGCAGTTCTTAATTTCAGTTTTTCAATAATTTTTAGTTTTTTATTTCAGTTATGCAATTTTGGATGAAATTTATGCAATTTCCAATTTCAATTATTTATTTCAGCTATTAATTTGTTTTTCTTTTTCTTTTTATTTATCAATTTCAGTCTAATTATTATCTGGTTGTCAATTTCAGTTTTAGACATATGTTTTTTTTTATGCTTACTTTAGTGTCCAAGATCTAAATTTGTCAATTTTGGTTCAACCTTTTCGTTATCAATTTCAGTTTTATTTTTACTTTTCATTTTTTTCATTTTGTCTACTTTAGTTTTCAGTTTAGTTTCTTTTTGTCAATTTCAGTTTAATTTGCTAGTTGTCAATTTTAGTTTCATTTTTTGGTAGCTATGTTGTCATTCCGAGTTTTAGTTTCTGTTTGCTATTTAATAATTTGCTTAGTTTGCAGCTTATGCCATGCTTGTTTTTTAATTTTAATTTAATTTTCATGTGTTTGGACGTTATAATTCTCAAATTTTGTCGGTTCACCATATCTTGGCACTTGCTCTAAATATAACTTGCTACATACATTGTAATTAAACTTGCCATATGTTTCAGTTTTTGTTTTCATTTTGTCAACTTTAGTTTTCAGTATCTTTTTCTTTTCTTTACCAGGCAAAAAGATAAAACTTGCAGTGGCTTCACCTCTTCATAGATCATTGTCCATGGTCCCTATGTGACGAAAAAAAGAAGCTAAAATATAAGGTCCTAAAATTCTATCGGACAAATCACTTGCATTTTCTCGATGGTCATGTAGCTTGCTGATAGGAAAGTTGTAATGTGCTAGTTACATGAATTATATGAAAAATTCAAGCTTTTTTAATTTGTTTGTTTCAATATTCATTCTCCCTTTTATGTTTTAAGAACGCCTTTCTAAATCTTGTATATTAGTCACCTCACCTACAAAATGTAAGTTGTCACGAAAGGATAACTATTGCACGCATAAGTTACACTAAGTTCTTTGTTGTTTAATTGGAGTTGTACGTACACATAAGTTGACATATCCAGTGGCTGGAAGCGGCGACGACAGCACCTGCCTCCACAACCGGCACGGGCCCCTTCCCACTCTCACATGCACACGGTCAAACGGCCCACGGCAAAGGTGGCCTCCCAGGCCAACGCACGCGGGCCCATGCATGCATGCGCCGCTCAACAGATGAGAGCGGACCTGATTCTCAAAAAAAAAAAGAGATGAGAGCGGACCCCTGCAACAGGGTACGGAGCCGCGGAGCGTGAATGCTTAAAAAAAAGGAGGACGGGGTCGCGCGCTCAACATCATGCGCGACCGGTCGTGCGTTATCGTCGTCCAAGGTATTGTATGTATTGTTGATGCAAAAGCCATTTTTTTCTTTTTGTGTTGTGTGTGTGTGTGTGTGTGTGTGTGTGTGTATATATATATATATATATATATATATATATATATAATATACACTGGAGATCGATGATTCCATCTTTCGTTGTTACTCAATGCTATATTTCTATATCGATTATAAATATAACGTTGTGAACTGGTTTCTTTGGTGGAATCGTCTATTTGGGGTTGAGACTCTTATTTCAGCTTATTATTCTTAATTGTATAATTATGGGTATGACTTTGCTTATGTCGACTCAGTCTTTTCAAATCAAAGTTGCTCGGTGAAATACAACAATTGCTGGAGAAGAGTGAGATGATGGACGTAAAGCATGCAAAGAGAGAGACAGAGAGAGAGAGAGAGAGAGTTGATTTTTCATATGTAACTATGAGCCGTAAAGTCATCTATTTTGTTTATTTATTTATACTAGCTGCAGATAGGTGGATAGAATCATAGTTAGGTACTTACTCTCTTCATCCCTTAAAAAAACGACGTTTTAACTTTTAAGTGTTCGTGCCACAAGTTTGATTCAATTTATAGATAATACGTACAATAGTTATATCTTCAAATAAATTTATTAAAAAGCTAGATTTAAAGATTATTCCGATAATAATAGTTGTGTACTATAATATTAATATTTTTTAATATAAAATTAGTCAAATTTATTCCTCCGGAAACAAGAACTAACACTTTTTTAAGGAGGGAGTACTTACGGAGAAATATTACATCAAGATTCGTGCTATTCTGAGAGGAAGAGAGATCAATGGTCAGTGCGAGTCTTTCAGCTAGGCAGGTCGAGGACCCGTGGTCGGATTCCCTCCCGTCCGTTCTTCGTTTCAGTCGTGGCCGAGGCGGAGGCGCTGGTCAGAAACATCACCCATTGAGTCGGTGAATGCCCGCAGCGGAGCAGCCCCTCCCCCATCTCCAATGCGTGGCATTTCCGCCTGACGCCCTCCGCGTACAAGCGGCGAGTGCGAGGCGAAATCCTAGCCGGTAGCCGTGGCGGCTCCGCAAAATCGCGGACGAGGTAGAAGACAAGCGGGCGGCAGCGCCGGAAAATCGAGAAAGGAGGTGGCGGCGTCACTCACGGCCAGCTCTCCTGGCTCCTGCACGCGCCAGCGCGGGGCCAAATCGAGGAGACGGGGGACGCCCGACGACGGTGCAGCCACGGGGCAAATCGAAGAGGGAAGTGGCCGCCTGGGCGGCGGCGCGGCTAGTAACTACTGTACTGGATGCGCGTCCGTGGGAGTGGGAGCGGCCAGCCGCTGCAACCGCGGCCAGCGGACACGCGACCAACTCGGCAACTCCTGCAGCCTGCACAGTCCTACAGAGAAGCAGGTGCTCCTTTCTTGTTTGTTTCCCTTCAGTTCTCTGTTCAACACTTCTTCAGATGACTGAATTTCTGACGTGAATGCTCTCTGCCTGAACTTCATGTAAAGTTATTGTTGTTTGGCAAATGCCTTTGCTCGCCTATTGTAGATTTCTATCATTACGCTATAATAATGTACTACAGCAATAAATTAGCTCAAATTTGAGAAACTCAGCCATACTAGTGCTTTCTTATGATCTTGTTTTCATGTGGGAGAGACATGCTGTAAGATCTAAGTAGTGAAAGTACAACTTAGATATTTTCTTTGTTTTGCTAGCCAAAACTAGATTATTATCCTTTCACCATTTGTTGTATCAATGGCATCATCGATGTTCATACTAGGCTTGGGTAGCAGGAGAATTTTAAGATGCAGTGCAAGTGATTATATAAGCCGAGTGTGACATAATAAGGTGTCCCTGTTAACTGAAATAGTCCATCAAACCATTTCACTGGAACCACTGGGCGTCAATTGTAAGCACACGACACCATTTCACTTTGGATGAAAACACATATAGATTAATTGGTAAATTTACCAACCAGATAACAGTAGTTTTGTTTGGAAATAAACATAGTGAGGAAATAAACACAATGTATAAGTTGTACTGTACGTGCTAAATTTATCCACAAAACTACTTTTAATACTTATATAATATAATATTTTAAGATATGCTGGAACATGGGGTTGATGGGCTATTACTGGAAAACAAAGCACATGGTACATTAATAAGAATTCAAATGTGTGAGCAAACACCACACTTATTACACCAAACCATCTATGTAGACTGATGGCTGATACACACGATAAACATAGGCACTCAGTGCAAATCTGTGAGCACAGGAACAACCATTATGCTCAACCACAAACACAACACACTCTGTTCAAATATATGCAAAACACAAACATGCGTGCAGGCGCAGCAGACAGAAACTAATAGACAAGCATAGCAAATGTGCATTAATCCACAAAATGACACACAAACCACACCACGGGATCAAAGGAGAGGCTTCTCCAGCGTCATACTTGTTTCTTCCAGCAGAACATTGGGAACCTTGCAGCATCATCGTTGTCGTCCTCTTGTTCGTCTCCTTTTGCTTGGCCTTGGATTTCTGGTTTATTATGTTTGATATCAGGTTTGTTTTCATGTTTTTTAATGGCTTCTTTCACCACCCCAGGGACAAGTTCACCATTGAACTCGAGTTCCTTCAATCTTGGCAGGTTGTCGATACCAGAAAGAGACGTGGATTTGGAGCAGACGATTTTCTCGAGCTTAGGAGCAGATCCACTGCTGAAGACAACCTCGGTGGGGGCAGAGCAGTCAACAGTAAGAAGTTTGAGCTTCCGGAACTTACCTTTGAAGGTAATGTTCTGGGTTTCTTGATCACCTTGCTCAGGCGATGTATGGACAATTGTCAGCTTGGCCATTATTTGTTTGCCATTGTTAAATGATGATAGCAGCGTGTCGTTCTTCTTCTTGTTGCTGCTGCTCATACTCAACTCGACCTCTTCAAATTTTTGAAGCCCTCCAACTCCAGAAACAGACTCTATGTTGGTGAAAGACAAAGCCATCTTCTGAGCAATCAGTGATCTTCATGCAGGGTTCCCAATATCTTTCAAATCTTATGACGACTGCTCTGGGCCTTCACATTAGATAGTACCTCCATGTTTACCAGTACCTCCATGTTTACCATGATAACAGATAACAGAGTCGTCATTAACTGGAATCATCACTGATTCCTCTTGGGATTAACGTACAAAGCATGAGCGAAGATCTTCATGCAGGGTTCATATGGCTCACACTGCTCCAGGATGTCGCGAAAAATCTCGGGGTCGTAGTTCTCTTCATTCTTCTGCTGCTTAGTAATCTCGAGCACAGTATCATAGTAAAGACCAGCGAGAGAATAGTCTATAGGCTCACTCGGTGGATAGCAATATTCTTTTGCTTGCTGGATGTCCTTTGCAGTGGTTACGATCAATACATCAGCGCTGCATCCTAACAGGCTCAAAGCATCTCTGGTATCCTCCCATCTGGGTAAATACACTTTTTTATCAATTTTGAGGATAAACAGGGGACATTTCTCCTTCAATTGATGTTTAATATCGTCCACGAGCCATTTGATCTTCAGCTGCTCTTCGAACTCCTGCTTGATTTTATCCATTTTCTGGTCAACTATATGTGAAAATGTAGCTTCTGTATTTTGACCTGTCTCTTTTATCTTGTCACCTTTGCGTTCTTGCAGCTCACGTAAGATCTCATGCTTTGACTCGTGGATCATTTGTTTGATTTGATCCTCTCCAAATATAGTATTTGTAGCTTGCATATCTGGTGACTGGTTATTGCTGCTGCTGCTGGTGGTCTTCGGGAACACTTGCTGCAGGATGTGTACATACTGATCTTTGTGGAGATAAATCATCATCTTCTTCTTCCTCTTCTTCATCTTCTTCTTCTTCTTCTTCTTGTCACCCTCCTCATCGGTATCACTTGCTCCTCCAGCTTCTTCTTCTTCTACTACTACTGTTTCTTTTCCTCCTCCTTCTTCTATTATTTCTCGTCCACGTACTTCTACCTTTTGTTTTCCTCCTTCATGATCTTCTTCTGTTATTAAGTTTTGTACTACTACTTGTTCTACTGCTTCCTTTTCCATATGCTCCCTAAGCTTTTCAGCTACTGCTTTGATGGTGTGGTCCTCCGATGATAGTTTAGGCCAGTCTTTGTTCTTCATTTGGTCTTGTTGAGACGCAGGCATATATGACCAGAGTAGCTGCTGAAGAAGTACATGCACGTCTGGGTCCTGATCCATGCCCTTCTTATGTTGGCTCTTCAGTGGTCGGGTTTTAAGACCGCTCTTGATCTCGTCAAGCTTTTCACAAATCTTCATCTTTTGTATATTTGCCTTGATTTTATACATCACCTCCTCCTTTTCATAATAGATACGCCTTTTTTGGTGGTAAAGTTGCCAAAAATCAAGAACCTCCTCCCCTTCCACTCGATCTGCGCCTTGCTTCTGGGGTTTCAACTGGAGCTTGAGCTGGCGCAAGATGTAGAAAAGAACCTCCTTGGGTCCTACTGGTAAGAAGTCCGGGTGGAGTGCCGGGATGTCGATGAAGACAGTGAGATCGTATCCTCGACTGTACTCGTAGTCCGGATGGAAAACCATATTTTCATTTGCAAGACGGCGGAGGGCATCCAGATCTCCGTTGGGTGCCACGATGGCGATGGACATCGTCCTGCCGGCGTTTGGACGAAATCCAGTTCTCCATTCAAATAACTTCGCCTTGACATAGTCGTCCAGAGTGCGGGAAAACAAGGCAGAATGATCAGCCACCGGGAACTGATCATCGTCACCGTCTTCTTCATTATCTCCGGCAGCATAGCCACCTGCTACTGCCGACGATGATGGCGCCGACATGAGCCTAGTAGCCACATGAGGTGAGTGCCGCGCTGCCGCCGAATTGGACGGGACCTCCACACCATACCGGAGCCGTCGCTCACCGACGTCGCGCGCCCGGTCCTTGAGCTCGCGCAGCTGGACGGCCGCGCGGTGCCGCGCGAGCAGCTTGCGCAGGAACCAATAAACCCACCATAGGTAGCGCCGGAGGTTGCCACTGGCGCGGTGGATGTCGGGGTTCCCGCGGTACAGGTAGAGGTCGATGCAGTTGTTGCAGTCCTGGGCGAGCAGCCGCACCTGGTTCATCCAGGTGCGCACCTGCTCGTCGTGCTCGCCGCCGGGTGGAGCCGACTGTGCCAGGTGCGCTAGGAAGCTATTCATGCTCTCCATCTCCTCCTTGATGAACTGCACGTCGCTCCCGACGAGGCGCAGGAGCCGCGCCTCGCTGCGGATGACGCCCAGCAGTGAGGTCACGGCACCCGCCGCGACCTCCGCCATGGCTCTCTCGGTCTCGGTGTCAATCCCCGGCCAGTCGGCCGACCCTTGATCTCGCAAGGGCTGGCAGGCTACATCTACAAAGTACATACAGGGACTGAGTACATGTACATATATCCACACCTTTCTTGTTCAGCTTAGAAATATTGTCACGAGTGATGGAGAAAACGAATGCACGAGTGATATGAAATGATGCCTCACCTGAAGGGTTGGAGACGCCGAATCAGACGAAGAGGAATTATGATGCCTCCTCACCGAGGGTGGAGACGCCGACTACGACGAGGAGGGAGCAATGTTTTTCACGGGCTATATATGTCATCTAGTGGTATCCTACTAGCTCCTCCTCCCCAAGCTATAAGAGTAACTCTAGCAGCTCAAATTAGGGTCCCTTCTTTTGGTATGAGGGTCCCCTACTTTAGTAGGAGCTTTTAAATTAGTCATCAACACTACTACAAAAATGATTTTGCTTAGGGTCCCTATTTTTAGTTTGAGGGTCCCCTACTCCAGTAGTAAGAGCGCTTAAATTAGAGTCCTCGCACTACTGCAAAAATGATTTTACGAGACGCTGCCCAAACATTAATCAAGGCAGTCATAAAATTCAATCGCCTCATGAAGTGTCTAAAGATTTTCGGAGGCGGACATTTTCATTTACAAAAGCGGTCACAATTAATTATCTATCTCGTAACATGTATTTATGGAAGCACACGAATGCATGCCTCGTAAGATCAGTTTACGGAGGCAGTCCTAAAATCGATTTACGGAGGCATGCCTCTTATGATGCGCGCCACTATGAATCATGTTCGAGGCCCAAGCAAGGCTCAAATAGGGCTTCTACCGGGCTCATATAAACAAGGATTCCCTTGACGCAGCGCTCATCTCCCTCCCCAACACGGTGCCACTACCTCTTCTCTGTTTTGGTGCATGACCCCTCTCTACTCCCCCCCGGCCCACCCCTCCCTCTCCCCCCACGCGGCGGTTCTCCCGGGCGTGGATCCTACTGCAGGTGCAAGTCGATCCATCTGCGAGCGAGCGGATCTAGCTAGGGGCATGTGGATCCAACAGTGGCACGCTCGAAGAGGGTAGATCCATCAGCAGTGAACTTGGGGACAACGGGCTCGGCGATGGTGGCTCTCAGCGACAACAGAGCCCAGCAACACATGGGATCAAGCTCAGTGGGCTTTTTTTGGCTCATAAAATTATTTACGCAGGCAGTCATTACCCACCTCGTTTGTTTTGATTATTAACCGAGACGGAGGGGGTGCTTTGGCCATCTCAGTTAATCCAAAACGACCATCTTGAAAGAGTTAGTAGTGCAAATCAATTCAATAGACACTGGCATATGACATCCACTCATCATTTGGCCATATCCATTATTGTTCCAATTGACTGAGCTATGGAGCGCAGGAGATGATAAGGAGTGGAGACGGCATATGTAGGGTGTGGAGCACCGGTCACGGGGTGAGCAAGGAGCGCCGGGACATAGGGATGAGAATTGAGATCCATGGTAGGGTCGAGTTCCTTGTTGGGACAGACGGGACGGGTGCTGGGGAGGTATCGTGACAGATGGGACGGGCGTACAGGAGGGGTGCCATGCCAGGAGGGGAATAGGGATGGCGGTGTGTGATAGTCAGGATGGAAAAAGAAAGTGTGGGAGTGAATTGATGCAGGAAAAATTCTTAGAGATGGAGCTGATAGAGAAGATTTGAGGTCTCCATAAAGTAGAACTTAGTATGGTCTTGTTGGATTAAGGTTTTACTCTGGTAACAAAAGGTAGAATAAGGGCTTTATTTAGGTTCCCTGTTGGAGATATTCTCAAACAAACTATTTATATTTTCTTTTTCTTATATATACCCAAGTTCATAGCAAGAGTTGTGTATAAAAAAACCATAACGATTTACAATTTTGAATAGAGAGACCGAGAGGGTACTGTTTATTATACATGATAAATATTAGTTTCTTTTTATATATTTTATCAATCTAAAAAAATTCTTGAAAACGATAGATGCATTCTTTTCGGGAACAGAGGGTACGTTAGCTTTAAAGTAAAGTCAGATTCTCCTCAAATACGCAAAAGGTTTGCGAATACGCAAAAAGGTTTGCGCATCTTTCAGATTCTCAGATAGGAAAGATCTTTATCTCCTGCACATTCGATTCCTCAAGAGCATATATCCATAACTGTTGCACGTTTGATTCCTCACAGAGCATATATCCATGCTGCTTTCCTTCATCTTTCTCACCTAGTGGTAGGGTGGTCCAGGACCAGGACAGACCACCAACACATTGCATTCCCGTGTGTCATGCCAATGTGCGCTGCACAGTTCGATAGACCAGTGTGCCATGCTCAGGCCGTGTTTTGATACCGTGCTCCTGTGCCCGGCCCGGCCAATTGGTCTAGCTATGGCCAGCTTAAACCTAGCTCAAATGTTGCAATCTCATTTGTTTGATTTTCTTGTTTCTTTTGAGCCAGACTAAGTTAGGATTGTGTTTGATAGAATGCACAGAAGGATACGATAACCTTGCATCTGGAATATGGTGATGTTACCTCCCCTCTATCTTTTGGTATTCCGTCGAGCACTTGCTAGGTGTCACGCTCCAGCGGCTTTACACGTAGAAGGCCTCACGCAGCTTGTGCTCGGGTGGCCTCCTTGGGCTCCAGCAGCTCCTCCACTGCATGCCCAGCTTGAGCACTGGCATAGGCGGCATGGCCGATCATCGCCTGGCGACAGCATGCCTAGCTTGAGCAACGGCAGGACCTACCACTCGTAGGTATGGGCACCATCCTTGCAGGCCTCACGCCGCTCGCTAGAATGGTCTGGCGTCCTCACTGCCGCCGACGCCATTCGTGAGGCCCGTTTCACGTCCTCTGTCGTCGCCGCGCTCGACCGCCACGACGTCCCGGGCTGGGACAGCACGCTGAGTTGCACCTCATTGGGATCTATATATGGCACCATGCCCGTGACGACCCAAGTAGCTCGGGTTCTTCCTCCTTTCCAACGAGTCTCTTCTCCACGCCATCTCCGCGCTCGTGAGGTGATTCCATCCTTCGTGTGAGCCCTGCGCCTAGCCGGGCCGTGGAGAAACAGAGGTGGATTTCGTTCCCCATAGCCAGAAAAGAGATTTTTACACCGGACTGGCTAGGCTCGCGAGTGGCCAAACAACATTAAACACGGGAGTTGCATCCCAAGAGCGTAGCTAGGGTGCTGGGCCAAGGTATCAAACATGCCCTTAGGTTCTACAGATAACAGATCAACCTCACGGAATCATGGTCCTCGTCAAAATAAAAAAACAATCACTAAAAATCCCTCGCGGACCGCACGCTCGTCACTCCTCATTCGTCAAACAAGTGGCCTCAATGCATGTACAAAGAATTTGGCAACCTTTAATTTCAAACAATTTTTGAAAAAAAAAAATACTATTCACACCTATACCTCCTGTAGTCCTGTTAGTGTATAGCATTGGGTGCCTCAAGTTCCTACAAACTACGGGTATTCTGCCAATTGTGCTTTCTCCACCTCCTCAACATATGAATGCAACCCCCAGCTCCTAACAGGCCATAGGTCCCAAGACTCAGGATGGTTGAATTTGCGACGCGTCGATGCTGAGCGCCCTGCAGACGAAAAGAAATGATCTCAGCATTGTGCGAACATTTGCACAAAAACGTTCGTTCACTCACAAGGATTACTGAAGGATACCTGTCTAACAGGAAAACGAAGATAGCGGCGTCTGCCAGTGTCAGTGAAAAGCTCATCATGCTCATGCCCCCAAGCAGCTCATTTGGCAGGTTCCTTCAGTGATGCCAGCTTTGTAAACAGAAACCACTAGACTGCACTTTAAGCTTGATCGTACTTGCACCAAAAACTTACACTCCAAAAACCACCTCAACCATCGTGTTATTTATTATGGGGCCAAAACTGACGAACAATCTGGTATTTACATGGCACAAAAATATGTCCAACAAGTTTTTTTTTTTTTTTTTTTTTTTTTTTTTTTTTTTTTTTTTTTTTTTTTTGCATCTTTGGTCAAGGTATACTGAAAGAAAATTTTCTGCCATCTTCACATGTATACAGAATGTGTCAACCTTCAATTCCAGCGATTTCTTCAAACAAAAAAACAATGTCATGCATCTAGCTCCTGATATGCTGCACACGTCACCAGTGACTAATGGTGTTACCATGAGTTTCCTATTTCCAGATGAGTCCACAAAGAGGTGAGATACTAGCATGCTACAAAATCGCTCTCAAGTTCGACCTGTTGTGTATAAGTATAACCTTAGGTGCCTCAAGTTCCTACAAGCTACGGGTATTCTGCCGAGTGTGCTTTCTCCACCTCCTCAACATATGAATGCAGCCCCCAGCTCCTAACAGGCCATAGGTCGCAAGACTCAGGATGGTTGAATTTGCGACGCGTCGATGGTGGGTGCCCTGCAGACAAAAGAAATTATCTCAGCATTGTGCAAACGCTTGCACAAACATGTACGAGTCGCTCAAAAGTGGACTTCAGATGGATACCTGTAACAAGAAAATGAAGATGGCAGAATTTGCCAGCGACAGTGAAAAGCTCATCATGCCCCCACGCAGCTCATTTGGTAGGTACCTACAGTGATGCCAGCATTGTAACAGAAAGTACTAGGCTGTAATTTAAGCTTGATCGAGTATCGTACATTAGTACTTGCACCAGTAACTTACATTGTTCTCAATCTTGCTAGTGAAGGCAAAATAAAGCCCACACATGCATGGAAGATGCAGAACACTATCACCAGTGGTCCAATATCCTGTTGGACGAAAATAACTTCTCATTAGACTTTGAATGCCAATTTCCAACTACGTGTTGTTCCGTAATGATATGCACGATATACCTGGTAATCATAAGCCACAATAGACAAAGCTAGTCCAGCACCAATGTAAGCTATTGTCAAGCTGTCTTCATTCCGGAAGGGAGCTGTGGCTCCATAAAACCATGGAAAACCAGCACTTCCAAGCATTCTTGATGCCAGGAAACAGGGGTAAATTACTGACAGTTGAGCATATCTTCCGTCAGCCTGTGTCAATCAACAGATCTATGAGAATGGTAGCAGAATTTCAGCCTCAAGTTTCCCAAACACTACTCATACAGAAGACCAGGCAGGAAACTAGCAGGAAGAACTGAGACTCATACCACTATGGTTGGTGCCCAGAGAAACCAAAAGGTTGAGACAGCAAAATGGATGCTTGCTTGAGCTAAGACCAGGATCAGTACTCTTTTGTCTGAAACACAATAATTGTGGTCAGAAATGGAAATGGAACATGCAAGCACTGAAAAGCTTAACCTGCAACAATCATGATTCACAAATTTATATTGTGAGATGGAAAAAATGCTTCCTTTTATGCATTTTTCACATCATAATTCAGAAACATCTCTTAAATTTGCCTAAAGCAATTCCTCATGCTAAATATATTCCGATAAACTCAAAAATATCTAGCAGTGGCCCATGCAGTCATGGTCATAATCTATTTTCAATTGTGTCTCATGTTAAAATATTCGTGGTCAATATTCAACAAAGTCAATGGTTATATCTTTAAAAAGGTTTCAAAACTGCACATGTTTCATAATGAAATTGTGAAGATTACTACAGATCAAATACAAAGCCATCAAACATTGATCACCTTATATTTATGTATCTAAATATGGCAAAATTTGCTCCTGGGCACTATTTATGGAATATAGAGATTTTATCAATAGAAATGAGAAAGCAAGCACTGGATCAAGCAAAATGACTCACCACTCACCTCTGAGGACATGGGCCAAAAATGATTTTTGGTAGCTCCCAATGGCAGATGCATGCTGACTGGTACTCTGACTGTTACTTGATGCGTTTCTGATATACAGAATTCCCACTACCGATAGTGTGGCTACAAATGCATAGGGAAGCAATAATCTACTGTTATCATCACTAACCAATACATTTGTGATTTCTTGACTTCCAACCAGGGACACCGATTCAAAGAATGTCATCAGCCAGAAGGTATCAAACAGCAGATCTTGCTTCTGGTCTTGCTGAAAAGTCAGGATCAAGCACTTTTGAAAATTCATACAACATAGAGAACACAGTAATAGCACATGTATTTAAAAAAAACACAAACCTTCTCATGCTCCAGCACAAGCCATGTCTCAAAACAGAAAGAGAACACTGAAGAGGCAAAAGCCAGAATGAAATTGTTGATCCATGAACAACGAAGCACACTGAAACTCTTCACAACACCTACTGCAAGCTGAAGTACCCAGTACAATATGCAAGCCCTTCGTGGTCCTCTATAATCATCAGTGAAAAATTTGTAAGTTATAGCTACTACTGGAAGGATAAAAAAAACATATGCAAGCCCTTCGTGGTCCTCTATAATCATCAGTGAAAAATTTGTAAGTTATAACTACTACTGGAAGGATAAAAAAACATAGACTGCTCACAGCTGCATCACAAAACAGTACCTGCTGCAAACGATATGTGTAGGTAATTGAACACAAAACTACACACAAAGAGGAGAAAAAAAAAAAAAAACATGAATCATCCCAAGGTGTAGATTATACTTTGCAATTCCTACCAGCCTAATATATCATCCAAAATTCATCAAGAGGCACCAGTTTAGGTTAACAACTAACAAGTAATGCATAGAACTACAAAGTACCTATGCATTAGCTATATACTAATCTTCAGGATTTTTATGTTGTACCCAGACACACAGTTTTAGGTCCCATAGTTGTCAGAAATGAAAAAATAATAGCTACTCGATCCATTCCAAATTATAAGACATTTTGGCTTTTCTAGATTCATGACTTTTGCTACGCACTTAGATATAAACTATGCCTAGTTGCATAGTGAAAACAATGAACCTAGAAAAGACAAAACATCTTATAATTTGGAACAGAGGGAGTAGTAATTAGGTGGCACAAGAACAGGAAATTTACACCACTGCTGGATTCAGAACACAGGTGCAGATGTTGGTTCTCAATCACTCCCCATCGCAAAATGAAAATGGTAAGCCTACTCCAGTACAAGACCATGAAGAGATCTCGAGGCTACGGTAATCAATTGGCATCTGATCTAGTTCAAACAAATATTTGTAAACAGAAAAAGCTACCATATGTACCAAGTACTACTATTCAGAATAGAAGTGGCTTCAAGCCTTCAACCCAAAAACTAAGGCACATTAACAGCATCTTGCCAGTCAGTTACTCCATTTAAACACCGGAATCAGATCTCAAATCATAGACTAATTTGAAATGCACTGCTATATGACACCAAACATTACGGGAGGATTTTAACAGGTTATGCAAAAGGTATATGTCACACCACCTAACATAAATGCATACTCTAAACTCCAAATGAGGACTCGTACTCACACAGCTGACAAACTGAGCAAAAAGCACTCATCCCCAAACCTTACATTTTGTCAGAGATGACGCCAGAAATGGCACCGGGGAAGAGCGCAGCTGCAGTGGTAGAGGCAAGGCGCGCGGCCATCTGCTCCCTGCCAAGCCCACACCGCACGAACTCATCCTCCCCGAACACAGAATGGATCCCTTCAACCACTGCGCAACAACCAACACCACCCGATTAGGCGAGGCACGGCGGCTCGACAAAGGCAGGAGATCGGAGGGGCGCGCTTGCTGCTCACCGGACGCGAGGGAGAAGAGGACGAGGAAGGCGCGGCGGAAGCGGAGGAAGGGAGCGGTGCCCACGTCGAAGGGGGAAGAGGACCCCGTGGCGTGCGCCGCAGTCCTCGCGGAGAAGTAAGGGAGGAGGAGCACCGCGGCGAGGGCGGCGGAGGAGAGGAGCGGGTAGGCTACAGGGGTGAGCGCCCACTCGTCCCGCTCGATCACCACCCCCATCGCCGGACTCGGTTCGGGTGTCCTCGGGATCCGTGGCTGGGTCGCAGGAGTTGGAGGAGCGGGGTGGGGCCGGACGGCGAAGTAGTGGTGTCGCCGTCGCCGACGAGATCGACGGGGAAGAGAAGAGGACGACGAGAAGTTGGGCTGTTGGGCCAAGGCCGACGGACGTATCTGGGCCGGACCAATTATTAACACATCTACCTCCCCTAAATTTTGAACTAAATTTCGGCGACCAAAGCTGAAAACAGAATGTTTCCGGTTTCTTGGAAGACGGTTGTTGCTTAAATTGAAACTAAACATTCCCATTCAAATGTATATCATTTTAGTTTTGTTGTAAGCTAAACTTATTTAGTTTTGACCAAGCTTATACAAAAGTATATTACTACATTCCTTTCAAAATATAGATAATTTTAGTTTTGTCCTCAGTAAAAACTTTCTATTTTGTCCTCAATAAAAATTTTCTATTTTAATTGAACATGTTTGCATAAAAAATTCATCAACATCCATTTGGTATCTTGTTGTTGGTGGGTTACAATAACAAGTGGAAATCAATTGTAAATCATTAATAGAATTTAATTTATATAGGAAGAGAAAAAATCTTACAAAATTAACAGGAAGAGAAAAAAAAAGAAAGTAACATTGCAAGACCTAGGGTGTACTCAATGGGGCTCACATCATAAAACATTACAGACAAGAGCACCATGGCTTCAGGTTTATTGTAGCAAATACATAATCATTGTTAAAACTACATGATACCCTGCGTGTTACCACGAGGGCTTTGTAGACGTATTTGTGGATGGTTCTTTTGCATTGGAGTTGAAGTGTGAGGACTTAGTGTTAACAAATTGCGAAGTTAGAACTAAAATTCACATTGGATGGATTATATTTTCTATAGTATGGAACTAAATAGAATCCATCCAAAAAGAGAAGTTATGCTCATGAAGATATATCATTAGATCATCATGACAGAAAGTACTAATGAGATATCTTACTGTAATAACTAACAATATTGCTAATTTTATGTAAGTAGGTACCGTAGTTTACGAGAAGACTGCATGTATTTTTTGACCATGTCTTGCATGTGGTGACAAAAAACAATACTCCGTATATTTTTTAATGGTTATTAATCTGTGTACTCAAGGAAGATGTATCTATTTAATTTATGTTCAGCACAGTTGCGTACAAATAATCAGATACGATATGATGTTGTATCTTCATTCATGATACATGAGCCTTGTGCCTTTTGGCCTTTATGTGTGATGTGACGTATACTGATTGAATTAGAATAAGTTCTTATGGTTATGCGCAACCTATCCACTATAAAAAAAATCGGGCTTTTATAACAAACTGAAAGTATCATGAAAAGTACAAAATTTGTCACAAAATGAATGGCATGATGAAAAACCATATGAAGGTCGTCATATAACGACCGTCACAAAATGTACCTTGTGATGATATTATGTAAAACCGTCATAAAATGTGATGACTTATTATGTAAAACCGTCATATAATATGATGAATTTTTTGTGACGGTTATGTTATGTTGTCATATATTGTTGCTATTTAATGATGACTGCAATCTGTCACATATTGGTTGGTCAACTCGTCACCTAATACGCAAACCGTCACATATTGTAGGCTGGGAATCCTGATTTAGACAAGTTATTGTGAGACAGCGTAACGTCATATATAGGCCCAACATTTACAGTCCAAGCCCATATTATGGGCTGACCCAATTGAAACAATAATAATAAACTACATAACCAATTTCATAATATCATAATGACCAGCTCATACAACAAAATATATAAATAATAATGTTCCAGCCCATAGAAAAGTACATGTTCTAGAATACATGTTTCCATACAAAAGTACAACAAAAACATGAATACAAAATAATCCAGCCAACTAAACAAGTTCCGACAGACAGCGCCAAGTTCCCGCACCAAACAAGTTCCAGCCAGCGGCTCCAAGTTCCAGCCAGCAGCCCAGCAAACAGCACCAATGACCCTATCTAATTGTTATATGAAAAAACAAAACGATAAAGACATATACTGATCCATGAAAAATGTAATCATAAAAAAATGGTTAGATAAGTCAAACAATTTCTAGGTAAAACCAACCTAAAATTAAAATTACAGTCACTAGTAAGATGTTCAGATAGCTACTAGACATATGTCTTGCACTGTTAAATTATTAGATAAGGCTTGGACTGTAAAAATGCATTGAACTGTAACATACACATACTAGCTACTAAACATGGCTCTGCAAGCATAGTGAAGTGCCACAAGTGAATACAGATAGACAAAGGCAGCTAGGTAGTGCTAGTACACAGCAGAATTAACTCTAGCACATGACAATGGTGTACTATAGGATTAAATTGTTCAGTCTACAAAGCTAAAAAAACACTATGCTTCCATACTTCACTACTCCCTCCGTCCCATTGCTTTTGTCGCTCGATTCCCGTGCCTGTGAGAGGAGCGCGATTTTCAAACGACTCCGACCGTGGGACAGAGGGAGTACGTCAAAACAGCAGTGAGACAACAATATACATCAGCATTTTCAATCTATTAAAAAAATCCTTGCCTTGTTGTATATTGATACTATTTTATTACCAGCTAGCAGCTAACATAGCTACCAACAGTTCGGCACATATCAAACAGCATGTTATCTATAACTCCTATAATCCTAACCCCCACTAACTATTTCTCTGGCGTCTAATTGGTCGATACATCAAAAGTGATGTCAGCTGACATCATCAAAGGAGTTACCTTCACTAGGGTTCATTTATCTCCCAGTAGCTTCTTCTTTTGAAATAGAAAAAAAGTCATACCGCCTAAACCAAGTATCGTAATTAAAATCCAATTGCACCATGGTATTCCTTGCAATAAACTCTTCAAAATAAGACCCCACATGGATATATTTTGATAATTTAAACTGTTTCTAAGCAAAAATCCATTTGTAAGCAAAAACCTAGCAAAACTACATATCACATGGATTACATGTGGTCCTTCGAATCATGCATAATTTTATGAAGAAAAACTTCTAAATTTTGGGAGGGGGATGACCCTCAGGTATAGTAGGGTGGGGGTTCGGGTAGATGACATTTAGGTGATGGCCAGTTCAAATAATCTGGACCATGTATGTCAATGAATACAACCTCTGCAATTGACCTACTACATCCATATATATGTATCTACTAATTCATAGTTTCGACCATTAAACCCCTTACATTTCTACTTCATACAAAGCAAAGAACGCGGGGCATCCTACTAGTTACTAATCAGTCATCACACATCTTCTAGTTTTTCTCAAATAATATGACTAATTTCTATTGAGTATACAAGCTAAAGCAACCAATAGCTGTTGACCATTAGCACTAAATGTTATATGCAGAAAACATAGGACTTATTATATCATAAGAATAAATGAGTGGCTAAGGTCCAGCCTGCAGGCAGCAAACAAGGAAACCCCCAGAAATGTATAGGATTTCAGCAATGAGCATGAAGATCCAATAAACTTTGAGTTAAGGTTCAGCCTGTTTTTTTTTCTAAGTTTTTCTTTGCAATTTCAACCGTCTGCATATGTACATGAAACAAAAGATTATCTTAATACTAAGTTTTTATGTGGAAATCCAAAATGATTTCAGCTGAAAAAGTCATGAATATAAAAGTCATAGAAGTCATCAAGATCTACAACTTTTATTTCATCATTTCTTCGTTCGAATTCGTTTGGGTACTTTTTGAATTTGAGTTTCAAAATTTGATAAATTCAAATAGAATTTTAACATAGTAAAATAATTTCAAATGAAAAAAGTGAGCAACAACAAAGTTGTACAACTCATCGAGATCTACAACTTTTAGTCTTGGTCATTTCTTCATCCGTGAATTTGAACTCAAAATGGGTTTACAAATTAAAAAGAAAAAACATCTCTCAGCCCTACTCTTTCAGCCCTACAAATTAAAAAGAAAAAGCGGCTGTAGCCTAGTGGTTTTAAGAATCTTAGTAGCACCTCAAATTTTAGTTCCGACTCTCAGCAGGAGCGAATATTTTAGGATTTAATGACGTTTATATGCTTTCAGTAGTAGGCGATATTCCCGTTAACAGCGAGACGCCTGTGGTATCCGAGTTGTACTACGTAACTGGCAAAAAAAAGTTGTGAAGTCTTGAAAAAAATTTGCAACCTTACCTAGTTTATCTCTGTGCATGCAAAGCTGCTCAGCAAGGAAGCAAAGAAAGAATTCACACGACTAGGTGCATCGTGCATGCATGAGCTATGGAATTATTAATGCTGATGGCCCACTGGTCTCCATGACGTGTTCATGTTTTGTAAGGCAAAATTTGGATCAAGGGAGTTATAGGGAGATCAATCATTATTAGTAAACATTTTTGTTTTTGAATATTTGTGAGGTAGGGGTAATCTTTTTTACTTGCACCAAAATGATATATTTATTCAGCACCGTCCAAATACTTTTATGAGCCTTGCACTGAGGTCGTAGCTTTAGGCTTTCAGCCTTGAGCCGGCGTGACAAAGGAAAGAAGCCAGTCGCTGGTGCCTTGTGGGAACGGAGTACGATAGAGGTGGGCACTCACGCTCTGGTTACATTACATTGTGAATCGGAAAAAGTCCCCTTAAGTTTAGCATATGTCCAAATAACTTTCTAAACTAACATTTGGTTCAATTTACTCCCTCTAAACTATTTTAGTTGGTCCAATTTACACCTTAAAAAAGATTTTTCTTTTTTATTTCTATATGTACAAATTATGTTTTGGTTTCAAATTTTGTGAAGTGATAGAAGACATCATATGTTGTGTTAGAAAAATACATTATGCATTTTTCAAATTATGTTTTGTCTGTATTGTATCTATAGTGTTTATTTATTATTAAATTTTATATAACTATCAAGATAGTGGCAAAAAAGTAAGATATTTTTTTTCTAATATAACTTATGATGTCCTCTATCACCTCAGCAAATTTTATATTAAAACTCAACTTATACATGAAGAAACAAAAATAACTATCCTGTTCAAGTGCAAATTGGACTATCTGAAATAGTTTTGGGAGGAGTAAATTAATCCAAAGCTTAGACCATCCGCACTGGGGTCCGGGAAAGACATCCGAACCCGTTTTATGGACGGGAACGCCAGCCGGCGGCCCGGGAAGCCGCCCGGGGAGCGCTGCCGCCCGCCATTCCCGCGCGCCGCCCCGACGTGGCCGGACGCTACGACGCAAGGACGCGTGGGGTCTGGCACCCACCACCGCTACGACCCGAGCAGAGGAGGAGGGCGAGGTCGCGGCAGCGCTGGCCGCTGCCGCTGCCGGCCGTGGTCGGAGGAGGAGGAGGGGGAGGAGGCACGCCGATCACGCTACGGAGTTCAAGGCGATGGTCAAGGCTACGGAGCTCACGCCGGCTAGCCACGTCGCGGCGGCGGGCGCCGTTCGGCCAAGGGCGTACACGCCACGCTGAGCTCGTGGCGAGGAGCAGCGCGGCGTAGGTGCCAAGGCCGCTTCTAAGCGGTCAGGTTAAGCAAGTGCCGGGGTCGCCGCGGCGCTGGCGGATCGCTGCCGTGGATCCGCCCCGCGGCGCGTCGGGCCGCCGGACTTGTTCGCCCCACACGCCGGAGCCGCCAAGGCCGCCCTTTCGCTTACGGCGTCGCCGCCGCCGGCACGGAGGGAGGCTCGGGGCCGCCCGCCCGAACTGCCCGCCCGCCGCGGAGTGGCCGTGGAGGGAGGGAGGGACGGGTAGGGAAGGAGGGCCGGGAGGAGGCGCCGTGGAGGCGGCCGACCGAGCGAGGAAAGGGAGAGAAAGAGAGAGAAAAGGGAAGGGAGTGGGTGGGTTTTATTATTAAAATAAACCCGACATGTGGGTCCCAGTAGGTAGAGGGTGATATAGAGTACGAATGAATGCGGGAGAAAGTGGTATAAAGGATAGAATTTCGATGACCAGAATGAAATATTCCCTTTAGAGGGTGAATTTGGAGGACGAAGAGTACGGATAGCCTTAGTTTAGGGGCTCATCTGGACATAGTAGACGGAACTTGGGCCTTGTTTAGTTACATGCAAGTTTTTCCACTCTCTCTCCTTACATCAATTGTTTCCCGCATATAAATAGTATTAAATATAAATAAAAAAATAACTAATTACACAGTTGGGCTGTAAATCACGAGACGAATCTTTTGAGCCTAGTTGGGCCACGATTGGACAATATTTACCACAAACAAACGAAGTGCTACAGGACTTTCCAATCTCTCTCCTCTCACAAATTGTTTCCCACATGTAAATAGCATTAAATATAAATAAAAAAAATAACTAATTACATAGTTGGGTTGTAAATCACGAGACGAATCTTTTGAGCCTAGTTGGGCCACAATTGGACAATATTTACCACAAACAAACGAAGTGCTACAGGACTTTACACTCTCTTTCCAACCTCCATCTAAACAAGGCCTTGGAGGGAGTAATTTGGACTTTCTCCTTGTGAATTTGTGCAATGGCCACTGCTGGGTGGTGGCTGCTCCGCTGCTGCGCCTGCGCCTGCGTCCATCTCTCCGTCGACGCAATGTGACACAGGACAGTGGACGCACATGGACAGCAGCGGCAGCGCGCGTCGCCGGACGCCCATCGGCCATCGCCTGCTTCTCGGCAGCTTCAGAGCGACGTCAGGGCAGAGCCGCATTGATGACTGTCCTTTCCGGGTTCCGGCAACAAAGGACACAGAGCAGCATACTAGTATACTTAGCGGAGAGGAGGGGTCCGTATGCATGTGCATCACTGATTCACTGTGTCTGCTATCCACGGGCAGCGCCGGCCACCACCATGTGTCGAAATAGTGGTGTTTGGATCTTTGGGCAAGCTCGCCTGATTTTTTTCACCCACTGCCGACAAGGTTCAGCGTGGACTTGACTTGAACGGTTCACGGTCACGGCACGGATGGAATTGGAAGGCAGACAGCCGGGCCATCATCATGTTCTCTTCTTCTCTAAATTCTAGATTTTTTCACTGTTTTTATCACATTAATTTTTAGTCGTGTGTATAGAGCATTAAATATAAGTAAAAAACTAATTGTATAGTTTGGTTGTAAATCACGAGATGAATCTTTTAAGTCTAGTTAGTTCATAATTAGACAATAATTATCAAATACAAACCAAATACTATAATTTCAAATTTTTCTAAGTTTAGCAATCTACTCCCACCGTCCCGCTTTAGTGGACGTCGTAGCTTTTTGTAGGTGCATGTAGGAGCCCAGGAATGCAGACACTGCCTCTGTCCAGATGCATATACGGGTGTGTGAACCTGGACCATTCATTGAGGTGCTAGAACGTCTTATACTCCGGGGCAGAGGGAGTAGTAACAAGGGCCTGGCTTCCGTCATGCGCATTTCGCACGTTGGATTTCTGGTGATTCGCACTGTAGTCGTACAGTAGCTACCCTTAGATCTCTGTTCATCTACAGTACAGGGTTTATGGCCGTCCATCCACGCAGCCAGACGTTTATTAGGTGGGTGTGTGAGCACCCACGCACTGTTACGTTGTGATGGCCATGGGCCAGCTGCGGCTGCTGGCTGCTGCGTCCATGTCTCCAGCGATGAATCCATCGGCGTGTTGGACTGGTCATACAAGTCAAGTCAGCTGATAAAATAAACTAATTAATTTACTGTAAGAGAAGAAAAATACTACTTAAATAACTGATAAATTGTGATTAAAGGACAACTGGCCCATAGCCCTGGTGCGCCCACACTAAATGACGTTGCATGTGTCACGTCACCCAGTGATGCCGCCGGACAGGCTGCTATGCTCATACAGTATCTGTCCGTCGTTGCTGTAATAACTCGATGGCCACCCAATGACTGCCTCTGGGTACTACGCCCTTGTTCAATTCGCAAATAAGTTGCATTTCCTATACTATAATATTTTATTTATATTTGATAAATATTGTCCAATCGTGGTCCAACTAGGTTCAAAAGATTCGTCTCGTGATTTACAAATAAACTATATAATTAGTTTTTTTTACTTATATTTAATGCTCTATATATATGGATAGAAATTGATGTGATGGAGAGAGAGTATAAAAACTTGCAACTTGTATGTAAAGAGAACAAAACCTACAGCGCCGGGGTCAAGTCAAGACGTCGCTCAATCTGCGATGGCTGCCTCTGAGCACTGTAGCGCCAAGGTCAAGTCGCTCAACCGAGTGTACGGCCTTGTTTAGTTTGGTGCAAGTTTTTCCACTCTCTCCTCACATCAATTGTTTCCCGCATGTAAATAGTATTAAATATAAATAAAAAAAAGAACTAATTACACGGTTGGGTTGTAAATCACGAGATCGAATCTTTTGAGCCTAGTTGAGCCACGATTGGACAACATTTACCACAAACAAACGAGGTGCTTCTGGGGACTTTCCAATCTCTCTCTCTCTCTCACAAATTGTTTCCCACATGTAAATAGCATTAAATATAAATAAAAAAATAACTAATTACATAGTTGGGTTGTAAATCACGAGAGGCTAATCTTTTGAGCCTAGTTGGACCACAATTGGACAATATTTACCACAAACAAACGAGGTGCTTCTGAGGACTTTACACTCTCTTTCTAACCCTGCATCTAAACAAGGCCTACGTACCGAGAGAGAAGAGTACGGGTGTTTAGATGTACTAGTGGTAAAAGTTTTGCTTGTATTATATTAAAGGCTACGTGGGATATTAGAAAAGGTTTTTAGATACTAATAAAAGAATAAATTATAGAATTCACTAGAAAACCATAAGATAAATTTTTTGATACTAACTAATTTATCATTAGCATATATTTCTTGTAGCATCATATTATTAAATAATAGACTAATTAGACTTAAAAATTTATCTCCTAAAATTGTCGTAATCTATATAATTATTTATTTTTTAATCTATATTTAATATTCTATATATGTGTCTAAAAATTTAATAGGACAGGACAAAATATTTGTCATGCCCATCCAAACACGCCCCCGGGTCAAGTCAAGTCAAGACACTGCAGCGCCGGGGTCAAGTCAAGACATCGCTCCTAGAACCTTGCTGGCAGAGAGAGAATTTAGTGTGCACCGAATTAAACAGTGTTAGATAGTGACTACTCTTATGAGGTATTTGATTTTTTTTTCGTACATTTCTTTTTATTATATATCAAATACAGTATGTATCTACGGAGTAAGTGCATAACAATAACTATATATATTTTTAAAAAACTAAAAATCTTATAATTTAAAATTGATGAAGTATATATTTACCGTATATTTTACTTACTCTTGCCATACTTTTCTACTATCCCAAAATTCACATGTGGGCTCAAAATTTTGAGCTTATAACATGTGGGCCAAATGACTAAGAAGTTAGACCGGCTAAGCTGCGGAAGTAAAGAAACACTGGTTAAGAAAACCTTGGTTGCCTAAGCTTAGTTCTGGTAATTTTAGGCTGCAAACCAAATATGTCTAGAGTAAAAGGAGCCATCGAGGATATAGAGGGGTCACTTTTCCCCTCCCCACTCGTCTCCATTGTTCATCTCCCCCGCTGTCTAGATTCCTTACTTCCTACCATGTGCGCGAAGTTTGTATATCACGTACTTGTTAAATTCAAACTCCAACGGCATAAGGTCCTGTTTTGTTCCCAATAGATAGTAGATATCTGTTAATAATTATCTCTTTGAATCCAAACAGATATAGATAATAGAATAGCCAACGGTTAGTTGAAACTTTAGATAACAACTATCTTACTAGTTGGACCAAATCAAATAATAATTATCTACTATCAGCTTATGGCCCTGGGTCCAAACAGGACCTAACCTTACACTGAACGCTTTCGTGAGGACGAATGTAGTCTTCGCTATGTCAATGAAGATGCAATGTGAAGCTAGTGCGCGGAATCCTTCGCTTACTTTCAGGAGTTGCAGAGGTAAAAAAAAAACTCGATCCACAGTGGCCAGACAACCCCAGATATTCTGGCTTATAAAGAAGATCTTCTTACGTAGATCGAGAAAACCCCCCGAACCTCTGCCCCACCCATACACATCGGCACCACAGCTCCATAAGATGAGCTGACAACAGATTTGTGCTTAAGTTCGTGCTGGATCTGAAGGTGATGCCGAGGCAGTGGCCTAGTATGATTCGTGCAACTTCGTTCATCAAAAGACAAGAGGATAAGGGCCTCCACAGTGGAGGGATCCAAGCCGGTTCTATCGATTTTTTAACTAAATATATATCAAAGGTACACAGCGGTGCCATACAAAAAATTATAGATATAGATAAAAAAAAACATATAAATCAATAATTGCTATGTTTATGATAGGATAGACACAATAGAGTATCGATTATGTCTCTTGCGTTAGAACTTGAATAAAGAGAAAAAACATGCAATTTAATATAGGTAACTTGTATTAGTCAGAGATATTAAATAGTACCTCCTCCATCCACAAAGAATGCAATTCTTGCTGTTTGAGGAGTCAAATCGTTTAAATTTTAACGGAAGTTATATAAAAACACTAGCATTCATGATACAAAATAAATACCATTAAATAAATTAATTATATAATATATTTTCTTAGTAAACTTTATTTAAGACATAAATGTTAATACTGTTCGTTACAAACTTGATCAAACTTAAAATTGTTTTGACAGGCACAATCCCTATAGTTGTATTCTTTTATAGACGGAAGGAGTAACTAATACTTATCTAATATTTTAGTCTGTGTGAGAGCAATGATTGATGAACTAGTTACTCCATTCGTTTTTAATTAGATGTCCTATTATTTTTGTCCTAAGTCAAATCTTTTTACCATTAATTTCAAAAGATTTATATATTCATATCATAAAATTTATGTTTTTAGATTCACTATAAGACATACTTTCATAATATGTCATTAATATGTTGTGAAATTACAAGAATTTTTTTTTAAAATGAATGGTAGATAGTAATATTTGATTTAGTATAAAGCTAATGTGATATGTAAAAAAATAAACAGAATATTTAAGAAAGGGTTTCCCTTGGCTAAGCGTAGCAGCCCTACCCACTGCCCACGAGAGGCGAGAGCTAGTTCAACTAGAAATCAATAGCCGACGATACCATAAGGCCCTTTTTAATCAATAACTGCTAATAGTTAGCTAATAGTCAATAGCTTAGCTAGCTAATTGTTAGCTGGGACGTTTTCGATTCACTGCTAATAGGTAGTTAGGATAGCTCGTTCGAGATGCATATAGAGTGATATAGGACCTATTAACATCGGCCCCTCTATCGCTAAGGCTAGTCTCAATGAAAATTTCATAAGAGCTTCATTTGTATTTAATAGCCTGCTATATAAGCCTTTTTTTTCTCAAACACGCAAAAGGTTTGCGCGTCTTTGTATTAAGGTAGAGAAAATATTCAATACAACATGTCTTAGAGGCGCCCTAAGGGTCAAAAAGTTGTACATGAATGCTCGGACCAACACTAGTGAACTGCAAGCTATGCTATTACATTGGGCAAAGATCAACCCAAGTTGTTCCTATGAAGAAAGAGAAACGATATGAGTCACAAACTATTAGAATGAAACTATCCAATGAAAATGGGATGTTCTATCCATGTTTTATTTTATTCTGCATGATATAACAGTCTTAAAAACGATACCATGAAATTCTCCACTAGGAGAATGGCCTAATAAACTAATTTTTAGCTAGCACACTTAGCAGGTCAATTACTGTGGTCCCGTTTGAATGCCCACAGCCCACGCACGCGATAATTTGCATCCAGACGGCCCCAAGTCCATGATAACTCGTATGTCGCCCAAGTCACAAGATGCACAAAGACACAAAAAATCGCCACCATACCCCAGCCTAGGCAGCTAGCCTGCCCCGTGAGACCGTCGGCCGGCCGGCCGGCCGACGGAAGGAGGGAGCCGCCATCAACCATGATCGAGCCGGGCGGCCGGCGCCGTGAGCTCACTGCCGGTAGTCGCCCGCAACGAGACGCGGTGCTTGGCGGCGTCGGGACGACGCGCAGTTCATCAAGGAGGAGATGGAGAGCATGAAGAGTTTCTGGCGCACCTAGCCCGGAGCACGCCCCCCAGGCTAATGACGAGCAGGTGCGCACCTGGATGACAGGTGCGGCTGCTCGCCCAGGACTGCCACAAGCATCGAGGAGATGAAACCCGACATCCACCGTGCCCAAAGCATGAAGTGGGTTTCTTGGTTTCTGGCGCAAGCTGCTCGCGCAGCACCGCGCGGCGGTCCAGCTACGCCAGCTCAAGGGCAGGCGCGTGATGTCGGCCCGGCGGGAGGTGCGGCGTGGAGGTCCCGAGGGAAGAAAGGGTCGGGGCAATCGCCTCCGACGGTGCCGGTTAACGGCGGCGACGGCACCTTCTTCGGCTTCTTTGCGTGCTGCAGCTTCTTTGCCGGAGTCGAAGACGAAGAAGACGGTGACGACGACCAACTCGGGGGAACAACGGGCGACCGGCGGTCATTCTGGTCGAAGAGCCTTCATTATTCACCCTCGCACTACGGGACGACTACGTTAAGGCAAAGCTACGTGAGTGGGTACAAAAGTTCCTTCAGACGCCGGCGAAAGTCTGTCCATGGTCATTATGGCACCGTATACACATCATGATCTCCTCGCTCTCGTACAAGAAATTTGGGTTTTGAAGTGCGCCTGGTACCAACGCATGGTCTCGGCCGACATCCCGGCCGTGCACCGCGATTTCATGCCGCTACTGAGCCAAGGAAGTCCTCTTCTACATCCCGCACGAGCTCAAGCAAGCGAAATCCCAACCCCAGCCCCAGGAGCAAGGCCCGGATGAAGGCGAAGGGGATCGGAAATGAGGTCATACATAAGAAAATTGCAAATTTACCATGAAAAAAAAACAGGGCTCTTTCCCTTCTTAAAATCGAGGAGAATATCAAAGAGATGAAGATCTATGATAAGCTTGACAAAATCAATAGTGATATCCAAGGTCGACTAGGGAGTGGTGACGGACTACCCAAGTGCGACAAGTCTGCAGGGTGAGCTTGACCACCTAGACCTTGACGTACTCCTTCACCTTTGCTCCATGCATTTGTTGATGCGTCTCAACAAGACCAAGGGAAGAACAAAGACATACATATACCAGTGCGGATCGTCAAGAAGCTTAAGGAGCATATGGAAGCAGAGGAAAAGGACAAGACCCTTGAAGAGGAAGAAGTAGCCAAACATATGGGGTTGGAAGGAGAAGCGCCGCAGAGCAAGAATATGGAGGAGGAGGAGGAGGAGGAGGAGGAGGAGGAAGAGGATACGACACGGATTCACCTCGATGAGGCACAATATGCACACATCCTGCGGAATCGATCCCCAAGAGCATGAGCAAAGAGCGAGCCCCCCCGCAGCTCAAGACATATCGTTAGTGGGCAAGCAAGCTATAAAGAACACAACGGCTACATTATTGGGTGAAGATGAAATCAAACAAATCATCCACGACGCAAAACAAAGACATCTTACGGGAGCTGCAGGAAGGAAAATATGACAAGGATGAAGGGACAGGTGAATCTGGCGATCAAAACCCGTAAGCAAGTTTCGAACAAATCGGTCGATGATTGACAACATGAAGCAGGAGTTTGAAGAGCGGTTTGAAGATCGAGGGCTCGTGGAAGAGATTAAAAAAAACTTGAACGATCATCATTGGTACTTGAATCAAAAAAGAATGTACCCTGTTTATCCTCAAAGTTGACAAGCCGATGGATGTTTCCACAGCCACATTGGAGGATACCGTAAATGCTCGAGCTTTGTTAAAGAACATGTGAACACAAAGGTTCATACTTGTGGTTCGGTTGTGATGATGAGTGATTGATTCAACTACTAGCATCTCGGATGGGGTGCTACTGATGGTGGTGAAAGCCACGAGTTCCACATGTACCTTGGCTTGTGTTGTGCGTGTGTCGAGCATGGAGGCGGTGGCCGGACGGCGAGGTGAAGGTCAAGTGATGGCGGGCGCGCCCGAATGGACCGGGAGCGGTGAAAGGGGCGGACGATCGAGACTTGGACCGAGGGACCCAGAATCGCTTGAGGCGGGATCGCGTTGTTGGCACTTGGCCGACAAGTGCATGGACATGGGCCGGTTTGTTGGTTTGGGCCTCAAAACCAACGGTGGAGGGTTTCGGTGGTTTGGGCCTCAAAACCACCCGGGCGGGTTTCGGGTTGAGCCTCAAACCCCTGGCGGAGGTCCCGGGACGGACGGCACGTGGCGGCATCGGGGAGTTCGCGTCGAGGCGAAGCTACCGGTGAGAAAGCGCGGTGGCCGTCGGATCGAAGATTGCATCAAGTCGGTTCGAGTTGGACAATGTCCCTAGGGCTAGGCGGTTTGCTCAGAGTTGTATTAGGGGCAAAAACTGGAAAATGAAATAAACCCGGTCGATAAGTAAGGTGGAGGGAGCTCCATCTCCCTCACCTCTCCCATTTGCATTTTCTCATTTAGGGTTTTCTTCCTCTAGTTGCTAAGTGAGAGAGAGGTCCACTAATCTTTGCAATTAGTGTAAGAACCACATTTACTCATGGGAATGGAGGTCCCGAATCCTCCATGTTTCCTCGTGGGGTCAGATTGATGTGTTGATTCGCGTTTTGTTTGTTGTTCTTCGCGTTTTTCGTTTTTCCCATTTCCCCACTTGTTCCCGAGTTGATTTCTCGAGCTGTGGTTCATCTCTTTGCAAACCACTTGTTTCTACTTGATCATGGTCGTGAGTTGATCCTTTCCACCGAAGGAATTCATCTGAATCCTCACGAATCCTTAGATCGGGTTGAATCAAGTTTTTCGGGGAAAACTTGCTCTTGAATCGGATTTCATTGATTTTCGAAGTTGTAGTGAGTTTGGGGTTGTGATCTTCATGGATTAGTCTTAGAACTACCTTGTGAACCCCTCTGCAAAATCTCAGGTCGATCCGAGTTGATTTGATTGAGTTTTGGCTTTGGAATCGAAATTTCCAGGGTTCTGTCCGAAAATACCGGACACGTCCGGTGTGCATACCGGACACGTCCGGTAGACTTAACTTTGGAATTTTGAGCTGAAATTTTGTGGAGACCTTCTTCTGTGTGTCTAGTTTCTAGGGTTAAAATTTCACGATTTTTGGACATCGTTTGATTGGGTTTTCCATTTTTCTCCCAAAGTCGCCTGTCTTTGAAAATGAGGTCCGGTGCATACCGGACGTGTGTCGGTATGAGGTCCGGTATGAGCTGAGCGTGTCCGGTCTGAAGTCGCAAATACCGGACACGTCCGATAGGGGTACCGGACATGTCCGGATATGGCACGAGATCCTTTTCTTATTTGTTTTGACCAGGATCTTGGTCGTTCGGATTCCGATTCGTGTTCCGTTTGTTGCGTTGGGTTTCTAGCATCACGTACTTCCAAAGTACTCTTGTCACAAGTTGGCTCAGTATTTTGGATTGACCACTCCTTCCTTCTCGATAGGATTCGAGTGCGTCCATTTCGAGTTTCGTCGAGCGGCTGCGTCTCTCGATCTCTTTCGGTTGATCCATTTGCTTGCTTGGACATTTCCAAGGGTATCCACCTACTGTTAGGTCGTGATCATATCGCTCACTCGTGCGGTTGCGTTTGGGGTTTGATTTTGGGGACGGTCGAAAGTTTCGAAAGAAATTTGAGGCTCCCATTCACCCCCTCCGTCGTCGCCGTTTTCGGTCCTTCAATTGGTATCGAGCAGGTTAAGGATCATTCCACCTTAACCGGTTCTTGATCCTTGAAGGCGACATGGCTCGTGGTTCGGGGAAGCCACCGTTTTTCGATGGAACCAATTACCGTCTTGGAAGATTCGGATGTACGCATATCTCGCAGTCTCGGTGCGAGGGTATGGGAAATTTGTGAGAATGAGGCTTACGTTGTTCTCCCCGCTCGTGTTGGTCGAGGAGCAAATGGAACAACACGATGCCAATAGCGAGGCACGTAATGCTCTCTTCTCGAGTCTTTCTGAAGTCCGAGTTTGAGCGTGTCGGACACTTGACTCTTGCTAGAGAGATGGGTGAAGCTTCAGAGCTATCACGGGGGACTCCCCAAATTAAGACCAGACTCTTTGACACATACAAGCAGGAGTATGAGAGTTTTCGGCAGCTTGATGGCGAGACCATCGATTCTATGTTCTCACGCTTTCAGACCATTGTCAACAAGATGCGTGCGAACAAGCCGAACTTGCCCTATGACGATCATGAGAGAGCTTTGAAGTTGTTACATGCTCTTGATCGGAGGGTTTGGGATTCGAAAGTGCAAGCTCTTCTCGAGTCACGAGAACTACGAGACTCTCACACGTGGACGAGCTCTTGAAAGAAACCGAAGTCCGGTGAGATTGACCACCAGATTCAAGCCAAGCTTCACAACCCCTCTGCTCCGACTATGGCGCTGGTGTCAGGTAACATTGTCTCTAGTTCTTCCGCTAACCCCTCCTCTGCGATGTTTGCCTTGTCTTCTTTGATCACAAAGTGACAGGAGCGCTTGGACGTGCTTTTCGAGAGACGATGAGTGGCTCGTCATCGGCCGGTGTTCGTTCCACAACAACCGCTTTGAATCGAGGTGGACCGAAGGATGGATGCTATGGATGCGGCTGAGACCACTGAGGGCGTGTCCCCAAAAAGCGAAACAAGCACTCCTTCGGCAAGTCCACCTCCGACAAGCACAACCGCGAGTACACCTCCGGCAAGTACAAGTCCAAGGGAGGCTTTGACAAGGAAGCGATGAAGCGCAAGTTCGTGAAGAAGTTCAAGGAGGCGCCTTCCTCGCCTCCCTCGGCGACCTCGACTCGGGCAACGAGCATGCTTCCTCCTCTTGACGGCGGCAGTCCGAGTCGAGGTCCAGAGAAGGACAAGCTGAGCGGACTACGCTTCCTCGCCGACTCCACCCCGCGAGGCCTGCACCACCATGGCACTTGGTGACGAGGTGGAGATCGGCACCTTACGATGCTCCGGCGGCGGCGACGGCGACCCATCTAAGGTATCACCTTCCGTCGATGCTCTTGTGACAAGGTTGATGACTTGCGCCACTTTGCTTCGTCAAGATAAGTTGCTTAAGCATGCTGCTAGGGATAGAAAAGAGTACAAGGCTAAGCTAGAAGATGCGCTTAAGGAGCTTGAGCTAGTTAAGAACACTCCCATAGTGTCGACGAGCGAGTGTGAGTTTTGTAGCGTTTACATGGCTGATCTTGCTAGTCTGCAGTCCAAGTACGCTAAGTTGGTTGATGATTTTGATAGTGTGCATGCTTCACTGCTACGTTGAGTGCGTGCAAGTCTTGCTCGGACTTGCAACTGAGTTGGCGAGAGAAGAATGCCAAACTTGCTTTTGTTTGAAAAGGCCAACTCGAGATAGCACTAGTGTGGCTAAGTGTGCTCTTTGTGAGGGTTTAGAGCTTGAACTTGCAAATTGTCGGCATGACAAGGTGCGTACCGAGGAGGAAAACACATACCTTCGGACCATCTTGAGTTGGGTGTCTTGCGGTGAGCCGCACAACTTGGCATGATGGTCAACCAATTCGTGAGGGGAATTGGTGGACCGGGATTAGGCTTTGCTATAGGTGGGAAGGGTGATGATCTTTATGGCAAGGTTGGTGAGTTTAGTGGTGTGCCTCCGAAAGTGAAAAACCTTCCACTACTCCCAAGCTACTCAAAATCACTCCACCTAAGCCACTTGTGCCTCCCACCAAAGATGGAGTGTTTGAAGAACCTCCAAGAGCTCCACCCCAGAAACAAGTGTGGATTCCAAAACCCAACCATCTAAGGAACCCACTTGACACAATCCCTTCCATCTCGAGGAACCCCTTCCTAAAGTCAAGCCACCTCCAAGAGTGAACCATACCCACAAGAAAGTGAGCCAAACACCTAGGAGAGAGGTGTACCACTGTGACTATTGCCATAGGGATGGGCACTTGGTTGAGTTTTGCTTTAGGAGGAAGAGGGATGAGCGTCGGGAGTTTGAGACCTACAACAGGAACATGTACCGCCCTCCACATGGTGTACATGTACCGCCTGCTCGCAGGCGCATCGCTAGGCCTCGAGGTGCAATGCCTCAAGGTGCTAGGCCAGGTTGTGAGACCACGTGGTGGTCGTGCACGGCGGGGTTCGGGTCGTGGTCAATATGACTACGAACCTCGCGGCGGTGCTTTTGAGTCCCACAACTCCTAGCGGACCACGCTTTCCTCAGCGTGGTGATCGCTTTCCTCAAATGGGACATGGCATGTTTGGTGTTTTTCCTAACACTTTTTCGGGGCAAATGATGCATCACCGGTATCCTTCTCGGTTTACTAACCCCGGTGGTGTGCCATTTGCTCATCCTATGTCTTTCTATTGATGTAGGATGGAGGCTTGGAGAACACATGGATCATGGATTCGGGTGTTCGCGCCACATGACCGGAAGTTCTAAATGGTTCTCCGGCAAATGACCCGTGCATCACAAAGAGTGCATCACATTCGGGGATAATAGTAGAGGTAAAAGTGGTCTCTCGTGGAACCATTCGGGTTAACGAGAGCTTTGTTCTCAAGGATGTTGCTTTGGTCTCGAACTTGCATTTTAATTTGCTCTCTGTTTCAAGCAACTCCTTGAGGATGGCTTTGAAGTGCGCTTTAAACATGGTTTTTCTCGAGTTCTCGATTCTCGGGGAGATCTTGTTTGTCGGATCGTCCCCATTTGGCCGTGTCTTTCGAGCTGATTTTTCTCACTCTTTTGGCTCTTCCCATTGTTTGGTGGCGGATCCTCTTCGAGCTTTGGAAGTGGCATAGGAGACTTGGTCATTTGAGCTTTGACCTTCTTTCTAGGTTGAGCTCACTTGACTTAATCCAAGGATTGCCCAAGTTGAAATTTGAGAAGGATCTTGTTTGCCACCCTTGTCGTCATGGAAAGATGGTAGCCGCTTCTCACTCAATGTGAATCAAATCATGACCAAGGAACCCGCGAGCTACTTCACATGGACACAGTTGGTCCAGCTCGGGTTCGGTCGGGGAAGGTGGGAAGTGGTATGTGCTAGTGATTGTGGATGACTTTTTCGAGATACTCTTGGGTGTTTTTCATGGAGAGTAAGGATGAGGCTTTTTCACATGCTCGAGATTTGATTCTTTGGTTGAGAAATGAGTTCCCTAAAAATGCCATGAGAGCTATTCGTAGTGACAATGGCACACGAAGTTCAAGAATACTCATTTTGAAACCTTTTGCAAGTCTTTGGGTCTTGAGCACCAGTTTTCCTCACCTTATGTTCCATAGTAAACAAAATGGCATTGTTGAGCGCAAGAATCGGACCCTTGTTGAAATGGCTAGGACGATGCTCGATGAGCATAGGACTCCTAGGAGGTTTTGGGCCGAAGCAATCAACTTTTTGCTTGTCATGTGTCCAATCGCATCTTTCTCCGTGCTTTTACGAAGAAAACTTCTTATGAGTTGCGATTTGGGAGGTTACCCAAGGTGAGTCATTTCAGGGTGTTTGGGTGTAAGTGCTTCATCTTGAAACAAGGTAATTTAGACAAGTTTGAGTCCAGGTCTTCCGACGGTATCTTTCTTGGTTATGCTTTGCATTCTAGAGCTTATCGAGTACTTAACCTTGAAACTAACGTGTTGTGGAGACCTGTGAGGTCACATTCGATGAAACTATGCCTTGTACAACCCCCTGTCTTTGAGCGTGCGGGTGATGAAGAGCTTGGTGAAAGCATTTTTGTGGAGGAGGAGCGGGGACGATGCCGATTGGGGTGATCCCGAGCCGACTCCACCGCTGCCCTATCGAGCCCGCGACGACTACTTCAGCTCACGGTCCGACCCCTCTACTTCCACTTCTTGGGGACCGTTCGAGCACTTCCTCAGTCTGGCCGGCACTCCGAGGAGGCACCGGTACCGCTGTTGAGGGGAGGCGACTTCTTCTAGGAGAGGCACCTCGACACATTCAAGATCGCCACCCCCCAGATGATGATCGGTGATATTGACCAGCGAGTCACGCGGTCAGGTCGTATCACATCTCTCACTTTGCTCATTCCGCATTTGTAGCTTCTTTTGAGCCCCGAGATGTTGGACATGCTTTATCCGATCGATTGGGTTAATGCCATGCATGAGGAGTTAGAAAACTTTGAGAGAAACCAAGTCTGGGTCTTAGTTCCTCCACCTCCAGTGTCATCCCATAGGTACAAAGTGGGTGTTTAAGAACAAGCCGAGTGAAGATGGGGTGGTTGTTAGGAATAAGGCTAGACTTGTTGCTCAAGGGTATTGCCGAAAGAGGGGATAGACTTTGAGGAAACCTTCGCCTCGTAGCTCGCTTAGAGGCAATCCGCATTACGTTAGCGTTGCCGCTAAGGGCTTTAAGTTGTTTCGGATGGATGTCAAGAGCGTTGCTTGAATGGGTACATAGAGGAGGAAGTGTATGTTAGACAACCCCTGTGTTTTGAAAATCCCAAGTATCCTAACCATGTCTTTCAAGTTGCAAAACTTTGGTTTCAAGCCCCTCAGCATGGTATGAAGCAAGGCAATGACTTTGTTTCTCCTTGGTTTAGGTTATACGTGGATGATATTATCTTTGGTGGCTCTTCTCACGCTTTGAATGCCAAGTTTGCGAGTTTATGAGCGGGGAGTTTGAGATGAGCTTGATGGGCGAGTTGACTTTCTTCCTCGGCCTTCAAATCAAGCAAACACGGATGGGACGTTCGTGCATCAAGGCAAGTACACAAAGGACGTCCTAAAAAGTTTGACATGGGCAAGGCCAAGCCTCTTTCGACGCCCATGGCAACTACGACGGCGATGGATGCCGATGAGGATGGTGAGCGTGGACCGGGGAGTACCGAGTATGATTGAGTCATTCTTTGCACGATGGCGACAAGACCGAACATCTAATTCTTTGTGTGCCTCAAGCATGCTTCCAGGCGTCGCCACGCACCTCTCACCGTCCGACGGTAAAACGCATCATGAGGTACCTCCGCTTCACCCCCCGATTTTAGGCTTTGGTACTCCGCTTCTTCCTCGCTCTCTCTTTGTGGTTATTCGGATGCTGATTTTCTTCGGTCGCCGCTTAGATAGGAAGTCCACGTCGGGGACTTGTCGGTTTTTGGGTTCGTCTCTTGTGTCTTGGTCATCCCGTAAAGGAGTCTAGCGTTGCACAATCTACTACGAGGTCGAATATGTTATTTGCTGGCCGCTTGTTGTTCCCAAATGCTTTGGATGATAGCCACCCTACGTGATTTTGGTCTTGAGTTCTCTAGAGTGCCCTTATTGTGTGACAGTACTAGTGCCATCAGTGTTGCTAAGAACCCAATACTTCACTCTAAGACCAAGCACATAGATGTTCGCTTTCACTTTCTCCGTGATCACCAAGAGAAAGGCGACATTGAGTTGCATCACGTAGCCACCCGGGATCAACTTGCAGATCTTCTCACTAAGCCCCTCGATCAAGCGACTTTTTGCTCGCTTGCGAGGAGAACCGGGTGTGTGTTTCTCTTTTTTAGAGGAGGGAAGCACTTTGTTTGTTGTATAGTAGTTTTGGTTCTTTTGTAGTCTAGGTTTTGATTTGTCTTTGTATGATAGTGCATTTGCATTGCATTTTGTGATATACTTGCATTTTGAGTTTCACGTATATAACACTTGGAATGAAATTATGCTCTTGTTAGTATGTCTTGTGAGTACTTTGTGGTGCTTGTCAGCTTAGACTCTCATTGATCATCCGCTACATGTTATGAGTTGAGCATGATTTTCTAAGGTGAACTTGTTTAAACTTGCTTTGAAATTAAAAATGTTCACCGCTTTGAGATGTTAATTAGCATGTGTAGGATGTTGAGATCCCTTTATGCTATATTGTGCATGCTTGGTTACTATGTCTCATGCCTTGAGTCCCACACTTGTTTAGATACTTTACTTGTGCTAAAAATCTGAAATCTAAGTAAGTTGAATAAAAAGATCGAGATGGATCCGTATTGTCCCACATCAAGGTATCGAGATTGCTTCCAATTGCATATTTGGATGAACTTGAGCCTTGTAGTGGATGACCGAAACCATTGCTTTGAGCTCCGATTGTCTTTTGACATAGGCTCCGCTTGGTTGAAAAGTTAGGCTTAACAAAGTACGGATAACCTCTCGCACACACATACATGACCAATACTTGTAATTTGCTGCCAACTCTGAAAATTTGATAAAATTGACAAGTTTGAGGTCTTTGACCTGATGTGTGACTATGGTTTGGGGTAGTTCACCTTGTTTACACATGACTAGCACTAGGTTGATTTTCAGCTTGCATTTGCTAAGTGCTATCTTTTGTGGTGAACCCTTTTCGAGAAGAACTTACAACCGCTCAAAAGCGCTTACACTTCATATTCCGTATCATTTGATCGGTTTGAGCATATGCTAGCACTTGTCTGTACATTGATGCCTTACTCACTTGTTTTACCGGCTAGAGCATCTTTTTACTCTGATTGCTATATACCTGAAGCTTCTGCATTTGTGCATGTCATTGCATTTTAAGCTTCTTTGTGTGCATTATTCAACAAGGGGGAGAAATTTGACACACACACATATGTCTGACACATCACATGCTTATGTCAAGGGAGAGTCACTTGACATGTCTTGAAAGGTTGTCTTCTCAGAGGGAGAGACTAGTTCTCAAGGGTTGAAGGGGAGAAGATTGTGTGCACTCATGTATGCATTTGCTTAGGGGGAGTTGTTTTGCATTGTTTCTTGCTAGATGTGTTGAGCCTTGCCTAGCATTTTCGAGTGCTTCTTGCTTGGCTAGCGGTGTTGAGCCCGCCGCCTCTTCTTGAGGGCTAGCCGTATTTTTATTTGGTTGCGTCGAGCCGTTGCCCATGTCTTTGGGGATCAAGTTGTGCTTGTTTCAAATGATCTCTTTTGGCTTCTCTTTGGCTTTTGGTCGTTTGGTGAGCTTTCTTCTTCTTTTCTTCTTCTTCTTCTATTTTCTTTTTCTCAGCCGTAGTGTGTTGGTGTTGAACAATGCACTCATCAAGGGGGAGATTGCGAACACAAGGTTTATACTTGTGGTTCAGTTGTGATGATGAGTGATTGATTCAACTACTAGCATCTCGGATGGGGTGCTACTGACGGTGGTGAAAGCCACGAGTTCCACATGTGCCTTGGCTTGTGTTGTGCAGGTGTCGAGCATGGAGGCGGTGACCGACAGTGAGGTGAAGGTCAAGTGATGGCGGGCCGCGCCGAATAGACCGGGAGCGGTGAAAGGGCGGACGCCTCGAGACTTGGACTAAGGGACCCGGAATCGCCGGACGGGATCGCGTTGCTGGCACTTGGCTTCGACAAGTGCAAGGACATGGGCCGGTTTGTTGGTTTAGGCCTCAAAACCAACGGAGGCGGGTTTCGGTGGTTTGGGCCTCAAAACCACCCGGCGGGTTTCTGGGTTGAGCCTCAAAACCCTGGCGGAGGTCCCGAAGCGGACGGACGGCACGTGGCGGCATCGGGGAGTTCGCGTCGAGGCGAAGCTACCGGTGAGAAGGTGCGGTAGCCGTCGGATCAAAATATCTATCCGGCTCGGTGGAGTTGTACTACAATGTCCTTGGGCTAGGTAGTACGCTCGGTGTCATGTAAGGGCAAAACTAGAATTTAAAATAAGGCCCGGTCGATAAGTATGGTGAGGGGATCTCTCTTACCCCTTGACCTCCTCATTTGCTCATTTTTCCTCATTTTCTAGGTTTTCCTCCCTCTAGTGTGTTTGAGTGTGAGAGGTCCACTATTTCCATCAATTAGTGTGTAAGAACTCAGTTTACTCATGGGAAAGGAGGTTCCGAATCCTCCTTGTCTCCTCGTGGGGTTAGATTGATATGTTGATTCGCGTTTTGATTGTTGTTCATCGCGTTCTTCGTTTCTCTTCTTCTACCCCTCTTGTTCCCGAGTTGATTTCTTGAGTTGTGATCCATCTTAGCGCATGCCACTTGTTTCTACTTGATCCTTACTGTGAGAAGATCCTTTCCACCGAAGGATTTTATCCAATTCCTCACGAGCACATAGATCGGGTCGAATCAAGGTGCAAGGGCGTTTTTAGTGGTGTTCTTCGTTCCCCTTCGATTTCTTATTGATTGGCTTCAAATTGGGCGATCCCCTACTGCCTTATGATCATGCTCACCAAGTTTCGTGGCAGTTGGTGAAGATTTGGGCCACAAATCGAAAAATCGAAGTGAGGATGCGATTTTCGGGGCGTTGTTCTTGTTTTGGTCACGCCAACCGGAAGTTCTGGTCATCCACAGGGAAGTTCGGTCCAAGTTTTGTTTTGGTTTTTTCGTTGTTTTTGCTTGGGGGCGCTTTGTTCGGAAGTTACGGTCCCCGGCCAGGAAGTTACGGTGGTCGCTGACAGGAAGTTACGGTGGAGGCCGACAAGAAGTTCGTCGGTGAAACTTCCGGTCCCTCACCGGAAGTTCGGTCCAACTTCGGTCCAGTGATTTTTATTTGTTTCTTCTCATTTCTTCGAGGGCTTGTCTTTGGTCTTTCTCGATAGTCCCGCTGTGCCTCTAGGACATCTCCTAAGGTACCCAGCCACTCGTTGGCTCGTGGATTTATCGGTCGCGTGTGAGTTCTTTTTGGGGGTTGAATTTGGGACACTTGGTCAAAAGTTTCGAAGAAATTTTAGGCTCCCATTCACCCCCCTCTGGTCGCCACTCTCGGTCCTTCATATATCAATTTCAGGAAAAACTAATACTCCCTCCATATCATATTTAGAAGACGTTTAGGACATGATTACACTTACCAAGGAATGATTAATTAGAGGGTATTTTTTTCTGTCTACCCCTATTAAATATAGTTGTAGTTGTTATCGTACAAGAGTCACTTTGCTAGTCCGGTTGGTTAGGTGGCTGCGTTGGGAACCCAATGGGCAGGGTTCGAGACTCAAGGGCCACGCAATTTTTTTTGCTGCTGGCGCTTATTGGCTGCGTTCTTCCACCGTGCTATGGGAAGCCTGTGCGGACGGGAGATCGCGTGATAAATGCCGAGGCTGGAGTCGCGAGGGAAGCCGGGCGGGGCGCCTGCAGCCGAGGGGGCAATCGTGTCCAACCGAGTCCTCGATAGGATGAACGACTTCTTTTGCTGCAAACCGCCTAGACTCCAGAGCGACTTGTAAATAAGATACGGAGGGAGTATGTGTAGTGAATGGAGCTGGCTATATAATCAAAGCGATAATTTTCATTTGAAACTAAAAAAGAAGTAACTGATTAGTGATTTATTTTATATACCTTCATCACGCAAGCACCAATATAATTCGTGCAGCTTTTGAATTACTTGGTGTGGTTTATATGCCTTTCTAGCTTCTTAATTTTTTAATTTTCTTTTTCTGCAAATCGACAAATCAGTAACATGCTACATGCATCCATAGTTAGATTCTTGTCTTGTAATGATAAAGATAAAAGGGAAAAGGAAAGGGAAAAAAAAAAAAAAAAGGAAAAGGAAAAAAGGAAGCATGTGACTGTAGCTTTATTAATATTAACAATGTAATGGCCTTAACATCAGGCCCCCGCCGCGCCACGCCCGGACAGGATCTTGTGGTTCTTGGCCACGACGTCGTCGCTGCCACGAGGAACCCGCCAGCGTGGGAGCCTTCGCGGCGGGGTTGCCCGAGAGCTCCGAGGCGGCCGGCCGGGCTCGGGGCTCCAGCGGACCAGCGCCTCGGCTAGCGCTGCCGCCTCTCGGGCGGCCCCATCGATAGCACACACGGACGCTGCCCGCACGCTGGCAGCGCTGTCCTCGGCGGCGACGCACCGAACTGGAAGTTGGACTCGAGGATGGAGAAGATCTCCCGGCTCGGCGGTCGGAGCTGCGGTTAGTGCACCACCGGCCACCGGAGACGGTAGCCATTGCGTGTGCGACGTCAGCTTCTTCTTTGCTCTGGCCTCTGATCTGTCGGCACCTCGACTGGATCGCAGGAGGGAGAATGCCACGTCATCCAGGTGCCACTGTGGCATAGCCACATAAGACGACATTGACGCTGGCGTGGCGGGTTTTTGGACGGTTGATGTACGATTACGATAGATCTGAGGATCTAGGTGGTCGCTTTTTTAATTCGAGACCCCAGATGTGAATGTTCCGAAAGTTTAAGAACTCAGTGTGCATTTTACTCAAAAGAGAAATGTACAAGTGTGGTTCTATCATTGTGCATGGATAATGTATGGTTGATAACTAGAGCATGGATAATGTACAAGTGTGGATAATGTACATGGCTATTTTTTTTTTTTTTTTTTTTTTTTTTTTTGCAAAACTATGTTGCTATCATTGTGCATGGATAATGTACAAGTGTGGTTCTGTAAGAGTTTTGTGAGCCTCAACTCGTGGGCCTAATCATACATCATCAATGTTTTCTTGCTTGTGTTCTTCGATTCACAGATAGAAAATTTCACTTGGCGGCGAGGTCAATCAAGCAATGCATGGTTGATAACTAGAGCAGACGTGAGTTCGGGGTCTTTGTTATTGGAAGGCAAATCTTGTTTGTCTAGCCTCCACCAAACAGATAATTATCTCAACCTGGTGTCTGATAAAACATCAAGCACTCCCATTCCCATCAAGGGTAATAAGAGTTTCAGTTATCAACCATTAACCAAATATTCTTGGCATTAAAGAAATGGTGAAAAAGCAAAACAAGAGACGGTGAAAATAGCAAGAGAAGCATGTAGATCGAGAAACACCTATCCGTATTACTATTATTGCCTTCCATACTTGTTTTCTTTTCTTGTTTGTTATAAATAACTGGTGCTAGGAACACGTGTAAGCTATGCCGGCAACTAGGATAAGTATTCTTGACATTTATTCAATATTGTTATCTGTTACTAACTCATTTGAAACTAGTTATTGCTTTTCTTAGTAGCATGGAGTGCTCCTCTAGCAGTGGATCTTGCTAGCTTTTGTGAGTCCAGTGATTGTTCGGCTTTCATGCCTAATTTCGCCTTTAAACTAAGTTAATTATTTTCTTTCTAATAATATATATGGCAATGACCTTGCAGCTCTTAGGAAAAAAAAAATTGTAAGAAAATTATAACACTATTTAGTGATGACCATTCTATTTGTACAGCTCAGTACAGCTTACTTGCATCTGCTTTGATTTGAGCACTGAGCTGGTGATGTCAATCACTTAATCGGATACAGAGATTAGAAATTAAAGGTTCAAGATCAGCAATGCTTCAGAGATTAGACACTACAAAGTACAATGTACATAGTTTTTATTTTAAAGCTCATCATAAAGTTTTTCACAAAAGTAGCCTTGGGTTGGTTAATCTGGCTTAAATTACAGCTTAAATGGGACGATTTTGCATCTCCAAAATAATACAAGTATGTAATCATGTATTCAGGTTTCCCAACGTTTCCGACGTACCAGGATGCGAACAATGTTGGTCTCATCAGACCAAAGCAGCATCACAGAACCATGCATCTGTAAAAGAACAACATATTTAAATTTAAAAAAAAAAAATAAAAACACAGCATAGTAGCCAACCAAATTTTGACGAAATTAAAATTTCTCATCAAACGACTAGTGGCCGACTCGGCGTCCATTTGTATCTATGGTTAAATTCCTCAGCTACAGCCTACCAATACAGAGGACTTGGGCTAAACCCTGTTAAAAGTTTGAATCCCTAATAGGTGGAATAAGCAAAACAAAATACGGGCCTAATCATCTATCTACAAAAAAAAAAATTCTGTCAGGCACTCAAGGCTGCAGTAACACCGCCACCGATTACAAGAAACCAGGATTGCAGTACGTACGAGCTCTAGTGACCAGAAAACCAAAATTCTATGAACAAACGGTAGGCACATTTTTTTTTTTGACAACAACTACAGTCACAGACACACAGTTGGTGGCTGCATTTGCTTTGGGTTTTTTATTTTTTCCTTTTTTTTTTGAGGAGAGGCTGCATTGCAGCATTTGCTTTTGGTGGTACTGCTAGGCGAGGGTATTCGGGCCTAAAACCGCAAGCCCATGTTGTAGCCCGTAGGCTAGAGTGGGCTGCTAACACAGGCGGCCCAACTCGCATTCGCATTGTGGACTTGTGGCGGTGGGAGAATGTAATGTCGTGGCAGTCTCGCCTCCGATGGTCGATTAATGTCTTTTTTTTTTTAATCCAAAAAGCACCACACCTCTTGCAAGCAAAAAAAACACCAAAATATATGGCCAAACAAAAACTGACGGCTGCTGCACTTATCTTTTTTTTTACATAAACTTTTTCAATTCAGTGAAGCAAAAAAGGGGGTGACACGCAGCGCACCTGCTGCCGTCCTCCTGTCCTAGCTATCAGTAACAAGCATGCATGAAATGAACTATGGTGATCTTCCAATAAACACAGATTAGCCACATCTGAAATCTTCCAATAAGTAAACAACAGCCTGACAACAAGGGGTTAAAAAGAACACATTTCAAAACGTACTAGCAAATACCATACTAAGGCCTTGTTCGGTTCCCTTCCAAGTTCCAAGTTTTTAACTCTCTCCAAACAATATAGCCTGTAAAAAAAAATAACAATTACAGGTTTAGTTGTAAAAGAGAATCTTTTTCAAAACGTAGTTGGACCACGATTGACAATACCATAAATAAAACGAAAAATTTACTATTCATCGGATTGCAAAGATTTGCAATCCGAACGTGGCCTAATCCAAAAATTTCTGAAATCTCAAAGTTTTCAGACTCTGCTTGAGGTGTTGGGATTTGAACTGAAGAACATGGAGGCCAAGGACCAAATATCTGTGGATGGTTCGTAGAGTGCAAACTCTGAAGAGGTGAGTGTACATACAAGTCGCGCTTTCCCTGCCTCCAGATAGCTAAGCCGAGATCTATGGCCGTCGTCGTCTCCACGTCAACCGGCAGCAAACCATCACTCCCTTCCCTTCCCCTCCCCTATATCTCATCTCCCCAAGCTCTCCCCTTTCTCCCGGTCCCGGTTCCGCCTCCCACCTCACTACCTCACCCACCCGGCCATCCCCCCTCCAAGAAGGCAAGCAGAACTACCTACTCTACTCATCAGCCATGGCGCCGCCGTCGGTGTCGTCCTCCCACCTCCTCATCACAGCCTCGCTCCCAAAGCCCAAACCTTCCTCCCTCCGCCCGCCGCGGCTCCCTCTCGCCAAGCCCCTCCCCGCGGGGGCGGCGCTCCTCGCTCTCGCCGCCTCGCCCGCGCTCGCCGCCGACGCGCCTGCCCCCGCCCCGGCCCCGGCCCCCGCGCCGGCGCCCGAGCTCCAGGCCGAGGCGCCCACGCCGACCGCCAACCCCTTCTCCAGCTCGCTCCTCACGGCTCCCAAGCCCTCCGCGGCGGCGTCCGACCTCCCCGAGGGCGCGCAGTGGCGGTACAGCGAGTTCCTGTCCGCCGTCAAGCGCGGCAAGGTGGAGCGCGTGCGCTTCACCAAGGACGGCGGCCTGCTGCAGCTCACCGCCGTCGACGGCCGCCGCGCCACCGTCGTCGTCCCCAACGACCCGGACCTCATCGACATCCTCGCCACCAACGGCGTCGACATCTCCGTCTCCGAGGGCGAGTCGGCGGGGCCCGGGGGCTTCGTCGCCTTCGTCGGCAACCTCCTCTTCCCGTTCCTCGCCTTCGCGGGCCTCTTCTTCCTCTTCCGCCGCGCGCAGGGCGGGCCCGGCGCCGGCCCCGGCGGGCTCGGCGGGCCCATGGACTTCGGCCGCTCCAAGAGCAAGTTCCAGGAGGTGCCTGAGACGGGCGTCACTTTCCTCGACGTCGCCGGCGCGGACCAGGCCAAGCTCGAGCTGCAGGAGGTTGTCGATTTCCTCAAGAACCCCGACAAGTACACCGCGCTCGGAGCTAAGATTCCCAAGGGGTGTCTCCTCGTCGGCCCGCCTGGGACCGGGAAGACCCTCCTCGCGCGTGCCGTCGCCGGGGAGGCTGGGGTGCCCTTCTTCTCCTGCGCTGCCTCTGAGTTCGTCGAGCTCTTCGTCGGTGTCGGTGCCTCCAGGGTGCGCGACCTCTTCGAGAAGGCCAAGGCCAAGGCGCCCTGCATTGTCTTCATTGATGAGATTGATGCCGTCGGGAGGCAGCGTGGTGCCGGGCTTGGTGGGGGTAATGACGAGAGAGAGCAGACCATTAACCAGCTCTTGACGGAGATGGATGGCTTCGCTGGCAACAGCGGTGTCATTGTGCTCGCCGCCACCAACAGGCCTGATGTGCTGGACTCGGCGCTCCTGCGGCCAGGGAGGTTCGATAGGCAGGTCACCGTTGACAGGCCAGATGTTGCAGGGCGCGTCAAGATTCTTGAGGTCAGTGATGAGCACCTTTTGCTACTAACCTGTAAATTTGTGCTTTGCTAGAAGTTGCTATGCTTCTGAATGACTTTGTTTATAAACCTGCCACTGAAGATACTTGCATTTGTTAAGTGACATTGATGCATCTAGTCTAGAAAAGGGTACTTCTACTTCCTTGCTTGGAAATTGACAAATACAGATAAAAAAAAAAATTGAATCTTTGCAATAGGGAGAAGCACATCTTCTTAGTGTGTTATAAGATGTTGGTTCATAACTAATTTCATTAGTATAAATGGGGCTAGATATTTGGCAGTTGGCTGCCCCTTATAAAAGTAATCAGGGTTATTTGTTGAATCTACCAACACCATGGTTCTATTTATCAAATAAGAGAACAAATGGTTCATATCCTTGTAAGATTAGAACATATGTTGTTTACTAGCTTTGTGAGTTCCAACCGCTATGCGCTTGATGTATCCCCATCTACTCCTGCTAACCTTTCTAGGTACAAGCTATACTACTAGCATGCACAAATTTAGATTTTTTATTATTTTAAAAACCTCAATTTCCCCAGCATACTGAGTTCATATAAATGTATTCTTGAGCTTACAAGTCATGCTTTTCTATCAAATAGGTCCACTCCCGAGGAAAGGCTTTGGCGAAAGATGTCGACTTTGAGAAAATTGCTAGAAGGACCCCTGGTTTCACTGGTGCTGACCTCCAAAACCTCATGAATGAGGCTGCCATCCTTGCTGCTCGCCGTGATCTTAAGGAAATTAGCAAGGATGAGATCTCTGATGCTCTTGAGAGAATCATTGCGGGGCCCGAGAAGAAAAATGCTGTTGTCTCTGAGGAGAAGAAGAGGCTTGTCGCCTACCATGGTAAATGTTGTCAAATTATATTATAACTCCTCTTGTGGGGCACAGGTTCCTAACCTTTTTCTGAACGTCTGCATTTGCAGAGGCTGGTCATGCCCTTGTCGGCGCCCTCATGCCAGAGTATGATCCAGTAGCCAAGATTTCCATCATTCCTCGTGGCCAGGCTGGTGGACTCACATTCTTTGCTCCAAGCGAAGAAAGGCTTGAATCTGGATTGTACAGCAGGAGCTATCTTGAGAACCAAATGGCTGTAGCCCTTGGTGGCAGGTGCTCTTCTCACGAAGAATTTTGTTCATTTCTGCACCATTAATTGTTGCTGTTGCAGAGTGATGAACTGTGTGAGCTATCTCATGGCTTGCAGGGTTGCTGAAGAGGTGATCTTCGGCCAAGAAAATGTGACAACAGGAGCTTCCAACGACTTTATGCAAGTGTCACGTGTCGCAAGACAAATGGTCGAAAGATTTGGATTCAGTAAAAAGATCGGCCAAGTTGCGATTGGGGGACCTGGTGGAAACCCTTTCTTGGGGCAACAGGTATGTCACTGTAACTGAAATGAACTTGCAAGAATAATTATGCTAGCCTGGAATCGAGAACATGTAAAAATCAACCGAAGAACTAGGCATGTAAACTCCAACAATGGCAGCATATGTGCTCAACAATGCTTGTCTCCATTTGCTCGGTTCCCAGAAATCTCCAGCAGCATCTAGGGAAGGTCATTTTCTACATGTTCTGTAGTCTCTACTTACCTTGATGAACACTGCAACCCGGATCCCCATCTAATGTGTTTGCATAACACGCCACTTGTATACTGCCAATTCTGTCATCATCGGTTTGTACCAACAGTGTGAAACTGTGAATAGGCACGTATCCCATTGTGTGTGGCTGCTGCGACCCTGGGTTCCCTGCCTAACATGGAAATATCTCATCTGCATTAGCTTTTTCTTCTCAGAATTTCCCTGGCTAACTCTTAGCCAGTCAAAATAGTAGCCTGACAGATGTTCACATTTTCTGGCACCAGTTTGACGAGTATTCTGACAAATATTCACATTCTTTTTCACAGATGTCGAGCCAGAAGGACTACTCGATGGCGACTGCTGATGTCGTGGACGCTGAGGTGAGGGAACTCGTGGAGAAGGCCTACTCTAGAGCAACGCAGATCATCACCACGCACATTGACATCCTCCACAAGCTCGCCCAACTCCTGATCGAGAAGGAGACCGTGGACGGGGAGGAGTTCATGAGCTTATTCATTGATGGCCAGGCCGAGTTGTTTGTCGCTTGAGATACCAAAGCGTGCAGCTAGCTAGCTCGTCGCACTATATATGCTTTTGAGAGATTTGTGCGAGAGCAAGCTTGTAGGAACCACATTGATGTAGCCAAAGATGTTTTTGCATACCTGTATAGTAGTTGATTGTAAAAAGCATCTACTGACTTTCAAGTAAAATGTTTCTGCTTACAATTATAGCACACGGTTGACCTGTAGCCTGTGAAAATATGGATAGAGACTGATGACAATGCGGAAATATGGTTCCAAAGGGAACAATACGGAATCAATACGGTCTAGTGTGCTACGTCGTGCCTAAGCCCCCAGGCGCACTGTGTGTCCGTCTTCCTTGTTCGGCGAGACCACGGCACAAACAGCCTTGTCAACAACTTTCAGTGTTTGTTCCTAAGGTGAATATTCTCAGCGAATTCCTCAAGAGTATTTTTTTATATGCTTTGTGGTCATGTGATGTTTAGTTAGTTCCAAATTTTGCCTTGAACCGGTAGCCTCATTTCTTGCTGGTTCCAGTACTAATGCTACATGGTGGTAAAGTTGATTACTGATTACAATATGCTAATATTATCTTACTCCAAACTTGATTCTAGCACTTTGGCACATTCTTGGTCTTGTTTTCTTCTGGAACCAGTCTGTTCCGTACAGAACTACTCTGTTTGAACCCTGCTGTTTGGCCGAACAGTGCAAATGTCTGAATGTGTTTAGTTAGCAAATTAATCTTAGTAGTACTCCTTGATTCCTTATGCTTCTACTCCATGATTTAGGGACATACTAGTTCAAGTCCTTGTTTGCACACATACACATACACACACACACACCCCTACACATACACATACACATACATACACATACACATACACATACACATACACATACACATATACATACAACTTTATCTCGTCGTCAGATTGACCCCCGTGTTGTGGAGGCTACAATTCAATCTCTAGTATATATACATACTGACACATGATGAGGGTAGAAACATGACAAATTTCCAAGCAACAACGTCCATTTTATTCCGAACCGAAAACAGAACATCAAAGATGCATGAAAACAGAAGTAGCTGGCAATTTGTCTTCTATGGTGCACTTGTTCATCCTTCGAATAGCTCCTGCAGCATCTCCTCCAGCTCCTGAGGAGAGACTCCTGGGGTGATCCTATTGTTGTCCTCCAAGTACTCTGTAAAGCCTGAAACGACTTTCTTGATGATAGCTTCACGCAGCCTTTTCCTCAGCTCAGGGTCCGGGACCAACCAGAGCTTCTGGACAGCGTAGGTTGCTTGAAACTTGGACTCGAATTTTGGCAGTGGTGGATTTCTCGTGAAGCAATGAAGTGTGTGATTGTGCAAGCATTTCAATACTGGTTCCCAAGACACTTGGAGGTAACTCTTTATGTATATGTTGATTTTGGGAGCGAGGTTGATCAAAAAGACGTTAGGTGTCCATCAAGAGTACAAATTGACATGAGCTCCTGCCGTATGAAGTAGTTGTTGTTGATCAAGAAGATGAACCTGAGGCTCTGGTGTGGGAATGATTGTGATACACTGGCAAGCTTTTCTTCTAGGGAATGGACCAACTTCATGATCAGCGCATGATATGCAGAGTGGATTGCTTTACTTATAATGGCATCCGTGGTCCACCAGTCCGTGTACAGCACTTTGATGGAGCTTATCACGGACCTAGTGACCTTGTGGATGTTGGGTGATGATTGCAGGGTCATCTGAGTAGTAGCCCACGAGGAGTCGTCATCCAAGGATGTCATCACAAGAGTCCTGATCTGTTCCGTTGTACTGCATATGGCCTTATCCAGCTTGCCCAGTTCTGCTGACAAGAGGCCTCCCAGATCGTCAGTTATCCTCCTTGTGACGGATTGTTGCATCATGATCCTTTCTGAGGCCGTGGAGAGAGCGTCACGCACTTGTAGCAGCGCCCGGAGCTTCTCAACTGCCCCAACACTGCTAGAAACCACCGCGTTAACAAAGGTGAGCATCTTCAACAACGTTGCTTTGGCAAACTTTACAAATTCAGAAGCTGCAGGTGGCTCAACAGTTGCTTCCTCTTCCTCCTGGCTGGAAAATCCGGTAAAGCATGTCCAGATGGATGTGCTGACCACGATCACCCCTAGAGCCGGGATCCAACTCTGTACAAGATGATGCACCCACCGTGAGATGAAGCTTCCCCGTGCAGATGCACTAAGCTCAGCGAGGTGGAGAAGCCAGGCGACGTTCAGCTCCGAGAGCCACCTGTCCGGGGCAGTGACCTTGCCACTGGCACCAGCACAGAATTCCTCCACCAGCGCCCTGATGAGCTGCATAATTCTTTCTTGGTCGAGCTCCTCCTCCGCGTTTTCCTTGACTACCAGAGGTCGTTCTGGATCAGAAGAGGTGGTGCTCGAGAGGGTCATACCTGAAGTGATAGTGGTGCTGCCAGAAACCGGCTCCCGATAGCTGCCACTCCATGCTGCCCGCCAGATCGCCTCCATCCTGGATTCCTGGCTGCGTGAATTCTATATCTGGGCTGGGCATCTAGCACACGAACGCACCGGGCGGTAATAGATGAATCTCGGTCAATCCACAGAGCCATGCAAGTGAAATGATCAGTCCAGTCTGCCTGAAAAGTCATCCTTGATGTGACCCACCCATGCTCCCAGCTCACAACGTGTTGTTGACGGTGTTGACGTTGACGTTGATCTCAGTCTTCTGCACACGGGTGATCAGAGCAGGGAAATGCAGAGCATATCAGCTTCCAGAAATGCACATTTGATGTAATCAAAGGCATTTTTGCATACTTGCATATAGTTTGTTGAATGTTCTTTGTAAAAATAACCTACTAACATTTGGGCAACTATGATGCAAAGAGAGACTGCTTCGTGCCATCTGCTATACATATCGGATGGTGAAGGTGAGGAAATCAGCGCTTCTTTGCTTATGCAGACGATTTGTCATGCATTACTGACAAATGATCGAGAACCAGTGTCGGTTTAAAGCAATGGCATTTCATTCCAAAACAGACAGACACCTATATTTTTTGGATAAAGGATATTTTCATACCCGGCTTCATCTACCAAAAGGTAGAATCAGACCCATTATTACACAGTTCAGAAATAAGTTCGAAGCGCAAAAATTTACACCAAGAGTGAAGGACCTATATGGAACTTATATATGGTGACTTCCATGGTGGAAGTCAACGCTCTGTTCATTCCAAAGCTTCTAGGTTGTGTACGTCTTCTAAAACTGAGACTCGATCTTAAGCACCTCCCCTTTGGTTCCGTTTGCCTTCTCCGTTTTCCCTTGAATCCAGCAAACCAGATTGCCTGCTTCCAGCGAGGTCTCACCGGCCGCACATCTCACTCTTCAGGGAAAAAGGAAGAGTGCTTCACCAATTTCTGGACGCGTGGTCTTGACTCTTGAGCTGACTCCAGATCATGTCTGCTGTCCTACGCCGTGCCCAAGGGGCAATGTGTCTCTGTCTTCCTCGTCGGTGCGACCACGGCACAAACTGCGGCGACTGCTTCCTCTGCCTTGTCAACAACGACTTTCAGTGCTTCTTTATTGTTCCTAAAACGTGAGCATTCTTTTCAGCGATTTCCTCAGGTTGTTTCTTTATGTGCTCTATATGCTTGTGGTTATGCGAGGTTAAAGTTAATTGCAAATTTTGTCTCGAACTAGAAGCCTCATCTCTTGCTGCTACTAAGTGCCAAGGTTGATTACTGATTACAACTTGCTAACCTTATCTACTTTGATCTACCAATATGGGCATCTGGCTCGTTGTTGGTCTTGAGTTCTTCTGAAACTAGTAGTATTTTTAGCGCCATTCTGCTTCAATCCTGCTGTTTGGCCAAACAATGCAAATATACAGGTCTGAATGTTTGGTTACTAATTTAGTTTTAGCAGTACTCATTGATTGCTTACTATAATTGCAGTGCATCATTTTGGGAGATACTAGTTCAAGGCCACATTTGCATAGATAATTGCCTGCCTTGTCTCGTGGCCAGATTGACCCCTCAGATGTGGAGGTTAGATATTCAATCAATTGTATATACTGACACCTGATCATGGTACAAGCATAATTAAAATTTCCAAGCAAAAACATTTTATTCCAAAAAAAAAAAAACGAAACAGAACAGCAAACATATGTGAAAACACAAGTACTAGCTGGTAACTTGTCTTCTGTGGTTCACTTGTTCACCCTTCGAATAGCTCCTGCAGCATCTCCTGCAACTCCTGAGGAGTGACTCCTGGGGTGATGCTATTGTTATCCTCCAAGTATTCCAGAAAGCCTGAAATGACTATCCCAATGATAGCTTCACGCAGCCTCTTCCTCAGCTCAGTGTCCGGAACTTTCCAGAGCTTCTGGGCAGCATAGGTTTTCTGAAACTTGGACTCAAACTTCTGCAGTGGTGAGTTTCTCTTGAAGCAATGAATTGTGGAATTGCGCAAGCATTTCAACACTGGTACCCAAGACACTTGCACATAACTGTGTATGTATCTGTTGATTTTGTGAGTGAGGCTGTTCAAAAAATGTGTGAGGTCATCAATGGTCCAAATTGCCTCAAGCTGCTGTCTAATGAAGTAAAAGTTGTTAATCAAGAAGATGAACCTAAGGCTCTGGTCGGAAAACAACTTTGATACGCTGGCAAGCTCTTCTTCTAGGGAACCAACCATCTCCATGATCAGGGTAGTAGTCAAAGAACACATATCATTTTGAGGTAGTAAAACAGAACAGATACCTCCATGATGAGGCTCAAAATTCACGGGGAGCAACCCTTTAGGGGACAACATATTGATGTAGTTTATCACAGATCGAGTGACCTTGTGGATGCCGGTTGATGATTGCAGGATCTGAGTAGTACCCCATGAACAGGAGTTGTCGTCCAAGGATGGAATCAGAACAGTCCTTATCTTGTCAAATGCGTCCCGTACGGCACAATCCAACTTAGCCAGTTCTGCTGACAAGAAGCCTCCCATATCACAAGTTACCCCGGTGGATTGCCAACAGGGTGAGGAAGTGAAAGACATCACGATCTGTTCTGATGCAACGGAGAGTGCATCACGCACCTCTAGCCGTGCACGGAGCTTCTCTGCTGCCCCCACCACACTGCTAGAAAAAACATGTTGTTGACCACTAGGATCATCAGCATTCAGAGGAGCAAGAGCAGAGATCGCGTGAACAAAGGTGAACATCTTCAGCAACGTTGCTTTGACAAATTGTGCAAGTTCAGAAAGTGCAGGTGGACCAACACTTGCCTCCTCTTCGCTATTAAGCCCACTACTAAAGCATTTGCAGATGGATGTGCTAATCACCTGTAGAGCGAGGGTCCAACTCTTTACAAGACGCCGTAGCTGCCGCGAGATGAAGATCCTCTGTGCGGCTGCATCAAGCTCAAGCTCAGCAAGCCGGAGAAGCCAGGCGACATGCAGCTCTGAGAACCACCTGTTCGGGGCAGTGACGTTGCCATTGGCACCGGCACAGAATTCCTCCACCAGGCCCCTCATGTGCAGGCGTGTCTTGGCAATCTCTTGCTTGAGCTCCATGGCTCTTTCTTGATGGCGCTCCTCCCCGTTTTCCTCCGTGACCAGAGATCGTACTCCGACTGGATCGGATGAGGTGGTCGTGGTGTTGGTGGCAGTTGAGAGGGTGGTAATGGTACCTGAAGTGGAGGTAGTGCTGCCGGAAACCGGCTGCCGAGAGCCGCTACTCCATGCTCTCTGCCAGACTGCCGCCATACTGGCCGATTGAAATCTGTATATGACGATGGAGGCGCACACACTCGGTTGTAATCAATGAATCTGCAGAGAGATGCAAATGAAATGACCAAGGAATCACGTAATCTCTTTGAGTCTGGCTTAAAAGGCGTCGGTTTGACCCCATCTCACAACGCGTTGTTGGGAGGTTGTTGACATTGTCACCTTCACGGCTTCACCCCAACAAACCAGATTTGTTGTGGTAGTGCCTGTCGCGGTCTGCTCGATAGCCCATATGGATTTTGGGACTAGGCTAAATCATTTGTGTATTGTGGAACAAAGTGTGCCTTCCGTGCTTGTGCAAGTTCAGGTTTCAGGGCAACAGTGTTAATGGCAGGCAAATATCTGATTTGTGTAGCTATGGAGATACCTACCCTGGTTGCATTGTCTGTCTGATCTGTATTAGTTTACACTTACCGAAGTATGGCCAGTTCTTTATAACAGTAGGAGTGGTAGTTAGACAAATTTTAACATTTGTTATCTTGCATTAGTTTGCGCAGATCGTCAGCACACTCATACACATCCACATGCTTGATCAGCTTCTGATCGAGGAGGAGACGGTGGATGCATGGGGACAACAAGTTCATGAACCTGTTCATCGACAGCCAGGCTGAACTGTTATTTGTCACTGTAAGGCTGGAAAGCATGCAGATAACTCATGTTGCCGTGTTGTATGTATGATCTGTAGTATGTTTTTCACACTGGTGATCAGAAAGAGAAATGGAGAGCACAGCAGCTTGTAGTAGGAATCACATTGATGTAGTGAAACATGTTTCTGCGTATTTGTATATAGTTTGTTTCTTGTAAAAAGCATATACTGACATTTGAGCAAGTAAAATGCAACTGCTTACTGTCAAAAGCCCTTAATGATATGTCCCAATGGAAAATGAATCTGATAGTTCTGATACATATTTTTTGACCGAAGATAGTTCTGATACATATTACACAAGGGAATGTCTGATGCGAATCATCTCCAGGGCCATACAGATTGCAACTGATCCAGCATGGCATGAAAATGCACGACTTAGTTGAGCAACATTTGGAGTCGCGCACGAATTTGGAGAAATTCACAATCCGTAGGCTTCATTTGAAGAGACAGAAGATTGTAAATAAATATCACTGGTGCTAGCGCAAGCCTGCAATGCAGAAGGTACATACAGCTCTTGGTTGTTCCATAAAAATGACTGAGAAGTACAAGTTGCCAGATGAAGTTTTGTAGCATTTCAAATTTTTTTTTGACGAAAACTGGAGGGGTTTGCACCCCTACAGTACTTTATTAAAGTCAAAGAACCAGGTGCCACAGAAGGCACCTGCAGCAGGTACAGGAAAAACATACTCCCTCCATCCCATTGAGTTTGTCACCTTGGACTCCGTGCCATCTTGTTCAATCATTCGTCTTATTCAATTTTTTTTGTATAAATATAATTTATTTTCTTATGACTTCTTTTATCAACAAAAATACTTGAATATTGATTGATTTATTTTATTATTTATATAAATATTTTAAATAAGACGGATGGTCAAACATGAAGTCAAAAAACTAAAACGACGGTCTCCATGGGACGGAGGGAGTAAAACAGAAGAACAGAAGAACAGAAAACATACAGCAGCAGAGCGGGAAGCACTCTCAGCTAACAAAAAAGGAAATAAGAAATAGCAGAAACAGGACTGCCCAAAGAAGGCCTAGGGAAGATTTACAATCCATTGATCAATAGAAGGGAAATAACTCGTCTTGGCTCTAAAAAGTAGCCAATGAAATTCCTCACGGAAAAACTGTTTTGCTCTCTGTAACGATGGAGGGATTTGCCTGAAGATTAGATCATTTCTGGATTTCCAAATTGTCCAAGCCATCAGAATAATAATCTCCATGAAAGCCAAGACGTTTGATTGGAAATGGAAATCTATGGTGGCTTGACTTGTGTGTGGCACATAGCCACATACTCTATTCATTATCCTTCAAACAGTTCTTGCAACATCTCTTCCATATCATGGGGACTGAATTTTGGGCTGGTAACTTTGTTGTCCTCTATGTATACTGTATAGTCTGGAATAACTTTCTCAGTGATAGCTTTGCGCAGCATTTTCCTCAGTTTTGGATCTGGTACCTTTTTCAGCTTTTGTGTAGCGTAGGTTTTTTGAAATTCAGACTCAAACTTGGCCAGTGGGGAGTAATTTATCCCAAAGCACGTAGTTGTAGAATTGAACAAGCATGACATTATCGGTGCCCAAGACACCTGTATATAACTATCCATATATTCCCCAACCTTGTGCCTGTGCATGGTAGGCTCGGAAAGAACAGATCTTATAGGGTAGCTGAGCTGCCCCCTTATGAAGTATGAGTTGTTGAGCAAGAATAAAAACTTAGTGTCTTCATCTAGGAAAGATTCTGACTTGGTGATGAGCTTTTGCTCCAGAGAATGCACCATCATACCAACCAGGCTGGTCAAAGGTATTGCCTTTGTCTCGTTAATATGGGGCACATACTTACCAAGACTTGCCGCTTCAGACACAACTAGAGCAATTGAGAAGTAATTCTTGTGCAGGAACTTTATGTAGCTCATTACGGACCGTGTGGCCTTGTGGATGTCCGATGATCCTTGCACAGTTGGCGTACCTGACAACCCATCATCGCTGTCCATCAACCCCAAGATAGAGGTCCAAATCTGCTGCATTGTGGTCCATATAGCCTCAGACGCCTTATCATCCTTAGCTGACAAGAGGCCGAGTATCTCTTCCTGTATCCTTTCGACTTGTGTAGATGGTGGTGAACGGAACCACAATCGGATCTTCTGCAAGGCACTGGATAAAGCGTTGCGCACAATCAGCAGGGTGTTGAGCGTCCCCCCTCCCCTCATAGCATTCGGCGCAGATACGACATTGTTGGTGCATATAAATATTAGATACTTTAGGGGGGTAAAGTATAAATTTGTAAAATATAGAAGGGAACAAGGAAGGATCCAGAAATGTATCGATCCAGTATTCTCATTCCTCTGTCTCATGGATGTTCTTCCCTTTCTTCCAAAACCACCAAAATACGACGACCAAACCGTAGTTCGGATGGTACGCACTCTGGTTGTGGAGGCTACCGGTCTGCGTTCGAAGCTCGTTCGACGCAGGTTTCCCATCCGGGAACAGTGATTCCCTAAATAATCTCAGTTGCCTCACACGGATGTACCACCACTGTCAAATCAATCAGCCGTGATTTGAGCCTAGGTATAGGATGTAGATCTAGCTTGCGCACTTAGGGGTGTGTGTGAGTGGGTTGCGTGCGTGTGGTGTGTGTTAAGTGCGTGAGTTCAGATACTACAGCTTGTACTGTAAGGTTGAGGCAATCAAAAAGAAAAAAACCACCAAAATACTCTTTAATCCACTGATTATTCTTCAACATGGTATCAAGAGCAGGCTAATCCTGAGGATTCCATCCCGTTTCCACTGATATGCTTGTCCTTTTCTTCTTCCGTCACTGGGAGTCTGGGAGCTGCACTTGTGGACAGAGCTGGCGGCTGTGCTGATCTGGTGGTGGGCGAGTGCACAGGAGCGAATCGGCAAGCGGCGGCAGCAAGATGGGCAAGTTTGATCCATTCCTTTTGGGGGCCATTTGTGGTTGTTGCTGAGATTTGGAAGCTGCAGTCTAAGAGATGAGCCTGTAGCTTTCCCATTGTTCAGAGGGAGCCGTAGTTCTCCCATTGTTTTTCAGTTGCCGCAGTGCCCGGCGTTTGGATTCTGGACTTTTGTCTGCTGCATGCGTGAAAGCCTAAAGTTGTTGCTGGTACTTGGTCACTTTTGATTCATCTTTATCAGCTTGCTTATTCCTGAATCACTGTTGGTCAGAGCTACAGTTTCTTTGAGGAACCAGGGGCTAGTTGTCGAGGCCTAAAATAATTATTAGTCAAATCAAGATTGTGTTGGAAAGTAACGTGCTTATCCAAATTATATTGTTGTTTATTTGCTGCTGCCCACACTTGTCAGTTTGCTAGTAAACTCTTGCTTGGCCGCTATAGTTTATTCATTCTGATAAACAGCCATGGCAGATACAAGTCAGAAGCAACCAATGGATGCTAGTGTTGAAAAACTATGTGAAATATTCAGTAAAGTGTTAGAACAGCAACAACTGAAGGCAGCCCCGGAAATCATAAAACAAGTTATTGAGCCTAATCCGGTTAAATTGTCAGGACCAAAGAATTATGTTAGTTGGGCACGCCATGTTAAATTAATTCTAAGCTCCCATGGATATGAAAATTTGCTTGCTGTTGTCGATGAAGAAAAAAGGGGTGAGGGTACAGGAAGCAAGCAGATCAATGATAAAGTGTTAGTATGGTTATTGGGTAGCATGGAACCAACAATTCGAGAGCAGATTGAAGTTATGGCCATAGTTGTAGAAGTATGTCATCTTTGGAAAATCATTTTGCAGGTGAATCCAACAAGATGCAAGCGACCAGAATTATGCATGAGCTGACACATTTGAAACAAGGCACAAAGTCTGTTACTGAATATGCTGCTGAAATGAAAAAGCTATACAGAGACTTGCACTACTATCACCTCTTTGAGCCCATTGATAAGAAGGACATGGCTGTTCATCATACATGGTTCCAATCATTTGTGGGTAAATTATTCTTAGATGGTTTAAATCCAGAATTTGACCTTCATCATCGCCTTATCTTCTCTAAATCTGAATGGCCAAGTCTAGATTGTTGGGGAAAATTTCGCCCCAACCTCCGCCTCCCGGCGAAGGTCCCCATAGATTCCCCTAAGCCTCTCACTTGTTATTTCCAACTTCTTTTGTTTGCTTTCAGGGAAAGGGAACCACCGAGCAAGTGAGATCAGGAGGCGGAGGTCCTGACCTCCGCGGAGGAGGCCCGGAGGTCCGCACCTCCGGCAGATCGAGACCAGGAGGCGAAGGTCACCAAAGAGAAGTGACTAACAGCCCTAGGAGCAGGGTGTGGTCAGAGGTCCGAACCTCCGGGTCCGGAGGTTCGCACCTCCGGCAGATCAAGACTAGGAGACGAAGGTCTCAACAAAGAGTGGAGACCAATAGCCCCAAGAGCAGGGCGCGGCCGGAGGTCCGAACCTCCGGCTAGGCCCAAAGCCCATCAAGAAGGCAAGGATAAAGGCGCAGATGTGGCCCGGCCCACGCCGGAACAAGGGAAGATGTCCATGCTGCCCCTGGGGAGAAAAATAGCGGTTAGAGCTAGGCCGAAATTACCCCTAGGGTTTGATGGGCTGATATGTAATAGTTCAAAGAGGAGGTGGCTGGTGCTCACCTATAAAAGGGAGGACTCAGCACTGTTGTAAAGGTTGGTGAAAATTTGATGATAGCATTTAATATACAGGCCCTACTCCACTGATTGTCTCTGTTGGAAAGGGAAAGGCTCTAGTAGGAGACAGATTCAGGCGGAGGTCCGAACCTCCGGCCGAGCGGGGGACCTCTGCTCATCTTACAGTCTCGCTCCCTTTAGGCACGATACTCCGCGCCAACATTGGCGCCCACCGTGGTTAGCCAGCAAAGACTCAGATATGCCACCAAGGAAAAAGAAAGTAACCAAAGCGCCCACGGGCGGAGGCACCTCGCGGGGCAGGCCAAGGCGCGCAGTGCGTAGCACCTACGCAGATCCTCCGACACCAGAACCAGAACAAGACGGAGAGGACACCGCAACCGCAGTGCCACCGCAAGGCAATGAGGAACCGGCCGCTGCCCAACAGCCAGAGCCGACAGCTGCAACGCCAGAAGATGAGTTACAGAGAGTTCAGGCAGAGTTACAAGCTTTGCAAGCAGAAAAAGAGAGAGTTGCAGCGGCCTTCGCTGCAAGGCAGAGGGCAACACAAACCTCCCAGGCAGTCGCAGAAGCAAGACAGCAAATGGCAATACTACAAGCAGAAATACAAAGTATGCTCATGGCGCAAGCACACGGAGGAGCAACCGCCCAAGGGCCAACTTCTGCAACCTTCGCCACAAACTAACCACAATCAGGTGCTCCCAGCCAGGGGCCAGCCTTCGCGATCTTTGGCGCAGCCCAAACACGAACGGTGGACCAAAAATCCCCACTGTCAGAGGGATTACAAACTGCGGCATGGCCAATAGGTTACAAGCCAATCACACTACCAAAATTCAATGGCAAGACCGACCCCAGACAGTTCATCATGAGCTTTGAAGCAGCTGTAGCCTCCGCAGGGGGGAACGACGCAGTTCTAGCAAAATCCTTCGTCATCGCAGCTGAGGGGGATGCACTCGCTTGGTATTCCATGCTCAAGCCAAGCTCAATCTACTCATGGGAAAACCTGCGCGACAAAATAATGACAAACTTCAAAGGATTCTCAAGCGAATCACTGACAGCATCGGACCTGTTCCATTGCAAGCAGCAAAAAGACGAGTCCCTAAGAGAATACTACCAACGCTTTGTGCAATTGAAGGCGAAGGCCCCCAATGTACCAGAAGAAGTGGCGATAGAGGCAGCAGTCAAAGGACTGAAGATTGGTCCATTTGCAGCACACTTAGCCAGAGAAAAACCCGAAACTATGGAAGCGTTGTACTCCGAGTTTGAGAAATACTGTAAGTCAGACAGCGACCTCCGAAAGAGAGTGGAGGAGCAAAATCAATACAAACAAGCCCAAAAACGCAAACAAAGCGGACCTCCGACTCATGGAGAGGCTACAAACAAAGAAGCAGCCCCGGAACAAGCAAATAATGAGCGTCGATCAACAAGCTCGGCTAAACCAACAGTCAGGTGCACCAATACCTCCGCAGTCCACCAAAAACTACCCGAGGCAAAACACAGGAAGGAATTGGAACAACAACTCTAGCAATAACAGGAAGAAGCCGTATTGTTTTTTCCATGGAGAAGACAAGGGGCACGTCACAAAAGACTGCCCAGAAGCAAAGGAAACCCAGGAAAGGATGAAGAAGAGGAAAGAGGCGGACACACCGTCAAACCAACAGCCCAGGGAAGTCAATCACACCTCCGCGCCAAACTGGCAAAACCAATACTGCCCGATATACCCAGCCTTAAACAGCACCCAAATACACCCCTCAACACTAGCAGCAGCATACTTCCCAAGCCACCTACCTGCATGGCGCCCGGCACCTCCGCATGCAGGAACAACAGCAAATTCCAACCAATACAGGCTAGAGCAAACACCAGCCTACAGCCACCCAAGGCCGCCCAACATAACCTACCTAGATAGCCAACCACAAAGCAGAGCCTACGAAGCTCTACCACCACCTCCGCCACTCCAACCTCAACTACAAATACAGCCTTCGGCCCAAACAAAACAAGAGCCAAACCCAGAGAACCAACACAACCCTCATAACCCACTGCCAACCATTGGCCACATACTCCCAATCAGCGGAGGCTCGGCAATGGAGTTTCAAACCAAAAAACAGAAAAAGGACCACCTCCGCCTGGTAAACAACGTGACAGTACAGGGCCCCATAAGAACAACAGAATGGTCCAGAGTGCCAATAACATTCACGGAGAAAGACTTAAAGCTAGAAAGCTACCCTCATACAGATGCAATGGTGATAACAGCAAACATCGCAGCATGGGAGATAAAAAGGATTTTAGTGGACTCTGGAAGCTCCGCGGACATACTGTTCACAAGTACCTTTGACAAAATGCAGCTTGGCAGAAACCAACTATAACCTTCGGAATCCCATTTGGTTGGATTCGGAGGAAGAAAGGTGGAGGCACTAGGAAAAATAGCACTCCCAGTATCCTTTGGAGATCAAAGCAACGCCAGAACAGAGTACATAACCTTCGACGTCGTCGACCTCAACTACCCCTACAATGCCATTCTTGGCAGAGGTTTCACTAACAAGTTTGGGGTGGCGGTTCACATGGGCTACCTCTGCATGAAGCTACCAGCATTGCATGGAATAATAACAATCCATGGAAGCCAGAAAGAGGCGAGAAACATTGAGAAAATGATACACAGCTCAAGCAGAAATGTCAATTCTGTGGAAGCAGATGGCTCAGGCAGGGAGGAACCTCCGGACATGCCCAAAGGAAAGACAAGCTTCAAAGTCGGGAGGAAAGATGAAAAAACAACGAAATCAGCCTGTTTGGAACAATCCAAGCCTGACAGAAAAATCACAATAGCCGCAAACTTGGCAGATCAAGAGGAAAAGGATTTGATGGAGGCCCTGAGACAAAACAAAGACACCTTCGCGTGGTCTGCTGAAGACCTTCGGGGGGTATCCAGAGATATCATACAAAGCACCACTTAGATGTTAACCCAGGAGTCCGACCAAAAAAGCAGAAACAAAGGAAAATGTCGGAAGATAGAATAATAGCAGCCAAAGCGGAGGTACAGAGACTCCTAGATGCGAAGGTGATAAGAGAAGTCAAGTACTCTGACTGGCTGGCAAACGTTGTGCTAGTACCCAAGAGCAATGGCAAAATGAGGATGTGCATAGAATTCACAGATCTAAACAAAGCATGCAGAAAGGATGCATTCCAGCTACCAAGAATAGACACTTCCCTGGATAGGGCCGCAATTTGCAGAAGATTTTCCCTCCTCGATTGTTTCTCAGGGTACCATCAAATCTGGCTCAACAAAGATGACGAAGACAAGACAAGTTTCACAACACCATTCGGCACATACTGCTTTCTCAGAATGCCAGAAGGCTTGAAGAACGCAGGTTCAACCTTCGCAAGAATGACAAGTAAAGTGTTGGGAAACCAGTTCCAAAGAAATGTCATTGCATACGTTGACGATATCATAGTCATGAGCAAAGAAAAAGAGGAGCACATTCAAGATCTTGTTGAGACCTTCGCTAACCTCCGCAGCGCAGGCTTGAAGTTGAACCCAGAAAAATGTGTCTTCGCAGTAAGCCAGGCCAAAATACTTGGATGTATAGTAGGACCAGAAGGAATTGCAGCCAACCCAGAGAAAACAAAGGCAATATTGGCCATGACAGAGCCAACATCAAAGAGGGAAGTGCAGAAACTCACCGGCAGAATTGCAGCACTAAACAGGTTCATTTCAAAATCAGCGGAAAGAAGCCTACCATTCTTCAAAGCCCTTAGAACCTCCGATAAAGTTGAATGGGGACAGGAACAATCTGAAGCCTTCGACAAGCTCAAACAATATTTAGCAAACACTTTGAAAGTCACAGTACCAGAGCAAGATGCCACACTACTACTCTATGTGGCAGCATCAGACCATGCGGTCAGTGCGGTACTAGTACAAGAAAGAGAAAGCGGAGGTCAGAAGGAGCAGCAACCAGTGTACTACGTTTCTGAAGCCTTAGCAGCTGCTAAACTGAACTACACTCAGGCAGAGAAATTGGCGTACGCCATCTTAACAGCATCTAGGAAACTCAAGCACTACTTCCAAGCACACGAGATCATAGTACCTTCGTCACAACCGCTCGGAGAAATCCTCAACAACAAAGAAGCCTCCGGCAGAATAGGCAAATGGGCTACAGAGCTGTCACAGTACTGCATAACATATGTCCCGCGAACAGCAATCAAGTCTCAAGCATTGGCTGACTTTGTAGCAGATTGGACACCTTCGCAGCGAAGGTCACAAAGCAGCACAGAGCAAACCTGGGTGTTACTCACAGATGGAGCCTGGGGCGTCAACGGCACCGGAGCTGCCGCAGTACTCATATCACCATCCGGAACCAAAACAAAATATGCAGCCCGTTTGAACTTCAAGGCAACAAACAACATAGCAGAATATGAGGCACTCATTCTAGGCCTCAACAAAGCAAAGGCATTGGGAATTCAGAGACTTCTGGTCAAAACAGATTCAATGGTTGTGGCAGGCCAAGTAGAGAAGGAATACCAAGCAAGAGAACCCGAGTTGGCAAAATATCTTGAGCAAGTGCGAAGGCTCGAAAGAAAGTTCCAAGGTTTCACCCTAAAACACATCCCAAGGGGGGAAAACACAGAAGCAGACGAAATAGCGAAGGCAGCGGCAAATAACTGGACATTGCCTGAAGGAACATTTTATGAGCAGATAGCTAAGCCTGCAACCTCCGCCGCAGAAAAAACAGAAAGGCAGGTACTAGTAACATTAGAGCAAGACTGGAGAGCCGAAATAATACAAATGCTCCAAGGAACGTTCAACCCACAGACAAAAGCAGACAAGGAAAGAATGAAATATAGGGCAAGATCATATGCACTAATAGACAACAGGCTGTACAAGAAGGGAGTGGTTCAGCCTTTGCTCAAATGCATATCCAAAGAAGAAGGCAGCGAGCTGCTAAAAGAAATACACGCAGGAACCTGCGGATCGCACATAGGTCCAAGAGCCCTATCAGCGAAGGTCCTGAGGCAAGGTTTCTATTGGCCAAGTCACGCGAAGGATGCCGAACAACTAGTCAAAGCATGCGAAGCTTGCCAAATGTATTCCACCAAGCAACCTTCGCCGTCCGCAGAACTTCAACCAATATCCCCAATCTGGCCACTACAAAGGTGGGGAATGGATTTGGTAGGCCCCTTACCACCAGCGCAGGGAGGATTCAAATTTGCAGTAGTAGCTGTGGAATACTTTACGAGATGGATAGAAGCAAAACCTTTGGCGTCAATAACCTCAGAAGCAGTCAGGAAGTTTTTCTGGCAAAATATAATATGCAGATTTGGAGTTCCAAAGGTCCTGACCGTAGACAACGGAAAGCAGTTTGACTCCGACAAATTCAGAGAATACTGCAGATCCATAGGCACAACCCTAGCCTTCGCATCAGTATACTACCCAGAATCAAATGGGGCAGTTGAAAGGGCAAATAGAGAAATCTTCTCGGCAATCTCTAAAACACTATTCAACCTGCGCAAAGGAAAATGGGCAAAGGAGCTACCAAGGGTGGTATGGTCACACAACACTACAGCCACCAGAGCCACAGGATACACCCCTTTCAAACTCATGTACGGGGAAGAGGCAATGACACCGGAAGAGTTGAAACACAAGAGCCTCCGCGTAACCAGCAATAGCAAAGTGGAAGAAGCATGCTCAAAAGAAGGGATAGAGCAGGAAAGGCTGCAGGCCCTCGATAACATCATAAAGTACCAAGATCAAACCAAGGCATGGAGAGACAAGAATGTGACCGAGAAGCGCATTGCAGATGGAGACCTAGTGCTGCGTAGGAAGCCAAATGCAAGCACGGTGGGCAAGCTACAGGCAAAATGGGAAGGACCCTTCATAGCCAAGCAAACCGCGAACAAAGAGGCATTCAAACTAGAAAACAGCGAAGGTCAGACCTCCGCACACACCTGGAACACCGCCAATCTCAGGAAGTACTACATCTAATGTAAGAGGACCTCCGCGCAGTTATAAGCGAAGGCACCCTCGATTTAAAAACTTTTATTTCCAGTTTTCCTTTTTCGCCATTCGGCGACAGGCCTGCACTCTTTTCCTCACAGGGGGACTCCTTCGCGGAGGTGAGGTTTTTAACGAGGCAGAGCCTTTGTAAACAACCTCTAAAAATATAAAGAGGTACCCCCAAAGAAAAAAAAAGAAGAAGAAGCACATCACGAGCAAACAGGTCGAAAAGCTGCCGGCAACGAGGCAGCAGACATTCGACAAAACGACTCAGCGACAAAGAGGACCTACTGGGCAAAGCCGGCACGGCCAGGCATGCCCAACCGGACCTCCACGGCAAACAATCGCCTGGTAAAGCGGGAGATAACCTCCGCCACAAAATTAAACCTGGAAAAAGTCCCTACCAATGGTACGGGCACCAGGAGATCAAAGGAGATAAACTCCGCCACAAAATTAAACCTGGAAAAAGTCCCTACCAATGGTACGGGCACCAGGAGATCAAAGGAGATAAACTCCGCCACAAAATTGAACCTGGAAAAAGTCCCTACCAAACGTATGGGCACCAGGAGAACAAATAAATAACCTCCGCCAGTGGGTGCAAGGAAGCAACCTCCGCTATAACCAACGGTAGTTTGCAAACAGGCACGCGACCAGAATAAATGCTACCAAACCACAGTAAATGCCATACAACCAGACCAAATGCAAGAGGCAACCACCTCAACCACTGAAAAGTTAATGGCACTTAAGAGCCAAGGCCATATATAAACCAAGCAATCGCCACCTCTCCGACCACTCGGGGAAAGATAGAAAGAGGGAGGAAAGAGGATGGAAGCAGGTGTTTCTCCTAAGAACAGAAGAAAAAAGATACCACGCAAAAACTTGTAATCAGCGTAGCACACTACACCATTCCAGAGCTAGAACCCAAGGGTGAAGGGGGATACCACGCAAAAGCTTGTAACATCCCCCTGAAACCGAAGGCTCTACTTCAATAACTCCCAGCCAAAGAAAGCCTCCGCCAGCCGGGAGATACCAGGCAAAAGTTTGTAAAGATTGGAGGGCAGAGCCCAAGGGTGAACGAGGAACCTGCGCCAACTAAACATACCGAGGACCAAGCACGCGGTGCTGTGCGAAGGTCTTAGGGCAAGGGAAAACACACAAAAGCGCAAGCACAGCTCCAGCACCTGCGTCAAGCGGAACAACAGGGCCAAGCATGAGTTCAACAGCTACAACTTGATCACAAGCAACAACCAAACCGGCATGATACGGATGACCAGAGAACATACGTGGTGTTTGTGAATGTAATTCCGAAGGCAAGAATGCCAAGAATAAAGAAAAGAGAGAATGATTCAAAAAAGTTACAAGTATACAAAATTCATTACATAAACAACAGGCATAAAGATTACAACAGAGGGCACGCGAAGGTGCGAGCAGTATGGTACAACGCTACAACATAGCCCAACCAAAAGCGAAAAGCGAACTAAGGCGGGGTACTGGGCCCCCGCCACGCCAAAGAACGCACAAAATCACTGTGAGGGGTTTCAAGCTCTTCAAGGACAAACTTAAACATTTCATCCACATTGTTATCAGGCCAGCAAGCGAGCATCCGACCGCTGACATAAACACCGTCCTTCATCATAGTTAGCGGTGGTACATCAAGCACTTGCGCAGGCCCCAACAAGGTCACCTGCGCAAGGCAATTTAGAATTAAAACAAAAGGCTAAGTAAAAGCTGCCTCTCATCATTCCTAAGTTAAAATCTACTTAAGCCTGAGCCTAGGCATCCACCTCCGCGTCTTCGCTAGCCTTCTCTGCCGCACGCCTGGAAGACTCCGGCTGCGACGCCTTCAAAGCCTCCGCCCTCTTGGCTGCCCGCTCCGCCTCAGCCTGCCACAACAATGCGGCGGAGGTCATCAAAATCCTAAAAGTAAAAGCCACACAAATAAAGCAAAAATAAATCAAGGTTACCTCCGCGTTGCGCTCCTCAGCCAACGTGCGTGCAAAACTGCGGCCAAAACGGCTCCAGCAATATCGCATGAAGTCGCGCACAACACGCATGGGCATACGGAGGTTAGACCAAACAACCTCCTTGGGGTCAGTATATGTAGCTTTCCCCTTCAGAAGCTGAAGGTGCTCACACCCCACCTCCGTCAACGCATTCACAAAATTCTTGGCACAAGAGACGGCTGCGAAATCCGCAATGCCATCAACAAACTTAGGAAAATGCGAGAGGCGGGACCGCATCCAGTCCAGCACTACGAAGGTAGAAGGGTCCTCAGGCAGAGGGGGAACAACACCGCCATAGTGGTGGATGGCGTCAGAATAGGCACTAGCCAAAGTAATAGCCGCCTCCTTCGCATCATCCAGCTGCTTCTGGAGCTCCTCCACCTGCTTCCTCAGTATAGCCGCAACCTGCTTCTCACCTTCTACCTCCGAGCGGAGGTTGACATTAACGTCATTGGCCTTTTTCAGCTTTTCTTCCAACACAGCAGAGGCAGACTGGGCATCTTCAAGTTTCTTCTCTGAGGACGTAAGTTTGAGCTCCAGATCCTCAGCAGCCTTCTTAAACGGGCGAAGCTCCGCAAGGCTAGAAAGAAGAGTTTTCTTCTCAGCACCCAAAGTCTCAACCTCCTCCTTAAGGGCACCAAGTGCCTCGTCCCGCTTTAACACCTCATGTGAGCATCGAGCTTCCATGGCCTCTGCGATGTGATGACTCTGCAGAAAAAGTGAAGGCTAAAATAAACCAACCAAAAGGAGATACAAAATCACCAAACTACAAACGAAACCAAATACAAACCACGCTCTGCTGCTCAAGGTTCAGCCTTAGAAGGCTGAAATAGTCCAATCGCTCCAAGTACCTGCGAGTGCCACCTAATGACAAACAAAAATTGAGGGCATAAGCAAAGATATTTGACGCAGACAAAAATCAAAAGAAAAAAAATCAAACCTCCAAGCTGCTGGTGCAGACTATGGAGGGCAGAGCTCCACCCACTTAAGGTTTGCATAGAATCAGCTGCGCAAAGAAAACATCAATTGAATCAAAGTTATACAACACAATAAACAGCATAAACAACCCAAAAGCACAAGGGCAAAGCACCAACCTTCGCCGGAGCCGCCGAAACCCGCAAACGAAGTACCAGCAAAGGGGGGAGGCACCTGAGAGGTCTGATCCAGACCTATCCGACCCAGATCAACATCAGGAGCAGCTTTGCTATCCCTCGCAAGCACTTGGGCAAGGCCCACTGAATAAAGTTATAACAAGACCACATGAACAAAGAGAACAATAAATAAGGAGTTGAAACTTACATAAAGCATCTGCAGCCGCGGCACCCGAAGCTCCTGAAACAACCTGAGGAGCAGGCGCAATCGGATCCTGCGGTGGTACGGGCGCAACCTGCGGAGCCTCCGGAGCAACCTCCGGAGCCGGACCACCGTCATGCGGAGGTGAAGCCCCCAAAGACGCAGGCGTCCCCTTCCGAGAAGAGACCTTCGCATCCCCACCAGTGCCGGCATCGGCATGAACTGAGTCCTCCGAATCATCGGAGAAAGCACCCAGGACACTGGCAAAAGGAGCAACAGAGGCTGACGCCCCTGCGGTCTCAATAGGCGCTTCCTTTGAAGGGGCGCGCCCCTCTGGAAGTATGGGAGCTTGCACCAAGGCCTCCGCTTCATCGCCACGCCCGTGGCGGGCCAAAGAGATAGCAGCCGACCCAGATGAACTGCTGGATGCAGCCTGACCAGCAGACACCTCCGCAGGTTCCGATGCCTCCGCATGCTCCGAAGCTTCAACGCTGCGTACAGAAGAACGGAGCTTTTTTCCACGGCCTGCACCAGCACCAGAGGAAGCCCCACGGCGTTTCCGACCTGCAGGCTTTGGGGCATCGCCCGGGCGGACCTCCGCAGCAGCAGCCTCCTTGTCACGGATCGCGGCAATAACCTTCGCAGGCACAGGGTGATCACCATATTTAACGCCCATCTCTTCCAAAACACGGTTCAAACGGGGCATATTCCCGGCCTCTGTCCGGCGGGCAAGATACTCCTTGTCTGAGTACTCCCCAACAATCTCATAAGCCTTAGCCTCCACCTCTCGAACGAGGGCAGCGTCGGTTTTATTCGCCGGACGCGTCAAACCAAACCGAGGAAACGGAACACCACCCGCATCTCCGAAAACAGGAAGTTGAACCTTTTCCAAATGGAACGAAGGTCTGCTCTTCGCAAGCGGCCAGCAATTGGCCGCCACCATCTCTTCCACCAGATCGCGACCTCCGGAATACCGGCACGCAAGAGCGAAGGCCCGATTGCATGCTGTATGAGAAGCCGTAAACTTGGCTGGGAGAGGGATAGAGTACCGCGGCTCCATAGGGGTCATCACCGAGGCCAAGGGGTAGCGGGTCACCTTCTTGCCGTCATCCTCCTCCACAGTATAACCTGGAGTCTTGATGTAGAACCAGTTCAAAGTCCAATCTTTGTCCCACTTGTTCTTCTGACAGTAGGACAGCTCAGACCTACGTCCAACTTGCTTTCGCTTGGGGAAGAAGGAGCAACTACCGTACTGACAAACCGCACCCTCAAATTTCTTGTTCTGTTTTTGCAGCTCGTAGTACTGGCAAAAGCTATCAATATCAGGTGTAGCACCGTAGGATTCACAGGCCCAGGCAAACTTGCTAAGTTGGGCAATACCGTTTGGAGTAAGCCGATGAATCGGGACGTTAAACTCATCCGTAACCTCCCTCAAAAACCGACGGGAACGGGCGAAGGCCACAAACAAAGAAATCACGAAAAACAAGCGCATAATCCTTATTCGGGCGGATCGAGAACGGTCTCCAAACCGGGAAGTTTTACCTTGTCCTTCTCAAACCAACCTTCGGACACCATATGGTCAATCATCATATTGTTGACGATGCTCCGGCCAATCTCATAAGTGATCCTTTCATTCTTGCCCGCCATCTCCAGAGAAGGACTCGGAGGTATTAAATCGCACAGCGAAGCTTCAACTCCGGAAAAACTATCCTCAATTTCCTTAGCCTCCGCGCTATCCACCATACAGTCTTCAAAACGGCGCGCCCACCCGCTGGCTCTGACGCAAAGAAGCCGAGAGTAGGGACCCGAGAAGGAGACCCTAAGTGGAGGCGAAGGAAACTCGGAAGCCACAGCTTTAGCGAAAGCGAAAGCAGAAAAGATAGCGTACGGCAAGCACGGCTCGAGCACCCTTTATATAGGCGCCGGGGGGGGCCTCCGAGAGACGGAAGACGAACCGTCCAATCAAGTCACGTCGCACGACGCACCAATCAGCAAGTGACACGTGGGCGGCGCGCGGAATTCCAAAGGGGGGAAGGGGGACCTCCGCCACAGGAGCAGGAGGCTACAGAGGACGTTGGCCCAAGGCGCTAGCCCAAGTGCTCTAGGGGAAATGTTGGGGGAAAATTTCTGCCCCAACCTCCGCTCCGGGGCGAAGGTCCCCCATAGATTCCCTAAGCCTCTCACTTGTTATTTCCAACTTCTTTTGTTTGCTTTCAGGGAAAGGGAACCACCGAGCAAGTGAGATCAGGAGGCGGAGGTCCTGACCTCCGCGGAGGAGGCCCGGAGGTCCGCACCTCCCCAAGCAGATCGAGACCGGGAGGCGAAGGTCACCAAAGAGAAGTGACTAACAGCCCTAGGGAGCAGGGGTGTGGTCGAGGTCCGAAACCTCCGGGTCCGGGAGGTTCGCACCTCCCAGCAGATCAAGACTAGGAGACGAAGGTCTCAACAAAGAGTGGAGACCAATAGCCCCAAGAGCAGGGCGCGGCCGGAGGTCCGAACCTCCGGCTAGGCCCAAAGCCCATCAAGAAGGCAAGGATAAAGGCGCAGATGTGGCCCGGCCCACGCCGGAACAAGGGAAGATGTCCATGCTGCCCCTGGGGAGAAAAATAGCGGTTAGAGCTAGGCCGAAATTACCCCTAGGGTTTGATGGGCTGATATGTAATAGTTCAAAGAGGAGGTGGCTGGTGCTCACCTATAAAAGGGAGGACTCAGCACTGTTGTAAAGGTTGGTGAAAATTTGATGATAGCATTTAATATACAGGCCCTACTCCACTGATTGTCTCTGTTGGAAAGGGAAAGGCTCTAGTAGGAGACAGATTCAGGCGGAGGTCCGAACCTCCGGCCGAGCGGGGGACCTCCGCTCATCTTACAGTCTCGCTCCCTTTAGGCACGATACTCCCCGCCAACATAGATGATATTATTTCGAGCATTATTGAAGAAGAGACTAGGCTAAAGCATCCCAAAGTGGATGATTTTAGAGGGGTTGATGCCCGGGCTGCTTTATCCATGAAGGATACTGGAAAAATAATATGTGATCATTGTGGTCGTGAAGGACATAAAATAGAGCGATGCTTCAAGTTGCATGGCTTTCCACCTGGGTGGAAAAAGGGGAAATCCCAATCGGGGAGTTCGGGGAGTTTGAGGTGCTAATTGGAATAAACAAATAACACTACATCTGAAAGGGAGCTTCCAGTGGTAGATGCTCAAGCTCTTGAGAAGTACAACTCCAAGCTCAAACTCTCAGAATGCTCATCATCCACTCAGGGTTCCTCTAATATTTCCAGTTACCATGCCACTTCTCAAGGTATGAAATACACTCGAGCCTGTGCACCTAAACCTTGGATTATTGATTCTGGAGCCACTAACCACATGACAGGAGCATCCAATTTTTTCACTTCCTACACACGTTGTTCGGTAAGGATAAGGTGTGTTTAGCTGATGGATCCATGTCACCTATAACTGGACGAGGATCTGTCTATTGCACCAAATCCTTATCACTATCACCTGTTTTGCATGTTCCCAATTTTCCAGTTAACCTATTGTCTGTTAGCTCTATCACTAAATCTCTCAACTATAAATGTTGGTTTGATCCTACTCATTATGCCTTTCAGGAGCTAGGGACGGGGAGAATTCTTGGGACTGGGACTGTGCATAATGGACTCTATTATCTTGATGAAGGAAGTGATGAAGTTGCTTTTGTGACCAAGATGTCTCCATGTCAAAAACTATTATTACTTCATCGCAGGCTTGGACATCCCTCTTTTGCTACTATGTCTCATATTTATCCATCTATTTTCAATGCATGCTCTAGAGAATCCCTTATATGTGATGCATGCGAGTTCGCTAAACATACAAGGGTTTCCTAACCTAGTTTGGGTTTAAGAAGCTATAAACCATTTGATGTTATTCACTCTGATGTTTGGGGACCATGTGAGGTGCACTCTATTTCTGGGCATAGATGGTTTGTCACTTTTATTGATGGCTTTAGTCGATATACTTGGCTTTATTTGTTAAAACATAAAAGTGATGTATCTACAGTTTTTAAAGACTTGTGTGCCCTCATAAAAAATAAGTTTGGCAACACAATTAAAGTCTTACGTTCAGATAATGGTACGGAGTATGTTAACCAGGAGTTTGAAAAATTTCTCACTTTGAATGGCATTGAACATCGACGACTGTGTTAACACTCCGGAACAAAATGGAGTTGCAGAACGTAAGAGTAGACACTTGCTTGAAGTTGCTCGTTCCTTAATGTTCACCATGAATGTTCCTAAGTTTCTTTGGGGAGAAGCAGTGAAGACTGCGACTTATTTAATAAATCGTATGCCCCTTCGTATTCTTGAAAACAAATCTCCTGCCCAATTACTTTTAAACTCGGACGGCTTTGTTGTTTCTCCTAAGGTTTTTGGATGCGTTTGTTTTGTGCATGACTACAGAAACAATGTTGGGAAACTCGACCCTCGTGCTATAAAATGTGTTTTTGTTGGTTACTCTCCTAGTCAAAAAGGTTATAGGTGTTGGTGTCCATCTGAGCATTGTTTCTTTGTGAGTTTAGATGTGACATTTTGTGAGAATGAACCCTATTATGGCCCAACCAATGATGCTGTAATTACTCTTTCTCCACCTGAAGTGCAACAAGAGGGGGAGAGTAACAGTGGAGGCATTCGTTTGGGCTCTATCCTTGTTCCTACTTCAGGTGTTTCCCATGGTGATACTTTTCGTGGTCAGGGCGAGGAAACCAGCAATGATAATGGAGGTAATAATTCTTGCCATGGAGACATACGAGGTAATTTTCCTTCTCAGGACACAGAGTCTGTTATGCATGAGGACTCAGGTACCAACTCACATTCTCTTAGTCCTGATGCTCCATCTAGCACCCCAGAGCAAGGTGATAATCAATTACCTACTCAAGTTACTCAGATTCCTCCTGAAACTGAGATTCCTATTGCCCTTAGAAAGCCAACTAGATCTTCCAATATTCCAGCATGTCCTAAGGATTATGTTGGGTACAAACATGATATTGCTAACCTTATTTGCTACAAAACCTGTAGCCCATCCTTCCAAAGTTTTATTTGCTCTCTTGATTCAGTATCTATACCCACCAACTGGAAACAAGCTAAAGAGGATCCCAAGTGGAAGTAGGCAATGCTTGAAGAGATGAGAGCTCTAGAGAAGAATAGAACTTGGGAGCTTGTGGATCTACCACCAGGTAAGCAACCCATTGGGTGTAAGTGGGTTTTCACCATTAAGCATACACCAGAAGGGAAGGTTGATAGATACAAAGCTCGATTGGTTGCAAAGGGATATACTCAGACTTATGGGATTGATTATGATGAAACCTTTGCACCTGTGGATAAAATGAATTCAGTAAGAACACTAATATCTTGTCCTGTTAACTTGGATTGGGATATATATCAAATGGATGTGAAAAATGCATTTCTTCATGGTGATCTTCATGAAGAAGTATATATGCACATTCCACCTAGATTTGAAACAAGTCAAACCAATGGAAAGGTGCTTCGTTTGCATAGATCTTTATATGGATTAAAGCAATCACCAAGGGCATGGTTTGATCGCTTTAGGCAATCAATGCTCAAAAGAGGTTATCTCCAAAGTAACGCCGATCATACACTTTTCTATAAACATGCTATAGAAAAGGTAACAATTCTTATAGTGTATGTGGATGACATTGTGATTACTGGAGATGACCTCGTTGAGATTTCTAATTTGAAGAAGTACCTTGCTCATGAATTTGAGGTAAAAGACTTGGGGCAATTAAAATATTTTCTTGGAATAGAAATTTCTCGAGGTCCTAAGGGCATCTTTCTTTCTCAAAGGAAATATGTTCTAGAACTATTAAAGGAGACTGGTATGCTTGGATGTCGTCCTGCAAGGACACCAATTGAGCAAAATCATCGTTTATGTAAAGATGCAGGTACTCTAGTGGATTGGGAGTGCTATCAGAGGCTTGTTGGAAGACTTATATACTTGTCACACACTCGACCTGATATCACATTTGCTGTAAGTGTGGTGAGCCAATTTATGCATGACCCTAGATCATCTCATATGAATGCTGTTTATCGCATCTTGCAATATCTTAAGAGCTGCCCAGGTTGAATGCTACACTGATGCTGATTGGGCTGGTTCTTTGGATGATAGACGATCAACTTCTGGGTATTGTACCTTTGTTGGAGGTAACCTGGTTGCTTGGCGAAGCAAGAAGCAAAGTGTTGTAGCATGTTCCACTGCTGAGGCTGAGTTTCGTGCTATGGTGCATGGTGTGTGTGAGCTGATATGGCTGCAGATCCTTCTAAGTGAACTAAAAATATTTAAAGAGAAGCCCCTGATGTTATATTGTGATAACAAAGCGGCTATTGATATAGCCAACAATCCTGTCCACCATGATAGAACTAAGCATATCGAGATTGACCGTCACTTCATCAAAGAGAAGCTAGATAGAGGGATAATATGTCTGCCATGTAAATTCAGCTAGTCAAATAGCTGATGTTCGAACAAAAGGGTTGCCTGAAAAAACTTTCTCTTCTTTTTGTAGCAAGATGGGTCTATATGATATATTCGCCCCATCTTGAGGGGGAGTGTTGGTGTATATAAATATTAGATACTTTAGGGGGGTAAAGTATAAATTTGTAAAATATAGAAGGGAACAAGGAAGGATCCAGAAATGTATCGATCCAGTATTCTCATTCCCTCTGTCTCATGGATGTTCTTCCCTTTCTTCCAAAACCGCCAAAATACTCTTTAATCCACTGATTATTCTCCAACAGACATCAACAAAAGAGAGCATTTTCAACATGGTGTATTGGATAAACTGTGCAAACTGGAGTTGATCAGTGATGCTACTACCACTACTACCTTCTTGGCTCCCGCTCTCGGCTTCAGGTTCTTGTTCGTAAATGCTGGGCAGGCTCACGGAGACTTGGTGATCAGGAGGACAGAGAGACGCCATGTCCACGAGACGGACGGTTGCTGTGATTTCAGCGAGAGCACGGACCCAGCTCGGAACATCGAAAGTATGGACGAGTATCCCTAAAGAAGAATCGTCATCAGCGACATGGAGAACCCAGCCGACGCCCAGCTGCTCCAACCACCTCTCCAGAACACTCATGTCGCCGTCGATGGAACGCTCAGCAAAGAATTCCTGAACCAGGCTTTTGATGTGCTTAATCTGCCTCTTCTCCGTTTCTTTTCTGAAAGACGACTCCTTGTCTGTTCCTTTGCGGGATTTCTTTCTTGGTTGAGCAAACTCGGAATCCTCCTCCGTTTCTTTGATGGACATGTCCTCCTCGTGGATTTCCATCCAGGACGTCTCCAATTCCATGTTCAAGTGCAGGGCCGCATCCATAGACATGGAGGACAGGCGAGAGAGGCGCTAGATGTGTTGTAGGTAGTTGAGATGGTACCTGAGGGAGAGGAACTTGATCCTGCTCCTGCCTGCCCACGGCGGTAGCTCCAGCTGGATTGTCCGTGGGCGCCATCCCTGCCCTGGGCCTCCATGCGTGCTAAGCTAAGCTAGCTGCCCCTAGCAACTTGGGACTGGGAGGTTTGAGGAAAGCGATGTCTCCCGACCGAAATCGAGGATGAGCTGATGCTCGGCCTTGGGGAAGAAGAACTGAACTGAAAAGTGGAAAGGGGAAAGGCGAACGGAAGGACCACGGACGGTAAGCCACTGAGCCGTCGGGGTTGTTCAGTCAAAGTTGTTGTGGAAAAATGCCGCCTGGCCAGTAGTATGCTGGCGTTCATTGGTGGCCTCGCGCCACGTTTGGCTCGTGGGTCCGGGTCTGGCGGGAAAGAAAAAAAACCAGAGATTGGACTGGATGTTGGTTTCGACTTTCCAGCGACGAGATTTAGCTTGCTTCCAGCGAGTTGTCTCTGCACGTCTCAGTGCTCCCAGGGGGCAGCACTGTATCTCCCTCTGTCTTGTTCCGGCGATACTACGGCACAAACAACGGCAACTGCTTGCTCTGCCTTCTCAACAACTTTCAGTCTACCTTGTTTCTTCCTAACCTAACGTACGTGTGCAGTGAGTATTCTCAGTGAATTCCTCAGGCCATTTCTTTTTTTGTCTTGTTGTCATGTGAAGTTTGAAGTCTTGCAAATTTTGCCTCCAAACAGAAGCCTCATTTCTTTCTTGCTGGTTCATGTCATGATACGAAGTGCCAAGGTTAATTATTGATTACAACTTGCTATTTTATTGTACTGTTCACAACACTGCTACAAAATGAAATAATTTTGAGGGCCACTAATTTCTCTGAGAAGGCGAGATTGAACCCTTCAAGAATAGACTAGGGTAAAGTCTTTCTTTGTTTTGAAATCGCAGGGATAAAATCACAAAGTTAAAAAAAATAGATAAAATCACCATTTGGCTTTAAAACAGGGATAAAAATACTTAAGCCCTTTTTACTTTATGATATAAGTAGAGCTTTATTAGTTTTAAGATCATTACTTCAGGATGGTACAAAGACCTTAAAACACTTACTACAAGCTCTCCATTACTAGGATAAATATAGCCTTACATTTTTTTTAAAAAAAATCCAGACACACTCATAATACTCATGAATTCCCTGGCTAACATGGAAATGTCTCAAACCTTCTTACTAACGGTGGGAGTAGTTTGTTGACAGATTTTTCACATTGTGTTGTCGCAGATGTCAAGCCAAAGTGGCCTTTTTTTTTTTCTTCGAGAACACGTCCCCGCATACTCCCTCATTATTGAAAGCTTCAACTCCTAGAATTCATGTTAGTCAAACTTTTTTAAATTTGACCAATTTTATAGAAAAGGGGATCAATATTTATTATATAAAATGAGTATCTTATGAAAATATATTGTATGATGAATCTAATGGTATTAATTTGATACTATAAATCTTAGTGTTTGGTTCTAAAAAGTTCGGTTAAAGTTTGAAAATTTTAATTCAAGACAACTCTAGAAGTTACGGTTTTTATGGATAGAGGTAGTATTAGGCAACAAAGCATTCTCCACCACAAGCTTGCTCAGCTTCTAGCCGAGAAAAATACTGGTGGATGGCGAGGAGTTCGTGAGCCTGTAGCCTGTTCATCGACAGCCAAGCCGAACTGTTATTTGTCCCTTGGGGCAGGAAAGCATGCTGATTGCTCATCTATGCGTGCTGCATGATCTGTAAATTTTTGCACACGGGTGAACAGAAAGAGAAATGGAGAGGTCGTGTAAAGAGCATCTACTGACATTTGAACAAGTAAACTGCAACTGCTTAGTGATACAACGACAGCACTTGCTGAAATATATGTCCGATATGAAAATAAATCTGATTGTTCTCATATATATATTGCATATGGAAATAAAAACGATCTGCTTTGCTTTGCGTCGAGGAGAAATTCCAAAAAAAAAAAAAAAAAAAAAAAAATCAAGGTCAACAACATCCTACGCCTAGGCGGCTACGCGCTGTGAGATGAGATGGAAGAGCACGGGTCCTTTTTGAGGCGCGGCCGGACTCGAACCTTTGATCAGTTCGTTTGCCGATTATTGGTCAAAACTGGGCGGCTGCTTGCGCGTCCAGCATCAAATCCTCGCACAAACTGAGAGATCTCTAGCAGCCAGGACTGGGATGGCGGCACTCTGGCGAAGAGCATGGAGGTCCAAGAAGATTTCATCCACCGGGGGCGGCTACGGCGACGGCGAGGGCGCTCTGCAACCGATTTTTGGCAGCAGCACCACCACCACAACCACTTCAGGTACCCGTACCACCATGACCCTCTCCCTTTCCACCTCCGCCGCGTACACCACCTCGTCCGAAGCAGTCAGAGAAGAGCAGGAGGAAGGAAGTGCCATGGAGCTCAGGCAGGGGTTGGTGGAGACGCGCCGGCACATGAGGGGCCTGGTGGAGGAATTCCGTGCCGGCGCCGACGGCAACAACGCCACTGCCCCGGACAGGTGGCTCTCGGAGCTGCACGTCGCCTGGCTTCTCCGTCTTGCCGAGCTCGATGCGTCTGGGCAGAGAGTCTTCGTCTCACGGCAGCTACATAGTCCTGCACAGACCTGGATCCCGGCTCTGCAGGTGATCAGCACATCCGTATGGAAATGCTTAAGTGGACTTTACAGCGACGATGAAGCAACTGTTGGGCCACCGGCTACAGAATTTGCACAGTTTCTCAAGGCAACCTTGCTGAAGATGCTCACCTTTGTTGACACGATGGTTGCTCTTGATCCTTTGAATGTTGATGGTGCCAGTGGCAGCAGCCAACAGCATGTTTCTTCTAGCAGTGCTGTGGTACTGGTGGGGGCAGCTGCGAAGGTCCGGGCACTGCTAGATATGCGCCATGCTCTCTCCGCAGCCTCGGAACAGATCATGGTGGCTTTCTGTTCCTCACCCTATGTGTTGTCCACAAGGGTAGTCGACGATTTCGGAGGCCTCTTGTCAGCACAATTGGGTAAGCTGGATCAGGCCATACGGGACACATTTGATCACATCAGAACTGCTGTCACTCCATGCTTGAATGACGATATCGACAACAACAACAACAACGATGGCTCCTCTCCAAGGGCGACGGGTGCTACTCAGACGACCCTGCTGCAATCGTCACCCGCTATCCACAAGGTCACTCGGTCTGTCATAAACTATATCAATATTGTGTTGTCCACTGAAGCACTGGTCCCTGTCCTTGCACGTCGTCAGGGAGATACGTCTTCTTTGACTACCCTGACAATGGAGGTAGTCGGTTCCCTAGAGGAAGAGCTTGCCAGAGTGTCGCAGTCATTCCCAGACCAGAGCCTCAGGTTCATCTTCTTGATCAACAACTCCTACCTCATACAGCAGCTGCTCGACACAAGTTGGCCTCCCCATCTCCATGACCTCACGTACCTAAGGTTTTTGAACAGCCTCACTAACAGAATCGACAGATACATACAGAGTTATCTCCAGGTTTCTTGGGCACCAGTGTTGAAATGCCTGCAAAATCCCACGTTTCGTTGCTTCACGAGAGACTCACCGCTGTCAAAGTTCGAGTCCATGTTTCAGTCGACCTACGCTGCGCAAAAGCTCCGGAAAGTCCCAGACCCTGAGCTCAGGAAAAGGCTGCGTGAAGCTATCATTGAGAAAGTCGTTTCAGGCTTTACGGAGTACTTGGAGGATAACAATAGGATCACCCCAGGAGTCACTCCTCAGGAGCTCGAGGAGATGCTGCAGGAGCTATTTGAAGGATGAACAGAAGGAACTGCACCATGGAAAGAAAAGTTGCCAGCTACTTGTGTGTTTTCATGCACCTTTGTTGTTCTGTTTTGGGTTTGGAATAAAATAATATTTCTTAGAAAATTTTATCGTGTTTGTACCCTCGATCAGCAGATGCCACTATATATGTACTTGAGATTGAATTTGTAGCCTCCACAACACAGGTGTCAATCTGATAATAACGAGATAAAATAGTCATTTATGTATGCAAAATATGTCCTTGATGAACCATGATCTCCCTAGCTAAATCATGCACTATAAGCATAAGGAATCAACTAGTATTGTTCACACTGAATGCTCTGATAGTCTGATGACACAAACAATAAAGCAATACGTACGTACATACTCAACATTGTTTTCACATATATACATGACAGTGAAGCAACAATAATTATTTGTGAATCCATAGCTGGGCAAATGTCACACAAAGCACATCACACGGGAGCAAGACTGATCACCTCTTGCTACTGTTGAATTGAAGCAGAGGACGATGGTCTCCAGGTCCTTGTTTATTTCTATATATTCTTCCTCTCACAGTCACAGCAATCTCATCAAATTAAGACCAAACAAGATCCATGCAATGCAATGGATCGGAAGCGAAGATGCTCAGCACACACACAACACAAGCTAGCAGCATCTCTGTCCCACGAAATCAAGCAAACGTGCTGACACACTATTACGTGCCGCCTCCACACAAGCAAACAAACAGAGTATTGAAGAATGAAGACTCAAAGCAAGCAGAGGAATCCAAGCATGCATCTCGATCTTTTCCTTTGGTGAAGGTGAACCACTACATTCCATTCCATTCCATTCCATGGAAAGGACAACTACCTCTACCTGCAGGAAGGAAAGAAGGATGCGGGGGTGATCCATATATCAGTGAAAAACAATACATACACAAACAGATTTCTGTAGCTAGGGTTAACAACAACATGAACGATAAATAAATACTAAATAAAATAAATAAAGTTAGCATGTAGTAGTGGTGGATAGGGTCAGGTCAAGCAATTATTCAAAGCAATTGAGCAAACAAGACGTGCATGAATTGAGTTGAATTGAAGGAGATGCCGGTGGGTTCATCGACCGGTGGTTAGTTACCTGAGTAGGGCGGTTCTGAGCCGGGGCTTCTTGCAATATGCTGAATGGGTGGGCTTGTAGTGGGAGGGGTGATGGCCGGCTGCTTTCCCGTCCCACTCAAGGCCCTCCCACCAATCCTTCTCGCAATCCACTGTTGGTGGCCTTCTTATGCGCACGCGCAGCAAAACACCTGCTTGAAACTCGGCTGGTGACGGTATCCTCCGAGCAGGCTGGCGAACAGCCGGTAGGCGCTTGAGGCTCCAGCATCCCCTGATCTTCACAGTCTCAAGATTGGGCGCCAACATCCTCGAGTGCCCACAGATGCGCTTCAGCTTGGGCAGGTCAAACAGGTGGATGCGTTTTAGTCTAGGGAATTCTCTACTAGTATGTTGTTGTTGTTGCTCCTGCTGCTGTTGCGACTCGGAGTCAGATGGGAAGACCTCCATGAGGTTCCCGCAGCACACGATCTCAAGGGTCTCCAAGCTACGACATCCATTGGTATTTGATGAGTATAGAGGGAGTACATGTATCAACCTATGGCAGTAATCCAGGTGTAAGAAGACAAGATGCTGAAAGGAAATAGGTCCAGGGCGGAACTCGGAACCGCTCCAGTCCCAGATGTAGCGTGCCTTCGGGAGCTGGGACGCCCAAAATGTCTTCAGATGATAGAAAATATCTGCCATCGCCACTACTGAAGGCATAATGAAAACAACGCCTTCTAAGTTGGGGCATCTCTCGAGTCGGCACCATTCTAGTGTTCCCCAACCCAAATTTCTTTGAATAGTAGGTGTAGGGCCTGGGAGACAGGTGATGGACAAGCTATCATGCAAGTGCAAGGTTGTAGCGCCCTCGCTCACGAGAGGTGGTAGAGTTGTAGCAGCTCTGGCTAATTGTTTGGTGGTGGTGCCCTGCAGCAGTGATCTAGTCCGTGTTTCATCATCATCTTGTATGCTAATGTAGCAGTTGGCCCAGTGAGAGTCTGTAGGGGCAGGTGGGCAATGCCACAGCCACATGCTCTTCATCATCACCGACATCTCAGTAATAATAATACTGGCATAATCAGCTTGCAAGCTGCTGCTTCCATTAGAGGTAGTAGGGGTGGAACTGATGATGTCATCAATGTACATGTTGCCGGCTAGCTTGTAGTCTGTCAGTGCTTGTTGCTTGTTGCCGCCACCACAACTACTACTAATGTTACTAATTCCTTGATTATTGGTTGTACCTCTGTGACCACAAGTACTAGTAGTAGAAGAAATCTCAACCTGTAACCTTTTAGCGTGCCTCAAGTTCAAAAGTGAACGGAAAAATCTTGGATCCCTTATGGAAATATATGAATCCGAGTCGATGAGTGTCGGGCTCTCCTTGCCATACACTATTGTTGCTGATGATGGCCCTCTTCTTATACTTGCACTGTCACTAGCTTCTCGCTGCTTGTTGAACTTGCTTTCTTCTTCCCTGTCGCAAGCTGCATGGGTGGTGGTGGTGCTATTTGTGTCAATGCACAACACCTCCAACGATACCTTCTTATTCCCCTCTTGTGGCCATAGTATTGCACGGAGCTCCTGACATCCCAACAAAAGGAGACGCTTGAGGCGCATGGCTTGCGTTGCAATAAGGTCGAGAGTTTTAATCACTGTACCGGACATGTCTAGCTCCTCAAGGCTGTCAAATAGTCCTATCAACAGCAGGCTCTTCAGTTTGGTGCATCCACGGAAGGATATGCCCTTTATCTTATTACTTGTAGTGACACTGCTAATCAAGGTAAATGACTCTAGTGATAGTTGGGGTAGGGCGTTGTGGTCAATTAGCTCCAGGTCAAGACAACCATCAAGGATGATTGTCTTGAGGGTGTGCCAACTTGACAAGTCCGGGAATGATGATGCAGCTACCACTGGTGGAGATAGAGATACTTGTTCATTTCTATCACCACTAGTACCATAAGAATCACCAATGTTCGGAGCTTTGTTTGAATGATCAGCCACTACTCGGAGCATCTTGATTAACCTGCGGCTATTGCTTCCTGCACCGCTACAATGATGTAGATGCATCATGCTCCGATTACTGAATCCTTTCACATGCAACTCCCGGAGGTCAACCATCATGTCCAACATGTCTTTTGATAGCAGCCAGTACCAGTCCGTATAACTCAATTGTAGCACCCACAGATTCCGGAAGCATGCTCCATTGCCTTGTGGGCTGCAATTGCTAGTATTATGATGATGATGATGCTCCTTTTCTTCATCACCATGGTCTTGTTCATCCTGCTGATCTTTGCAGTGGTCCAGGACAAGGAATCTTAAGTTGTTGCAACTCATGAAGGGTGGAGATGAGAAACTGAAGTTGCAGTAGGAGAGATGTATCACACGCAGATTACTACTCCTGCCTGATGAATGCTTAAACATGTTAGCTTCTAGGACCTGACCGGCTGCTGCCCAGAAGAAGGATGTTGCCTGAGATGGCACTTGGAATTTCCTTGAGTCCTTGGAGGTGATCGAAACCCAGCGGTTCGAACGAAACCACTGTTCACCACTCAACACTTTACAGATTGCTTTAGTACACCAATTGCAGAAATGCCAGTTCACGTTCCTCTGCAAAGCATCACCAATCTCCCATGCCAACCGACCACCATCAGTGGCATCCTGTATAATCCCATCACACACCCAATAGTTGGACACATGGAAATCCCAATTGATGTTGTGGTCATTGCCACTCAGCAGTGCCCTATACAAGATGCATTCCATAACAATCTTAGGGGTCATGTCCGGTTCAGGGACACCTGTGTACTTAGCAACCTCCTCAGCCTCTGCACAAAGAAAGTGTCTAAGGACATGAAGCCAAGCACCTCGGTCATCCCTGAACACTGCTGATGGAGTAACAAATATAGCTACATTGCTCAATTTAGCTGACTCCAATTTAGCCGGCTCCAAATCCACTCCATGCCCATCTTTGGCATGATGCCAAAACCTGCCTCGGGATGTCCACAGCACCCTCCTGCTCAGTTGCCCAATCACAGGGACACCGACCTCCCATAGATCGATGTAGCTGCCACTACCATTGTGCAATATAACAAGGAATCTGCGGGAAATAAGTTCATTCATGATTGCTACCTTGACATAGGGAATCACACCTCGAGCACTTTGCTCTACCCCATCAAAATCATCTTCCTCGTCATGCTGGTCGAACAAGGCCATCACCTGCGGGGGTAGCTCCACCTCCTCTGCAATCACCTTCTGCAGGGCTCTCTTGCTTTGCCATCGTGAGAAATCAATGTGGATGATCTTCTCCAAGCTCCCTGTAGTCGTCACCATTCCAGTGTTAGCCGATCTTGATGTTGATCTTAATCTTAGTCGTTCGGCGACCGCTTTCAGTACAGCGGATGCTCCCCATCCAAGGCGGCCATGGAAGTATATTACGTCTCTTCCCTCGTCCAAGTCCTCTAAAAATGAATTATCTGCTCTGCTGCGCCATCTATGTTGTCTGCCTTGAGTATGATCCTCTGCAATATATAATTACTAACTAATTAATTTGACAAGGCTGGCTTATACTGTTTTATATTATACTAGTAATAAGGGGATGGATTAGGTAGTACAGCCCCATATCTTGAATAATCAAGACTTTACAAAAAGCTGAGTCTTATATTTTGAGATAGATAGTAGACTATATACTATATTTTACAGTACAGAAGCAAGAAAAGTTTCCAAACTTTGTGCTCCAGTTAAATCTTTTTTTTAACAAAAGTATGTAATATAACTCATTGATATTTGCGACATGAAAACAGAATCAACAGATTTTATTCTCGATCAAAATTGAGCATGTCCATATTAACACAAAAGCTAATTGCTCAACAAAATAGAGGAGTTTAATCGGTGCGAAGCACGCCAAGCAAGCAATATGTGGAGAAATAGTTACTGACTGATTTACCTCCGTTGGCATGATGAATTGGCCTATTTGTCGCCTCTCTTGGGCTAATTAGTTCTACAAGCTAGGCCAGGAGCTCTATCTGAATATGCTGTTCCAGTTTTTACGTCAGAAATGCATGCATAGCAGCACTGAAGCATCAGATTTCCTCCTCCAGACTTCACTCCAGTAAATGGATATCTCCTATACACAGTGTATACAAAGTAAATACATATATTAGTTAAAAGTTGGAGAAAAACATGCATTCCTGATCCCTCACGATCAAAACTTAAAAACTTTGTAACCATATTAATAACTAAACCATGTATATATAAATAGATGAACTTGCATTGGAGAAACAGATAGAATTACTAGTACATTACCCAGATCACGACGACGTTAAGATAACAGGCAGGGACGAAGTATATATATGCCTTTCTGGAATTATATAGTTATGTCATCCTTGCAAATAGGTCGATGGCATCCTCTTTTTTTTTAGAACTGGTCGATAGCAACCATGCACACTTCTACAATGTTTGTGGACAACTAACATGCCTGCTTGTGCCTTATGTTGTACTAGTAGAAGCAGATGCTCCATTTGGAATGAGTGCAGGTGCAGCGTTTGCATTACACGTAAGTAGGTTCCTTGCTTCCTGTTTGCTTTATTTTCTTTCTGCAAAGCATAATTATCACGCACCAGATTCTTTTCTTGTAGCATCACTTGAGGCCGGAATATTTTCATATTCTTTACCTAAAGAGAAAGGTTAAAGTAAAGAGCTGTTAAAATAATCTTGTCTGTCAGCCCGCCGCCCCCCCCCCCCCTCCTCCTCCTTTTTTTTTTTCTCTTTTTTCATTTTTGATGTAACTGAGTATCGTGTAAGTGACCAACTAACGTTCACCAGTTTCTTTTTCTTTTCTATTTAAAATAGCTGTTTGGACTTGCCACATGAAAAATAACATCATTTTTTTTTTTTTTTTTTTTCAAAACAAAAAAAAAAGCATGTCTATCAAAAAATCACAAAAAAAATATTCGAATCTGAATGTATTCATGGTCAACTTAAATGTGCCCATGACCATGCTTATTGAAACATCACATGATCTCTGGGCTTGTTACACTATCAAGCATCCCGTCTTTCCTTCCCCCGAGCGCCCCCAACAGGCGACTCGATGGTAGACTTGCCGGACCTCAGCCTTCCCCATCTATGCCTCCCCTTTGGATGCCGTCGCCGCCTTTGGCGTGCGGTGGCTGCCAGTGCATGGCGACCCCGAAAAGTGGGTGTCATCCACAGCTCCCCTTCCTTCCCACCTCCCTCTTCCACCACCTCCCCTTACCCTCTGCATGCTTCACCACGTGAGGAGGAGCGGCCAGTCAGCCGGATCCGGGGGCCCCCCAGGGCCGGATCTGGCGCCTCCACCTCTCTGCGCCCCTGCGTAGTGAAGGAATCCTAGTCGTGGGCTACATGCGGCGGACGGCTAGCTCCGGGCCGACAGCCGGCGTCTGCAGCTGCTTTGGGCTGAGGCTAGATGGAGCCGACAGTGGCCTGCCAATGGCCTGGCTAGGCCTGCACGGTAGCGGGGCCTAGGGCCAGATCGGGCTGCTTGCCTGGGGCTGAGGCTGGCCACGGTCTGTCTGGAGCGGCCGGCTAGTGCCCAACCGCAGCTCGTCCTTGGCCTAGATCCGCGCATCGCCCCTGTGACGGCGGCATGGCTAGGTCTCAGCCAATTTTTGGAGCTGTCGTTGCTGGTTCCGCGGTGCTGTGTTTGCATGGTGGCGCCCCTTGCACCTGTGCCATTGTGGCCATGCGTTCCGCCAGTTCCAACCCCTTTGTCGGTTTGGTGACCATGGATGCGTGGAGTTCTGGACGAAAGCTCAGCTTGATTTTGGCCGGATAGGTGACGACGATGCCTCGGCGCCACATACCTCATTGGAGGCGTCGTTGATGAACTCCATGCTTCCCGCTGACAGTGTTGGAATCTAGGCGTAAGCCCTGCCTTTAGGCCAGTGGTGTTAGCGTCAACAATGTTCAAGGGTGTCAACCCCCTTCCTGAAGGTGTCACTAAAGAATCCCTTTGGCTCGTCCCCCGCCGACTTCAGTAGTTCCTTCCATGTCGTTGGCCTCGTTGAGCCTGTTTGTGCCTATGTTCTACTCGCAATGATTTCTCCTGTAGCAATCGACCTTGCCATCGTCGTCTATATTTCCTAACGGATGCTTTGCTGCCGTCGCTTTCTCCGTGGTAGATACATGGCTGTCATTGGTTTTTTCGGCGGATACTTTGTCGTTGTTGTCGTTGTCCCCCACTCTTGCAGTTGCTTTGCTGCCAAGTGTGACTTGGTCATTCCTCCCGCAGATGCTTTGCCGTAGTGGGCATCTTTGCTTCTTCCCCGATGGATACTTGGTCGTCGATGGAATCCCTGGCGGATGCTTTGCCACCATTGCTATTTGGCGGATAGTTGGCTATTGTATCTTCGATGGCAGATGCTTTGCCGCCGTTGTTGCTTGGATGGATACTTTGCCACCATGACATTGTCTTGTTTGCAGAAAGCCATTGCGTTGTATCCTCTTTTGCAGGCGTAGTTCATAGGTTCCAGTTGTTTTGGGTAGTCGCTCTTTATTTCTTTTTTTCTTGTTCTTATGAGTTATATTCCAGGTCACTCACCACTAGTTTAGTGGTGTGTAATATATGCTACGAGGGTTCTCTAGTATCTACGTGTGTAGTTCTCTCTCCTTAATGAAAAAGGCTATATTCCCCGCGAAAAAAATCTCTAGCCTTGTAGTCGCATAGACTCTCGACCTACGGGCCTCCCTTCAGGATCTCACCCACTCTAGAGTATGGACCATAACACCTCATATTGGGCCGCCGGTCTCGTCCTTCCGTCTTGGGCTTGCAGGTGGAATAGGAGGTGAAACCGATTTGGCCTTCTATCTTGCTGCGTCTCCCGCCGTTCATCCGCCAATCTTCACCTCCGACCAGTCGGACCGAAGCAGCGCGCCGACCCCCCTGCAAAGTGTTCGAGCTTCCATTTTTTCGGCCCAGTTTTCCATTGGTCCAATAGTGTGGATCACTGTTGGGCTGCCGTGTGCTACGTTGGGTCTTCTCGTGCAGAGTTAGACTCGGACATCCCACACTCGTCGGCACAGGTGACTTTGCAGGTGGGTTACGTGAACCTTCTTCATTACTTTTTTTTTTCATTTTTGGTTTTATTTTTTTATTAATTTCATTTTTCTTTTCTCTCTTAAATTTAAATTTTTATTTCATGAGTCGCCGCACCTTTTAATTTCATTTCTTCATTTTTCCCTTTCCATTTTTAATTTTTTTGTTTCTTTTTATTTATTTTATTTCATGAGATGTACGTACATTTCAGTTTTATTTTTCTTTTCCTTTAATTTATTTCTTTATCGTTGTTTTCTTTCTTATATTTTATTTTCCTTTCTTCATTTTGTTTTCTTTTTCTTTTAAACCTTTCTATTATTTACTACCATTTTACTCTAATTAGTTTTCTCTTTATTTCACATGTTTTGATTTTTTGTTGATGGGTTGCTGAGTTAGCACATGGTGTGTCTGGAATTTGCATCTGGTGACCAACAATCTTCTTTCATTTTTGTTCTTTTCATTTATTTCTCTTTTTTATTCTTTATTTGCTATGATATTAATTTAATTATTTGTTTTCCTTAATCATGTTCTATTTTTTATTTACCATATTACATGATAAAATTGTGGTGTTCTCTTTTAGAATATACTTTTTCTTTGATATTTTTATTTTTTGTTTCCTATTGATTTTTGTTATTTTTATTTCTAATCCTTTTTATTTCCTATTTTATGTGATGTTCTATGCTAGATTTTGTGATGTCCGTGAGAACATATATGATATTCTAGGATATATTTTGTGATATTCAGTAGCATTTTTTCTTCTTTAATTGACTATAATTAATTACTTCAGTAATTTTATTTTTTTTTTTTTTATTTTTACGTTTTATGATATATGTGATGCTCAGTAGTATATATATGATATTTTGTGCTATATTTTGTGATGTTTATTTCATGTTGTGATATATTTTATATACTTATTTATTTTTCTATATAGGTAATATCATTTGTTATTGATTTTTATTTTTCATAATTTTCTATATCATTTTATTTTATTAATTACTTTATTTTCATGTTCATGTCTTACTTTTTTTATCTTCTATAAATATATGAGTTACATGTGTTTGCGTAGTACACAAACAATGTTCTTGATGTGTTTTCGAATGTTCACGTAGTATAAATGAGATGTTTCATGGTTAGTAGAGTATATTTACATACTCATGAGATGCTCTATGGTGTATCTTATATAGGTATTCATTTGTTTTATTTTTCTATATATGTCTTATTATTTGCTATTCATTTTTATTTCCCTAATTTTTTATTGCTTTTCTCTGTTAATTAATTTGCTATGTGATATATTTTGTGATTTCTATGTAATATACTATTTTGTGATTTCTATGTAATATAATTTGATGTTCTATGATATATTTTGTGATGTTCGCGTAGTATACTTATGATGTTCTAGATATATTTGGTGATGTTCGCGGATTATGCATGTGATCTTTTATTATTCTAGGATGTTCATGGAGATGCTTTGTGATATATTTAATATACTTATTTATTTATTCGATCTAGGTCATATCATTTGATATTGATATTGTTTTTTATTTTCCTATTTTTATTGTTATTTTATTAAATTTTTTATTTTTATTTTCATGTTCGTGTCTCACTTTTTTTTAAAAAATTTATAATATATTAGTTGCATGTGATGTTTCTATAGTACACAAACAATGTTCTCGATGTATTTTCGAATGTTCACATAGTATAAATAGGATGTTTCATGGATAGTTGAATATATGCACTTACTACTCATGAGATGCTTTATAGTATATGCACTTACTACTCATGAGATGCTTTATAGTGTATCTTATATGTAGTTATTCATTTTTTTTATTTTTATTTTCCCAAGTTTTCTATTATTTTCTCTATTAGTGAATTTATTTTACATGTCCGTGTTGTACTTTTTTTATTCCTTATATATAAATGGTCCGTTGTATATAAATTTCACAGCTATAGTTATGGAACCATCAATATGATTTAGTGGCGGAGGACTTATATATTTAGTTGATCGATGATTGATGAAAACAAAATAGGTCATGTGTCTGAGTTCTCTCGTGGATTATTTTTTTAATTTATACTCGTCATCTGCGTGCTTTTTGTTTTCATTCACGTGGCTTCTCATTTTTTTGATTGTCTCTCATCTGGGTACAGCTGTAGTATCTGCTCGTACAAACACACACCCCACTCGACACACGCACACCATATACACCACACTTAAACAAACAGACCTACAACTACACGTAGATCTGAAGACCGCGTCCTTCTTGGGATCACCGAAATCCTCAGACTCCATAGACGACGGGCACGTTGCATTTCCTTTGTGGCACCACGCGTGAGAGGCATACAGATTATTTAGGGAATGTACTGTTCCCGGTGGGAAATCATGTGCCGAACGTGGTTCGAACACATGATCGGTGCCTTCCACAGCCGGAAGCACACCACCCGGACTAGCTTCCGGTCCCACGTGGCTTCTCATTTAACCCGGCGTGAATGGGATCCGATCCTCCTGGCGGCAAGTGCAGCACGCGCGGCACCGCGGGAAGCGCAACGCGGGGACAGTAGGACGCGAGCTGGACCTATTGGACCCAAAGAAAAACATAGCTGCGTCGGACATGGGCCGCTGGGCCAAGTAATCGCCGACGCGCGGCTGTGCGGCACGGCGCGGTGCTGGGTCCGACCAGGTCGGACCATAGCACGACCCCCGTTCGTCAGCTACTAGCTCCTACCAACTCAACTTTCTGCAGTCTATTGCAGTCGTCGTCTGCTCGTCGTCTTCCTCTCGACTCTTCCAGAGCGGTGCGAGAGGCGACCAAGGGCGATTTGGAGTTCCCCCGTCGATTCGACGTCGTCCTCACCTCTGACGCCCTTGCCGGCGTTGGAGGAGGAGGGGGACTTGTCGAATCGACGGAGGATTTGTATATACCCGGTCTTATTAGCCTAAATAAGTTATGGTTAGGGTTTCCCATGCCGGCGGTGAGGCATGTGTTCTTCTCCCTGGGCGGCGCCTCTGGCGGGCGACGGCGTGGACGCGCGGAGATCGTCTCCGGCACCTGCGATGGCTTCCTCGACTTCGCTGGAGGCGGTTGCATCCGTGAAGACTACGAGCTTGCTGGATCTGGCCTCTGGATCGGGGCAAGCTCGCCTTTTGTCCCTCCCTCAGCTTCCCCGGCGATGGCGCTTGGCTTCTCCGGTGAAGTTCCAGGGAGGTATGTTTACCAACTCGCTTTTCATCCGGGTTGGTCTTTCATTCCCATTCTGGGAGGGTTGCTCGCCGGCGTGTGGGGTTTGTTGGAAGCACTTGTTGCGCCAGATTCCTTGCACTCCGACGTGGTGATGGCCTTTGGTTGCCATCTTCACTGGTCTGGGCGTTCAGCGGTCAAGATGTATGTCGATGTTTTCGTCATACTGCTTTGGGTGCCAACAAAAACTACTGTTCAACCATCGGAAAGGAGGTCGGCTTCAAGCTCCAAGTGGCTCCGATCGCCAGCGACGGGGACGACCGGGAGGTTGACTGTGCAAAGACAATGTTGTACTCTTTCTTTTCTTCATGTGTGCCTTTGCAAGTCTTGGAATGTAAACTTTATGGAATTCATATGAATACAACCCGGTTTTCTAAAAAAAAAAAAAAAAAACTACTAGCTCCTGCCCATGCATGTTCTTTTATGTATACACACACATCACATTGTTAGCTACTAGACTAGATCCAGATCCAGCCGATGCATGCATGCATACTCGTGGATTACGTATGTCCTTGCCTCTTCGTCAATCATCGGACAGAGAGATCACGTGCATTGCGACGCTGGTCCAGATTAGCTCCTTTTGCAACGAGAAACGAAACGAATGGAACGGATTTCATGTGGAACAATGTACTACGTATACGTATGGTATGGAGATGCATGCTGGCGCTTATCCTGAATTTTTGCAGTGCATGTGTATGTACTTCACTACTGCCATCCTCTTTTAGTTCCCGGCCACTTTATTCCATGTAGCAGAAGGCAATTACGTGCAATAATATTGAAGAGCAACGTAAACACTGTAAGCACAAAAAAGAAATTAAACAGGCAGCCATGTATGTATGTATGATGATGCAATTAATATTGAAGGCGACACTATATATTGATCATTTGATCTACCGCCTCTAAACTATATAACACCACATCTATAAAATTGATTTATAGTGGCAGATTTCTTAAGGGGGCGTTTGGTTGGCGTGATGGAAGCCGGCCAGGCTCCACGGATGCATGCTTGCCTCGTTTGGATGCCTGTTTTCCGCAGCGAGCCTGGCCCGGCGCATGCAGCGAGGCCTCCGGCGCTTGGCTCCCGGGAAATGGATTTAGAATCCGTTTCTGCTGGGCCTGGCCACGGGCATAGCATACGTATGCATTTGAGAGAGCACATGCAGGAGGTAGAAGGAAAACAGGCTAACCAATCATCTGAGGTTGCATGCGGGTGTCTAAATGCAACGTGAACCAAACAACTGACGCCGCATGCAACGAGCCTGGCTCACGAGCGTCTGGCTAGCAGATGCAGGCCTGGCTGCGCTAGGACGAGAACCAAACGCGCCCTAAGACGCCGTCGCTGTAAATAGTCTCTATTTACAGAGCTAACCCATTTAATAACCATACCTCCGTAAAAAGGCCCAACCCATTAGGAAAACCTTAATATATAATCTATCTAGCCTCATCAGCACCTCCGGTTATTGCTCCCAACCCATAACTATTCAACCTCCCAGTCAACCTTTCCTTTTCAATCACCTCTATAATAAACAGTACATGTGATTCGTCTTCATGAGAGTAGCCTCTAAAAATTTGTCTTTCAGCGAAAATACCCTTATTTGAAGAAATGTTCCATCTATGCAGCAAAAGAGGGCATCTTTGAAAATAATCTTTTATGTTAGTAGTGAGAGAGATGTGGAGTAGAATTTAAACACAGTAACATATATAATATACTAGTCTAAGCTTCGTGTAATTTTTATGGCTATATGTAGGTTGTGTTTGGTATATATAGCTCTACTTCGTTCAGAGGTGTAGTTTATTATTTTTGGCATCAGCTTCAGGAGCAGCCACACCGGTGAGGTTGCGTTTGGTATATATAGCTCTACTTCATTCAGAGGTGGAGCAGTTTATTATTTTTGGCATCAGCTTCAGGAGCAGCCACACCGGTTAGAGAGCTTGTAGAAGCTTGCTTTTTCCAGCTTCATGCGCGGCGCGCCTCTTGTGATAGCACCTTTCCTTTTAGAAGCTTCGCGTGAAGAGCTGCTGAGATTTTATCCTTGGTAAAAAAAAGGCATGCTAAACTGCTCCAGGAGCTATAGAAGAATATGTACCAAATAAATAGGGCCTTATTATAATACACAGGGAATATAATGGATCAATAACCATTTATTTTATTTATTTCATGAGATAACTCGATAACATACATACATGGCATTATTGACCGCCTGATCTTCATTCCACAACTTGAACAGCCCGTGATCAAAGTAAATTAACATGCTCTACACGCACTCCGCAGATCCAGCAGTACGTGCTTATACAGGATTAAAGCAAACATGCATATTATTATTGCGTTGGCATATATTTTAGGTGCCCATTAATTATTGATTAATTAATTATGTAATTTACGCGTCAGCGTGATCTGAGCCAGTAGTGCCGAAGGGCTTCTGGTCGTAGCAGTCAAGTTGTGGCCATAGCTGACACCAAGGATGTCGCAGAAGCGCTTGTAGAAGCCGATCCGGTTCTCACTGCGGTCGTTGGCGGTGCCATGGCCGCACTCGTCGCCGTCGATGATGTTGGTGACGACGCCGAAGCCCGGCACCCTTCCCGCGGCCAGGTCGCCGGGCGAGGGGTTCCACTGCCCCGCGACGACGTCGTGGCACGAGGGCCTGGCCTGCCACGCGCTCGGCACCATCCAGGACCCGACGGCCGTCTCGAAGAAGGCGACGGCGTTGTCGGTGACGACGCCGGTCGGCTTGAAGCAGAAGCCCCAGGCGTAGGTGCCGTTGGGCGCGCCGTCCGAGCCGCCCGTGGTGTCGTGCGACTCTCCTGCGCCAGCCACGTACGCGGCCACCTCGCGCTTCCGGGTGTCGACGTCGCCCGTGGTGCCGAAGCCGGCGGAAGCGTCGGCGGCGGCCGTGGCGATGAAGGCGTCGTAGGTGAAGAAGCCCCTGGCGGGACATTTGCTTGGGGTCGTTGCGGTACGGCAGCAGCTCCTCGAAGAGCGACGGCGAGACGATGGACGCCACGCTGCAGCCGTTGCTACACTGGCTCTGGCACCCTTCGCCGCAGTACGTAGTCGGGGCCGGAGCCGCAGAAGCCCCATTTGCTGCAGCAGAGGCAGTCCGGGCACCGTGGCGTTGGCGCCACACTCCGGGGGCTCGGCTTGCGCCGCCGCCCACACGCCCAACAACGTCGCGGCTACCATGGCGACTACTGCCAGTGATCTTATCAGTCTCATCATCATCATGGCAAATACAATTGGCAAGCTAGCTAGAGGTGGATCGATCATTAGCTAGATTACTGCAACTACAACTGCTGGTGATCTGATGAGTGCGTGCGTGCGTGCGTGTGTGTGTTTTGCAGAAACGGATGGAGAGCGTCTCGTGCTTATATAGAGTGAATCACAGGCACAGCTGGGTGGTTGAGTTGGCACGCCATGCATGCGGCATGCATGCTTATGGATCACGTGCTTGCTTGAGTTGCATGCCGCTAAGCTTTATCTATTGTGTTTTAACGCTATCTAAACGTTTAGATTCGTTTAAATAACTTCATGCACATATATAAATCCAGTGTCAGAATGGAAAGCGGCTCTAAGGGACCAGTGTACGACTCACCCTGCTAATGGTTTGGGTTGAAATGGATTTTATGGGTTGGTTTCTCATATAGGTACATTTTTAATGAATTTGAATAGATTGATTTACTTAGTGGATTGGGTTGGGTTGGGTTTAATGAAAAATTAGGTTGGATTGATTGAGATTTTGATTCTTTATTTAAGATATGAACACGAGCTTTTTATTTCTAGGGTCCGATTTCGATGTGGGGCCTATGTGCAAATCTTGATGTGCTAAGCGGCACATGATTATCTTTATGATATTTTAAAACGTATTAAAAAATTTCAGTCAATCTCGATAAATTTTTAAGGTGTGAACGCGAGCTTTTGTTTCTAGGTTCCGACTTCGATGTGGGGCCACGTGCAAATTTTAATGTGCTAAGCGGCACGATTATTTTCATGACATTTTAAAAACGTATTTAAAAATTTCAGGTGATTTCGATAAATTTTTAAGATGTGAATGCGAGCTTTTATTTCTATGGTCCGGCTTCGATGTGGGCCCCACATGCAAATCTTGATGTGCTAAGCGGCACATATTATCTTCATTACATTTTGAAATGTATTAAAAATTGCAGCTAATTTCGATAAAAATTTTAAGGTGCGAATACGAGCTTTTATTTCTAGGGTCCGGCTTCGATGTGGGGTCCACGTGTAAATCTTGATGTGCTAACCCGACACAGATTATCTTCATGACATTTTAAAATTTATTAAAAAATTTCAGCTAATTTCGATAAATTTATAAGTCGTGAACGCGACCTTTTATTTTAGGGTCCGGCCGATGTGGGGCCCACGTGCAAATCTTGATGTGCTAACGGGTACAGATTATCTTCATGATATTTTAAAAACGTATTTAAAAATTTCAGTCAATTTCGATAAATTTTTAAGCTGTGAACGCGAGCTTTTATTTTTAGAGTCCGGCCGACATAGGATCCATGGGTTTTTTAACAAACCCATGAGTTTAATTGGTTTGTGGATTGGAGTGAATTGGATTGAAACTATAAAAATTTAGAGTGCGGTGGATTGAAAAAAGAAAGATAATTTGTTATGAATTAGATTGGGTAAGAAATGAATTCTAACCCATTAGCAAAGTGATGTACGACCCACGAATATCACATGGCATCCATCATCGTTCCAACTTCCAAGGGCACATGCATGCATGAGGTGCTTTTTTTTCAACTTTTCTTTGATGCTTTTTAACTTTCATTTCTACATATTAGTATATTTTTAGATATGGTTGGTCCAGTCACCTCTTGTTTCTGTCTCTACCAATCAATTATTTGTAGAGGCGGTTGCTCAGCTGTCTTTAAAAATCAGTTTAACATAAGCCACATGTACAAATCGATTGGTATTAGACGATTGTATTTCAATCCACCTCTACAAATCTACAAATTGTTTTCCATGGATCATAAATCTGGGGAAAAATAACAAAAAAATTCTTTTAAACTCGAGAAGACCCCACCACATAGCCTCACTCGAGTGCTATCATTAGGCAGGCGCTTCATGGTCGCGGGGGCTCAAACCTGGGACCTGGGACCTGTGACTTCTCACACATTCCTCCCGTAACCACTCCACCCATACAACACTTGTCTAAATAGGATATTCATCCGTAGCTTTATACAATTTTAAAATGAGTATTTGGGACCTTAAACTTATTGAAATAAAAAAGTTGTCAACTACAAATTTGTTTAACTTTTCTAGATCTACAACTTTTATTTTTGTTGTTCCTTTTGAAAAATTGTTCCTTTCGAAAAACTCAAATGTTTCAAATGTGATAAACGTAATTTTCCATGCATAGATGATTTCAAATAAAAAGGTTGTCAACTATAAAGTTACATAACTTTTCAAGACCATTTGAAAATTGAAATTACTAGGCAACTCCAATGTTTGTAGGCGGTTGAAAATCGATTTCTAAAGATGTCTGGAAATAGAGCCGCCTCTAAAAATCAATTTCTAGAAGTGGTTGGAAATAGAGCCACCTTTAAAAATAGGTGCATTTTTATAGGTGGCTGGAAACAGTAGCCGTCTCCACAAATCAATTTTTAGAGATGGCTCGTTTTGGAAGTGAAAAATAGTTTTGTCTCATTTTTATAGGTGGATCTTAGGGTTGAATAAGGAAATCCGGCTCTTGGACAATGCCATCAGTCATGTGGCTTAGAGGTACGTAGCTGCTGTAGTTGTGGATTTGTTTTTGGTTGTGAATGCTGAGGTGAGAGCAGCTCAGACACAACCAAGCACATGGACGCCCAACCGGTACCTCTCTGCTATAAAGTGCTACTGCAGAAGTGCAGAGGATCTGCGTCCAGGCAATCAGTGTCGTCGACAGTGAAGCAAATGTGTGGCCGGTGAGTTCATTGATCTCTAGCGCCACATAGACCGCAACTGATCCAGTATAGCTTCAAAAGGACAAGGGACTTGCATAAACAAAGTTTTCAGTTAATGCAGACGAATGCATTTCGAGAATGACAATTCAGGAGGCTTTGATTCGAAGAAAAGCATATAAATATCATTTATTATGCAATTATGCTACCAAAAGCCTATGAGGAAGCAGAAGGTACACGTACACAACTCTTCACTGTTCCTTATTATTTGAAAAATGAAAGATAAAATATATAAATACTTATTGTACATATAGTGAAGTGAAGTTTGATGATGATGCTTCAGGTTTTTGGTCTGCTTCACATAACATCTTCAAGAGCCCAGTTATTAAAGCGACTTCATTTCATTCAGAAACCAACAGGAAACGGAACCAATAGTGACTCCATTGGTGCACTCTATATATATATGGTTATTATCCTTCGAATAGATCTTGCAACATCTCTTCCAGATCCTGGGAAGTTACTCTTGGGGTGGTAATATTGTTATAATTTATGTATTTTGTATAGCCTGATTTGATGATCTCGGTGATAGCTTTGCGCAGACTTTTCTTCAGCTCAGTATTTGGGACCTTCCACAGCCTTTGCGTGATATACGTCTTCCTCACCTCAGACTCAAACGTAATATGTGGTTTGTAGTTTTTCCAGAAGCGAACAGGTTTAGTATTGAACAAAAATTTCAACAGCGATGCCCAAGATATCTGCAGATAACTCTCCTTATATTCATTGAGTTTGTCATATAGGGCTGCAACGTAGACTTTGAGAGAAGAATGGTTTAGATGGGAATGGTATAGATGGCGGAGCCCCTCTCATATGAAATATGAGTTATTAAGTAAAAATAAGAACCTCAGGCCTTGATCTGGAAATGCCTCTGACATATTCATGAGTCTTTCTTGTAGAAAAGACGTCATCTCCATGATCATGCTGTTCAAAGGAAATGGATCTTCAACCTGAGGCACGTACTTGCCAAGACTAGATGCTTCAGACACAATTGGTGACATGGACGAATAATGTGATTGAATGAAGCTGATGTACCTCATTACGGACCGAGTGGCCTTGTGGATGTCAGACGATGATTGTCCTAAACTTGTGCAGAGGTATTATCTAACATGGCCTCCTTTGCTGACAAGAGTTTGATTATCTCGTCTTGCTTCCTTTCAACTTGTGCAGAGGTTGGGGAGTGGAATAAAAACCGGATCTTTGATAATTCCTCGGACAGAGCAAAGCGTACATCGAGCAAGATACTTAGCTTCTCCATCACGTATGGCACCGGCACCCCACTGCTAATAGAAACTGTACTGCATATGACGTCAACAAAATTGAGCAGTATCAACATGGCGACATTGATAAATTCTGTAAACTGGAATTGATCCGGGATGCTATCTTGATCCCCACTCTGGTTGGTCTCATGTTCTTCCTCGCGAATGCTGGGCATGGAGGAGCCACGACCTGAAAAGGCGGATGGTGTCCGTGATTTCAGAGAGCACCCGAATCCAGCTCCGAGCATAAACGGCATTGTCCACTGCAGCAGATGCACTATTATAGAGTTCGAGATTCCAACCGCCGCCCAGCTCCGTGAACCATCTCCTCACGACATTCACGTCGCCGATCATGTACTCATCGTCTGCGGACGGCGCATCACCGGCGAATTCCTGGACCTGGCGTTTAATGCGCTTCATCCGCTCCTCTTTCTCTTGTGTTTCGCTGCGGTTCTTGTTAATTGGTTCAACATGAACAGACTCACCGGTATCCTTTCTCTCAGTTTCTATTTCTATCCCGGACCCCCCGGAGCGCATGTCCTCGTCCAGCTCCAAGTTCAGCAGGTGAATTTCGACCGTCTCCATGGAAGTAGAGGAGAGGTGAGATCTGGAAAATACGTAGCCAGACCCAGACCCACAAGACGAGACGGTACCTGACGACGAGGAGCTGTAGTAGAAACTGGATCTGGATCCGGTCTGCCGGCGGCGACCGCCATACCTAACCTCCATGCTCGCGGCACCTTGCTTCTCACTTCTCACTGCTACCACACGCGTCAGGTGGGGTGAGGCTTGGCTGTCTCCTCCTCCAACCTCCCGTCTGCTGTCTCGTCTCTTTTTCCAGTAAGTTTCTGGAACCCCTGTCTCTCATATGATATCTCCTTGTTCTTCTTCCTTCCTAGTAGAACGTTTGATGACGATAAACCCAAAGCGGCATTGACTTCATCGCCCCGCGAAGACGACAACAAGGGTAAGTTCGTGAGCTTCTCGTGTTGATGTGTTGCATGGGACATAACACAATGCTAACTGTCACTAAGCGATGATGCCAAACGCACAACAAGGACTACCTACTAGGTACTAGCAGCTCAATGGCATCTGAAGACGACGCTAAGAGGACACTGCCAAACTGGGCCATCCGGACTTCATGCATATGAACCTGTTCATCCATCATGCGCATGGCCGGCGGCCGGCTGGGTCGAGTTATTTGCCAAGACAAGATAACATGGCAGCTACTCGTTCTTTTTGCTCCTTTATTTGGGTGATTTGCTTGCACGCGTCAACAGCAAAGGATGTTTCTACAGGAAAATAATTTAACACTAGAGGATCGGAAATGGCTAGGCACAAATATAATTGCATGCATGCAATTATACTTTCAAATTAACACGTGGATAAAAAATTAGCAACTAATAAGATCACAACTTAAAAGCCAAATACAAATTAATTCATTATTTCAAAGAAAGGGAAGAAACAAGAGTTTACATGACTTAAGCTTATTACATTTATTTCAACTAAATACACACACCAAAGGCCCATGCATATAGGTGCAATGGAAAAGGTGACAATATATATTTTAATATTATAAACTGGAGCCTCCTAGTAAAGTCTCCATGCTAATCCTTATGAGATATACTAGAAAAAAAATCTTAGAATTAATATTACTAAATTGGGGAACTCTAATGGAGCCTCCACGTTTATCGTCATGGGACATGCTATTGTGCTAGGGAAAAAAGATTTAAAAAAAATAAATTTTCATAATATGCAAAAGAATATGTCCTTTAGTTTGGTATAGATAGAGCCTAATCATCTTGGCAACGTATCAAGTGCAAACCAATCCTTCCGTGAAAACCTATGCAAACCACTGTAAAAAAAGTCGTCTAAATTCACCAAAAAAATCACACATGTAGATGATATGATGATACACAACCTTATAAAATATCTTGTCCAAACTCGACTTCGTTTGGCTTGAAATTTGTTATTTTCATATCTCACAAACAAAGTTAAGTTTAGACAAGATATTTTACAAGGTTATGTAACATCATACAATCTATACATGTGTGATTTTTTGGTGAATTTAGATGACTTTTTGCCATGGTTTGCATGGATTTTCACGGAGAGGTTTGTTTGCACTTATCCGTTGCCAATCATCTTTGCTAATCATAGCTAGCCATCCGATCTAAGCCATCCGATCTATTCTATCTTATGAAGTTGCCATCACTGCTATGCATAAAAGTAACCCCTTAAATTTGCATCTAAATACCGATGTATGCCATTATAAAAGAAAATTTAAAATATCCTATAAATTTTTATCTAAATTATCTCCTTTGTCATTAGGAAAGATAATTTAAAATAAAATTTATATCTAAATTACCACATTAGCCATTTTGAAAGAAAATGTAGGGTAACCCTCAAGTTTGCATCTGAATTACCTACATTGACCATTATTAAAAGATAATATAAAGTAACTACATTAGTCTGTTTCTAAATTATTTGCATGCAAAAGATAAACTAAAATATTCCTCAAATCTATGTATTAAATAGTCTAGCTTGTCGGTCAGTCCGGCCAAGTGCATCCTTTCCTTCTTTTTTTTTCCGTTGTTCTTTTTTCATTTTTGATATAACTGAGTTAAACTAACCAATAGATTCTTTTCGTGTAAGTGACCAACTAACGTTCACCAGTTTCTTTTTCTTTTCTGTTTATTAAAATAGCTATTTTGACTTGCCACATGAAAAATAACATCAATAGATTTTTCTTCGACAAAAAAAAACATGTCTGTCAAAAAATCACAAAAAAAAAATCCCAGTGAAGTCACACTACCAAGCTTTAACACATCTTGATGATATATATCCCACCAAACATTAACAACCTCATTTAAAAATTGAAAGTAACGTTGAAAGTAAAAATTTTCCTATGGTACCTGCGATGCATGTGGAGTTGTTTTGACAAAGGATAACCTAGTAAAACACAATTGGCAAGGTAGAAAAACTTATCACTCCTCTCATTAAGGGTAGACAATTAGCTAGGCACTTGCGTTGTTCTTTGACTATTGGTTTGCAACAACTCAGTTTGGTCTTTTATTATTCATGTAGTGACAGGACTAAAAAAAAAAAAAAAACCAACAATATATATCATATGTTTAGTGGTTGGTTGGCTAAGAGGTGTCAATAAGGTTGAAGCTTTTAATTTTTCTAGAAGCAGTTGTGACTTATTGGTCTATTTGGCTCAGCAGGAATGATATATTTTTTTTAAAAGAAAAATAATTGTTTCTTGTGTGCAAGTTGTCTACCCATTGGCTATGTACTTAGGCTATTGTGCAGAAGCTGAAATTCCAGCAGTTGTAATGTTATTGCAACATAGTTTATGCAAGTGGCCAATGATTTTTTCTCCCATCACATGGGTGACGGTCAAGTTTATGAATTGATAGTCACCAGAATGTGTCAAGTTTTAGCTCTTTCTGTTGCTTGTGTGCCTCAAGTTAGCAATAGGTCGGATAGGTTGGAAGTTGCTCTCTAAGATTTCGTAGCATCTCCGTATATGTATTGCTTTTGAGGTTTTAATAAAAGCTTCCTTTATCAAAAAGTATAAGTTATAATTAGTAAATAGTTAAATTCAAATTCAAAATTACAAAAAAGAGTTGATTTCCATATGGTTGGGAAAAACACGCCTAAATAAAAAGTTAGTACTCCCTCCATTCCAAATTATAAGTCATTCCAAGAATCTTGGAGAGTTAATTTTTTTTCAATTTGACCAAAATTATAGAAAGAAACACAAACATTTATGACATCAAATAGGAATTCTATGAAAACAAAAGTACTCCCTCCGTTCAAAAAAACATACAATTCTCATATCATGAGGAGTCAAACACTGCGAATTTCGACTAAAATTATATGAAAAAATACTTAAATTTATGAGACAATAAGTATCATTAGATTGGTTATGAAATATATTTTCATAATACATTTATTTTGAGACATAAATGCTAATATTTTTGCTATAAACTTGATCAAAGTTGATATAGTTTGACTGGCACGCTTTCCATAATTGCATGTTTTTTGAAACGGAGGGAGTAATAAAGAATCTAATGATACTTAGTTGATACTGTAAATATTATTATCTTATTATATAAATTCAATCAAACTTGAAAAACTTTGACTCTCTAAGATTCTTGCAATGACTTATAATTTAGGATGGAGGGAGTATATTATAAGAAGTGTGAGGTTACATAAAAGCCAAATCTTACACTCTCAAGCACTAAAAACGGTAAGATTGTTCCTATAGTTTTAGATTATAACAGTCTAGACAGGGTACGCATATGGAATCATCCACTGATGATCCACATCTCTAGAGATTTTGTTGTAGTTGAAATAACCCATCGCGTCTTAAACTCGTGATCGAGGCAAAAATCAAAGAGGTTTTCAATCTTATCGGAAGTGCAAAGAAGTTTCAGTCTGTCTCTTGGTTGCTTAACTAGTGGGTTGAATAAGGAAATCTGGTTGTGCAAATCTTCTTCTTTGTCTCCAATGTAAGGTACATATTTTCCAAGGCTAACCCCTTGTATACAGTTCTATGCATCAACAAGGAATTAGAGCATATAGGAAGCTATGTAGTTCATTACGTACGGATAGAGTCAGCCCACATTACGAATTCATTTAATATGCATGGAGAAATTAAATGACAGCTGAGACAACAACTCAAGAGGCTTTGATTGCACGAAGAGCATCTATATCTATATCTATATATATATATATATATATATATACAACGGTGCTGGTACAAGCCTACAAGGCAGAAGGTAGAGACAACTCTTCCACATTTTATTTAAAAAATATAAGAGAATTCATAAATAGTGAAGTAAAGTTTGATAATTCTTCAGCTTTTGGTCTGCTTCACATATATCTTCAGAAGCCAATAATTCATCTGATATAACAGCTAGCATTTCATTCAAAAGCATGTAATCAACATAGATGAAACCTGCTACACTGACCTCGTTGCATATTGGTGGTGCACTCTCAGTTCATGATCCTTCAAATAACTCTTGCAACATCTCTTCCAAGTTATGGGTAGTGGATCTTAGGGTGATAACATTATTATCCTCTATGTATTTTGTATATCCTGAAATGATTTTCTCAGTTATAGCTCTGCGCAATCTTTTCCTCATCACAGGATCTGGGACCTTCCACAGCATTTGAGTGGTGTGCATCTTTTGAAACTCAAACTCAAACTTGGGCAGCAGAGAGTAGTTTTTCCCAAAGCAAAGAGGTGTAGGATTGAACAAGCATGACAACACTGGTGCCCAAGATACCTGTAGATAGCTCTCTAAATAGTGCTCGACTTTCTCAACAAGTGAAGCGACATGGGCTTGTAGAAAAGAAAACCTAGTAGTGTTGTTATGGAGGCTATGGCATATGAAGTTGAAGTTGTTGAGCAAACATAAGAATCTAAGGCTTTGATCTAGAAATGTTTCAGAAACGAGGAAAATTCTTTCTTCTAAACAACACGCCATCTCTATGATCATGCTACCCAAAGGTGGAATGTACCCAATATTTATGTGAGGCACATACCTACCAAGGATAGCTGCTTCAGATACAATTGGATCCACTAGAGAGTAATTTTCAAGCAAGAAGGTGATATGAGCCATTACTGACAAAGTGATCTTGTGAATGTCTGATGATCCTTGTAGAGTCTGCTGAGCACTTGGCGAAACGTCCACCATCGGTTGCATGATGCGACTAGTAATATCCTCCAATGTGCTCCTTATGCTTTCACGTGCCTTGGCATTCTTTGCATACAAGAGGTTTACCACCCCTCCCCGTATCCTTTCAACTTCTGCACATGGCGGCAGCAAAATGAATAGCACCTTGATCTCGGTTAATGCATCGGACAGCGCACCGTGCACACGCAGAAGAACATGAATCTTCTGGTGTAGTGCCTGCACCGGCACGCCATGATGAGGATCTAGAGCAATTATAAAGTCAACAAAAGCAAGCATTTTCAGCATGGTTTCTTGGATAAACCGTGCAAACAGGAGCAGTTCCAGAATGGAACCCTCAGCCTCAGGATCTTCCTCCTCCTCCTCCTCATAAATACTAGGTAGTAGGCCCAGGGAGCCATGATCCGGGAAGAGCGACGCCGCCACGGACCGGATGGTCTGTGTGATCTCACCAAGAGCCCGGATCCAGCTCCGTGCACCACCATCATAAGTGTGGCCATCAGCCAGTTCTTCCCGCCACACGGACGATGCATCGCTAGCGAGGTGGAAAACCCAGCCGATGCCCAGCTCGGTGAGCCACCTCTCCAGGACACCCATGTCGCCACCGGCTTTGATATTGATGCTGCAATTCACCAACGGCGCATCGAAGAATTCATGGGCAAGGCTTTTAACGTGCTCTGCATCCTCCGTTTCTTCTCCGTGGATCTGGATCACGAAGCAGTCGAAGTGCATGGCTGCCTCCATGGCGGAAGCAGAGGACAAGCGGGAGGTGCTGGAGGTGTAGGCAGCCGATACTATGGTACCTGATGACGAGCTGCCGCTGCTAATGGTGGTGGTGGAGTGGTAGTAACCGGCCGATCGGGCCTGCTCGCGACGGTAGCTACTCCAGCAGCTCCAACAAGGCCTGTGGCCGCCGCCGCCATCCCTGCCCGTGGCCTCCATCTCCATGCGAAGCTAGCTAGCTAGCTACACAACCTGCTCCTAGCTAGCGACTGCGTCGATCAGTGTCTCTAGTCTGCTGTGGGACCGAGCGTGACGTACTGCGTGAGGTGGGCGGCGCAGGTGGGGCGGCGGTCTATTGGTTTGTGCAGCGTAGGGCGGTGGTGTGGTCGCCTGGTCGGTGGTGTGAAAGTCAGCAGTCAGCAGCAGGGGAACATCTTATCTCATGAAATGCACGTTTGACACTGGCGTCACCGAAAAATGGAAGTGGCAGCAAACTTTCACTTTTGCAGGAAAATGCATGTTGGAAACTTGGAAGCAAACGTGCATGCATGGAAATGTGGAAGCGATTCGAATTGGAAAGAGGACAACTGTAGTATGCTTCTGTCGTCCATCATCTGTGGCGTTGCGTAGACCAACAAGATGGTGCCGGACGGGGCGGATATTGTAGTGATGATTGTAAAAGATAAGAACAACTAGTTCGTTTTTTCGGTGCCTTTACAATTTTATTATGAAAAATTTTAAATACTTCTTCCATCCTAATCTATAAGACGTTTGACTTTTTTTTGACACTAAATTTGGTCACTAGTCTTATTCATTTTTTTTGCAAAACATCACTTCTTTTTATCGTGACTTACTTTATTTATCAATAAAAGTTCTTCAAGAATGAATTAAATTTGACTATGTCTATACAAATTTTTTGAATAAGACCAGTGGTCAAACTTGATGGCAAAAAGTCAAACGTCTTATAATTTGGTAAAAAAAGACGTGGATACAAACGAAAAAACCTATGGTATGTGACAAAAATCCATATATATAGATTCATGAGTAAACCGCTTGTATATTAGTAATCTCATGACGTTTTTCCCCAATTGAAGTGCTGAACACGCGTTGGCCACTATTCCAAATGTCTCTCTCGTCAACGCCAAGTCACCACACGCCTCTCCTTCGTGTCGATGGGTGCCGCGGCAGATTGAGGAGAATCCAAAAACGAGACGTTGACACGATGACACTGGCACCGGAGTTTATTGGGGGGAGAGCATGGGCTGTAGGATGTAAATATCTATTTTATCTCTTGCAATACAATTGTGGATTTTTAGTGACATGTAAGAGATAGAGTGTTGCAAAGAGTCATAAGCATTCCCTCGATCTCCCACGATGTGACTTGACGTTCCCACGGCATTTCTAGACCTCCTAGCGCAACACGACATACCCACATCATCTCTCACTCTTCCACAACGTGATCCGATGTCTTTACCACGTCTCTTAATCTCCCGTGGGGTGACACAACCTCCCCACCTAAAGGATTATTTTATATATTTTAATCCTTCTTTAATTAATATTTCAAAAATAAACGCACCCAAAAAATATTTGCGCGACATAGCCCTTTTGGTCGCGCCAACGTCCGTGGCGCGACCAAACAACGTTGTCGGCCGTTTCCGACGTGGAAAAGCTTGTCGCGCCACATGCATTGGCGCGACAGTACAATCTTTGTCGCGCCGGCGGAACGGCGCGACAAGACTGAATTTTCAAAAAATCATAACTCTTCAATACTACGTCGGATGGAGATGATTTTTTATATAAAAATTATAGCTCTCGACGAGATCTACAACTTTTTAGTTTTGAGTTTTTTCATTTCAGGCCGTTAAGATACTCAAAAAAATTATATAAAGTTTCAGCACCAAAATAATCGCGTATTAGCGCTTGATTTTCAAAAAATCATAACCCTTCAATACTACGTTGGATGGAGATGATTTTTATATGAAAATTGTAGCTCTCGACGAGATCTACAACTTTGTTATTTTGGGTTTTTTCATTTGAAGCCGTTAAGATGCTCAAAAAAATTATATAAAATTTCAGCACCAAAATAATCGCGTATTAGCGCTTGTCGCGTCATACAAATAATATCTTGTGCTGCGCTATCAACGTGTCGACGTGTACAGGTGGGCTCGGCGCCGGCCTCCACCGCTGCTGCTCGCTGCCCAGGGTGAGGATCTCGCAGGACTGCTTGTGCTCGGTCGGCGCCTCGCCATGCCGAACGCCGTGGGCGGCGGCGTAGACGCGGAGGATCTTGTGCTCCCCCGTCGTGGGGACGTGCCCGAACACGTACGGCGACGATGCCGGTGATGTACGCTGACGGCGGTCGTGCCGCCCGTGCCGACGAGGCAGAGGAGGCCGCCGGTCACGCCGAAGTGGCCGTTGCCTTGCCTGTCCAGCCACGCGACCGTCGCGCCGGTCGCCACGTCTACGAGCTTGAGGTCGACGTGGGAGATCTTGGCATTGGCGGTGGCGCAGATGGCGGCGACGAAGAGCAGGTTCGCCTTGCTGCTTGGCCACCCCATGGTGCACAGGCAGCCGAGGAGCTGCGTAGGCGGGTGCAGCTGCCCGCCGCCGTTGGCATCCGTGGGGAGGACGGTGTCGACGGCCCTGTTGCTGGGCGGTGCCGCTAGCAGATATACCATCGAGTTGAAGCCGAGTTAATACTCAAGAAAATAATATAAGTTTTCAACACGAATATGCTATATTATTTTCCCGAGCTTTTTAATGACCTCAAATATAAAAACTCAAAAGTATAAAGTAGTATGTCTCATTGAGAGCTACAAATTTTGTATAAAAAGTATTTTCATTTAAATTCATACAAAAAGATATTATTTGTATGACGCGACAAGTGCTAATATGCGATTATTTTGGTGCTGAAATTTTATATAATTTTTTTGAGCATCTTAACGGCTTCAAATAAAAAACTCAAAATAACAAAGTTGTAGATCTCGTCGAGAGCTACAATTTTCATATAAACATCATCTCCATCCGATATAGTATTGAAGGGTTATGATTTTTTGAAAATCAAGCGCTAATACGCGATTATTTTGGTGCTGAAACTTTAAAATATTTTTTTTGAGCATCTTAATGGCTTCAAATGAAAAAACTCAAAACTAGAAAGTTGTAGATCTTGTCGAGAGCTACAATTTTCATATAATAATCATCTCCATCCGACGTAGTATTGAAGAGTTATGATTTTTTGAAAATTCAGTCTTGTCACGCCGTTCCCGCCGGCGCGACAAGACAGTACTGTCGCGCCAATGCATGTGGCGTGACAAGCTTTTCCACGTCGGAAACGGCGTCCAAAGTGCCGTATCTTGCCGCGCCAATGCATGTGGCGCGACAACGTTGTTTGGTCGCGCCACGGTCGTTGGCGCGACCAAAAGGGCTATGTCGTACAAATATTTGTTGGGTGCGTTTATTTTTAGAATATTAATTAAAGAAGGATTAAAATATATAAAAAATCCCCTAACCTCTATGTCCAAACCAAAATTTCTAGGTCTAGCACCAACAACAATGCAATAACAACACTTACATGTAGCAATTTTTTTTGTTACGGTTTAGGAAAGATATTACAGTTCTCAAATCTTCAATCAAAGGCTTGACACACCAACTAATACCTTCTTAACAATCAGATTAATAATGTGGCAAGCGCAATGCTGATGCACGCCGATGTACATAAGGCGGGCGGTTTCCAACAATTTTTGTGAGAGTTAGGCGGGATCAGGAAAACTGGAAGAACACAAAGATGATTAAACCAATGTGGATAAGGTATAATCTGCCTTGCATCCAAGTTTCCCATAAGTATTTATTAGAAGGACATCTCAATTGAACATGTGTCTCAGATCTTATGGAGAGGAAAGGACGAAGACGGCCACACAGACATACTATCTGGCTGTGGAGTTACAGGAGTGGCCACCGACAAGCAGGAGATAGGTGGAGGAGACGCAATGGACAGGGGCTGATATTTTGTAAGCCAGGGCCAACCAGAGAACGACAATGCACACTAAGCTCTCGGTTATGCCTCAACACCATTGGCTTCCGCTAGTTGCCCAAAGAATTTTTATTCGTGAACCACGCGACTGGTCACTGGCCTCCAAGGCCGGCAGCTCACTTGGGATAAATAATTACTAGCATATCTACAACAATATCAAATAATATAAGATTGAAAATAATGGATGCCAACATTCTGTCCATCTCTGAGCACAAAACACACAATGATCCAACTGCTTTAGGAGCACAACACAGGTGCCGGCATAGTGCAATTGTGCAAGCGCGCACACAGGTCGTGCAGAAGTCGAACAAATTAGCTAGAAATGGAGCAATTTTAATCTCCTTGTTGAGAGTGGAACCTGTAGTGAAAACATTGTTTTTGTCCAACACATTTGATAATTCAACATGAACTCGTGCACATTAAAAGATTTAGATAAACAGCATTTTAGGTTAATACACACAGTATTCATTTGAGGAAATGACAATTATTTAATTTGATCTGAAGACGAAGGACATATAAATATCATGGATATGCTTCCTCAAAAAAAAAAAAAATCATTGATGCTAGTAGTACAAAACCTACAAGGGCAGAAGGTACAGACAGCTCTGTACTGTTGCATATGTATTTCAAAAAAAAAAAAAAAAAAATACTATAGAAATACCGAAGTGAAGTTTGTCAATACTTCATCTTTTGGTCTGCTTCACGTACAGCTTCAGAAGCCAAATCCTTTGAAGCAACATCATTTCATTCTTTCAAAGCAACACAGATGGAAAGCTACAATGAACTGTCCTTAGTGATGCACTCTGCATCATCCTTCGAATAGCTCTTGCAGCTTCTCTTCCAGCTCCTGGGCAGTGAATTTTTGGTTGATACTTTTGTTATCCTCTATGTATTTTGTGTAGACGGGAATGATTTTGTCGATGATAGCTTTGCGAAGTCTTGTCCTCAGCTCAGGATCTGGGACCTTCCACAACTTTTGAGTGGTGTACGTCTTCTGAAACTCGAACTTGGGTAGGCCCAGCGAGTTACCAAATAAGCAAAGAGGTGTATTTAACAAGGGCAACAATAGCGGTCCCCAAGACACTTGTAGATACCTCTCCATGTAGCGCTCGACTTTAGAGAAGAGGGCTACCATGCGAACTCGGAGAGAAGAGTTGAGACTGTCTTGAAACCTCTTCTGCATGAAGTCCGAGTTGTTGAGCAAGAATAAGAACCTGAGGCCTTGGTCTGGAAATGATTCTGAAATGTTGGCAAGCTTTTGTTCTAGACATGACGTGATCTCTAGGGCCATGCTGTCCAAATGTGGCCGGCCTCCAATCTGAGGTACATACCTACCAAGGCTAGCTGCTTCACATACAATTGGATGCATTGACGAGTAGTTATCCAACAAGAAGTTGATATGGCCCATTACTGACCGGGTGACCTTGTGAATGTCTGATGTTCCGTGTGGAGTCTGAATGCCCTCCAATAGAATATGATCCCTAATCCGCTCCATTTGTGCTCCATGTCGCATTGCGCACCTTGCCATCCTTTGCATATAACAACCTGAACATCGCATTCCCTATCAGTTTAACCTCTGTCGAAAGGAATGACACCTCCATCTTGGATAAGGAATTAGACAAAGCACTGCGCACATGCAACAAGACATTCAGTGTCTGGTATAGTGCTGGCAACCCACTGGGATTGGGATCCATAGGAACAGAAGCTATGACGTCAAAAAAAGAGAGCATTTTTAATATGGATTTTTGGATAAACCGCGCAAACTGGAATTGATCCATAGTCTCAACTTCTTCTTCTCCATCTTCCTCAAAAATAATAGGCACCACGAGGTCAGGACCCGGAAATAGGGACTTTGTGAAACCAATGGTGTACATGATTTCTCTGAGAGCCCGGATCCAGCTGGTCCCGGCCTCAGACATATGATGATCCAGTTCCTATGCAGGTGCAGATGCGTTGCTAGCGCTAGGGAGGTGGAGAACCCAGCCAACACCCAACTCCTTGAGTCACGTCTCCACGAGAAGGTCGCCACCCGTGCCGGCATCGGCATCGCGGCCTCTGATGCTACAATTCGCTGCTGACGACACGGCAAAGAATTCCTGGACTAGGCTTTTGACATGCTTCATCTTTGCCGCATCGGTTTCTCTCCAAGGAACATTGTCGCCGTCATCGAGAAGCCCCAAGCCGAGGTGTATGGCGGCGTCCCTAGAGCTAGAGGACAGGCGTGAGCCGCTACCACTAGATGTGCAGTAGGTGGTGGTTGAGACAATGGTACCTGAGGAGCAGGATCCTGTCTGCCCAAAGCAGCCATCCCTGTTGTTCTCCATGGTAAGCTTAAGCTTACTCTAGCTACCCCTGGCAACTGCAGATCTGCAGACACCAATCTCCTGATCAATGCTCAGCTCAACCGATAGCCCTTGACTTGCAGTCACAGACTCACCGTCACAGTTCACAGTTGGGCAACAGCTGGAGAGAAGAAGCAATAGGAAAGGAACTACCTTGACTTGTGATTATTCAGTGGTTGGTGGGAGGCAGCAGCCAAAAGTCTTAGAAAAGTCATGGGCCTTTCGAAGGGGGCCGGGCCAATAGTTTTGGCAAAACTAAATTTGTCACTTCAAAGGAGTTTCTCCGTGCGTTCCTGTTTCTAGGCGTTCCTGGTTTAGTGGTTTAGGCCAAGGTCCCCGGTGGCGATGTCATCGATTCCCTGTTATGCGGCACAATTTCCTCAAAAAAAAAAAAGAAAAGAAAAAAAGTGGTACAGTAGTACAGTGAATCCGCGGCTCAGGTTCTAAAGATCTTATATGATGTCTGGTGATGATCGGTGGTGTTAGCTAACCGTACCGCGCTTGAGAAAACTGGTACCCCCCAGGAACATATATGCTCATACTAAGGAGACATATATTTTTTCGGTAATGATACTGCTATACGTCCGGAAGCCCAATCGGCGTCAGACACGCGGCTCCACTCCCATACGCACACCCGCCTTCACCCCCTCACACGCAGCGCTCGCAACAATAGTATCCTGTCCGTTTTCTTAAAAAAAAAAAAATCTCACATCCTTATCCGTCTGCTCCCACGCCTGGCTCATTCTTCTCTCTCTCGCACGCCTCGTCCTCTCCGCTCCCCCCACCTCTCGCTCGCCCGCTGGCGCTCGGCTGGCAGCAAGCACGACGTGCGGCTGCCGGCCCTGCCAAGCTCTCAGCTGGCGGCGCGGCGCACGGCCCGCTTCTCGCGCCCCGTCATGTTACAGCCGCCGCCGCCGCCTACACACGCGCTAAAATGCTGCCTGCAAGCGTCGTGTCGCGGTTGGTGCTCAACAGGGTCCTGCCGCTGTTTCCTTGGTGCTCTCGCCCTCGGGCGCCGCTAGCTCCATGGGCTCCGACGAGGTAGGTGGGGAGGGATCTAGATCTGAGGCACCCCTCCTTCTCCTTTCCCTCTCTGGATCTCGATCTAGTCCCTCCTCTTCCTCTCCCCTCCACCTTCTCTTCCTCCTTCTCCCCCCTCTGGATCCAAGGTTTTGATGGTGGTTAGAGCCTGTGGCGATTTAGATCTACATGTAACAGATGATGCGAAATGCTTTTTTGCATGAATTCTCTGATGTTGCAGTAGCTATTTTTATGATGTTTCAATAGTTTTTCTCTATGTTTTGCAGTAACATCCCCATGTTTCCCGACGTTTCATTAGTATTGCATCTTTTGTTTCAACCGATTTTTCTCTTTTGTTGCAATAGCTTCTTCTCTTTTGTTGCAGTAGCTTCTTTCTCCTTTTGTTGCAGTAGCTTCTTCTCCTTTGTCGCAGTAGCTTCTTCTCCTTTGTTGCAGCAGCTTCTTCTCTTTGTTGCAGTAGCTTCTTTTTTTTGTTGCAGCAACTTCTTTCTTCTTTGTTACAGTAGCTTCTTCTCCTTTGTTGCAGTAGCTTATTCTTCTTGTCAAAGTAACTTCTTCTCCTTTGTTTCAGTAGCTTCTTCTCCTCTGTTGAAGCTTCCGTTTATGCATGTTGCAGTAAGTTAGAGTTCACCTTTTCACCATGTTTCAATGGTTTCCTTTATTTGTTGTATTTAGCCTTTTGGTTGATGTTGCAACAGGTTAGGGGTTATTTTCCCCCCATGTTTCAATGGTTCCTCTTGTTTGTGTGCATTAGATTTTGGTTGATGTTGCAACAGGTTAGGATTTATTTTTCCTCCATGTTTTAATGGTTTCCTTCGTTTGTTGATTGGCCTTTGGTTTGATGTTTGCAGCAGGGGGTCGTGTGATTTTTTCATCTGGGTGAGATCTCACCTTGTTGCATTTGGGTTTCTTCGTTTTTTGCATTTAGGTCTCAAGGTGATGTTGCATTTTGGTTTTGAGATTTTATTTTCAATTTTTCGCTCTAGCCGCATCGTGCTGGGCGGACTGCCGTGTGTGGTGGGGGTTAGAGGCCGGCGAGGCGAGGGGGGGGAGAGGCGGAGCAAGGGGGGGGGGGGCGAGGCCGTGCGGTGGGGGGTGAGGAGGGTCGTTGGGTGCGGAACGCGGTGGTCGGGAGGCGAGGCCGTGCGGGGACAGAGCGCGGTGGGCGTTCCTCTCTTTTGTTTTTCATTTTTGTTATTTTTACTGGGGCTGATGCGGCGGGCGGGCGGTACAGACACGGGGCTGCAGGCGTCCTGCGGGCGTCCGGACGCCCCGTCCGTTCCGGACGTCCGGGCACAAGTGTCACCGATATTTTTTAGCGACACAAACGCTAACATATATTGAAGTGCACACACTTCAACTTTATTAGCATCTTGGAAAGATCAGCAAAGTAGATCTTAAATTTGACAAAGTCACTATAAACATTGACAAAGTCAGTATAAACGTAACACCTCACCATCGATAGACAACGTAGCATTGATCTTTGTAACACCCCAGGTGTTAGTCACGAGCTAAGCAACAAGATTGGACTTAAAGCACTATTTGTTGAGTAATGATAATGAACTTTCTTTCATGTATCTCACATCACTATCTATCTATAGTGATCCATGAAAAAGTTTCATGGTGTTTGGAATCAAAAAGCTACATAAAATGATAAGTCACATATTGCTTGAAATGGCTCTATTAAGTGAATGAAGGCTTAGCAAGTCAATCAAATCATGCAACCTTGCTCAAACACCTCTACTTACACTCATGAGCAAAAGTCATGAAGGGTTCATATTGAGCAATTGCCCAGAAAATACTCCTAAGTGACGGTTTGACCTAGGTTGACCTCTAGAGCATTTTTTCTTGACTGTTTACAAAGTGCAGCTTAGGGAGTTTGCATGGCTATACACCCTTAATTAAAGTTGTAGAGAAATTTATAAGGAACAAACTTTGTTTAAGGAGTAAGTCATGAAAATGTGTACAACATGCTCAAAAAGGGTCCGCAAATCAGATGCCAGTGCTGTTTTCAGGGTTCCAAGTAATTCCAAGTCTGAAATCATGATCACCGAGCTCGACGTCTCGCGTTCTACAAATTTTGCTAAATAACTTGAGTTGAACCAAAAAGAGAAGTTGAAGTTAATTAGTTGAGGAGCAGCATGTCAAAAGATGGGATCTTTTTGGACCAGTTTGACAACGTTTGACATCCATTCTCGACAAGTATTAATGCGCTGACGGCGTCAACTTCGAGCATCATTATCTCCTAATCTATCCAGCTTATAGCTGAGCATCCTTAATGAAAAATGTAGACCAAGCCGAGGCGACCAAACTTCATTTTAGGTGCCAGGTCCATTTCGGCACACAACTGGCCCAAAGCCGCGCCGGAAACGGTGGCCGCCACGTGCTTGGGGAAATGCTCCAAAGGGTGACGCGTGCCCCTCCACGCGCTGGGCATGCGCGAGCAGTGCGCCTCGCTGTCCTCCACGCGCCCCTGCTCCTCTGAACCGGTCGTCCACTTCCTCTCTCGCGTTGTGGACGCCGAGCTCGCCTCTCTGCTCATTCCCATGCTCCATGGCTCTCTTCCTCGCCCCTTGCCTCTGGAACGCGCAGCGCCGCGGGCGCCACCACCATGGCCGCCGGCCAAAGCTCCAAGACCATCAGCGTTCTCTGTCCTCTAAGCCTCTCGGCCACAGCCAGCAGTACCACCACCCTCGCCTCGTCATTCCGCATCCGGTGCCCCCTTCCTCGGCCTCGCTCTCGCTCCCTACCCCGTTCTGCTCGTCGCGCTGAGGCACGACAGCCATGACCGACGAGTGCAGCTCACTGGTGGCCACCGTTCTACCCCTCAGCGTCTCCTCCACCTTAATCAAGCGGGGCAGCAGGTTCTCCACCCCACGCCGAACCTCTTGCGCCCCGTTGCTGACTTCCGTCGCCGCCGGAGCTCCGTCTGGCTCCTGCTGTTGCCACCGCTCCGCACGGCATGCGCGGTCAGGCGCACCTGGACTGCCTAGAGCCGAGCCGAGCGGCCTAGCGGGTGCGCGCGGCCTTGGGAAGGCCATAGCACCCCTCGCCCCCACCGGAGGTCGACCCAATCGCCGGAATCGCGGCTTCCCGGCAAGCTCCTCTGTTCTGTACGTGAGAAAGGAGGAAGAAGGAGCTCGGGGTCAAATTTGGAAAAGATCAGGGGGTTTTCTGCGAAGTCCGTGACTCATATGAATAGTGCCGCACAGTGCATTTTCTCTTTTTCGTTTTCCTTTTTGCTTTAAATCGGCTGAAACTTCGATAATTCATAGTAATTCAAAGAAAAATCGTAAAATGGCAAATATGGACTTTTTGGAATCCTTGTGAGTATATCTATCTAGTGGTATAATGATATTGCATATTTTAGTATAAAGTTTGTACAGTAAAAATAGATCTTTGCTCTCTAGGGTTTGTTTTTGCTAAATTCATATCTACTGTTGTGGTGCTCCATTTGAGGTGAAATTTTTGTGGTAGCCTGCTGATGCTATGAGTGTATTGTGATAAAAAAATTTGGGGTCCATTGGATGCAGTATGATTGAGTTATTTAGATATCTTGCTTGATGTCTAGTAAATAGATTTTACTGATTAATAGTTGAAATAAAAAATGTAAAAATAGAAAATATGGTTCCACTACCTTTGCATAATGTTATTGTGACTTTTGGAAGCTTAACATGACTTTATGTTTACATAAAATATTGAGTTTTAGATTTATCTTGCTCTCATATGTTTAATTGCTATAGCAATTTGTCTTTTTCAAAGAGGATGCAATACTTATCCAAATGCTATGAAATTTGAACAGTAAACTTTTTGGGAGTATATGTGAGCTACTATAATTTTATTAGAATTTACTGTGTACTTTTGGTTTATGTTCCATATATGCTCCTTATTCCACCTAGTTACATAAATAAATAGAAAAGGGTATGAAAATAATTTATTTAGGAGTGGTCATCATGTTTTCTGGTGTTTATTCAATATATGTCAACCGTTGGTCATATTGCTTGTGTCCAATTTAATGTTTGAAATATAAGTGAAATATTATTTTCTCTATTATTCGAATTGAAGGCTTTCTGGACAGTTTGTAAGACTTTAAGTTTTGTATGATTAAGATGATGTTTTCTGGAAAACTTATGAATACAAAAGTTGTAGATAACTCATGTATCTAGCTTCTATTAAAATTTGGTGGCATTTGGCCCTGTGGTTTAAAAACTACAGCTATACAAGTTTCTATAACAGTTTTGGTTGCTCTCTGTCTTCTCAGGACCTGATCCTGTACATGTGTAATTTTGATCTGTTAAACTTATGAATTATACTTTGATGATTAAAGATGATTTATAGGAAATTTTATAAGCTTTCCAGATTGTCTTGTTATAAGTAATTTGGAGTTGTATAACTCAGATATGATTTATTTACTCAGCTGCTATATGTATGTCCAGAATTTGATAAATTCTAGTTCTAGTTGTTTGCTTTGTGCGTTGCTATGTGTGACTCATGCCTTTATTGTTGGTTAAGTAACATACCTAAGAGATTGTGATATTATTGTCATATTAGGTATGTTTGTTATCTTTATGTTTAGCATGATTGTGAACAACTTGCTCCCTAATGTGCGTGTGTCATCTAGTGTAACTTTGCACTTGTATTGCTTATTGTTTATGATGTATTGACTATTGCTCTTCCAGTTGTTCATACATATGCATTGTGCATGTCATCTAAGTACGCTAGATGAACTACGTGAAGGACGAGATATTGGAGTCAAACCCGAAGACGGTGCAAGCTAACTTGACTGACTTTGGGTCATATTCCAGGCAAGCCCCAGAGCATTCTAAGTCTCCCACCCTTTTATAAAAATGCAATTGAGTACTTTATGTTGTTTATTGCATTAAGTTATAGAAGTTGGTTGGAAACACTTGCTGCATATATATCCTCCCCTTGTCCAGTAAATTATACCTTGAATCCTATTTAAGTTTAGGAATCGAGATAAATGCTTAGCCATGCTTAGACCGGTAGAAGTCGGGTGATTCTCTGTCATCCGCGAGATATAGGTTGTTACTTCTCTGGTCACGGTTGGCTATATGTGCTATCGTGGAAAAGAACCAAGTGTTAAAATAAAAGAAGACCGAGCAGGGACAGTGGACCCTGTCTGAGTCGATTAAGGACTGGACGCGTTGTTTCACTCTTGGTCATGTTGAGCGCAGCCCAACACATAGTTGGCCCGGCCCTGTGTGCCAAGTGGCCCTTGGCTTCGGTAGCTCAACTCAAGACGGAACGCGGGTGGCGGTTGGGCAATTCACGGGATAGCGGCATACTAGACCAAGGGCAAGCATGTATAACTGTCTGGCGTCGTCCTTGGGTTAGCATGGCTTGAACATCCCGGCTATCCGACTTTCCGGTTTTGCCGGCGTGATAACGGGCCCGAGCCTGAGCTGTACCAAGAGTAATCCGAGGCGACCACAGCTAGGTCTATCTGGGTGTGTGTTGGGAATACCCCCTGAGCTCAGTTGAAATCGATTCGAATCGCCGTCTCTCCCGGATAGTGAGAACTTGACCTTGCCTGGCATCGTAGAACTCACTAAATAATGATGGTTCTAATATTGATGATGATCATGATGATGGTAATGTTGATAGCTAGAATAAACCTGATATGGTTATTACTTGTTTGTTTATAATCAAGTGATTGCTTAGCACAGGTGCTAATCTAGATGAAAGGTTAATTAATAATAATCTGCGGCTAGTATAATAAAATAATGCTCTCATACCACTTATGCTTTTATGCAAAATATTGTCAAGCTAGCTCCACTGATATAAAGCCTTGCATACTCCTTGGTGTCATTTTATGTCTGGTTTATGACGGGTAAGTCTAGCTGAGTACATTCTCGTACTCAGGGTTTATTCCCACTTGTTGCAGGTTGTGATGTATCATGATTACTGCAAGAATTGGATGGCTCCTACCATAGCGGTGGAGTATGATCATGGGCATGATCCTTCTTATCTCTCTTGTCTCTAATGCTTTTGTTGGAATTGACCTTGGTACTGGCATGTATTTAATATCAACTTCCAATTACTTTGCTTTCGCTACTTTTGAACTTAGGTTGTAATAATTATTTTTGCACTCTGATATATATTGAACTACTTGTGAAAAGGATGTAACATTTGACTTGTTTTGTTGAATCGATGCGATCTTGGCTTATATGTTGGTTGGTTTGAAGTCCTTCGTGATTTCAGTGGACTACCGGGATTATATGGGCTCAAGTGTGAAAATTTAGTCACTTCGGTGATTGTTTTTATACTTGTGCTCTTATAATTTGGACGGTTCTGTTACAGATACCAAATCTTCAAATATGATCACATATATATTCACATTTATTTAAGTATGCTTTGGATACCATTTTCTCAAACAAACTTCTTATTAAACTAGAACATTTTTTTTACAATATTCTTATATTGCTGTTCTGGTGATGAAATGTGGTGATGAACCTTTTTGGATAACCTCTGGCATGTTCTGGTGATGAACCAAAACCATCCTTAGATCAAAAGAAATTAAAAAGGGTGCTGCTGACATTGGCATGATGTCATCATGCGTTCACACCACAGAAAAGGACAGGTGCCCAAATCGCATGGTTCATTGTGGACCACAAATCAGCATGAATGTTGTTGGGACAGGCGTTGCACTTAGAGCAAAGGTTCCCCGCTCGTTGCTAACAGAAATTAACAAGAACTCGTCATTTTGTAGAAGGCGTTATTTTTGCAGATATGAAAGGCCTCGGAACCTCCGCCATCGCCCAGGATCGAGGCGAAGGTTTAGGAAGAATGGCCGGCCAGGCCCGCAAGAGCGAAGAGCACCTACGAGGGGTATAATTTTCCATTTGGCACGAGCACTATGGGCTGGCCTAGGCACGGCACAAAGAAGCACGGCCCAGGCACGGTCCGGCCCGGCTTGTATCGTGCCCGTGCCTGGCACGGCCCGGTCGTAGTGCCGTGCTTGGGCCATCATTTTGGCCCGTAGTGCCGGCCCAGGCACGGCACGGATAACTGGCCGACACGATGTGGCCCGGTAAACTTGAGCCATTGGATGCCCTCGAATGAACAAGAGTCGTTGGATTCATCAAATAAAAGCACGAAGCCCTAACTTCCCTCCCCATTTCTTTTCTTTTCTCGTGTTCAGCTCTTCCTGATGGGTGACGGCGCTGTTCCTGCTTGTTTCTCCGTCTCGTCTCGACATCTCCACGGCCGGCGCTGCATCTCCGCCCGTGCCTCCCTCCCACGGCCTCCTGTCCTCTACACGACGGCCTCGCCCCGAGGAGCTGGGGCTCCCTCTCTCGTGGCGCACGGCGGCTGCAGGTGCTGGAAGCAGCGGCGCAGCGACCTTGGTGTGGGGTGGCGGCGCGACATGCTCACCTCGGGCGGAGGTGGAGTCACCGGTGCTGAGGCCGGGGGTGAAGTCCGACAGCGCGGCCTGGCCGTTCGAGGCGGCGCGTGCTTCGGGCGGCGGCGCTGGCCCACCGAGACTCTGCGGCGGGCTCGACGGGCGCAAGGCCATGGCGACGGGCGGCACGAGCTCAACGGGCCATCGTGCCCTCGGCACGGCACGGCACGGCCAGGCTCCCATAGTGCCGCGTTGGGCCACTGCGCTCGGGCAGCGGCACTATCGAGGCACGGCACGGCAAGCTGGCCGTGCCGCATAGTGCCGTGCCTCGCCGTGCCGTGCTTGGCATGTGCCGTGCTGTGCCGTGCCGTGCTGGCCCGTTTGGCCATGTATAACGAGGGGCCAGCGGCAGAGGTCCCCGAAACATGCGCGGAGGTCTTCGCAAGCAACGTGGGCGGAGGCTGTGAGAATGAAGGCAGATGTCCCCAAGAACACAAGCATGGGCCTTCGGCGGTGGATTGGGCTGCTGGGGCCGAATCAGCCCGGCCCACGGAAGCATGTCAGGGAAAGTCATTAATGCCCCCTGAGTCTAGGACACTAGATTAGAATATTCCGATGATATTCTCCTAGGGTTTTAGAGCGAGTCTATAAAAGAGTCACTCTGAGTGTGTGAGTCCGCCTATAAAGAGGGGCACTCCACCCCATGTAAAGTTTGGGTGAGGAAATTAATAAAAGCAACTTACTGTTCCACCTAACTCCCCTTCACGATTCTCGAGGCTGAGAACGCCGGAGGTTCGCTACCTTCGGCTAACACGGTTCGGGAGCATCGTCCCAACAAATGTCATCATAAAAAATAAAGAAATCAAACCTAAGATATGGCACGACAAAATCAGTATATATATATACAACAAATATCTTTATCTCAATTTCTTACTTGAGGTGTCATCGTTCCCTTGTCCTAATCGTTATGACAACTTACCTCTTTGTTCACCTCCCCTTTTTCTTGTTCTTAGGCTTGTGTCACACCTGGTTTTACAAACAAAATCAAATGCTAACTAGCTACTATATGCATGCCAAATAATGTTCACATTTGAAGCGACAACAAACAATGTTCACATTTCATATCGAAACCAACATAGAAGGAAATATAACTAAATGTATGTACGTTGATTTGTCTCTTGTGGTGCTCATCCTTCAAACAGCTCTTGCAGCATCTCTTCCAGCTTCTGGGGAGTAAATTTTGTGGCAGAAACTTTGTTGTCCTCAATGTATCCTGTATAGCCTGGAATGATTTTCGTAGCGATAGCATCCCGCATTGTTTTTCTTAGCTCAGGATCCGGGACCTTCCACAGCTTTTGGGTGGTATAGATTTTCTGAAATTCACACTCAAACTTCGGCAATGAGGAGTAGCTTTTCCCGAAGCAATGAGGTGTAGGATTGAGCAAACATGACAACACTGGTGTCCAACACAGCTGTAGATAGGCCTGTATGTATTCCTCGATGTTGCGATTGAGAGCTGTGAGGTAGGAGTGCAAGAAGGTGTTGCCGTTTGTAGTTTGACGAAGTTGCTGCAATACGTAGCTTGAGTTGTTGATCAAGAACAGATATCTGAGGCCCTGGTCTGTGAAGGATTGTGACCTTTTGGCAAGTTTTTCTTCTAGACAGGAGATCATCTTAGTTGTCAGGCTGGCTAAAGGATTAGTAGTAGTGTCCCCAGCAGTCTCAGTGACATGCTGCTTACCATTACCAAGGCAGAACACAATTGATGTCACTGACGAGTAGTTAGCCCATAGGTACCTGATGTGGCTGGTTACAGAGAGTGACCCTGTGAATGGCCGACGATTCCTGCATAGTCGTCAAGGGGTCTTGGCTGTCTTCCTCCATGGGCTCCATGATCCCAGCCCAAATCTCCTCCATTGTGCTCCATACGGCCTCGGCTGCCTTGTTGTCCTTGGCATACAAGAGGTTGATCATCTCGCCCCTTATCCTTTTAACCTCTGCCGAAGGCGTCGAAAGGAGTAGCACCTCGATCTCGAACAAGGCATCGGACAGAACATCGACCACACGCAGTAAGATACTGATCTTCTGGTATTGTGCCGTTGCTGGCACCCCACTGGCACTGATAACAGAAAATTCACAAGTGGTATTAGGATCTAGAGCAACTAAGAAGTCAACAAAAGCGAGCATTTTCAGCATGGTTTGTTGGATAAACCGTGCGAACTGAAACTGATCCGGAATACAACTCTCAGCCTCCTCTGCTTTCTCTTCTTTGTGTATTTGATTTTTTCCCCTTCTAATATAATTGGACAACTCTCTTACAGATTTTTGAAAGAAACCCTCTGCTTCTTCTTCTTCTTTGTCCTCCTCCTCTTCCTCCTCCTCGCAAATACTGGGCATGCCCACGAATCCACGATCAGAAAAGAAAGACGTGGTGAGACGGATGGTTTCGATGATTTCATTGAGAGCCCGGATCCAGCTCCGTGGATCGAAAGTATGGTCAGGTTGTATCCGGGCTACAGATGCATCACCATCGGAGATGTGGAGCACCCAGTCGACGCCCAGCTCTGTGAACCACCTCTCCAGGACACTCATGTCGCCGCTGTCGATTGTGCAATTCACAGACGCCGCCGCTGACGATGATGACACACCAAAGAATTCCTGGACCAGGCTCTTGATGTTCTTCATCCGCTTCTCCGTTTCTTCGCAGGACTTGAGGGTATGTGTGTCGTCGTCGTCGTCAAACGAGTGCAAGTGCATGCTACAGACGCTAGATCTAGATGTGTTGGTGGTTGAAACTATGGTACCTGATGAGGAGATGCTAATAACTGTGTTGGAACTGAAGCCGGTGCCGGTCGTCTTCTTGTGGTTGGCGGAGGAGGACGGATCAACAATAAGGCATGGCGATGGCGCAGCCACAACCACAGCCAGACCGAGGTCGTTGTTGGAGTTTCTTGCGTCGAACGAAGGTATGGGCGCCGAGAAAAACACACGACGACCAAGCCTGCGGCTGGATGGGGAATCCGAGGTATGATCCAGCGTACCAGCGGCTCTGCCACTGCCACCATCCATGCTGAATTGCTGATTGCTGAAGCCTGAAGCTAGCTAGCAAATGGCGATATGATCTCCGTTGACTTAGACTTACACTGGTTTGGGGAAGAAAAGTGCTAGCGAGGCTACGGCTACAGAAAAGCATGTGGCTGGCTGTGGCAGGTATGCAGAAACATCTCAAGATGCTAAAGTCTGAATATATACACTATAGGAAGAGGTTTTTCTACTCCCAGGGGTAGTTACTTCTATCTTCAAAATAACATATTGCGTATGTATTTATACTTGTTTATCACTTTGAGTATATTTATATACTCATTCTAAGATACTTCAAATCTTCCTACGTGAAAAAATTTCAAAGAAACACATACTTTTTAATATATTACGAAGATGCCACTGACTGTATTATAAGTATAACCATATATACTCTATGTATGTATGTATACTTGATATATATACTACCATAGATGGTCTAGTATGATTATATACTTCATGTAGATACACTTCGTTTGGTCATATACATCTTAAATCTAGAGATATTAATATGGGAGTAACTACTCCCTAGGAGTAGAATGGAATTTCCCTACACTATATTATTATATAACATTATGAACGTTTTCCAAAGACGAGCTGGCAATATATACGACCATTATACTCCCGATGGCGTTCATCCAGGACAGGAAGACGCGTTGTGATACCGTGTAGATGGCCCAAGCTAAAGGACCATTGATCCCAACTGCTCCCAGATGGCCTGATGAGAATATAATTCTTTTGGCTGTTCCTTTCATGGGTAGTTGTAGAGTCGTCTCTGAACCTACTGTTCCCGTTACGACAACAGAAACGCTGTTTATGCCAAGTGAAGATGGGCTGAAGGCAAGGAGGCAGAACAGGCCCAAGAGTGCAAACGTCCGTGTGACTGGGCCAGAGTGGCAGCATGTGCTTAGCAAGCGACCCAGCTGTGCGAAGGCATATTCTCAACCAAAAAAAAAAAAACACTGTGTGAAGGCGCGCAACATCTGACGATGCTCTTAATACACTCTTTTATTTCTTAAACGCAATATAAGTTTGAATAAGAGCATATAAATACTCGTCCAAGCATAGAAATCCCAAGGTACATACAGCTCCATGCTATTGCATGTTTATTCCAAAAAAGAGGAAAAATACTAATACAAATAGTGAAATGAAGTTTGGTATATATGCTTTAGCTCTTGGTCTACTTTTCATATACAGCTGGAGAAGCAAAGTCATAAGTGTGCTCATCAGCCAATTCTTCCCACCACGCGGACGACGCATCGCTAGCGAGGCGGAGAACCCAGCCGATGCCCAGCTCGGTGAGCCACCTCTCCAGGACACCCATGTCGCCGCTGCCACCTTTGATGCTGCAGTTCACCAACGGCGCATCGAAGAATTCATGGACAATGCAAGGCTTTTAACGTTCTCTGCATCCTCCGTTTCTTCTTCGTGGAACCTGAAGTAGTCGAAGTGCATGGCTGCCTCCATGGCAGAGGCAGAGAACAAGCGGGAGGCGTTGGAGGTGTAGGCAGCCGAGACTATGGTACCTGATGACGAGCTGCCGCTGCTAGGTGGTGGTGGTGTAGTAGTAACCGACCGATCCGGTCTGCTCGCGACGGTAGCTCCAGCAACTCCACGAAGGCCTGTGGCCGCCGCAGCCGTCCCTGCCCGTGGCCTCCATCTCCATGCGAAGCTAGCTAGCTACCCAACCTGCCCCTAGCGACTGTGTCGATCAGTACTGTCTACGGTGTCTGGTCTGGTGTGGCCGTGTGGGACGTGTCGTCCGGCCGGGACCGAGCGTGAGTGCGTGAGGTGGGCGGCGCAGGTGGGGCGGCGGTTTATTTGGTTTGAGCAGGGCATGCAGGGCGGTCTGGTCGCCTGGTCGGGGCATGGTGTGGTGTGAAAGTCAGCAGGGGATCGGAACATGCATCTTATCCCATGCATGCACGTTTGACAATGGCGCCACCGAAAATGGAGCAAGTGGCAGCAAACTTTCACTTTTGCAGGAAAATACATGTTTGGATACTTGGAAGCGATCGACGTGCATGCATGGAAATATAATGATGATGATTGAAAAAGATAAGAACAGCAAGTCGTTTTTTCCTTTGCCTTTACAATTTTATTAAGAAAACTTTAAATACATGTCTACTTTTTTTGGTAGTTGAAAGGAAAATTTTAAATCCATTCAGAGAAATGACAATCCATGTATATATGTTGCTTGAGTATATATATAAGGTTTGCGCAAATGCAGAAAATACAGGCAGCTCTGTCGTGTTACATATATTTGAGAAATTTCCAAAAAAAAAAAGGGAAAAAGGAATACAATAGCACCTGATGAGGAGCTGCTAATAACTGTGTTGGAGCTGAAGCCCGTCGTCTGCTCTTGGTTGGCGGTGGACGATCGAAGATAAGGCGCTAGCGCGACGCAGCACAACAACAGCCAGGTCGTTAGATTGGACCTCGAGCTCATTGTGCCGAATGATGGCACTGGCGCCGAGAAAAATGCCCTGTTCATTTATCTTATCAGCCATTTGTGAACAGTATTTTTCTCTCACAGAAAATCAGTCGGTGTGTCTTATCAGTCGGCTTACGTGACCGGCCGAACACCTCGAAACACACAACACGGAAGCCTGCCCAATGGAGAATCCGAGGTATGATCTATACCACTACTAGGCACTAGTACAAAAATCATTTTCTTTGGCACCTTGTTTTTTTTTTTCACAGACGGTTCACAATTTCATGACGGCAGTAGAAAAAATACAGTAGGCCCAACAAGAGAACCGCCTGTGTAAATGGTATTTACACAGGCGGCTGTCATTGTAAACCGCCTGTGTAAATACACCTATTTACACAGGCGGTATAGTTAAGAGAGCCGCCTGTGATAATTTATTTACACAGGCGGCCCTCGTTACAAACCGCCTGTGTTAACCCGCTATAAATACCATTCATCCACCTCCAGACAAGAACATTTACTCCCGTGCTGTGCACAGTGGCGGACCAGACAAGAACAGTTTCCAAGGGGGGAGGTTTTGAACTTCATTTCTTTGGTGAGAAACTTCCAAAAGGTTAGTTAGTGCCCTTGATGCTATTTTTTTTGTGATTCTTTGGTTCAATTCTTGTATTGGAGATGCTCTAGATCTAGGGTTCATCATGCATTCTTGCTTAGGGTTAGGGTTCATAGAGCAAGAGAGAGAGTTTTAGCTAAATTTTTATGTAAATTCATAGTAAATTGTATAAAATTTAGAAAATAGAAAATAAATACTTTTAGAATCCTTTAGAGTAGATCTATGCAATAGAGTAATGATGAGCCCTTTTGAAGTTTTTATTTTTTTATTGAGTTTTAGTTTATCTCTATTCATATACTAAATTGTTGAAAAATCATAAAATAGGAAATGAATACTTTTTAAAATCTTTGTGAGTAAATGTAAATTCATATAATTATGAAAATGAGTTTAAACAATTTAAAATCATAACACTTTATAAATTCATATACTAAATTTAAATTTCATAAATTATAAACATTGTAAGGGGGTAGGTTTTCATCTCCGTTTAATTAGGGTTTGTTATAATTATGAAAATGAGTTTAAGTGATTATTTAAATTCCATAAATTGTAAACTCTGTTAGGGGTAGGTTTTCATCTCCGTTTAATTATTTCTTATAATTATGAAAATGAGTTTAAACAATTTAAAATCATAACACTTTATAAATTCATATACTAAATTTAAATTTCATAAATTGTAAACTCTGTAAGGGGTAGGTTTTCATCTCCGTTTAATTAGGGTTTGTTATAATTATGAAAATGAGTTTAAGTAATTATTTAAATTCCATAAATTGTAAACTCTGTTAGGGGTAGGTTTTCATCTCCGTTTAATTGTTTCTTATAATTATGAAAATGAGTTTAAGCAATTATTTAAATTCCATAAATTGTAAACTCTATCAGGGGTAGGTTTTCATCTCCGTTTAATATTTTCTTATAATTATGAAAATGAGTTTAAACAATTATTTAAATTCTATATTTTGTAAACTCTGTAAAGGGTAGGTTTTCATCTCCGTTTAATTGAAGGAGGTTAGTATCTTAGTTATGACTATTTTTAGGGGTTATATTCATTTTGTTTTTAGATTGACCTACAAATTTCTTAACTAATTACAGCTAAATATGGAAAGGTCATTATGGATGTACAACTTATCAAGATTAGACCCATCATATATAGTGGAGGTCCAAAAATTTATTGATGCCGTGAAGATACATGCTCAGAGAACAATTGTCCATGTGCAGACTGCAAAAATATTGTGGTATTTGACAATGTAGAAGCAATTACTTCTCATCTGGTTTGCAGAGGATTTATGGAGGACTACTTGATTTGGACAAAACATGGTGAGGGTAACACCTTATATGCGGACAACCGACAACACCTGCAAGTAACATCAATGTGGAGGGTCCAATGCCATATCTCAATGAATGTCATGCTATGCCAGATATCAACGAAACCCATCATGCTATGCCAGATGTCAATCAAACTCATAATGCTACGTTCGATGTCAATGAAACTCAGCATGCTAACACTGATGCCGTTGAAGATGGAGATTTTTTAGAGGCAATAATGAACCGTTGTGCGGATCCATCAATATTCTTCATGAAGGGAATGGAAGCCTTGAAGAAGGCAGCAGAGGAGCCTTTGTACGACGAGTCGAAATGTACCAAATAGTGATCGACATTACGGGCTGTTCTTCAGTTCTTGACGATTAAGGCTAGACATGGTTGGTCCGATGCTAACTTCAATGATTTATTGCGTGTACTTGGAGACCTTCTTCCTAAGGAGAACAAAGTGCCTGCTAACACGTACTATGCAAAAGAAGCTGGTCAGTCCACTTACGATAGGTGTTGAGAAGATCCACGCATGTAGAAATCATTGTATTCTATATCGGGGTGATCAGTATAAAGACTTAGACAGCTGTCCAAATTATTGTGCTAGTAGGTACAAGACGAATAAAGATTATCGGGAGGAAGAGAATGCAGCCTCTGTTTCTTCAGGGAGGAAGCGAAAGAAGACCCAAACAAAGACTCAACAAGACAAACATTCAAAGCCCACTAGCAATATCGAAGTGGACTATTATGCATTGAGAAGAATTCCTGCTTTGGTGATATGGTATCTCCCCGTGGTTGATCGTTTGAGGTGTTTGTTTGTAAACCCTAAAGACACGGAACTTATGACCTGGCATGCTTCTGATGAAAGGAAAGATGATGGAAAGTTACGACATCCAGCCGATGCAAAGCAATGGAAAGAATTCGATAAGAAATATCTAGACTTTGCTGAGGATCCACGAAATGTAAGGTTTGCTCGAGTCTTGATGGAATGAATCCATTTGCCGAGAGGAGAGCAAAGACGCACAACACATGGCTAGTGATCGACAATATACAACCTTCCTTCATGGTTGTGTCAAAAAAAAGAAAATATCTTTTACTAACCATTCTTATTTTTGGACCTACACAACCTGGAGTTGATATGGATGTATTTCTAGAGCCCTTAATGCAAGACATGCAAACACTATGGGAAGTGGGTGTGGATATGATCGATGCGTTCCGCAAAGAGACATTCACACTGAGAGCAATTATTATTGTCACAATTAATGATTACCCTGCTCTCTTCTCATTATCTGGCCAGTTCAAGGGAAAGGTTGGTTGTGTAGAGTGCGTAGATGGAACATGGCACGTGTCTTTTCCTGCATCTAACAAGATAGTGTACATGAGGCATAGGAGGTGGCTACCGGCAGGCCATAAGTACCGCTTACAAAAGATTAATAAGTACTTTGACAATATGGACGAATCAAAATCTACTGCTCCATCAGGTTATAGTAAAGAGCATAGAGTGTACAAGATAGTTGAGAATGTGAAGTTTATTTTTGGAAAGAAGACCAAAAATGGGAAACCAAGAAAGGTTGTGAAGGCAAATGAAGGGGACACATTCAAGAAGAAGTCTATTTTCTTTAAGTACTTATCGTACTGGAAAGACTTGGACGTACGACATGCGATCGATGGTATGCATGTTCAGAAGAATGTGTTTGACAGCGTAATTGGAACTTTGCTAGACATAAAGAGCAAGACAAAGGAAGGTCTCAATTCATGTTTGGACATGCAACATTTAAAGATCAGAAAAGAACTTCACCCTGTACTCCTAGAGAATGGGAAGTACCAGCTACCGGCAGCCAGCTATAACCTGAACAGAGAGGAGAAACATGCAATGTGTGTGTGGTTGAAGAATTTAAAAGTTTCATCTGGTTTCTGCTCCAACATAAGGAGTCTTGTGTCGATGAAAGACCTTACACTCACCAACTACAACTCACATGATTGTTATGTCATGCTGACCACTTTTCTTTCTATTGCTATCAGGACTATAAATCCAGTGTTCTTAAAGATGGCAATCACACGGTTGTGCTACTTCTTCAATAAGATATCTGAGAAGGTAATTGTCCGTGATGAGTTAGAGTCCCTACAGAAATTTGCTGCAGAGACATTGAGCCAGCTGGAGATGTGCTTTCCCCCATCGTTCTTTGATATAATGGTACACCTTGTTGTTCATTTGGTGCCTCAAATAGAGGCATTGTGTCCCATGTATTTCCATGAAATGTGGACGTATGAGCGTTTCATGTCAATATTGAATGGCTATATATCAAATCGTGCTCATCCAGAGGGTTCCATGATAGAGGCATACACTACAGAAGAGGCCATTGAGTCTGGAGGACCATTATATAATAATCTGCTAAAAGACCAGGTATCAATTGGTTTGCCTCCATTGCGACATGAGGGAAGGCTTGATGGACACGGGAGGATGGGACGGAAATCATTCATCCCGCCAGATTACAACATAGTCCTAGAGGCACATTACAGCAGACTACAACAACTCATAATAATGGACCCATTCATAGAGCAGCACATGAAAGAGCTTCGTGAGGAGAATCTAGGATGCACAAATGATTGGGTAGACAAGGAACACAAGCGTCGATTCGCTGCATGGCTAAAGACTTTGGACATGACAGAGGAATCAGAAACCATCAAGATTTTAGCATCTGGACCATCAAGCCTGGTCACATCATGGCAGAGCTATGACATTAGTGGCTTCTCATTTTCCACCAGCTTTAAGGACACCAAGAGCATGGCATAGAATAGTGGCGTTCGATGTGAGGCTGTAGATGATGCAACTGGTGAAACAACTACATACTTTGGGTTCATTGATGACATATGGGAGGTTGAATATGGTCCACACCTGTAGATTCCAGTGTTCCGATGTCGATGGGTTCAAGATAGACATGTCACTGTGGATAACTATGGCCAGAGAGTTCTTGACCTAAGTAAAGTAGGTTACAAAGATGATCCATAGATCCTTGCTAACCGTGCTACACAGGTCTTCTATGTGGAACAAATTCTTTCTAAGGATGAAAAGAAAAGTACCCAAAAGCCAAAAAGCACCACGTAGCTATCCCTCGGAAAGCAACAAATTATAGGAGTTGATGGTGTAATGGATTTAGAGGATGTTAACTAGTTCAGCGAGATGTCTCTTTTTTACAAACTTTCAAGAGAACATCAAAAATATTGAGAAAAGTATCCCGCAAACCTCATTGCCCTGGGTGCGCCACGATGGACAAGGAAGGACTGTAGCACGCTAGATTCTATATCTTTGTCATTACTCATGTAACTCATGTATCACTTATCATTTGTACCTTATGCTACTCTTTCTTATTAAGCAAGATGTTTACATTTCCCCTTTGTTGTATATCTAAGTACATGAAATAATAAATAACCTTAATTAACAAACCCTAAGTACATGAAATAATAAACTAACCCTAATTAACAAACCTTTAATTACTAACTAAATTAATTAACAAACATTAGGTGTAGGAAATACTAACTAACCCTAATTAATAAACCATTAATTACTAACTAAATTAATTAACAAACTTTAGGTATAGGAAATAATAACTAACCCTAATTAACAAACCTTTAATTACTAACTAAATTAATTAACAAACCTTAGGTATAGAAAATAATAAACTAACCCTAATTAACAAACCTTTAATTACTAACTAAATTAATTAACAAACCCTAAGTACACCAAATACTAACTAACCCTAATTAATAAACCATTAATTACTAACTAAATTAATTAACAAACTTTAGGTATAGGAAATAATAACTAACCCTAATTAACAAATCTTTAATTACTAACTAAATTAATTAACAAACCTTAGGTATAGGAAATAATAAACTAACCCTAATTAACAAACCTTTTATTACTAACTAAATTAATTAACAAACCTTAGGTATAGGAAATAATAAACTAACCCTAATTAACAAACCTTTAATTACTAGCTAAATTAATTCACAAACCCTAAGTACATGAAATAATAACTAACCCTAATTAACAAACCTTAGGTATAGACAATAATAACTAACCTTAATTAATAAACCATTAATTACTAACTAGATTTATTCACAAACCCTAAGTACATGAAATAATAACTAACCCTAATTAATAAACCATTAATTACTAACTAAATTAATTAACTAACCCTAAGTAAATGAAATACTAACTAACCCTAATTAATAAACTATTAATTACTAACTAAATTAATTAACAAACCCTAAATACAGGCAATAATATAATAAATCTTAATTCTAGTGGAAATGTACAAATATATTAGTACAGGCGGCTGTCTTAGTGGGCCGCATGTAATAAAATATTTACTCTGGCGGCTATCCTTGTCGCCCGCCCGGTGTTGATGTTTTTTACAGGCGGTCCTCAATGTCGTTCGCCTGTACAAATCAAATCCAATATATACTCCGCGCGGGCCACGAAAATTTCTAAGTCTGGTGGCGGGATCGGCGAAAACGACGCCGTCAGGCTGCCGAAATCCGCCGCGCCACCACCCGATCACCGGACCGCCGCCCGCGGCGATTTCACGCTCGGAGGGCCGCTAGCCTCCACCCCCCCGCCGCGAGAGAACTGCGCGCCCGAGGGACCTCCACGCTGCCGCCGCGAGCCGCCGCCGCCGGCCCGCTGCGCGCCCGGCGGCCAATCCGCCTCAGCGCGCCGCCGCCGCGACCTTCACCGGGCGCGGGAGGTAGGCCTGCGCTGCCCCGCCGCCGCCGAGCTTTGCGCCGCCACCTCCCGGTGCGGCGGCGGCTACCCGTCTTGTGGCTGCCGCCCCTCCAAGCGCCGGCGGCCCACAGGCAGCCTTTTGCTGGGCCCTGTTGGGCCTGGCGGCAGCCGCCCGGGCTGCTTTTTTTTTTTTTTTCTTTTTGTTAATTAATTAGTAATATTTTTTGTTAGGGTTTGTTACTTAATTTAGTTAGTAATTAGTAATTTAGTTAGTTAATTAGTAATTAGTTAATTTAGTTAATTTAGTTAATTTAGTTAGTAATTTAGTTAATAATTAGTAATATTTTTGTTAGGGTTTATTAATAATAGTTAGTAATGTTTTTTGTTAGGGTTTATTAATAATAGTTAGTAATGTTTTTTGTTAGGGTTTGTTAATAATAATTAGTAATATTTTTTTGTTAGGGTTTGTTAGTTAATTTAGTTAGTAATTAGTAATTTAGTTAGTTAATTAGTAATTAGTTAATTTAGTTAGGGTTTGTTAGGGTTTGTTAATTAGTAATTAGTAATTAGTTAATTTAGTTAATTTAGTTAATTTAGTTAGAAATTTAGTTAGTAATTTAGTTAATAATTAGTAATTTTTTTGTTAGGGTTTATTAATAATAGTTAGTAATGTTTTTTGTCGGGGTTTGTTAATAATAATTAGTAATGTTTTTTGTTAGGGTTTATTAATAATAGTTAGTAATGTTTTTTGTTAGGGTTTGTTAATAATAGTTAGTAATGTTTTTTGTTAGGGTTTATTAATAACAGTTAGTAATGTCTTTGTTGGGGTTTGTTAATTAATTTAGCTAGTAATTAGTGGTTCTTAAGTAGAGCATGTTAATTAGGGTTTGTTAATTTTAGTTAGTAATGTTTTTTGTTAGGGTTTTGTGAATAATAGGTTTGCTAATTAGGCTATGTAATTAGAGTATATACTTGTATTCCATGTTTATACTTGTATTCTATGTTTATACTTGTATTTCATGCAGATGAGTACTCCATCAAATGCCGAAAGCGGCCGATGCCGAGATAGATACAGGGATCGACACCTGCGGATCCGAACCTTATAGGAGCTCGAGCGTATCACCACGTGAATCCCCTAGAGCTAAGAAGGCTCGTCTTGAGTTGGAACATGACCCTAATTACGAGCCTGAAGGTGATCCAGATGATGATGAGGTATATATGAAAGTAGAGTGTCTATACGAGATAATGCATGTGTATGTATGTACCTAACAATTGAATTGACGGGAGGTGTTCTCTCAAGTTGTTGCTGAAATGGAGGCAGAAGAACAAGATGTTCAGAAGGACACGGCGCCTCAAACGACCGGGACATCCTCCGAGCCAAGAAGTACAAAGAAAAAGAGTGACCGGGCATGAGGAGATAAAGGAAGGAATAGATTTCAGAAGAAGTTTATAGGATTACAGAGGTTAGTCCGAGCGGAGAGCCCTTAGCACCTCTAGAGGCGCTATCCAAATTTAGGCCCGCAATTGGATTTTTAGTAAAGGAGGAATTTGATATCAGCTGGAGTGATTGGAGTATGGTGCCTGAAGGAAAGAAGACCCGTTCTTTGGACTCGATTGTGCACTAAGTTTATTTTCCGGAGGGTATGGATGTGTTGGTCAAGGGTCATGTCATGAAGCGATTAGCAATATCATTCGGGGCTATAGGTACGATATGAATAAAAAGTGGTTGCTCAAGGGGCGGGACCCGACGAAGCGGTACCCTATCACAGCGGATCAGTGGGCACGTTTTCGAGCCATGAAAGACTCCGACGATTCCAAGGCTAAGAGCAAAGCCTCCTCTGAACTCGCGAAGAAGAACAGGTATCACCACCACCTCGGCACTGGTGGTTACAAGGCCAAGATTCATAAATGGAGGGCAGAAGACGAAGCAAAGAGGAGAGAGGGCCACTTGGCACTAACCGATATAGTGCCTGAAAGAAGTGCGAATTGGCTTCGCGCTCAGAAGGCAAACACTGAGAGCGATGAGATCTCCTGTCCCGATGAGATTAAAGAAGTTCTTGAGAAGGTTTTGGAAGCATCAAAATTTGGAAAAGACAGGTGCCTTCAAGTCACGTCAGAGGGAGAGGGACAGCCTTACCCATGCTCTAGGTAACTATTTTTTTTCCATTTTATTCGAGTAAAATAGAAATCGACACTGACATGAAAGATCATGTTGTAGGTAACCCCGAGCATCCAGGCCATGTACGGGGCGTCTCATCCCATCCAAAACCAGCTGGAAAGAAGGATTCGGTGATGAGTGGAAAGGCATGTATAAGAAAAGAGAACGACATAAGGAGCATATGAAGGATTTTTTTGAGCAGCAGGCCGCGAAAAAGTTTAGGGATATGATGGAAGACTTCTTTAAAAATCCTGATCCTGAAGTGATGAAGCGGTTGGCGGGAGCAGTGTCTACTCAACAGATGTCATCACAAGCTCCTTCGCATATGCAGCTTGTTCCAGCTCAACCCTTGGGTAGCCAGGAGATGGCCACACAATCTATGCCCTTTCCAAGTAGTATAGCGTCAACAACAAATGAGGACCATTATCCAGTTGACGATATTGACAAACCTTGGCCTTGCTCCTTGGTCATATCCTATGGCCTTAGGAATCAGCATACAAAGCAAGTGGCCACAGGCAATGCTATCCCTGGACGTAGTTTCCATGGTGTCGAGATGCAAGATGCATACTGCAGGGTGGAAGTGTTGACGGTCGAGAGTGGATATGAAGACGACTTCATCGACATCCCGACCTCTGAGGGTATAGAGAAGCTTGGACAAGCAATCAATAACTTCATACAATGGCCGAGACGGTACGTAAGGTTGATTGATCCACCAGCGCCACCCTATCCACCAGTGCCTCAACCATCCCAAGAGGCCGAAACAATTCAACAGCCACCATCGCCAATGCATGCTCCAGCATCCCCGTACATTTATGAGCCACCGCCGTCCTCCCCAATACATGATTTGACATTCTCGCTGAATGAACTCGAGGGGCCAGCCAAAAACATGCCTGAGCAGTAGACTCCGCCAACCAAGGAGGACACAACACGGGAGAAGGAGGATGAGCAAACTCCCCTACCACCACCAAAGCAGAAGGAAGATGAGCAAACTCCCCTACTACCACCAAAGCAGAAGGAAGATGAGCAAACTCCCCCACCAGCACCGGCCTCCAAGAAGGTGAAAAAATTTCCAATTCCAAAATTGATTTCTCCCTATGAGCCGAAAAAGGGGAAAGCAGCAGGCACAACTCTCTTTATGAAAGAACTTGGAAAGCAGCGGACGGCACGACTCGTTGAGCTCAAACCGTCACAGAAAAAGGAAACCACTGGCCAATCAACAGAAGCCCCAAGTGGCGATGTACATGTCGAACAACCATCAAGTACACCATTGACCCTAAAGGATATAAGAAAGCCAACGATCGATGATTATGTTAATGTCCCCAGTAACTATGTGCCCGGAAGGCCTATGCTGCAATGGACGGTGCTTGAAAAGATTCAATGGCCGATAAAAAGGTTTCATGACTGGTACATGAGAGCAGTGAATGCTGGCCTCCATGCAATCAGTGTTGATACCAACAGACGTGTTTGCTACTGGCACGGAAAAAAGCAGGGCATTTGTTACCTTCGAGGACATGCACTTGTTGTTGAACTATAGGTGGCTTGACGTCCAACTCATAACAATCTGGTGCCTGTAAGTATCACTCATGCACACACGTTTGTTATTATTAAATATGTACTATAAAACTCTAATATGCGGATGTTGTCTGTAGTTTGCAAGATCATGAGCAGAGGTCATTAACTACCGGAGCGATGGTCGGTTATCTGAGCCCTATCAGGTTACAACAAAATATGCACAAATTTATACTGACAAATGAAGATAGAGCCAAGATAGAGAAGGACAAAACACCAGAAGCAGCTGCAGAAGCTATAAAAGAGTTGCAAAGAAAATACGAGAATGATTATGCTCTCTATCTCGGTAGAGCAATCTTTGAGATATAAGTACAGGGTTTTCACATTGGCACCTTACAACTTTAGGTAAGCGTGACTTCGTATACGTACTTCAAATTATCGTGTAAACCCTAAGTACATGTGTCGCTCACTCATTTATTCATGCAGTGACCATTGGATTGTTTTTTATATTTATCCCTTCCAAGGGAGGGTGCTTGTCCTAGACTCCTTACATTTTCCTCCCGAGTCGTATCAACCATTCTTGGTTCAATTAGAAAGGTGAGCCAACATGCAACCACATGCGTATTTTATATGAATTAGAGTTTCAAAATAACTTTAGTGTTTTATATTCGATATCTACAGGGCATTGCGGTTTTATAAGAAACAAAAAAGACCGTAGACGCCGCACGCTCAGATCCTAGGGTGCCATTGAAGATACAACACCATTATCCGGTAAGTTGTCCGAACACATATCATCATATAAATAATACACAAGGCATGATAATTTTAGAATAATTCTGTTGCTCATTATATAGTGCCACAAGCAACCTCCCTGGATTGGCCTATTGTGGATACTTTGTGCGTGAGTTTATAAGGGCAGCGAGGACGATACATCGGGGACAAAAAATATGGTAAATAATATCTATGTATGAAGTTTTTTCATTAAAGTTGCAAATATATATATTGGACATGTGTCAATGATGCTTTTAAACTTTATTTCCAGCCGAGAAAGAAAGGAAAGGACGTGCCCTTTACACCAACGACTATGGAAAATATAGTATCAGACTTGTGCGGTTTTATTATGAGAGAAATACTTCCAAGTGACGGAACATATTTTGATGAGGAGGGCGATTTAGCAAGTGAGAAATTTAGAAATTTGACACAGACCTAGCAGGTCTAAATTTGAAACTAAAAATGACATGTAAACACTAAATGGTTGTGCGGATAATATTGATGTGTATATATGTAATTTTATGGTTGATGTTTGATTTTATGTGTACATATCTATAATATTTATATGTGTTGTATGTATGATGCAATTTTGTGGTTCATGTTTACATATCTTAAATATATATATATATATATATATATGTGATAGACATAGCACTATAGTGTGAAGGCAAAAATTAAAATTTAAAATAAATATAAAAAATTATTTACACAGGCGGTACAGTGTGAGCCGCCTGTGATAATTAGGTTTTCACAGGCGGCTCACCTAGTCAACCGCCTGTGTAAATATACATTTACACAGGCGGCTGATAAAGTGAGCCGTCTGTGAAAACCTAATTTTCACAGGCGGCTCACTCTCCACCGCCTGTACCGTGGGCCGATTAGTACTGACCCCTGGTACAGGCGGTGGGCTTGGCCGCCTGTGTAAATACTTCTACCACCGTTTGTACAAATGTTTTCTGTACCAGTGAGGGGCTCTGCCACTGCACCATCGAGCCATACTGAAGGAGCTAGCAACTGTCAACCTCCGTTGACTTACGGGTTTGGGGAAAGACCTCAACAGGCTACGGGGAAAGCATGTGGCAGTGGCAGCCTGGCAGGCATACAGCAACATCTAACAGTCCTCTCAATATACTCTTTTATCTCTTCAAACCAATAAGTTTCAAGAAGAGCATATAATTACTGGTACAAGCATAGAAGACCCAAGGTACATTACATACAGTTCCAGACTGTTGCATGTCTATTTCAAAGAAAGAGAGAAAAATACTAATACAAATAGTGAAATGAAGTTTGGTATATATGCTTTAGCTCTTGGTCTACTTCACATACAGCCCGAGAAGCCAAGTCATTTGAAGCAACAACTTTTCATTCCTTGGTGGCACACTTAATTTTGTTCATCATCCTTCGAATAGCTCTTGCAGCATTTCTTCCATCTCCTTGGGAGTGAATTTTGGGGTGGCAATGTTGTTCTCCTTTATGCATTTTGTGTAGTTTGGAATGATTTTCTCAATGATAGCTGTGCGCAGACTTTTCCTTAGATGAGGATCTAGAACCTTCCACAACTTTTGAGTGGTGTACGTTTTTTTTTTTTTTTTTTTTGAGGAAACAGGAGGGATCAGAGGCTGATCCCTAATGAAATCAATTAAAACAAAACACCAACAACAGTTACGAAGAGAGCAGCGAGAGAGAGGGAGGGAGCAGACAAACGTTCAAGAGACAAAAATGGAGATAAAGAAAATCAAACAAATTACATAAAATGCTCTAGCCATGAAACAATTTGAGGATATGGTGCTTCTTTTTAGCTCTAAGAATAACTAGGCCAAAAACTTCTTTGAAAACCTGCTTGCATCTGTCCACTGATGGCACTTCTCTTCTGAAAATAAAATTATTCCTGACAGCCCAAATGCTCCAGCACAGCAAGATAATAATCTCCATGAAAAAGGAAACACTAAGCTGTGATTTGATACTTTCCAAAATCTGTAAAGGATCCAAAGAGTTTGGAATCTGAATTCCGACAGTGTTCCAACAATTTCTGGCAAACTGATGGAAGAGGAATAGTGCAGCACTGTTTCCTCACAGGAGTCATTACATTGTAGCTGCATGTTTTTCCTTTATTTAAGATGTTCCTAGTGCTAAGCCAATCTTGAGAGAGCAACTCGAAGAAGACCTTGTGCTTGTGTTGACATGAAGACTAGCAGGGAGCCCGTGCAAAGCACGGGTAAAGGTTTTCCTTTTTTTTTTTTGCTAATAGTTAACGGGTTGAACTGTTGCTGATGGGTTGTATTGGTGTGCAACAGGCCGTACTGTTTGGAACGGTTTGCACTGTTGATATCGGGTAGGTACTGTTTATGGTATCCGTTATTGTGCTAAGAACACTGTTTATATCGGGTCAGTACTGTTCATAGAACCTTTACTGTTCTGTGAACAGTAGAGTATGACGTGGCCAATTTTGGGATCAGTAAATGGTATACAGAAATAAGCGCAGATGGTAGATTTCCATAACCATTTAAGAACTAGATGAATCCAAAGAATGCATCACTTTGCTTCATGCTTATGTAATGAATAACAAGAAAGAGGCTGGAAGAAGCAAAGATCTCAGCCACCTAGACACACCAAGTTTAGGCAAAATAGCCATTTTGGTCCCTAAACTATCTCCTGAGGCTCAGTTTGGTCCCTGAACTTTTAAATTGTCCACTTTAGTCCTCAAACAATAGATTTGCAGCTCAATTTCATCCACCCCCTTCATGTCGCGCCACGTGGCCAGCAGGACTTGTGAAATGTCGTTCCTACCCTCACTCACTCCCTCCTTTACCCGTGGCCAGACTAGACGAGTTGTAAACTAATATACGAGTTGCATATTGCAATATATACTATAGTGCATACAATATTTTATTACTACCATGAGTCTGGACAAAAACACAGAAGAATAAGTAAATAAAGTACTGTAGCTAGTATACACTACTACACAAAATATTAACCGAGGCGGGCAAAACTGATTAACCAAGGCGGTTTTCGCAACCGCCTCGGACATAAGGTCACGGTAAATACGACCTTTTCCGAGGCGGTTGTCTGCCCGCCTCGGTTAATCGCACAGAAAAAATAAAAAAATAGGAAACCCGTGGACAGGCCCGCTGAGCCTGTCCACAGGCCCGCTAGGCCCATCCACGGGTCGCCACCGTCGTCGTCGCTGGCCGCCGGACCCGGCATCGCCGTCAACCGTTCAGGCTTTAGTGGCGTCGGATCCGGCCTCAGGGCCACCGGATCTATCATCTCCATCGCCGCCGCTGGGCAGCCATGGGAGAGGGAGGATGGTGCCGCCGGATCTGGCATCCCCATCGGCCTTCTCGGGGGGGGCGCCGGGCTAGCTCTGGCGAGGAGGGAGCCGCCCGGATCGGCTGGCTGCGAGCCCCGTTGCCGCTCGGGGAGGGGCGCCACGCCGGGCCGCCGCTCGGGGAGCGCGTGCCGGGGGGGGGCCGCCTCCCTCCGCGTCGTGCCGCCCGCGACGAGGGCGCCACGGGCTGCCGTAGCGAAGGAAGGGCAGCGGGGGGGCCGCCTCTCCCACATCGCGTCGCGCGCCGGGGTCGCCTCGCCTGCGCCCGCCGCTCGCTCGTGCGCCACGCCGGGCCGCTGCTCGTGGAGAGCGCGCCGGCCGGGGGGGCCGCCTCCTCCACGTCGTGCCACCGCGGGGGAGAGCGCCGCGCCGAGGGCCGCCTCTCCAGCGTCGCGCCGCGGGAGGCTGGGAGGGCCGCGCCGCGCCGGGGCCACCTCGGGTCGCGCAGGGAGAGAGAGATGAGAGGTAGGGAGGGAAGTGAGAGAGAAGAGAGGGAGGGGTGTGAGTGACGGCTGAGGGAGGGAGGGAGTGAAAGTTAGAGTTTAGGTTCGCTGGTATATATATTAATGGCTTGTTATCGGGCTTTAGATGGGCTGTCTGGGCCTATATTTACCGAGGCGGGCTTTACATCGTAACCGTCTCAGTTAATGAATTTATGGAGGCGGTTGCGTTAGAAGAACCGCCTCGGTTAATAAAGATTAACCGAGGCGGACATTTTAAAGATGTCCGCCTCGGTTAATCTATTTTGCTAGGCGGTTTCTGTAACCGCCTCGGTTAACAAAAAATGACCGTCTCGGTTAATGCCTATTATTAACCGAGGCGGTTGAAAATTGTGCCCGCCTCGGAGGTGGTTTTCAAAAGGTCGCGGTTAATTTTTTGAAGCGAATTGGTGAAACTTGGGGGCTTATTATGTGCAGTTTCATAGGGCAACCATATATATATACTTCTGCGTATCTGGGATGTTTGCTCTAGCATGGGTGGGACGCTAGGACTGGAGGAGCATATGCAGATAGTACTTCCAAAGATTTCAATCCAAATTCATTCTCTGTTCCTTATCTTCTGCTGAGGTATGTACTTAATGCATCAGGCTGGTACAATTTACATAGTATAGGGATCCCGCTATCATAAATTCATAATTCGCTTGTCGAGATAGCACTTTATGCTAATTCTTGTACCGAGTAAGCTTTGGTAGATAGTTTGTGAGACCTATAGGCCGTTGGCGTCCGCACTACTACGACGCTTCTTGCTAATGCTACTGAGCTTGCCCTCTCCTGCGCGCTCCTCGGCTACACGAAAGGCATTGTAGTGGTCAAATACGGCGAGTGTTGTCTCCTTGCCGCTTTGAGTATATCGGCTCTCTGAGCTCACACATTCGCCTCAAATTTAGTTCACGCTCCGCCACTGCACAGCAACACGAGCACCGAGCCACCGACACACAGAAATACCGACGACCGCGCTGCGTTGCCGCCTACCCCACTACCGCCCCTCTGCAGCTCCATCCCATCACTATTCTACGGGATCCATTGCCGACGTGCTCAGCTCCAGCACGTCGCATGCCGACGCTCGGCGGTCGGCCAACAACCACCAGCTCGATCTCTTCCCTCGAGCCATCCCCGCCCAAGGTGAGCCCCTAGAAAGCTTCTCCAACCCCAACTCCACCTTCCACAAGCGTCATCCCTTCTCCTCCCTGACAAACTGCACTGAGCCCTTCGGGAGCTCCAGATCTCCATCCATGGTGGCTGTCACCACAACACCCCCACCCCTTCCTCCGGGAGGCGGGAGCAAGCAAAATGAAATCCCCTCACTGTCCTCTCTCTCACTCTCTCTCCATGGCCCCAAATCCGCAAAAAATGACCGGAGCCATTGTAGAGAGAAGCTACAACGAGGTTTTTTTTTTTTTTTTTTTTTGGGTGACATAAAGCTACACCGAGCTTCTGAGCCAGAGGAGCACTCGTCTTTTCTTTTCTTTTTTTTGTCTTTTTTTTTTGAGTGAAAAAGGAGCACTCGTCTATGTGCAGCCCAATGAGCATGAAGCTTGCAAGCCAAAACCACCTAAAACCATGGGTCTTTTCACGCATCTAACCCAAATCAACTCTCTCTTTCGGATTTATTAACAGCCAATATTTTGAAGCCAATATGTCACCCTCACCCGAGTTCCGAGTCCATAGATTCTTGTTCCTAAATTCATTTAAATTCAATCCCTATTCATCCGTACCAGTTTCATTTTTTTAGTGCTTATTATTTATTATTTAAATTTCAATTCAAATTTAAGTGCATTTTTCGTTTTATTTTGTGCATAATTAGCTGACAAAGAGCTCGTAACCGACGTGGAGCAGAAGCAGGTGTCCAGTATAATCTCAGTTTGCAGGCCAGTACCACTAGCCGGACCCTAAAAACTCGTATCGCGCCCGAAAACTGCAAGACGGCAAGTCTATTATATTCCCTTTAATTATTATATTATCCTTCATATTTTAAACACAGCACATAAAACTTTTTTTACACACAGAGTATTTTGTGTGTGTGTGTGTGTGTGTATATATAGCATATATTTGTAGCTATATATGTTTTGTATATTTGTATATCATATATAACATCATATACATATACATATACATATACATACAGTCTAAAAACCTTTTTTTTTTAAGAATTAGCAGGACCTCTGCTATGTCATATAAGGAGAAGAGCAAGCAAGAGTTTTACAAGGTCTTATTACATTAAAAAGCCAGAAAACACTAACACTGAAAACATACAACAGGATGAGTTCTAAGTCTAAAACCTTTGGACACTAGAGTCTCCCGCCACAACTTGAGTTTCCTATTTACTCCTACCCAACTTTTATCGACTAGCACTGTATTGTTCGCGAAAAGCAACACCAAGGGATATCACTTTATATCAGTCTTGTGACCTCATCCATCACCAAGGCTAAGAGATAAGGGCTCAAAGCTGACCCTTAATGAAGTACTATACATTCTTGACACCGAACCGGCTAAATTGTATGGTCCACATGTACTTATCATTGTCTTTCAGGCTTCCGATTAGTCATACATGAGAGACAACAACTTAGACAGCCTGTTTTTCCGAGTAAGATCGATGGTTACAACGGTATCATAGTATTACAATAGGGTTTATATAATTATACAAATATATTACATCAGAGTAAAACAAAAGTATTACAACATAGTTTTACAAACCCAGTATTAAACAGTATTACAAACCATGTTTAGTTCTCACTCTCAGAGTTAAGTAGCATTATTAACTTTATTACAAGACAAGCAAAAGAGAGTCACCTTGCCCACGGGTGCACACAAACACAACAGGACCAACTTCTACTTCTGATCTTCTTCCTGAACTATCATGCAATAGGGACAAAACATCACCTGTTGATGAGGCTCACCTACAATAGAGGGTTTAACAAACCCTGAGTATATGAGGGTACTCAACAAGTCTTACCCGACTAGAGAGAAAAAATAACAAGGGCATACTGGCATAGTGGGTTTTCGGGGACAGAAACCAGAGAATGACTTTGTGGAAAAGCTTACTAGGACTTCATCCTTACTTTGCAAATTTTAGCATAAGTTAGTATTACAAGTCTCACATTACACCTAAACTAAATCATATACTTGTTGTCAAAGCATTTCCTTATCCAAGTATCATGTTTCATAATTAAATTATGATGTAGGGCAGCGGAAAGAGTCTCCATAACCAAGGAGCATCGACGATTCGAACCGATTATAACCCAGCTGGGGATTCCCAACCACGTGGCATATGTAGGTTCAAGCCTTGCATATATCAACCTCTCTCCTAGACTGGGTTCGCGCCACCCGAGAGCATAGTACTCCACCGCCATACCCCGCACCACGGGCGGATTCATAGGGTGGGTATCACGCTACTCTCGTCATCTCTCCATACCAATGCGTGAGGGTCCATTCCCAAACTAGATTAGCCAGGGTACACAAGCTTTCCGGAGTATATGCCCAGTACTGCAAGTCTCACTCACATTGCAAGTCTTTAACTGATACAGACGGACTAGCACGACCAGGCAAACCTGTCAGCTTCCACCAAAGACATTATCCAAGTCTGTCCAGTCTCAAGTTATTCCATCTTTCTATTATCATCATGTACTCTAGAAAAATCCGGAGTAGCGAATCATTTCGAATAAAGAAATCACCACTTGACCTTTTGATCTCTAAGCATGGCTAAGCGTTCTAACCTAACTTGTCCCAAAGTTGGCAAGGTAAGGTAATAAGAGTATCAAGGTAGGTAATGCATTCTCAGCTAATGCATGAAATATAAGACAAGTGTTTAAATTTTTCCAAATCATAAGGTAAGGCAGTTTATGCTCGGAGCCTTGCCTTGGTTAGCTAGGTCAATCTCTTCAGATGATCCACAAATATCAAACCCAACCAATTCAGGAGGATTCACCTCGACTGGGGGCTCATTGAAAACCACCTCGCTCTCGGATCCTAAACGTAGGTAAGAATGCATGTTTAGCTCAAATAAAATGATCAAGATTAGATGCAAGATGAGATGATCTTAAGTGAGTAAATGAAGAATATTAAAGTTAAATATCCTTGAGTACAACTTTCCTTTATGAAAAGTTGCATCAAGTCACTTAAGTGGAGATAAACATTACTTACTCACTTTTAATTATTTATTACATAAAATGAGCACTAGTGTTACCACCTCAAATCAACTCAAGCCATGGAGCAACAAGGTACAGTGATACATGGACTTCAAATAATCCCAAAATCACATAACATTTTATTAGTAAACTAATTAAGATAATTAGTTATTTATTAACTATTTTTATAGTCATTTAGTGAGCCTAAATATTTTTCTAAAGTAAAATGCTCTAAACAGCACCCAAATTTTTGCGGATATAGGTTTCAGCATGTAAAGCTTAACCCTAGATTTTTATAATTTTTGGATTAATATTCTGGCCTACAAAGATCATAAACTGAGCATTTCTTAATTAAAAGGAGAAATTTTAATTCAAACAAAACTTTACATATATGGCCAACTCATATTTTTCCTGCAAAGTACTCATCATACAGATCACAGACAATTTTTCTCATATTTTTAGCAGCTATAATTATTTAGTAATGAATTATCAAATAATCAGCAAATTAATTCATTTCTGAAAAAGTTTAAACTTTCCCTCCCTCTCTCTCAAAGGCTGACAGCCCGGTCCCGCTGGTCAATGACTCAGCACTGAGTCACACACTGACCACGGCGGCTGACAGCTCTGACCGGCGATTCCTCGCTGTCGGCGAGCTCGTCGGCGACGACGAGGACGCCGACATGCTCGGGACGTCTGCGTGCATCAACCTAGGGCATAAACCGACTAGGTAGAGCACTACGGCGAGCACACCGCCAGCCAAGGCGGACGGCGGAGTATCGGCAACGCGATGGCGACTGATGGCGGTTCCTCCGGCGACGCTATCACTTCCAACTAACGCCACCACTTGTCCATGCGAACGCGACTGAGCGTTCAATGGACACCGAAACCCTATCTAACACGACTAGCCACCATTGTGGGGCTTGGCTCGACGGAGCTCGCCAGCGAGCGGCGTTCCGGCTGCCAAGACCTTGGAAAGGGTTGCGTTCGATTCAGGAGCCCACCACGAGCACGATGTGCTAGCTGATTGGATCGGAGACATAGCGGAGGGGGATGGTCGCCGGCGATGGCGGTCACGGCGGTGTGAACCGAGGAACACGATGATTTTCCAGTGCATCTGAGCTTGGGCTGCAAAAAAGAAAAGGCCGATGGCCATCAATGGAGGACGGTGAAGCTAGGACAAGAAAAAGGAAAACACAAGTGCTTTTGAGCTGCTCTGAGCGGGGCGAGGTGCTCACAGCGGCACTCCGGCCGGTAGTGGAGAAGAAGACATTGTGCCAGGTGATTCCAGCGATGATAGGAGGTGAGAGCAAGCTCGGTGGTTTCGCAAATGAGTGGCGGAGTTGTGTGTGAGAGACGGTAGGCAATTGTAGAGCAAGGAGCGCGAATTTCACCGTGGACAGAGAGTGGCCGGCCACGGGGAGGAGAAAGAAAAGAGATCGGCGACGGCCGGTGCTAGGCTTTTATAGGGCATGGGGAGGATGGAGAGGTAGCCGGGAGCTTCGCGAGCTCGACCAGGTGGTTGGCAGTGTGCGTCGGCCAGTGATGGCGCGAGAATGCCATGGCGGCTCCGGCGACATGGGAGGCATGGGAAAAGAGGAAAAGGGAATCCCGCTTAGGTTACTGTAGCAGTTTCCTCTTCTTTCTTCTTTTGAAAATTACTCCCAAATCTTTCAAAATAAAAGTTGTCCAAAATTTTGAGCTCTACAATTTTGCTTTTGGGCTCATCTCCAAAATCTACCTGGATTTTGAAATTTATAATTGGGGTTAAAAGAGGCATTTGAAATTAGGGTTTTGCAATTTGTTTTGCTTTTGCAAATTTGAGCAATTAATTAATGGTCAACTGGTACTGATATGGCCCAACCATTAGCTCTATTGCAAAGTTTAATGTTTGTACTTTGAAATAGAACAAAAGTTTGGAAACTTTTATTTTCAAAATTGCTTGCAATTAGCTCCCCAAATTTGCAGTTGAAATTCCAAATTCCACACAGCCATTTTCAGGAAATGGTATTTGAAATCCAATTTCAAATTTGGTTCTTATTTTAAAATATTTTGGACTTGGAAATCTTGTTTGTGACATGTTTGCAAGGTTAGCCATACACTTAACACACCAAGGTTGGTTTTAGGTGTTAACAATTTTTAAAACCCTAATTAACATTAAGTTAATTAAATGATCAATATAACCATATCACAAGAAGCAAACATGATTAAGCAAATGCAACATACTTAAGCCATTAGTGCAACATTTCTGAATTTCTATTCATGATGACATGGCAAATTTTATTAACGCTTAACACCTAGGGTGTTACAATTCTAATCAGGAAAGTCACCTGTGTCTCCATCACTTGTTCGACCACTAGTCACAACATTGTTGTATGAGTCCTTAATGAGTCTAACATATTTCGTTGGGATTTTATGCTTGTCCAAAGCCCAACACATAACATTCCTTGGTGTTTTGTCATAAGCCTTCTCTAAGTTAATGAAAACCATGTGTAGGTCCTTCTTCTCCCCATACCGCTCCATAACCTGTCTTATATTAGGAAAATGGCTTCCATTGTTGATCTTCCTGGCATGAACCCAAATTGGTTTATAGAGACCCACCTTATTCGTCTCAAGAGATGCTCGATAACTCTCTCTCATAGTTTATAGTATGGCTCATCAACTTAAGTCCCCTATAATTAGTACAACTTTGGATATCTCCCTTGCTCCTATAGATCGGTACTAATATACTTCTCCTCCACTCGTCAGGCATCTTATTGGACCAAAAAAATATGGTTGAAAAACTTGGTTAACCATAATATAACTATGCCCCAGAGGCATCTCCATACCTCGATTGGGATACCATCTGGGCCCATTGCCTTACCCACTTTCATCCTTTTCAATGCTTCTTTGACCTTGGATTCTTGGATCCTCCGCACAAAGATCCTGTTGGTGTCATCAAAAGAGTTATCCGTGTGAAAGGTTGTGTCCTCATTCTCACCATTGAACAATTTGTCAAAGCATCTCAAGTTTGACCAAATTTGTATAATAAAATATTAACATTTATGATACCAAATAAGTATTATTACATTCTTCGCTAATTATATTTTTTATAGTATACGTATTTGATGCCATATATTTTTGTAATTTTCTCTATAATTTTGGACCAACTTAAGTGTTTTGACTCTTCGAGAAAGTTGGAATGAATTACAATTTGGAATGGATGGAATAGTTTAGTAGTTACTTCTTTCTATCTATGTTATCCCGTGGATTTAATTCGAACGTGACTACATGTAATTCCAGCTATCCCTTTCCAACTAATCTGCTATGCACTGTGCTAATAAAGATATTTCTGCTGCCACATTGTGTTTTGTGTTGCCTCTGGACCTTACTGTCCATAGCAAGCATCTACAGCCTGTTTACATTGTTTCTTATGTGGGCCTATGTTACGAGCCCGCTGCTATGCACTTTATATCAGGCCCATAGATTAGCATGTGCAAGCTGTGCGACCGTTCAGGCCTCCAAAGTTTAAAAGCCTCCAAGTTTACACTGAGTAGTAACTAATAATAGTTAATCAATTATTAGATAGAAGAAAATAAAATGCAACACTAAAACATAGGAATTATAGGATACAGTGTATGGTCATCCTTTACACATTCTACGCCTGCGCTCACCACTGAAGCAGTAATAGGAATTATAGGATACAGTGTATGGTCATCCTTACAACGTTGATTCATGTTAAAAAGAAGAGCCTCTAATTTGTGTTGACTGATGGGTGAATGTGAATCTATTTCAGAATCAAGCCAGAGAGGAAATCAATGGCAGGAGCCGAGGTCGTGGTGAATGCATGGAAAGAATGGGGTCTCCAATTGCTTGTGCTGCTCAGCTTCATGCTCCAGGTCACTCTCCTCATCTTGGCGGAGTTCCACCTGTGCATCGACTCCGGCGTGCTAAGGGTCTTTGTTTGGTTAGCGTACATGCTGGCCGACGCGACGGCGATCTACGTGCTGGGCCATATGTCCGTGACCAGCAGGTCGCCGGAGCATGAGCTGGTGGCGTTGTGGGCGCCGTTCCTGCTCCTTCACCTCGGTGGGCAGGACAACATCACCGCCTATGCTGTCGAGGACAACCGGCTGTGGTTGCGCCACTTGCAGACGCTCGCCGTGCAGGTGGCGGCAGCTGCATATGTCATCTACCAATCTTCCATTCTTGGCCTGCGGTCTTTGCTCTGGCCGACCACAATCCTCGTGTTTGTGGTGGGCGTCCTCAAGTACGGGGAGAGAGTGTGGGCGCTGAGGTGCGCGGCTAGCACCCCAGCGGGCAACAATTACCGGTCTCTTGAAAGGTATCCAGTGTTTCGGAGATTCATTTTTAAAGACGTTGCAAGTTCAGAACGTCGGCGGGTAGCCACAAGTAGAGGTGTCCTAGATACGGAAGCCTTCCTACAGATAGCTCACGAACTGCTGGAAGTTCCCAAAGATTTGATGTTAGAGGGTTCGTTACCCACACTGAAGGTTCAAGCACAGATCTGAGTGCAGAGGAGATATACAAGGTGGTCGAGATGCAGCTCTCGCTGATGCACGACGTGTTCTACACCAAGACGCCGGTGATGCACAGCTGGCATGGCCTCTGCATCCGCATAATTTCCCTGGTAGCCACCGTCGTTGCGTTAGTGCTGTTTCTCCTCCAATTATTGGGTGATCATCACAAGGAATTGTACAGCGCATTAAATGTTTTTTTTTTTTTGATGAAACAGGAGGGGTTTGACCCCCTACTGGACTTTATTAAAAATAAAAGCGAACAGTTTACAAAGCCTCCTCAAGAGACAAAAAAAGTGTGAAAGAAAATTAGAAAGATTACAAATGAGATTGTAGCCATAAATCTAAACTTGGTCGAATATCTGACTTTGCTCTAAGCTTAACTAGAGCAAATTCGTTTCTAAAAACATCTTTGCACCGCTGAATGGAGTGAGGTAAACTTTTGAAAATGACATCATTGCGCAACATCCAGATGGACCAACACATGGTCACAACAATTTCCATGAAGAAGGGCTGACCAAGCTGAGCCCTAAGACTTTCAACAATCAAACCAGGATCAGAGGTGCCAGGGATAACCGTTGAAATGGAAAACCAGCAAGCCGTAGCAAAAGGGCAGTGGAAAAGAAGATGTGCCAAGTCTTCATCAACAAGCAGATGGCAAAGGACACAGGTGTAGTCCGGCAGATGCATATTGCGACGTCGAAGAAGAGCTCTTGTACTGAGTCGATCCTGTAACACTAGCCAAAAGAACACCTTTCTTTTATTTTGACATGCTGAACGCCACAACCATCTAAATGCAGGAGAGATCTGTCGATGACCAATGAGCCGCAGGTAAGCTTTACTGGTGGCAAAAGATGTACCCCAATTATAAGTCCAAATGTCATTGGAACTGGTAAGCTGCAGATTTTGGATGATGTTAGAGAAATCAGAAAACTGATCATAAGCTTCTGCAGACAAGGGCAAATGAAAGAGCTCATGAAGGAGAGTTGTTGAAACTGCCACAGAGACAGAAATCTTATCATTCTTTGTATAGGAATATAATTCTGGGAATCTCTGTCTCAAATTATCTGGCCCCCAACGATCATGCCAAAGAAAGCAAGAATTACCATCATGAAGTGAAATCACTGCAAATATTTTGAATATAGAAACCAGCTTGAGGATGTCCTTTCACCAAAACGAGCCTCTAAAGGTCACATTAATATTGGGCAATCTGTTCCTTGAATAATATTTCTCCCAAACAAGCTGAACCCAGGGAATAGGAGCTTTGTTATAGAATTTGTGAAGGTGTTTGAGTAACAAACTTTCATTTTGTACAGAAATGTCCAAAACACCAAGGCCCCCTTCCTCTTTGGGTAGACACACCATGGGCCAAGCAGCTTTTGAAGGCTTTTTACTATGAATATCCGAACCACGCCAGAGGCAATGCTTTCGATATTTATCAATTTGCTTTATTACCGTTTTAGGAAGAAGAAAACTGCACATGGCAAAGGTAGGCAGAGCTGTAAGGATGGCATTAGTGAGTTGTAACCGACCTGCCTCAGTTAAAAGGGAAGAGAAGGCAACTAATCTTCTTTCACATTTGTTGACAAGAGGCCAAAAATCAGCAACAGTGGGCTTAGATAAGCTTAGAGGTAAGCCCAGGTAAGTGAAAGGCAGGGATCCAGTTGAGCAGCCAAAGGAAGAAGCCAAAACATTAAGTCTTTCCTCTGAAATATTTATGGGGACCATCATGGATTTCTCATAATTCACCTTTAAACCTGATGCCTCTGCAAAGCTGGAGAGAATATCTTTCAAATGGGCTAACTCATTCAAATCACCATTCATAAAGATGAGGGTATCATCAGCGTACTGCAGTATTGGGAAGTCTGAGTCACTGGACAAAAGAAGAGGCAAGTTCAGTTGACCAATGCTCGGGCATGATTCAAGATGGTTTGTAAAAAGTCAGCAGCCAACACAAAAAAGGGGGGGAGAGAAGGTCACCCCGCCTAACACCCCTTCTACAATGGAAGACCTTTCCGGAACTCCATTTAGCGTAACAGCCAGAGGTTTCTGAATCAAAAATAGCTTTCATCCAGTTCAGCCATCTAGATGGAAAACCTTTGTGTTCCATGATTTGCAACATGAATTTGTGTTCCACCATATCAAAAGCTTTCTCAAAATCAAGCTTTAAAATGATGATCTCTTTCCTTGATTTGGTGACACATATGCAAATACTCCAAAGCCCAAGCAACACAATCCTGAATAGTTCTTTGCTTAATGAATCCATATTGATTATTATGAAGAAGAAGTGGTAATACCTTCTGAAGCCTGTTAGCCAGTAACTTAGTGATGATTTTAACTGAAGTATTAAGCAGGGAGATGGGTCTAAAATCAGAAATTCTCTGAGCATCATCTTTTTTAGGGATAAGGGTGATGTGAGAACCATTAATGCTTTGGAGGCAAAGATTATTATCATAGAAGTGGGAACATAACCTATAAAAATCTTCCTTGATCATTGACCAACAATGTTTAATGAAATCGGTGTTAAAACCATCAGGCCCAGGAGCTTTGTCACTTGGAAGGCCTCTGACAATGAGATCTATCTCAGAAAAGGAAAAAGGTGACACCAGCTGAGACAAATCAGGAGAATTGGTGAACTGAGCAGCAAGATCAAAACCTAAGGAAGTGTAAGAACTTATGCCTAATCTGTCCCTAAATGAATGCCAGATTAGATTGGCCTTTTCAGCATGAGAAACAACCAAGTTACCCTCATCATTCAAGAGCTGAGCTATGAAGTTCCTTCTATATTTGACAGTTGCCTGAGCATGAAAAAATTTGGTGCCTCTCCAAGAGTGGCCCATTTAATAGCACCTCTCTGCTTCCAGTAAGCCTTTTGTTGTTGGACGAGACTAATCAACTTTTCTTCCAGAAGCTTTCTAAAATTCCATTCAATAAGACTAAGATCTCTGAATTCTTCCAGAATATTCAGAAAAGAGAGAATCAATTTAACATTGGTTGGGGCCGTCATCCTGGAGATCACGTCAGTGCTGAGGGTCGTGTTCTCGAGCGGCACTTGCGTGCTCCTGGAAGGATGGAGTAGGCCGCGGATGCGGCGTGCTCCGCCCCTGCGGGTCCACAAGCAAAAAGGACGCAATATATGGCATCTGCTTGCCCGTGTAGTTTCCTCTCTCCGCCGGCTCGTCCACGCAGCAGAGTGGAGAAGAAGGTGCTGCTGGTCGCGCTCCTTGGGGCAGCACAACATGCTTAAGCTGTGCGCTCGCAGCAGGGCCAGCCGAAGCAGCAAGGTCGCGAGATGGATGGGAGTCGAGGACCCGTGGAACATGCTGGTATACTCGTGGTCCATCCCCATTCCCGCCTCCATCGAGCAGCTGTTGGTGAATAAGCAACTGCTCAAGAATGTAAGGCAGAACCCAGATCAGAAATGGAACCCAGATGAAATCATCATGGCACAGGGTCGAGAGGCGATGCAGAGGTGGGGGCTGTACGATGACCTGGACTGGAGTGTAGAGGAGAGCATACTCGTCTGGCACCTCGCCACCGACGTCTACCTCTATTGGTACAAGGAGCAACAAAAAGGCACTGGTCGGCATCAGGACGACGCACAGGCTGATCTTTCCAAGGCGGTCGAGGCGCTCTCCAATTACATGCTTTTCCTCCTCGCAGCACGTCCCTACATGTTGCCTCCCTCCGCTGACCGCAATGCCTATGCCCAGATGTGCTATGCAATGCTGCCCTCAAAAGGAAATCGCAAGAATGATGCTCTGTCTGCTCTGGAATTCAAATCAGCCGAGGATCTGGCCAGCTCACTACGGCGCCTCGGGGACACATTGGGCACTGGATCACCTCCCATTACACTTCAACCTTCTATGGAAGTATTAGGCAGGTATGATGCAGCAACGTGGGAAACAGGAGCTGAACTTGGTGCGAAGCTCATCGGCGAGGATCGCTTTAGTAGGCGAATCTACCGGTGACATGCTGGAGATGATCGTCCAAGTGTGGTTGGAGATGCTGCTACACGTGGGCTACCGATGCAGCGCCTACTCTCATGCCAAGCAGCTCAGCAATGGTAGTGAGCTCGTCACCGTCGCTGCTCTCCTTGTGAAATACGTCACACAAGGTATGCACAGTGGCGCGTGACCATGCTTGCTCTCTAGTCTCTACTATACTAAAATCTATCTGTGATGAAGAGGGCCCCGGCAATGTCTTGGGGGTGTGTGTGGGGGGTGGTGGGGGGGTGGGGGGGGGGTGGTTTGGTGTTGGGCAGGGGGTGGTGGGGGCGGAGGGGGTGTAGGCTCGATTAGCTCTTTATGGCGATGGTTCTTCTCGCGTTACCTTTTGTTCAAATTTGCTGTGGTCTCTCTGGTTTTATCCCGTTTTCCCGCTGCCGGCTGCAGCTGGGATCTCTTTTGGTTAATCCTGAGCAGTAAAGATTTTGGTCTTTTGATAATAATTGAAAGGCAGGGGCGTCATGCCCTTGAACTCTAAAAAAGAAAGCTCTCTAGTCTCTACATCGAGCATACCAATGACGAATGGCTCGGTGTGAACCATACCAATACCAATGATAATAATTTTGTACACGCTGCTGATTGCCGCTGCCTTGAAAGCTAGCAGCGTGGCCTCCTCGTCACTTTCTATGGCACGGTGAAAGCCAGCAGTGTGGCCTCCTCGTCACTTTCTATGGCACTGTGAAAGCCAGCAGCGTGGCCTCCTCGCCACTTTCTATGCACTGTGAGTGCGGAGACGTTGACCAAGGAGGATAGCAGCAGGAGCAGCAGCAAGCTTGGCGAGCGCAGCGCCATGCCAATGTTGGATGGTTTTTGGTATCTATACATATGCTGTCATCGACCGACAGACAGCAGTAATAGTTGTTTGCTATATAAACTCTGCTTGGTGGTGCTATTTATACTGCGAATTCTGTAACGTCTCTAATGATGCGTCAGTAAGCCTTGCTGGCTGCCACCAAGCAACTTTATATATGTGCTCCTTGGCACTTTGCTCTATCACCCTCTAACGTCTCTATTACCCAGTTAAGTGCGTTCCTCAGCTGTGCTAGCTGGTGCTTGACGGTATGTCACCACTGCACCACCAAACACTTGTGCACGGCTCTAATGAGTCGTTAGGAACATACCGACCTGCTCTTTTTCTCCCTTTCGTGTGTTTTTTTGGCGAGGACAGATTTTCTCCCTTTCGTGCAAACATCATTGTTCCAAGTCCTTGGGTCGTCAGTAATGGAGCACGACCAGACCACACGTCCCACACCCACTAACGATGTGCGAAGACCAACGTATTGACACATGAGCGTATCAGTGTCGCCAGTGTTGGGGCACCCGCAATTTCATTTTCACTGAATAAGCTGACACATCAGAAATTATAAGAAGAGAGAGAAGATGAGTTTCACCTGGATGAAACCAGCGTCCACTGTTACTAATTAATTGGAAGCTAATGAAACTTAACTGAAATCATTCCATTTCAAAACACCATGCATCATTTAAATATTTATCTCACTTTTGGAAACTATGTAAAGAACTAGCACTTGGAGTAGCCTTAGCGTGCCCCAAACGATTTCTAAATCGCCGGCTTACCTGCAATTTCATTGGCCGGAGCGCTAGTCTTGCACGGACCACACCCCCCCCAAAAAAAAAAAAGAAACTTTCTTAGCTCTATGACGGTATGCGTATAGTCTGTTCCATATTATTTCTATTTTTATTGTTTCTCTCGTTAGCGATTTGGTACTTCGGTACTTCCGGTTGAGGACGACCTTAATGCTCTCTTTACTATGTCCATGTAGGAGAGAGGGAGCATGAGAGAGAATATCAAGATGTACGTGAAGACTCTGTTTCTTAATGTAGAAATAATTTGTCGTTTGAAAGGAAAAAACAAATAGAGTTCAATTTGTGAATATGTTTTGAAATAGTTTTTAAATGCATGATTTTAAATTTGGATTTTTCTAGGACGTTACACCCCTCGTATATCTAATATAGAAGTCAAAATGAAAAAACTTACATAAACTCTGTAAATCCTTTTTAGGGGTCTTGCCCTTTTCTCTGTACATAAACCCCATTTTCCTATCTTAATTGAAAGGCAGAGCTTTGACTATTACTTTTCATAAAACAAAAATTACATAAACAACGTTCTCAGCTAATGCACACAAACTTTTGGAGAACCTATAATTATCACTGATGCTGGTACAAGCATATAAGGTAGAAAGTACAAAAGGCTCTGTAATGTTTCCATTTTTATTTTAAAATGAGAGAAAATATATAAATGGTGAACTGAAGTATGCTAGTGCTTCTGCTTAATTTCAGTCTGCTTCACGACATACTACTTGAGAACAAGTCATTTGAAAGCAACAGCATTTCATTCCAAAATCAACACAAACGAAAACCGATGGTGACTTGTTTTCTATGTTGCACTCTCTCTGTTCATCATCCTTCAAACAGCTCTTGCAGCATCTCTTCGAGCTCCCGTAGACTGAACTTTGGCATGGTAACTTTGTTGTCCTCTATGTATTCTGTATACCTTAGAATGACTTTCTCGGTTATAGCTTTGCGCAGCTCTTTCCTCAGCTTAGGATCTGGAACCTTCCACTGCCTTTGGGCACTGCAGATTTTCTGAAATTCAGACTCGAACTTGGGCAGCTGGGACTGGGAGTAGTTGTTTCTCCAGAAGCACAAAGGTGCAGGATTCAGCAAGCACGATAACATGGGTGCCCAAGATACCTGTATATAACTATCCATATAGGCCTTGACTTTATGAGTGACGGATTCCACATGGACAGTATTGAGAGAAGCGAAGGTTAAGTCGAGGTGCTCCAATATGAAGTATGAGTTATTGAGCAAGAACAAGAACCGGGGGGCTTGATTATCTTGGAGTGGTTCTGTTCTGTTGGCAAGCTTTTCTTGGAAACAAGACACAATCTCTATGATCATGCTGTCCAAATGTCGCATGTTTCTGATCAGAGGCACATACTTACCAAGGCTCGCTGCTTCAGATACTATGGGAGCAACTGAAAGGTAATTCTTTTGCAGGAACTTTATGTACGTCATTACAGACACAGTGGACTTGTGAATGCCTGATGATCCTTGTAGAGGTGCATCACCGTCGCCGTCGTCCAAGGACTCGAGGATAGAGGCCCTGCTCCATCATGCTCCAAATGGCCTCACCCGCTTTGGCTTCCTTTGCTGACAAGAGGCTTGCCATTTCACGCTCTACGGCTTCAACTTGTGCAGAGGGTGGCGAATGGAATAGCAACCAGATCTCCGATAGCGCTCTGGACAGAGCACCGTGCACACCGAGCAGGTTACTGAGCTTCATGTAAGGTACGGGCACCCCTTTCGTAACAACAACTTCACCAACCAGCACATCAACAAAACTGAGCATTTTCAACATGGTTGCACAGAAAAATTGTGCAAACTTTAGTTGATCTGGGCTACTACTAGTACTAGTAGCAGGTCCTTCGGTGGGCATGACCGCAAGGCCACGAATGGGGAGAGACGTCGTGAGACGGATTGTTCCCATGATTTCAGAGAGAGCTCGGATCCAACTCCATGTGTCAAAAGTACTGGTAGTATTCCCTGAAGACGCAGAAGCGACATGGAGAACCCAGCCAACGCCCAGCTCCGTGAACCACCTCTCGAGGGGATCACCGCATCTGATGCTGGTATCGGTGGACGACGGCGGCGCGCCGAAGCATTCCTGGACCAGGCTTGTGATGCGCTTCATCTGCTCCTCCTTGTCCGTTTCTTCCCAGGGCACGTTGTCGCCATCATGGATGATCCCGATGCAGTGAAAGGTAGGAGTACAAGAGTGGCGAGAACCCGTACCAGATGATGTGTAGGCAGTTGAGACTGTAGTACCTGCTGAGGAGGAGCTGCTAAGGACGGTGTAGGAACTGGGTTCTGCGCCGCCCTGCTCGCGGCGACGGTAGCTCCAAGGCCTTGGGCCGCCATTGCTGCCCCTGGCCTCCATGTTGTCCATGCTAAGCTTGGCAATCTGCACGCAGCAACCCACTCAAGCACTCATGGTCATGGTCATGGTCATGCCCGGGTGGGGAAGGAAGAACTGAAAATGGGACGGAAACCGAACACATTAAATTGTATATTTGTGGGGTTTTGCAGGTAGCAACCCACTAATGGTCATGGTCAATACTCAATACCACTAACAGTACATAGATTATTATCGTATAGGAATAGGAGTAGAAATAATGATGCCGACGTTTTTCCAGGACGCGTTGTGACACTGTTGAGTAATTCCTCTTCCAAATGGTCTCATCAGCTGACGCACGCTCATGGTCAGGTCAGGTGTGTTATCTACAATCTGCTCGTGGACCTTCAGTTCCGTCTGCTACAAAGGGAAAACACTGAATGACTGGGAACAGAGCATAACAGAGGACCAATATACAGAGGCAATCGATCGATAATCATGGTGAAGCTTGGTTTGGCTAGGATAGGAATAGGATCATCTGTGGTCGTCGTCTCCATGGAGTTGATCCACAACTACTCCCGTTCCTGATGAACTCTGTTCGTCATGCTTGCTGTGGGTGTGGCTTGCCCGGCTGCGCTCTGCTTCTATTCTGAGGGTTGTGTTGTGCCCAGCTAGCTCCAGCGACGTCAGCTCCTTGGGTTGGTGATCAGATCACCTATGCCAATAGGAGAGAAGGGGGCGCTGCCAGTGCTGTTAAGAATGAAAACGAAAGAACACTACGAATAGAGTGTGCTGGCCGCGCCTGGGATTTTAAAAGATGACAGGAGCTATTCTTTTAGGATTTATTTTTTTTTCTGGCAAAGGGTGAATTCGATACAAATGGTTTCAAGGAGAAGGAACTTTGATGCCACAAATAAATTCAAGAAAAACACAAAACTCCACAAAAAACACATATAGAGGAATTTTAAATGAAGCTTTTAAAAAATACTTTTTGAAAATTATTTTGCATTTAAACGTTTCTTGTTGTAATTTTTTATAAAAAAAATTCAAATTTTTAATGAATTTGAGGATGAGGGAATGCAAGGGGTATTACAGAATCGGGCCATGGATTTCTCTAATATTTGTGAAAGGGCTACATAATTTCTGCAATCCTGTGATGGAAATGGGGTATTGTTTTTACAAGTGATGAATGTCAGTTCAGTTTGGTTTGTAGGAAGAGTTCGCTTCCATCCTTCGGTCGATTTACCTAGATCTACTTGTGTTCTCGTTCTCGTTTTTACAGCAATCAGCTGAGATTTTGTAAGAACTTGACTGTACGTGTGCGCTCGCATAAGCCAGAAACTTTTTTCCATTATCTAAAAAAAGTTGTACGTTGTTTGCTATGGTACTATTGCATACTACTGTATGATTCTATGTGATGGTTGAATATTTAATCAGTTGTCTCATAATGTTGTCGAAAACTAATAACATCTACTGATGTTTGAAATATCAAATACATGCTGATTCTGTGAAGGTTTTTTTTTGCTGCCACAACTATTGTAAAACATGTCATGAACTCATGATGTTGTCCAAATGTTTCATGTCAAGACGGGGTTAAAAACACAAATTCATAGCCATATAGGCAAACTTGTCTTTTCACATCTGAATTGACACTTAGGGGCAAACCCATTCTTCAGTGGCATAATCACAAAGTTAAAAATTTGAGGGCAAAACCACCATTGGACTTTAAAGTAGGGACATGAGCACAAAAATCGTGATAAGAACTGTGTTAAGTTGCTGCAAAGTACAGTAGGAATTGTCGATCAAGAATCACAAAGTAGGGGCATGAGCAACGTTTTGAGTTTTCAAATGAATTCTTTTGGCAAATTGACAATCTAAGAGGCTTGAATTAAAGAGAGGGAATAGCATTCAAATACCACCGGTGCTAGTACAAGTCTTCCACTACTACAGAGCTGGGATTTAGTCCCGGTGCGGAAAGCCCTTTAGTCCCGGCTGCGGAGCCGGGACTAAGGTTTTCGAGGACTAAATGTCCGCCTTTAGTCCGGTTCCGCGGCCCGGGACTAAAGGTGGGATTTTAGTCCCGGTTGGTAACACCAACCGGGACTAAAGGGTCAGCCCAGGGGTGGGCCACTGGCCGCCCCTTTTAGTCCCGGTTAGTGTTACCAACCGGGACTAAAGAGTTTTTACTTTTTCTTTTCTTTTTTCCTTTTCTTTTTCCTTTTCTTTTTTCCTTTTAGTCCCGGTTGGTATTATTATTTTCGAATGCGTATTGTCCATTTGCTTGTTTATGTAGACGCAAGCACCTATAATTTATAATTAGATCATTACATATAAATAAACTACATAAAACTATTTATATATTATACATATCTATTGGTCTACGATACAAAATTTACATGTCTCCGTCACGGATAAAGTATTTACAACTTAATTGTTCTCCGCCACTCAAGCATCATACAAATGATCATCTTGGTTTGGTTTGAGTGGCTCGTCGGGGGTTGAAGAAGTACTCGCCGGGCGGGATTTAGGACTTGGTCGTTTAGAAATCCGGCGATTGTCTCTGAATGCCTTTTTAGGCGGACTTCAGTCAACACCTTCTCCCTCAACCACGTCTCCTATAGTAATCATTAAAAAAAAAGTTATAGGTATGTATAAGATTTATTAAATAGCAACTAATAATTGAAATAAACTTATTATATATACACGTTGCATACTTTTGCGTGCTCAAGATTAGATCTTTTTTCATAGACATTAAGAAATTCGCAGACATAGTATCCGCATAAATTTTTGCCCGGTGGCTGCCGTAGAATCCACTGATGTAGGATAGGCTTCGAAAGTGGCGCTTTTAAATCTGGACGGTGAATCAGAACGAACCAAGCCCAAACCCTAGCAATAAAACGATCATTATTAATTATCTATTACATAGTTAAAGAGTTGAGAGTAATATTTAGAGATCGAAGTTACTCTTGGATAATATCTATCATTTCTTCGTAATCTTCCAGTGGTTTTCTCAACGAGTCATAGATTTGCACATGAGATTGCCAGAGATCAATCACAATTAATATCCAATGAAAGCTGCATTTGTGTGTAGGCAAAATAATTATTTAACTTCACACGGATGTGATCAATTGAGTTAATAGAATGTACGTAGACACGATAATGATACTTACTTAAAGTTATAGGGAAAGAGTATATATCTTTTATCCTTTTGATTGATCAGGAACCTCCGTAGATTTCTCTCCGTTTGAGGTCTCCATATGGCATACGGAGTCTTGGGATCTTTAAATACAATATAAGGATCTATAAATCCAACCTCCTTGTCATTTCTAGCTCGAGATTCCTCATCATGTTTACGCATATGTGTACCCGGTTTCTATAATTAGTTATACATATACATATGCATATATATAATAATTTCTGAGTGATATTATTAAAAAAAAAGAATCACTTACGACGAAGCGGCTTATTAGGGATTTGTCGAGGCGTCCATGTGGCATAGCTGGTGTAGCTCATTAAATTGAACAACAATAAGATCATCACCACGGAAGTAATCATGGTTTCTAATTCGGACGCAAATATAGTCATCGCTCTTACGCCGCATGCGTCTAGGTACCACTTGTTTAGCGAGATACATCTGCGTGCCAAGTTCGGCCGAGGGCCGCGGGGGTTGAGCAGGACTCTTGCCGTATTCATATGTCTTCCGCCAATGATCAACTTCTTTTTGCACTTTGAATTGCTGCCCCGGCTATCATTTGGGATAAGGTAAGACCGGTGTCCGCAAAAAAAATCTTCAAGGTCCTCATAGTTTAAACTGAAGAAGGTAACCGCTGGTCTAGCACGTCGATGTTTGAACCATATTGATCGGGTACAACTAGCGGGGGCTTTGGTTGCTTTGATTGTTCCGAGTGTGGTACACCCTTGCGTGCTCCTTTCCCTTTCTTCATCCCTCGCTTCTAGGGATTTGGTTAGAGTGCGCTCATAATCGGATAAAGATGATGATTCTTTCTCGAGCTGCACGCCTCTTTTTTTTTGTTCAGCCTCAACCCTTTGCCGTAGATCTTCGGCTTTAGCAAGAGGTAGGGCTTCTCAGGTTTCCGCTTGGCTTGACTTTTATCCTTTAGGTTCTTGAAGAAACTGTCCACATTTTCTTTTACCGAAGCTTCTAATTCTGCAGCAGTCTTCTCATAGGATAGCTTCTTAGGAATGACGGGTTGTTTCTTCACGAGGGGGGCTTTCTTTTTTGGGCGGCGGGCGGCCGACACATTTGATCGTGTGGCCGGCCTCTTCTTGATGGTGGGTCCACCGGTTTCGGCGCTGGAGCCACGTGTTGAGGCGATGGCGCGGCCGGTGGCGGGGTTGGAGCCCGACGTGGAGGCGAGGGGGCAGCCGGTGTCGGTGTTGGAGCCCGAGGAGGCGGCGTTGCAGCCCGAGGTTGCGGTGTTGGAGCACGTGGTGGCGGTGTTGCAGCCCGAGGAGGCGGCGTTGCGGCACAGGGCGATGCGGCCCGTGTCTTGCACCTTTGCCTCGTCATCACCATGGGCGCTATGACACGTTGGTGACCACTGTGCAACCAAAGAGGTATACGATTAAACCGCTAACTTACTAAGGAAATACAAAATAAAGTTAGTGAATAAATGTATCGTAAAGTTTAATCACCACCTAGGGTTCGGTTCGACGAGGAGGTGGTGGTAGACTACTAGGTGAAGCCCCGGGAATAATGATGTAGCGCTTGCGCCAACAAATGAAAGCCTTCTGCGCTTGCCCTAGCGTCTTCTCCCCATCGCCTCCTTCTATCTCGAGCTGCACATTTTCATAGCCTTTTATAACTCTATCCACCGAGACATTAGCATATCCAGTGGTACTACGGCTCCATGGATTCTTGGTGTCTTCGTAGGGTCAATAGGAGTTACAACACCGACGGCAACCATGTTGTGGTAGCCCCTCGTGGAATGTGCAGCTCACATGTTGTCCTAGCTTCATTAACGTCATCCACCGGAAAGCGCAGCCCCCACGTCGTCTTGAGCAGTTGGCACCTCCGTGGAAGCACAACCGCTTTTCAACCGACAGGGGGCTAATGTTGACCGCCGGCTCGATGTCGTTTGCCTTTGCATAGAACTTACTGACTTCGCACTTGCCTTTTGATTTCCTCGTTCATTCTCGCTTCCAGTTCTTTCTCTCATTTGTATCGCTTCACGAGCCGCTTCGTGTGATCGCGGGACGGTGCCTCCAACCTACGCAATCGCTCTGCGTCCTCTTCCTTCTTTCTTTGGCGGCTTCTATAAGTGGGTCTATCTTGAGGGAAGCCATGCTCCCACGATATCTCCCCATAGCCTCTTGTTCGCCCACCGTGTTCGGCGCTCTCTCAGGCGTATGTCGGCTCATCCTTCTCTCTATTTGGTCGCCAAGCCCCACTTTCAACTAATTATGCGGCATGGGCGATACGCCCACTCTCTGCAGACTTCTCGCCATACACCACCTTTCCGGTCTCTAGGTCCGGGGTTCCCCCATGACCGAAGAACCAATACTTGGCGCGCTCGGGCCGGTTGAGTGATTACAGTTCTATCCCCTTATCAACAATCTCTGTTCAAGCTTACGCCACTTGGGAATAGCGGACACTGTAGCCACCGAACCCAAGTGATGGTGGTATTGCTTGTGTCTAGCATTTTCTGATTACGCTTCATCCGAGCCGACCCTCATCCGAGTTCTTGAAGCGCGTACGAACTCATCCCAAAAAGGCCTCAACTTGACATAGGCCTTGTTGGTGAAATCCGTGTCTCGTTTTTTTTCAACAAAAGTCTTACGGAGTTTCTTCTTCCAAGCCTGAAATTGTTTGGCCATCTTACGCATAGCCCATGTTTTAACCTTCTCCTTCAAAGCTTCATCATCGTGTATCTAGCGTGAAATCTTTGAAGGATATCTCCCCATAGCAACTCCTTGTCACGATCCGAGACATAACTAATAGCGAGGGTTATCTTTCCGTTTCTTCCATTCTCGAGCACCGATCGGGAGCCCTGTCCCTCACTAGATATCCCACGGTGAGCAACAAATTTCTTGCCATGTTCTCCAAGTACTTGGCCTGTACCCTCGTCAAATTCTGACAAAATATACCGACCCTCTAGAGGCTTCTTCGGGCCTCGCACTTTTCTACCACTCCCGGTAGTTGTCGCCGATCCAGAGGGCTACACAAACAAGTATAAATATATTAATACACAAGTCAATCATTCTTTTTAATTTCATGTATATACATATAGACAAGATGAACTAGCGAGACCTCATCGGGATTGTCTCCCATAAGTTCTTCGTAATCAGTAATCTTGACTCCCATCATCTATTTGTTCATTCTCATCACCTTCCACTTGGGGATTCGATTGCCGCCGCATTTGTTGATAAGGTCCATCATTGCCTCATCCATGTTCTCAATCGGATCGGCCATTTTACGCAAAAAGTTGTTACAATTCAATTGGTCATGTAGCGCCATAGTTAATAAAGTTAAATAAAAGTATCATTAATAAGGTTACTTCACATAAAGGTACACAATAAAGTATTATGACATGACAAAGTTAATAAAGTTAAATAAAAGTATCATCAATAAGGTTACTTCACATATAGGTACACAAAAAAGTCATATGACATGTCAAAGTTATTAAAGTTAAATAAAAGTATCATCAATAAGGTTACTTCACATATAGGTACACAAAAAAGTCATATGACATGTCAAAGTTATTAAAGTTAAATAAAAATACCATCAATAAAGTTACTTCACATAAAGTTACTTCACATAAAGTTAAATAAAAGTATCATCATATTACAAGTTACATAACATGAAGTTACATAATAAAGTCACATGACATGAGAAAGTTAATAAAGTTCAATAAAAATACCATTAGTAAAGTTACATGACATGAAGTTACTTGCCATTCTATTAAAATTACATCATCTAGTGAGTTTGGCCATCCTAAGTATAATTCCTAGCTTTGCCACTTGATGACGGGAGCTATATCTTGTTAACAAATTGATAGCAAATGCAATATCAAGTCATGTATGAGTTGATAGATACATGAGTTCTATAGCACATAGATATGACACCTCATGCCAAGACTTTCACTATCACATTCTGAAGGTTGAAAAGTTCTTTGATTACATCAAATGATCTAACAACTACTAGCATACTCAATGGATTTGCTTTATCCATGTAAAATTATATAATGAAATTATATAATAAAGTTACTCTCGACCCCACTTTACATGAAATTACATAATGAAATTATATAATAAAGTTACTTGACATAAAATTAAAGTCACTTAGCAAGGTATTTAATTATATACATGATAAAGTTAATTATATTTAGTAAGGTGTTTAACTATATTCGCTAGGTCGTGCTTTCGTTAAGTCGGTCATCGTTGGGTCGCCGCTAGGTCATGCTTTTTCGTTCGTTCGGTCGTCATTAGGGTTTAGTGAGTTTCGCTAGGTCGCAACGTCGTCATTAGAGTTTCAAATAAAATTTTAGTCGTTCGCGCTCTCCTTCTAGCGCCAAGTTCTCGCACGCAGAGGCTCTCGGCTCGATGGCCGGCCACAACACACAACCCGGACATCCCGCGGCTCGGCGGCCGTCCACAAACACATCCGCGGCTCGACGGCCGTCCACAAACACACATCCGCGGCTCGACGGCCGACACAACACACATGGAAAGAGGTCGGCCGAGGCTCTGCTCTCACCGACGCAGAGGCTCCGGCCGCCGGCCGGAGAAGACGGTGAAGAGGTCGCCGAGGCTCTCGCTCTCAAAGCACGCAGGCTCCGTGAAGAGCCGAGGTCGGCGGCGGAGCCGAGGGAGACTCGTCGGCCGGAGAAGAGGTCGGCGGCGGAGCTCGGGTCGCCGGTCTTGACGCCGGGCGGCGCTGCTGGGACTGCAAAGGGCGGGCGCTGGGACTCGGGTGGGGGGACGCCGAGGACCGCTCCGGGCTCGCTGGATTGTCCCTCCGGCGGCGCGCTGCCGGGCGGGGCGGCTCGTCGGAGATCGACGACGGGCGAGGGGCGCTATGGGGAAGGAATGCAGAGGCGGGAGCGACCTCGGCCGAGGGAGAGGTGGCGGTGACGGCGGGGCTCGCCGGGGTTCGTCCGGCGGAAAAGGCCGGGCGGCGCTGGGCCGGAGAGAGCGAGGTCGGCGGCGGCGGTTGTGTACTACGCCGATCCGGATCGGGAGGAGGAAGAAGACCGGCCCTGTACTTTAAATACCAACGCAGAGCTTTAGTCCCGGTTCCAGCCACGAACCGGGACTAAAGACCCTTTAGTCCCGGCGCGTAAGGAGCACCGGGACTAAAGGTAAACCTTTAGTCTCTGGACAGAATTAAAGTTTTGTTGTTTTACTCCTAGTTAACGTCAGAATCTGGAAATCTCACCTGAACGAAAGTTGTAGATAATTTCTTAAGCTTTCCATCCATATATGCCACGACACATTTGATTATCTGTAGCTTGAGTTATGACTGAATTACTGTGCTGCTGTTGCATGGAGACGCCCAGAAACTTTCAGATTCAGTGTTTACTTGCATTAGTGATTCGTTTGGTTGGGTATATGCTAAACTTGAGCATTTGCTTTTGGAAACCAGATGGCAGCCAGGGGCAGAGGAGCTAGAGGGCGTAGGGGTGGTAGGGGTGCTGGCAACTATCCACCACCACCACCACCGCCACCTCCTCCACCACTACCACCTAGGGACAAGCGTGGTGACTTCATGAAGGGTCGTCCGCCTGTGTTCTCTCACACTGCTGACCCACTAGAGGCCGATGGTGGCTTCGTGCGGTGGAGAAGCAACTGAACCTAGCGTTAAAGTGCAATGACCGGGGAGAAGGTGCTCTATGGTTCCGGCCAACTGCAAGGATCAGCTCGACACTGGTGGGAGTCCTACCGGTATAGCCATCCCCACCCCAATCAGATCACTTGGCAGGAATTCCGTGAGGCATTCAGGACTCACCACATCCCAGATGGTGAGATGGAGATCAAGAAGGAGGAGTTCCGCCGACTGAGGCAAGGTTCCATGACGGTGAGTGAGTACCGTGATCGGTTCTCGCAGCTGTCCCGCTATGCTCCAGAAGATGTTGACAATGATGCCAAGAAGCAGGCACGCTTCTTGAAGGGACTCTACAATGATCTCAGGTTGCAGCTCTCTTCCAACATCTACCCCAACTTCCATGCATTGGTAGATCGTGCCATTGTGGTGGGCAACCTGCTTGCAGAGAGTTCAATGAGAAGGAGCAGAGGAAGAGGAAATGGCGGGGAGCACCCTCTGGGAACAACAACCGCACCCGCAATACTCAGGTGCAACCGTCCAAGTACCATGGCTCTCCCCCTCAGTGGAGCCGCAACCAGAACCAGCAGCATTCTCAGTACCCGCAGCAGAGTGGTGGTCAGCGTCCACCACAGCAGTATGGCAATCAGGCACCTCGTCCAGGAAATCCCAACAACACCCCCATGAAGAACAAGTGCACCTAATACCCCCAATAGGTGCTATATCTGCGGTGAGGCTGGTCACTTGTCTTACAATTGCCCCAAGAAGCGAGAACCCGCGAGACACCCCTGCAACGAGCAACAACCGTAAGGTGAACAACCGGATGACCATTGTTGGGAAGGTGAATCATGTGGCGGATCGATATCGTCCGGGAAGCACCCGAAGTCATGCTCGATGCGTTCGGTGTCAATTCCATCTCCGCTCTTGTTTTTTTGACTCGGAGCTTCGCATTCTTTTATCTCGCATATTTTTATCCAAAAGCATGGCATCAAAGTATGTGCTCGAAAAATAACTTCATAGTAAATTCACCGGGTGGAAGTATGTCGGCACAAGTATAAATGTCCGCAGCTAGTCCGTCTATAAGGGGGTAGACTTCAAGGTTTGCCCGATAGTGTTGAGAACATTTGGGATTGACTTGATTTCGGGTATGGACTGGATGAAAAAGCACAAGGTGGTAATTCGGTGTCAAGAGAAAGTGGTTGTTTCGACAACGCCAAGTGGAGACAGAATCGGTGTTGATGTGGCGGTGCGGCCTCAACCTACCGCCATCATGAACCGGTTGAATGGAGGTGATCACCGGCAGAACGCAGCGTAGTGGAAGAGTTTTCAGATGTGTTTCGAGGATTTGCGGGTATGCCACCCGACCGAGACATTGAATTTATTATTGAGCTTTTGCCCGGTACTCCACCTATTGCTAAGCGTCCATATAGAATGGGGGTACCTGAATTAGAAGAGTTAAAGAAACAATTAAAAGAGTTGTTGGAAAAAGGTTTTATTCGCCCTAGTTCTTCACCACGGGGAGCACCAGTTATATTTGTTGATAAGAAGGATGGTACTCGGAGGATGTGTGTTGACTATAGATCACTTAATGAGGTTACTATCAAGAACAAGTATCCCTTGCCTAGAATTGATGACTTATTTGATCGGTTGAGAGGTGCTTGTGTTTTCTCTAAGATTGATCTGCGATCCGGATACCATCAATCGAAGATTCGAGCTAGTGACATACCTAAGACTGCATTCACTACCCGGTATGGGTTATATGAGTACACAAGTGATGTCTTTTTGGGCTTACCAATGCTCCCGCATACTTTATGTACTTGATGAACAAGGTGTTTATGGAATACTTGGATAAGTTTGTTGTGGTATTCATTGATGATATCTTGGTATTCTCCAAGAATGAGGAAGAACATTTGAACATTTGAGGTTGGTCTTCTGAAGCTCGAGAGAACACCGGTTGTATGCGAGGCGAAGCAAGTGTGAGTTAAGGCTGAAGGAGGTTTCTTTCCTTGGTCATGTTGTCTCCAATGGTGGTATTGCGGTGGATCCTAGCAAGGTGAAGGATGTTTTGGATTGACACCACCACCTACCATCCACGAGAGATCCGGAGTTTTCTTGGATTAATTTGGATATTACCGGAGGTTCATTGAAGGTTTCTCCAAGCTTGCCAAGCCTATGACCGCACCTCTTGGAGAAGAATGCTAAGTTTGTATGGTCTTCCGCGTGTCGATCTAGCTTTGAGGAGTTGAAGAAGAGGTTGACTACAAACACCGGTATTGATACTACGGACTTGAGCAAAAATTTCTCGATCTATTGTGATGCGTCTCGTCTTGGTTTGGGATGTGTTCTCATGCAAGAAGGAAGAGTAGTGGCTTATGCATCGAGGCAGCTAAGGAAGCATGAGTTGAATTATCCTACTCATGATTTGGAGTTAGCTGCAGTGGTTCATGCTTTGAAGATATGGAGGCACTATCTTATTGGGCATAAGAGTGACATATACACCGATCACAAGAGTTTGAAGTACATTTTCACTCGGTCGATTTGAACTTGAGGCAACGCCGATGGTTGGAATTGATCAAGGACTATGATTTGGAAGTGCACTATCACCCTGGAAAGGCCAATGTTGTAGCCGATGCTCTTAGCGGGGAAGAGCTACGCCAATGGGATTCGGACCACGCCCCGTGCCTAAGGAGTTGTGTCTTTGAGATGGAACATCTCAATGCGGGTTTGGTTAATAGTACAAGTGGAGTTGGTAGTTGAGCCGACTCTAGAGCAAGAAATCCGCAAGGGTCAATTTGGAAGATGTGAAACTAAAGGAGATTGCTGAAAATATAGTGATTGGCAAAGCACCGGATTCGATTGGATGACAATGGGACCCTTTGGTTCGGGAAGAGGATATGTGTACCGCTTTGTGAAAGCTATCCGTGATGCAATTCTGCGAGAAGCCCATGAGTCCGCTTTTATTCTATACACCCGGGAAGTACCAAGATGTACTTGGATTTGAAAGAGAAGTACTGGTGGTATGGACTGAAAAGAGATGTGGCAGAGTATGTAGCCTTGTGTGACACTTGTCAGAGGGTCAAAGCCGAACATCAACGACCTGCAGGGTTACTACAGCCTATGAAGATACCCGAGTGGAAGTGGGAAGAAGTTGGTATGGATTTTATAGTTGGATTGCCACGGACTCAAAGAGGGTATGACTCGATATGGGTAATAGTGGATCGGTTGACTAAAGTTGCTCACTTTATACCGGTCAAAACTACTTACAATGGACATAAGTTAGCAGAGTTGTATATGGAAAGGATTGTGAGTCTGCATGGTGTTCCGAAGAAGATCGTGTCAGACAGAGGTTCTCAGTTCACATCACAATTCTGGAGGAGTGTGCATGAGTCACTTGGGACAAAGCTGAATTTCAGTTCCGCGTATCATCCTCAGACTGATGGCCAGACTGAAAGAACAAATCAGATATTGGAGGATATGTTGAGAGCTTGTGCATTGCAGCACGGTACTAGCTGGGATAGCAGCTTGCCTTATGCAGAGTTCTCATACAACAACAGTTATCAGAAGAGTCTCAAGATGGCACCGTTTGAAGCGTTATATGGTCGCAAGTGCGAGGACACCACTGTTTTGGAATCAAACAGGTGAGAGTCAAGTATTTGGACCTGATGTTCTTAAAGATGCCGAAGAACAAGTGAGAATGATCCGAGATAATTTGAGAGTGGCTCAATCTCGACGAGAAAAGTTATCCGATACTAGAAGGCGAGAATTGGTATTTAAAGTGGGTGACTACGTCTATTTAAAAGTGTCACCTATGAGGGGTGTGAAGAGATTTAACATGAAAGGAAAGTTAGCCCCAAGGTATATCGGACCTTTCAAGATTTTAGAGAGACGTGGAGAAGTGGCCTACCGGCTAGAGTTGCGGGCAGTTGTTGGTGTGCATGATGTGTTCCATGTGTCTCGGCTAAAAAGAAGTGTTTGCGAGTACCCGAGGAACAAATACCATTAGAGGAGATTGCTGTTAGTGATGATCTAACCTATGAGGAATTTCGGTGAGAATTTTGGAGACCGCAGAGCGAGTAACCGGGAGCGAGTTATCAAGATGTGCAAGGTACAGTGGAACCGATACTCGAAGACGAGGCGACTTGGGAAAGAGAGGATGATCCGAGGAAGTCATATCCGCAGATTGTTCGAGTAAGCATATCCAATTCTCGAGGACGAGAATCAGTTAAGGGGGGTAGAATCTGTAACACCCTAAATTTGCATTTTTCAAAAATAGGCGAAATTGAATTTTATTATGCAATTGTGTGTGTGCATTAAACATAGTTTAATAATTAATTTTATTAAATTAAAATCAACTATAAGGTAGACACATGTTTGATGCATTCATGCTGGTGCATAGTAATTTTTGTAGTGAGTGGTTTTATTCAAAATTCAAATTGAATTCAAGTTGCTTTTCAAATCTGGTTTCAAATAAAAAAAAAAGGCAAAGAAAATGGAAATCTCTCCCTCTCTCCATTTTGGCCAGCGCAGCCCAACTCCCTCCCTTTTCCTTTCTTTTTGCGCTGCCCAGCAAGCCAGCAAAAGCAGGCCAAAGACGGGCGCCCTCCCTTCTCTCCTTGCTGCCGGCGCCCGGCGGGTGGGGCCAGCGTGTCGGCCCCACCGGCCTCCTTCCTTTCTTCTTCCTCCGGACCTTCCAAAAATGGAAGCCGGGCCTTCCATCCTCGATCCGAGCTCGGAGCTCCCCTTTCCATGCACGGCAGCCTCTCGGGCTATATAAGCCGACGCCCCCGCTACGCCGCCTCCATCCCGCCTCGTTGCAGCTGTCTTTTCGCCCCGGAGCAAGCCGCCGCCGCCGCCGAAACCCTAGCAGCCGCCACCGCTCGCCGTCGAACTTCTCCGCCGTCGTTTTGTCTCCGTAAGCTCGCGGCCGAGCTTCGCAGCAACACCACGACCCCGCTGAACTTCTTCTTTTCCTTTTTCGTGTTTTGATTCGTGCTCTGACCCTCGCCGAACTTCACAGGAAGCCGCCGGCCGCCATTCACGCCGCCAGTCCCCGTCTCCGAGCCGCCGGTCGTCGTCTTCGCTTCGGGTGAGCTCGCCTCGCCTCCCTCTACCTCCCCGTGCCTTCCCCACTCGAAACCGAGCGCCCTAGGGGCCATATCCGCGCACGCCGACGAGCTTTGCTCGCCGCCCGGCGATGGCGCCGCCGTCGGGTCCTTGTTCCCGGCCATTTGTTCCCCCTCTCTCCCTCCGATCTAATCGAGCCGTTCGTTTTAAATCCTACGGCTCAAGATCAAAGATACCCCTTCGCGGTCGATTTTGCAAAAGAGACCCTGAGTTCTTTATATATATAACCCGCAGTCCTCGGTTTGAATTAAAACCGGATTTTATTTAATTTAAATTCGAAATTCGTTTTCAGTTTAATTACAAGTTTGCCACTGGTTTATTTTGAGTATAACTTCTCCAATTTAACTCCGATTTGATCCGTTCAAGTTGCGTTAGATTCGTAATTAAATAATCTACCTATCTACAGTACTGTTAATCATGTTTTCTAACTTTTAATTTTATTGTTTAATAAAATTAATAAGTCTTCTACTTGAAATCTTGTTTAATCTATAACTTCACCGTTTTAGCTCCGATTTTGGTGATCCAAACGTCTGTGTGATCCTAGCGATGCGTAGATTCGTTTTCTAAACTTTTTATCTTTGTTTTATGATATTGGTGTACTGTTCTAATCTATGCTCTTGTTTGCTATGCATGATTGCGCTTTTGGATGATTGTATGTTGCTTGTTGTGGAGTATAGACGGTGAGCAATACTGTTGGTGATCGGGGAGTACTTTGACGAGCCGTATCACCAAGGGTTCGTTGAGCAAGGCAAGTATAGCATGGGATCATCCTTGTTACCTATTTCAACATGTTTTGCTAAATTCATCTTGCATGTGCTATCCTTGTTTGCCATTAAGGTTATCCTAGTGATTTGATCTTATACCTTGTTTACCCCAGGATAATGCATGTGGTAACTTATGCTAGTGCTTAAAGAATAACCATGATGATCTGTAACTTGATTAATGCTATACGCAACAAAGGTTTAAAACTCGCTTTTTTTAGCAACGGAAAATTAAAGGGGAAGAGTACTGTTTGCTCTTGTCCTCCCTAAGGACTTATCTGTAAGTGAGCACCGGGACTTACAGTACAACCGTGAGGGCTACATGGCTCTGGCTTTAGTCAAGTATGAGGTTAATTTTCTAGCTTGTTAGAGGTTACCTTTATGGCGCAAGAGGGGCATGCCATGATGGTTATAGTGCGGCCCTCCGTCCTTATGTGTGTCCTGCGGGTGTGAACCAATTGGAAGGGGGGCTCTATATCGCTTGCCGTGGAAACCTCGCGGCCCTAACTTGTTAGACGACCCTTTGAAAGATTTCATAGTGAAACCCCGCTATGCACCTCGGCAAGTGTAGTTTGGGAGTAATTAACCCAAGCATATGGGAATCACGACTCGCGGTGAAAGTGTACAACCCTCGCAGAGTGTTAAACTGTTATAACAGCCGTGCTCGCGGTCATGAGCGGCCTGGACTTCTTATTGAATAGTGTTTTGTGCGAAGGAGTTTCGTGATGAAAATTGTTGTTATTGTTTTTGCTATACTTTAATCATTGTTTACATGATCATATGGTTATCTGGTTTAATTGGGAACTATTGCTACTTGATGCTACATGTTTTTGCTAAACTTAAGATATAATGAAAAAGCTTACCGCAATGCAACCATGTTAACCTTTTGAGCCTCATTAACCCCATGTTGTATTTGCTAAGTACGATTGTACTTACACTTGCTTTATTTCATTATTTGGAAAATCCCGGATGGGTAACAGGTAATAGTTATTATGACGACTCTGATGAGGACTACTAGTCTTGTGCTCCACCAGTTGACGTCCCTGTGGTTATGGAGTCTATTCGGAGTGCTAGTTATCTACTTTTATTTCCGCTGAGTCTTTGAGAACATTTATGTAATAAAGGCACTGAGCATGATACTCCAGTGATTTGTGACTATATGTGTGTGATTGATCTCTGGGCACACATATGGTTTGGTATTCAGTTTTATCCTTAAAACTGGGTATGACAAATTGGTATCAGAGCCGTGTCGACTGTAGAACGCAAGCCTAGTTAGTAATGGTCGTTTATAGCTTCTTTGTCTCACTTATTTCATGCTTACCACATTATCTTGTTATTTGCTAAAATTTTATGCTATATCTCCTCATATTCATTTGCAAAAGTTATTGTTTCTATCTCTAACTTAATCTTTGTCTAACTCGTAGAATGGCACGCACCCGTACCACCCCCCGCAAGCGCGTTGGAGGCTACCAACCACCCCGAGTTGTGCCCGCACCTGTGGAGCCTGAAGTGGAGCCTGAAGTGGAAGCGCCAGCACCTGTGGAGCCTGAGGTGGAGGTTATCCCCATCTCCGACGATGAAGAAGAAGCCATGGAGGAGCTCCAAGAGGAAGATGGTTGGGGGCAACCCACCGCCCCCATCATCACCACCACCACAAGATGGCGCAGATGAAGATGATGATCTTCCCATGGGATGGACCAAGAGCCTCTACTTCAGACATGGGCATGATGATCACTACTACCATACTCACCTGGTTGATCTGATTCATGATTACTACCATGATCAGTACACCGTTGAGTATCACTGCTATGAGTATGTCCACCCTCTTGAGGATGCTTCTTTGGAAGACAACCGCTGTTCTCTCTACTTGGAGCAACGGGGTGAGAGGATTCAAGGTGGTTGGCTCCTACAAGCATCTAGCGGGCGTGCTACTCTTATTGCCAGATCTTGAAGCCGCAGCGCAGGAAGCTTATTTTGATCTTCGTGCGAGGCGCTTTCATGACATGGAAGAAGATGAGAACCGGTATCTCCCCCGTGCCGATATAGAGTATGGATGGGCAATGCTTGGGCCGGTTGGTGCTGATCCAACCACTCAATCACTTGTCCACTTTACTCATGAGGTGATGAGGGAGAACACGCGTCTCAAGTATGAGTTGCATGCTCAACAAAAGGCCCGCAAGAGGAGCCAAAGGGATGGTGACAATCTTAGGGAGGAACTCCATCGTCCAAGGCGTTACAAGAAGCTTTACTAGCTTAGGAGTTGGAACCACCATTATCTTATCACGTTAGTGTCATGGTTGAGTCTAGTCGAGTCAAGTGTGTGCTTGTGAACTTTTAATGTTTGGATGATTATCATTATGGCTATGTTTGATTTGGGTCTTTGTAATGAGTGCTGGGAGATTGTGGGCATGTCCACAAGTCCCAATGTTTAAGAATTTCTAAGTTAGTTTAATATATGTTTAAGTTTGGGTCGGTTATATCGTTTTGCTGAAATCTGTCTCTGGAGCAGTCTGTGCTCTTTAGTTGATACCCGCCAATCTGTTCGTGCAAAATTTATGAGAGTAATTAGACTTCAATATCTTTCAAATGCCGCTGGAATCACCTTTTTATCAGTTTAGTTTGAGAGATATAATTGTTGGAGTTGAAGGTTTCTGCGCTGACAGCCTCTCTGGACAGAATTAAAGTTTTGTTGTTTTACTCCTAGTTAACGTCAGAATCTGGAAATCTCACCTGAACGAAAGTTGTAGATAATTTCTTAAGCTTTCCATCCATATATGCCACGACACATTTGATTATCTGTAGCTTGAGTTATGACTGAATTACTGTGCTGCTGTTGCATGGAGACGCCCAGAAACTTTCAGATTCAGTGTTTACTTGCATTAGTGATTCGTTTGGTTGGGTATATGCTAAACTTGAGCATTTGCTTTTGAAAACCAGATGGCAGCCAGGGGCAGAGGAGCTAGAGGGCGTAGGGGTGGTAGGGGTGCTGGCAACTATCCACCACCACCACCACCGCCACCTCCTCCTCCACCACTACCACCTAGGGACAAGCGTGGTGACTTCATGAAGGGTCGTCCTTTGTGTTCTCTCTCACACTGCTGACCCACTAGAGGCTGATGACTGGCTTCGTGCAGTGGAGAAGCAACTGAACCTAGCGCAGTGCAATGACCAGGAGAAGGTGCTCTATGGTTCCGGCCAACTGCAAGGATCAGCTCAGACACTGGTGGGAGTCCTACCGGTATAGCCATCCCCACCCCAATCGATCACTTGGCAGGAATTCCGTGAGGCATTCGGGACTCACCACATCCCGGATGGTGAGATGGAGATCAAGAAGGAGGAGTTCCGCCCGACCGAGGCAAGGTTCCATGACGGTGAGTGAGTACCGTGATCGGTTCTCGCAGCTGTCCCGCTATGCTCCGAAGATGTTGACAATGATGCCAAGAAGCGTGCACGCTTCTTGAAGGGACTCTACAATGATCTCGGGTTGCGGCTCTCTTCCAACATCTACCCCAACTTCCATGCATTGGTAGATCGTGCCATTGTGGTGGGCAACCTGCTTGTAGCAGAGTTCAATGAGAAGGAGCAGAGGAAGAGGAAATGGCGGGGAGCACCCTCTGGGAACAACAACCGCACCCGCAATACTCTCAGGTGCAACCGTCCAAGTACCATGGCTCTCCCCCTCGGTGGAGCCGCAAACAGAACCAAAGAAGCATTTCTCGGTACTGGCAGCAGAGTGGTGGTGGGCGTCCACCACAAAGAAGTATGGCAATCGGGCACCTCGTCCAGGAAATCCCAACAACACCCCCATGAAGAACAAGTGCACCTAATACCCCCAATAGGTGCTATATATCATGGTGAGGCTGGTCACTTGTCTTACAATTGCCCCAAGAAGCGAACCCGCAGACACCCCGTAACGAGCAACAACGTAAGGTGAACAACCGGATGACCATTGTTGGGAAGGTGAATCATGTGGCGACCGATATTGTCCGGGGAAGCACCGAAGTCATGCTCGGTGACGTTCGGTGTCAATTCCATCTCCGCTCTTGTTTTTTTTGACTCTGAGCTTCGCATTCTTTTTATCTCGCATATTTTTATCCAAAAGCATGGCATCCCGGTATGTGCTCTGAAAAATAACTTCATAGTAAATTCACCGGGTGGAAGTATGTCGGCACAAGTATAAATGTCCGGCAGCTAGTCTGTCTATAAGGGGGTAGACTTCAAGGTTTGCCCGATAGTGTTGAGAACAATTTGGGATTGACTTGATTCGGGTATGGACTGGATGAAAAAGCACAAGGTGGTAATTCAGTGTCAAGAGAAAGTGGTTGTTCTGACAACGCCAAGTGGAGACAGAATCAGTGTTGATGTGGCAGTGCAGCCTCAACCTACCGCCATCATGAACCAGTTGAATGGAGGTGATCACCGGCGAGAACGCGTAGTGGAAGTTTTTTCGGATGTGTTTTCGAGGATTTGCGGGTATGCCACCCGACCGAGACATTGAATTTATTATTGAGCTTTTGCCCGGTACTCCACCTATTGCTAAGCGTCCATATAGAATGGGGGTACCTGAATTAGAAGAGTTAAAGAAACAATTAAAAGAGTTGTTGGAAAAAGGTTTTATTCGCCCTAGTTCTTCACCCTGGGGAGCACCAGTTATATTTGTTGATAAGAAGGATGGTACTCAGAGGATGTGTGTTGACTATAGATCACTTAATGAGGTTACTATCAAGAACAAGTATCCCTTGCCTAGAATTGATGACTTATTTGATCAGTTGAGAGGTGCTTGTGTTTTCTCTAAGATTGATCTGCGATCTGGATACCATCAACTGAAGATTCGAGCTAGTGACATACCTAAGACTGCATTCACTACCCGGTATGGGTTATATGAGTACACAGTGATGTCTTTTGGGCTTACCAATGCTCCTGCATACTTTATGTACTTGATGAACAAGGTGTTTATGGAATACTTGGATAAGTTTGTTGTGGTATTCATTGATGATATACTGGTATTCTCCAAGAATGAGGAAGAACATCTTTGAACATTTGAGGTTGGTCTTACAGAAGCTCAGAGAACACCAGTTGTATGCGAAGCGAAGCAAGTGTGAGTTCTGGCTGAAGGAGGTTTCTTTCCTTGGTCATGTTGTCTCCAATGGTGGTATTGCGGTGGATCCTAGCAAGGTGAAGGATGTTTTGGATTGGACACCACCTACTACTGTCACAGAGATCCGGAGTTTTCTTGGATTAATTTGGATATTACCGGAGGTTCATTGAAGGTTTCTCCAAGCTTGCCAAGCCTATGACTGCACTACTGGAGAAGAATGCTAAGTTTGTATGGTCTTCTGCGTGTCAGTCTAGCTTTGAGGAGTTGAAGAAGAGGTTGACTACAGCACCGGTATTGATACTACCAGACTTGAGCAAAAATTTCTCGATCTATTGTGATGCGTCTCGTCTTGGTTTGGGATGTGTTCTCATGCAAGAAGGAAGAGTAGTGGCTTATGCATCGAGGCAGCTAAGGAAGCATGAGTTGAATTATCCTACTCATGATTTGGAGTTAGCTGCAAGTGGTTCATGCTTTGAAGATATGGAGGCACTATCTTATTGGGCATAAGAGTGACATATACACCGATCACAAGAGTTTGAAGTACATTTTCACTCGGTCGATTTGAACTTGAGGCAACGCCGATGGTTGGAATTGATCAAGGACTATGATTTGGAAGTGCACTATCACCCTGGAAAGGCCAATGTTGTAGCCGATGCTCTTAGCGTGAAGAGCTACGCCAATGGGATTCGGACCACGCCCGTGCCTAAGGAGTTGTGTCTTTGAGATGGAACATCTCAATGGGTTTGGTTAATAGTACAGTGGAGTTGGTAGTTGAGCCGACTCTAGAGCAAGAAATCCGCAAGGGTCATTTGGAAGATGTGAAACTAAAGGAGATTGCTGAAAATATAGTGATTGGCAAAGCACACGGATTCCGATTGGATGACAATGGGACCCTTTGGTCGGGGAAGAGGATATGTGTACCGCTTTGTGAAAGCTATCCGTGATGCAATTCTGCGAGAAGCCCATGAGTCCGCTTATTCTATACACCGGGAAGTACCAAGATGTACTTGGATTTGAAAGAGAAGTTGGTGGTATGGACTGAAAAGAGATGTGGCGAGTATGTAGCCTTGTGTGACACTTGTCGAGGGTCAAAGCCGAACATCAACGACCTGCAGGGGGTTACTACAGACCTATGAAGATACCCGAGTGGAAGTGGGAAGAAGTTGGTATGGATTTTATAGTTGGATTGCCACGGACTCAAAGAGGGTATGACTCGATATGGGTAATAGTGGATCGGTTGACTAAAGTTGCTCACTTTATACCGGTCAAAACTACTTACAATGGACATAAGTTAGCAGAGTTGTATATGGAAAGGATTGTGAGTCTGCATGGTGTTCGAAGAAGATCGTGTCGATTGCAGAGGTTCTCGGTTCACATCACAATGCGGAGGAGTGTGCATGAGTCACTTGGGACAAAGCTGAATTTCAGTTCCACGTATCATCCTCGGGACCGATGGCGGACTGAAAGAACAAATCAGATATTGGAGGATATGTTGAGAGCTTGTGCATTGCAGCACGGTACTAGCTGGGATAGCAGCTTGCCTTATGCAGAGTTCTCATACAACAACAGTTATCAGAAGAGTCTCAAGATGGCACCGTTTGAAGCGTTATATGGTCGCAAGTGCAGGACACCACTGTTTTGGAATCAAACAGGTGAGAGTCAAGTATTTGGACCTGATGTTCTTAAAGATGCCGAAGAACAAGTGAGAATGATCCGAGATAATTTGAGAGTGGCTCAATCTCGACAGAAAAGTTATGCTGATACTAGAAGGCGAGAATTGGTATTTAAAGTGGGTGACTACGTCTATTTAAAAGTGTCACCTATGAGGGGTGTGAAGAGATTTAACATGAAAGGAAAGTTAGCCCCAAGGTATATCGGACCTTTCAAGATTTTAGAGAGACGTGGAGAAGTGGCCTACCAGCTAGAGTTGCCAGACAGATTGTCAGGTGTGCATGATGTGTTCCATGTGTCTCAGCTAAAGAAGTGTTTGCGAGTACCCGAGGAACAAATACCATTAGAGGAGATTGCTGTTAGTGATGATCTAACCTATGAGGAATTTCCAGTGAGAATTTTGGAGACCGCAGAGCGAGTAACCAGGAGCAGAGTTATCAAGATGTGCAAGGTACAGTGGAACCGATACTCCGAAGACGAGGCGACTTGGGAAAGAGAGGATGATCTGAGGAAGTCATATCCGCAGTTGTTCGAGTAAGCATATCCAATTCTCGAGGACGAGAATCAGTTAAGGGGGGTAGAATCTGTAACACCCTAAATTTGCATTTTTCAAAAATAGGCGAAATTGAATTTTATTATGCAATTGTGTGTGTGCATTAAACATAGTTTAATAATTAATTTTATTAAATTAAAATCAACTATAAGGTAGACACATGTTTGATGCATTCATGCTGGTGCATAGTAATTTTTGTAGTGAGTGGTTTTATTCAAAATTCAAATTGAATTCAAGTTGCTTTTCAAATCTGGTTTCAAATAAAAGAAAAAGGCAAAGAAAATGGAAATCTCTCCCTCTCTCCATTTTGGCCCGCGCAGCCCAACTCCCTCCCTTTTCCTTTCTTTTGCGCGGCCCAGCAAGCCAGCAAAGCAGGCCCAGCACGGGCGCCCTCCCTTCTCTCCTTGCTGCCGGCGCCGACAGGTGGGGCCCGCGTGTCAGCCGCACCGGCCTCCTTCCTTTCTTCTTCCTCCAGACCTTCCAAAAATGGAAGCCGGGCCTTCCATCCTCGATCCGAGCTCGGAGCTCCCCTTTCCATGCACGGCGCAGCCTCCGGGCTATATAAGCCGACGCCCCGCGCTACGCCGCCTCCATCCCGCCTCGTTGCAGCTGTCTTTTCGCCCCGGAGCAAGCCGCCGCCGCCGCCGAAACCCTAGCGGCCGCCACCGCTTCGCCGTCGAACTTCTCCGCCCGTCGTTTTGTCTCCGTAAGCTTCGCGGCCGAAGCTTTCGCAAGCAACACCACGACCCCCTGAACTTCTTCTTTTCCTTTTTTCGTGTTTTGATTCGTGCTCTGACCCTCGCCGAACTTCACAGGAAGCCGCCGGCCGCCATTCACGCCGCCAGTCCCCGTCTCCGAGCCGCCGGTCGTCGTCTTCGCTTCGGGTGAGCTCGCCTCGCCTCCCTCTACCTCCCCGTGCCTTCCCCACTCGAAACCGAGCGCCCTAGGGCCATATCCGCGCACGCCGACGAGCTTTGCTCGCCGCCGGCGATGGCGCCGCCGTCGGGTCACTGTTCCCGGCCGGCTGTTCCCCTCTCTCTCCCTCCGATCTAATCTGAGCCGTTCGTTTTAAATCCTACGGCTCAAGATCAAAGATACCCCTTCGCGGTCGATTTTGCAAAAGAGACCCTGAGTTCTTTATATATATAACCCGCAGTCCTCGGTTTGAATTAAAACCGGATTTTATTTAATTTAAATTCGAAATTCGTTTTCAGTTTAATTACAAGTTTGCCACTGGTTTATTTTGAGTATAACTTCTCCAATTTAACTCCGATTTGATCCGTTCAAGTTGCGTTAGATTCGTAATTAAATAATCTACCTATCTACAGTACTGTTAATCATGTTTTCTAACTTTTAATTTTATTGTTTAATAAAATTAATAAGTCTTCTACTTGAAATCTTGTTTAATCTATAACTTCACCGTTTTAGCTCCGATTTTGGTGATCCAAACGTCTGTGTGATCCTAGCGATGCGTAGATTCGTTTTCTAAACTTTTTATCTTTGTTTTATGATATTGGTGTACTGTTCTAATCTATGCTCTTGTTTGCTATGCATGATTGCGCTTGGATGATTGTATGTTGCTTGTTGTGGAGTATAGACGGTGAGCAATACGCTGGTGATCAGGAGTACTTTGACGAGCCGTATCACCAAGGGTTCGTTGAGCAAGGCAAGTATAGCATGGGATCATCCTTGTTACCTATTTCAACATGTTTTGCTAAATTCATACTGCATGTGCTATCCTTGTTTGCCATTAAGGTTATCCTAGTGATTTGATCTTATACCTTGTTTACCCTGGGATAATGCATGTGGTAACTTATGCTAGTGCTTAAAGAATAACCATGATGATCTGTAACTTGATTAATGCTATACGCAACAAAGGTTTAAAACTCGCTTTTTAGCAACGGAAAATTAAAGGGGAAGAGTACCTGTTTGCTCTTGTCCTCCCTAAGGACTTATCTGTAAGTGAGCACCCGGGACTTACAGTACAACCGTGAGGGCTACATGGCTCTGGCTTTAGTCAAGTATGAGGTTAATTTTCTAGCTTGTTAGAGGTTACCTTTATGGCGCAAGAGGGGCATGCCATGATGGTTATAGTGCGGCCTCTGTCCTTATGTGTGTCTCTGCTGCGGGTGTGAACCAATTGGAAGGGGGCTCTATATCCGCTTGCCGTGGAAACCTCGCGGCCCTAACTTGTTAGGACGACCCTTTGAAAGATTTCATAGTGAAACCCCTGCTATGCACCTCGGCAGTGTAGTTTGGGAGTAATTAACCCAAGCATATGGGAATCACGACTCGCGGTGAAAGTGTACAACCTCTGCAGAGTGTTAAACTGTTATAACAGCCGTGCTCGCGGTCATGAGCGGCCTGGACTTCTTATTGAATAGTGTTTTGTGCGAAGGAGTTTCGTGATGAAAATTGTTGTTATTGTTTTTGCTATACTTTAATCATTGTTTACATGATCATATGGTTATCTGGTTTAATTGGGAACTATTGCTACTTGATGCTACATGTTTTTGCTAAACTTAAGATATAATGAAAAAGCTTACCGCAATGCAACCATGTTAACCTTTTGAGCCTCATTAACCCCATGTTGTATTTGCTAAATACGATTGTACTTACACTTGCTTTATTTCATTATTTGGAAAATCCCGGATGGGTAATGTGTAATAGTTATTATGACGACTCGATGAGGACTACTAGTCTTGTGCTCCACCAGTTGACGTCCCTGTGGTTATGGAGTCTATTCGGAGTGCTAGTTATCTACTTTTATTTCCGCTGAGTCTTTGAGAACATTTATGTAATAAAGGCACTGAGCATGATACTCCAGTGATTTGTGACTATATGTGTGTGATTGATCTCGGGCACACATATGGTTTGGTATTCAGATTTTATCCTTAAAACTGGGTATGACACTGATCATGCGACTTTAAGTGCAGAAATTTCTTCTCGGGCACATTTATTATACCTTTTATATTAGAGGAGAAGCCAGATGGAACCTTGATGCTGCTTAAGCATTCAAACATGATTTCTTTCTCTTCGTTGCTAAGAGTATACAAAATTAGATTTTTTAGAGATCTACTCACTTAGAGTGTATACCGTTTAATATGTTTATTTAGAGATCTACTCACTTAGAGTGTAAGAAAATAAGATTTTATATTTTATGATTTTCTATGATTTACTATAATATTTTTAAGATTTGGTCAAAATAAATAAAATAGACTAGCAACAAGTTTAAACTAAAGTATACTATAGTATATATTCACTGTATAGATTTACTCATATGGAGTCCAACAAAATTAGATTTTTTTGTTTTTTGTCTTATGAACCTTTTGTGATTATGATTTTTCAAAAAAAAAAAATCAGCATAAATAAAAAAATAAAATATAAAACTATTGTTATTAACTCGGACACAAATTGCAAAAAAAAATATATTATAACCTTAAATTCTCTATTTCTATTTTTGCTAAACAAGCAAAAACTAAATCACAACAAAGTTCTTTATTTTTCTAACTAATCAAGAGATGTGACATGCATATACTTGTGTAAATAAACTAATAAACCTATAGCTAAAACTTAAGAAGATGAAGTTGGTAACCTCTAAACAAGTAAATGACGGCGTAGAAGTGAAGAAATGAATCAATAGCCGGAGATTGGAGCACAAATCAATCAAGAACACATGAAGAACTTGAATAACATGAAGAACAAGGAAGGAAGAGTGAGCTCGGGCAGCTCGGCCAGGGGAGGAAGAAGGGTTCAAATCTGAGGGGGGATTTAATCCCGGTCCCTAACACCAACCGGGACTAAAGGTCCACCTTTAGTCCCGGTTGAAGCCACGGATCGGGTGAAAACCTTTAGTCCCGGTTGGTGTTACCAACCGGGACTAAAATGAACTTTTCCCCGGTTGGTGTCCCCAACCGGGACTAAAAAGTCCCCTGCAGATGATGCGACACCATAGCCGTTGGGGCAGGGGGACTTTTAGTCCCGGTTGGGGACACCAACCGGGGCTAATGGTCTTTTTAGTCCCGGCGCATTTTGGGCGGGAGCTAATGTTGATTTTGGCCAAGTCACCAAAGGCCTGTTCTGTAGTAGTGTTCAAGGCAAAAAAAAAGTACGCATAGCTCTCGACTGCTCCATATTTATTGCAAAATTGTAGTTTTATAGACTATAGTACTTCAGATTTTTCGCTTGTTTCACATACAACAAAGTCATTTGAAAGAACACCACTTTTTTTTGGAAAATCAGCACAAATAGAAACTCTGTGGTGACTCGGCATCAGTGTTGCACTTCCATCAGTGTTTATCATCCTTCAAACAACTCTTCCAGCATCTCTTTCAGCTCCCGGGGACTGAATTTTGGGGTGGTAATTTTGTTGTCCTCTATGTAATCTGTATAGCCTGGAACGATTTTCTCGATGATAGCTTTGCGTAGTATTTTTCTAAGCTCAGGATCTGGGACCTTCCACAACTTTTGAGTGGTATACGTCTTTTGGAACTCAGACTCAAACTTCGGCAGCAGGGTGGATTTTCTTCCGAAGCAAATGGGTGGAGGATTCAACAAGCACGACAACACCGGTGCCCAAGATACTTGTAGATAGCTCTCCATATAGCCCTCAACTTTGCGAAATAAGGTTGTGCCGTAGGGGACCTCCATCCTTATGAAGTATGAGTTGTTGAGCAAAAATAAGAACCTGAGCCCATGGTTTAGAAAGGATTCTGATATGTTGACAAGCATTTCTTGTATACTGGACACAATCTCCCTGATCATATTGTTCCAGGCTGCTTCAGACACTATTGCATGTTTGCCCAACAACCTGATGTACTCGATTACAAACCGAGTGGCCTTGTGGACGTCTGATGATCCTTGTGTATTTAGAGAACACGACGAGTCATCACGATCATCTATGGACTCCACCCTAATTTGCACAAAAATTTGCTCCAGTGTGCTCCGTATGCCCTTAGCAGCCGTAGCCACCTTTCCTTTCAAAATGCTGACTGTCATTTCCTGTATCATTTCAACTCCTCTGGTGGTGTGGGGCCGTGAACCGAGTAGCCATTGGATTGCCAACAATGCATCAGACAGAGCACCGTGCACACCAACAAGGGTACGGAGCTTATGGTATAGCTGCAGGACCCTCCGATTCATACCACTGCTAATAACTTCTTGTTCTTGTAAAGTGATCTTAGCATTTGGAGCAACTATGGCATCAACAAAAACGAGTAGCTTCAACATGGTTTCTTGGATGAATTGTGCAAACTGGAACAGATTCAGAGTACTATCTTTGTTGCCAGTCCCAATCTCTGGTTGCTGTCCTTCTTCAGCGCAGATACTACTGGGCAGGTCCGCAGAAGCCACGAAACGTACAGTCTTGCTGATCTTAGCTAGAGCCCAGATCCAGCTCCGTGCATGACGATCAAAAGTATGCTCGAAGAGTTTCCCTGAAGATGCATAATCATCAGCGATGTGGAGGACCCAGCCGACACCCAGATGTTCCAACCACCAATCTAGGACACTGGTGTCACCACCTTTGGCTTTAGGGATGCTGCAGTCCACTGACGGCGACGGCGACGGCGCACCGAGGAATTCCTGCACCAGGATTCTGATATCCTCCATCTCCTTCGTCTTGGCTATTATTTCTTGGTGGTACATCTCCTCCTTTTGTGTCCCTTTGCTTGTCTCTGTTTCTTTGCGAGACCTCTTGGTTGGTTGAGACATCATGTCCTCGTCCTCGTCCAACTCCAACTCCAAGTGTATGTCCGCCTTCAGGCTCAGGGAGAAAGATGACAGGCGACGAGAGCTGTTAGATGTGTAGCCAGTCGTCGAGACAATGGTACCTGCTGATGTGTAGCCGCCGCTAGATGAGTAGCCAAGGGTGGTGTGATCGCGATACTGGCTCCTCCAAGACCTGCGATCTCCATTATTCCTAGCCTCCATGCTCGCAGGTCTGCTCGTGTGCGTGACAGCAGGCAATGAGAAGGAAGGGGACTGGGACCTCCCCGATCGACCTCCCGTCGTTTTATTTTTCCCCGCTAGTTCCTGTGCCAAAATACCTGGTGAGTAATCCAAAGCGGCTCGACGTCGTGTCATCGTCGCCGGCGAAGACGACAAGGGCGTGGCGGCTGTACCTCAGTCAGCAATCGGCAGGAGCCAGGCCCAGGTGTTATGGGCAAGACCAGACCAGCGGAGCGTGCAATGGAGAGCCCAGCGTTCTTGGAACCGTATTGCATAGACAACCATGTTTCTTGTATGCTCATAGTTCGCTCATTGTAAAAGAACATTTGCTTACATTTTTTTTTAGCATTTCCCATGGAAAATAGTTTCGGCTTCAGCCTTCTTCGAAAAGGACACGACAGCCAGCTAGTTTCCTTCCAGTGTTGTCTAGGCCGGAGACCAGGACACGTTGGATGTGTGTCCGTGAGTGGAAGTCCCAGGTAAGTTACGGGAAAGCTTACCCGCTGCATGCCCGACGTCGTCGCCGGCGAAGACTGCAAAGTCGTGGCCGCCCAGGCGGTTATGGGCAGGACCAGACCAGCGGAGGATGCAATGGGTTGCCCAGTAATTGGGCTGACATGGGCCGTCCAAATTACGTGGCCTTTACGTGTCTGTGTTGAACAAAACATTGCTAGTAAAGATGTGATGTCAAAGCAGCCAGGAGCATAGAATTCCACTCAAGAGGGAAAAAAAAAACAGAGAATGCAGAGCATGTAAAAGGAAGGAACGATAAGCGATGCTGAGGTGAGAGGACACCAGACACAAGTAGTACCTTCTAATTCTGACAGAGACAGAGACGGGGGACAGACATGCATAGCTTGCTGTTCTTTTTTCTGCAGTCTGCTTCGAATGAAATTGCATCAGTCAACAACAGAGAATTTTTTTAATACCAGAGGAAATGTAATGGCTAAGCACCAATTGTAGGAAGCATATTTATGTAGCCGACTAAAGATGTTTTTGCGTGTTTGTGTAGTTCAATTCGTTGTAATTTCCGACTAGCTTGGGCTACTAATTCCTCGATATAAAGACAGAAATTCAGGAGCTAGGTTTGATTTGATTTGATAAATATGATAAACCATGCATAATATACATTTATCTCCGGGAGTATCTTCGCGCTTGAGGCATACCTGGCCTTGGGATGTATGATCTCAGTGTTTCCTGTCTTGTGCAGGTAAACAGAAAAGGATCCAGAGAGTCAGTTTTGTAGGAACCACATACTTGATATGTATAGAAAAAGATGTTTCTTTTCTGAAGGAACTGACAAAGATGTTACATTTTATTTCAAATCAAAATGTATAAATAACAAAGTGAATGAAGTACAATAAAGCTTCATCTTTCGGTCTGCTTCAGAAACAACTTTGGAAGCAAAATCACTGGAAACGACAGATTCAATTCCAAATAAATAAACCAACACCAGATGCTTGGATACATACACCTACATGGTGATGACACTTCGTGTTGCACTCTGTTCATCATCCTTCAAATAACGCTTGCAGCATCTTTTCCAGGTCCTGAGGAGCGACTCCTGGCGTGGTAATATTGTTCTCCTCTATGTATCCTGTGTACCTTGGAACAATTTTCTTGGTGATAGCACTACGCAGTCTTTCTCTGAGCTTAGGATCTGGGACCTTCCATAGCTTTTGAGTGTCGTATGTCTTCTTAAACTTAGACTCAATGGCTTTATTGTGGTATATCCAAATAACTATGGACTGTCGATCTGGATATCTTTTGTCACATATTACTTCATAGGAGGTAGTACTAAAATTATATATTTAATTATTTCTAATTTTGGAAGGAAATGAAGTGTCCAAATATGTTGTCTATTTCTTTGTAGAAAGTTTGATATTAATTTCATTCTTAACGTGAAGCGTTAGCAATGATTTTTTTATTAACGTGACAAAGCTGTGTATGGTACATGATATGATGGTAACCTTTTTCTTTTTGGAACATGATATATGCTGGTGCGTTTATTTTGAACGTGATATACATATGTGTGTACAGCATCGTGCTTTACTGTTTATTTTTTTTGTAATGTGATCAAAGGAAAATGTCTAAATCTATGGTGCAACTTTTGAAACAAAATAATACCAATATATGAGGTGCGTGACAATTTTTGTTACGTGTAACACTGCATATAAATACTAGCTACTCGTATAAGTTTTTCGTTACATGACAACTAGCATAACATATATTAGATGGCAAAATTAACGTGTTGAGTACTAATCCTTTTGATGTTGCTGGAGATTTCCCTTATGAAGCGGGCCGAAAGACTTTGCATGCAAAGGAACAAATAAGCTGCATGCAAAGGAAAAAAAAAGGAAGGACCGTGTGGCCAATCATGTGGCTCCCGTGATTTGAGGATTTAAAATCATTTTTATTTTTTAAGGTTAATTAATTAATGGATTAATTTTTAAAAAATAAAATAAAATTAAGGGCTCAGATTTATTTGAAGTATTACCTCCTAACATGTAAAAGATGTACCATAGTGTCACGCCTTGGCGGAAAGGGTGGATTGGGCTAGAGGATTGGGGATGGAGGGGGGGAGGAGGAGGTGAGGGGGGTGGCGGGCGTGCAGGCAGGGGCGGCGGCGCAGGGGGCGGCGGCGTGTGGGGGGTGCGGGGAGAGGGGGAAGGGAGCGAGGCGCGGGAGAATAAGAGTAGATGGGATTAATCCAATTACTTTCTTAATTGATCTGATTACAATCCTTCTATATTTATAATCCTGATTGGACTCTAAAAGGTAAGGAACCTTATCGACCGGTCCTTCCTTTTTTCCAATTTCAACTAATATCTCGAAATATCTTTAATAAATAAATATTTATTAAGATAACTGCACGCGGACGTGGACCCACGGGGAGGGCGGCGCCCTCCACCCCCTAGAGTTTGGGGTGGCTGCGGCCTACGTCGCCGTCTTTCTCTTTTTCTGGGCTTTTGGGCTCAATTATCCCTTGATTCCACGTCATACGTGATGTATGTGTGACACATAGCATTGCCCTAGACCCCAAACTACAGTGCAAGTTTCCTCTGGACGGAGAAGTCCAATCATTTCTGTCCCTCGGTTTCCCAGTGTGCATCCATCCGGCTCCAGCGAACATGCGATGATCAGGCAACCAGCAAAAGAAGCAAAGTAACTTTTTTTTTTTAGATAAAGGATAGTTTATATCCGGCTTCATCTACCAGGAGGTAGAATCAGACCAATTATTACAACGTTCAGACAGCCGACATGAAACCCGGCGTTCAAGCTATCACACCATGATGATGGAAAAACAAGTCTGAAATGATAGTAATGACTAAACATGACCGATAAGAAGCAAAGTAACTAAAGTACTCAAGCTCTTGAATCTAATGGGAAATTGATCGTCGTCCGTGACTCCATATTTCGTCAGGGCGTTCTGCTGATAGGGTCTCGTTCGTCTTTCTTTAGCCATCGAGCGTTTTCATCATGCTTCCGGAGTCTTTCGTCAGAATCAAGACTCGTGTCTGTGCGGCATGGCAATTGAACATCAAGTAAAGAACTCTAATTCCATTGCCTACTAATGCCTTTATGTGTATTGTATAAGTATATGATGCTCTTCATCACGTAAATTATATAGCAAGAGTGAAGAGTTTGAGGATATATGTATGGGTGCATTCAAGCAACGAATACAATCCAAATCATTGTCCATATTATTCTGCCTTTTTAACGTTATGTACTATAATTTACATTGTTGTTATTTTGTTTTGCCACTTAGTTTAGGGCCTCATTTAGAGTTTCGCTCAAGGCCCCCAAATTTACCGGGACGCCACTGGTGGAATGAGGAAGAGAATGTATAGTGTATTGGTGTTATTGATGAGTCTGCATAAAGCAATGCAGCAAGGTAAAGAGAGGAGCAAATAGTGAATCTCCTTCATGCTTCTACCGATTACAAGTTGAATCTGAAATGAGAGTGGAGAATATACTATTTTTTTTAGGAGGTCAGCAGGGGAGTCCCCTACCAATATTTTTTTAATATTGAATGAAAGAAGATATTTACAAATGTACAAAAGGAATACAAGGCAATCAATGTCCAAACGAAAAAAGGTAAAAGCAGTTAGGGGACATTCTCACACCACGTATTGAGTTTAACAGCTATTTTCCTTTTGGCCTTGATGCAAACCAAGCCAATTTTAGATTTGAACGAGTGCTTCCACTGACTAAAGCTGAAGCTCTTTCCATAAAAAATGACCCCATTGCTTGTCTTCCAAATGATCCAGCAGGCTGTGATGACAATTTCCCTGAAGATAGATGGAGAATATACTATTACATTGTTCTCTCGCTAGTTAGTAAGATTTACGGTTAAATTTAAAAAAGAAATTTAATTTATGACAAAGCTAGATGACGAGAAAGTAAGAAACCGAGTGATGATGGTCAACGATCAACAACCGCGTGCGTGCTGGTCAAAAAGTCAGGGATCCATCACTGAAGCATGAAAATGAAATTCCATTTACATGGCCTCTCCAGAAAGCATTGCTCGGTTGATTCCAGTTCCAGCCGTGTGCGTGCGTCCATCATCGAATTGAATCCGTGTATAGATTGCAGCTAGCAGTCTAGCTCCAATGGCGGCGACCTCAATCTGGCGGAGAGCATGGATGAGATTGACATCGAGGGGCGGCGGCGAGGGCGATGCCGACGGCAGAGGCGGTCGGGTGCGGCCTACCGACGGCAGAGGGGGTCGGCTGCGGTCAACCGGCGGCGGAGGCGGCTGGCTGCAGCCTACCGGCGGCTACATCACCAGTTCAGGTACAACCTACACCGCCAGCACCTCCACCGCTGCCACGACATGCGATTCAGTCGGAGAACCGCAGCCTCGTGATTTCCAAGCGCTCATGGCTCAGCCTCTGCCCACGGCACCCGTCGTGGAAGAAAACGCGGAGGAGGAGCTTGATGTAGACAAGGAGCTCGAGGAAGACAGGGTGGAGAAGCTCGAGCATCTCAAGGGCCTGGTGGTGCAATTCCGAGGCGACAATCGTAGTGCCATGGAGAGGTGGCTCCTGGAGCTGGACGTCCCCTGGGTTGTCCACCTTGCAGCCGGAACACATGAATCTTCAGGGAGCGTCGTTGCCTCGCACGGCTTCCAGTTTCTTGTCCAGAGCTGGATCCTGGCTCTACGCAAGATCAGTGGATCCATCCTTGCAAGCTTTCATGGCTGGTGCAGCCAGAGCAAGCAGGACCAGGGTGAAGGAGCGAGCAAGCAATCATCTGCTTCTGAATTTGCACAACTTGTCCAAGCAACTGTGCTAAAGATGCTACGTTTCGTTGACATTGCTGCGGCAAAAACCACCCACAGGCCCGGGGAAGTGGCTGAGAAGCTCCAGGTACTGATAGGCATGCATGACACTCTTTCCATGGCCTCGGAACATGTCCTGTCATTACTGTCCTGCTATGTACAAGAAGAATGTTCTGACGACAAGATGAGAGAACTCTTGTCAGCCGATCTGACCAAGTTGGATGATGCCATATGGGATACAGTTGTTGAGATGCGGAATAACATCATGGCCTGGACCTGGTCGGACGACGGCGGATCAAGTGACATTCACAAGGTCACGCACTCCATAGTAAGCTACACCAAGGTGCTTTGGGCCAATTACAAGTCAGTGAATCGCATTTTAAATGACGCAGTTCTCCGCGGTGAGTTTGTGTCGGAGAATAAAAACTGGAACCATGTGACCAACCTCATCTCGCAGATGATCTCTTCACTAGAGAGAGAGCCTTCCACAAATTCATCCCCGGCGTCCTCCCCAGATGAGAGCCTCAGGTTCCTATTCTTGATCAACAATTTCCACTACTTGTTGCAAGAGTTCCACACAATTCAGCGTCTTGGTTTCAATCTGGTATCCTTCACCTACGATATCAATTACTACATCAATCGTTATCTCCATGTGTCTTGGGAACCGGTGTTGAAATGCTTGCAGGATCCTGCTACACCTCGTTGCTTCACTACATACTCGTCTCCTATACCAAAGTTTGAGTCAAAATTTCAGAAGACGTACTCCACCCAAAAGCTCTGGAAGGTCCCAGACCCTGAGATGAGAAGGAGGATGCGGAAAGCCATCATCGATAAAGTTATTCCAGTGTTTACACAGTTCTTGGAGGATAACCAGATTGACACATCCCCAGGATTCACTCCCATGAAGGTAGAGAAGATGGTGGGAGAGTTATTCGAAGGATGATGATTGATGAACCTAGTGCACCATACTACCATAGAAGGCAAGTTGGCATATGTTTAGGATTCCTTTGTTAATCCTGCTTCCATTTGTGTTCACTGTTATGCTTGGGTATCGGAATAAAATGTTGCTGCTTCCAAGGACGTCATATAGTTCTCCCCCAAATTGATTCGGGGGAAAAAGGTTTGTTAGTTCTCTTTGTTGTGTAATTGTTGAAACATTTTCTGTCGGGTATCCAGAACAGCAGTTTTGTCAAATAATAATAATAATAATAATCAGGAACAACAGAGAGCTGATCTGTACCCCCCGGACCCTGCCTTGTAATAGCAGCAGTGAATGAAATACATTTCCTCTTCTTTCTTTCAAAATAAAATATAAAAAATCAGGCAGCCTGTCCTGGCCTCCAAGGCTCCTAATTTCTCTGGACACAAGGAGTACCGGATGACATTGACATTATCCATAAAGTTTTAAAAGAGTAGTTACTCGATCATCCTCCGCAACCTAAAATATTACCCATATTTCTTCTGTTGTCAGAATCGATTCAGGAGTGCTCACAAATTGCGACCCTAAACACGTACATGGAGGATGATCAAGTAACTTGGCTCTCAAATTTATGATGTTTCTTAAGATAATAACCAACAACTTTCTCCCTTTCTGTCAGTGCAGAATTCACATGCATCTCCTATCCTGGTGTGCATAACAGAGCAGAACAGAGTAAGGTTGAGGGCAGAACATACAACTCATTTGCAAAATCAGGACAACCAAAGTTGCAGCTTCTACTGCTGCTGCATATATACTGCAACGCTTTTAAAGCTGCATGGATAATATCACCTCATACTCGTATCCAGAGAAAATAGGAACTTGGAGGACGGAGGCCATGACAGGCAGCCTGATCTTTTTCGCAAAGAAAGAAGAGCAAGTGAATTTAATTCACTGCTGCTGCTATTACAAGGCAGGGGTCAGGGGTACAGGTCAGCTCTCAGCTGTTCCACATTTTTTTTTGGGTTGCGAAACGGCTGTTTCAGATACTTCACAGAAAATGTTCAACAATTACACAACAAAGAGAAATACTAACAACTTGTGGTGCTTTCGTTATTTTTTGTCCTTCACACCATGCTTCAGAGATCCGATCATTGGAAACAACAATATTTTATTCCAAAACCCAATCATAACACAATGCAAACAGAAGCAGGATTAACAGTAATATACCTAGGGCAACTTGCCTTCTATGGTGCACTAGTTCATCCTTCGAATAACTCTCGTAGCATATTCTCTAGTTTCCTGGGAGTGAATAATCTTGGGCTGATGATGCTGTGATCCTCCAAGAATTGTGTAAAGACAGGTATGGCTTTATCGACGACGGCTTTCCACAGCCTTCTCCTCATACTAGGGTCTGGGACCTTCCATAGTTTTTGGGCAGCGTAGGTCTTCTGAAATTTTGACTCAAACTTTGCTAGAGGAGACGAGTATCTAGTGAAGCAATGAGGTGTAGCAAGATCGTGCAAGCATTTCAACACTGGTTCCCATGATACACGCAGATAACTATTTATGTAGTTATCGATTTTGCGGGTGAGCAACACCAGAGGGAAATCCAAACGCCAAATTATGCGAAACTCCTGCAATAAGTAGTAGAAATTATTGACCAAGAATAGGAACCTAAGGCTCTCATCGAGGAACGACATCTGGGATGACTTTGCAGAAGGCTCTCGCGAGGCTCCATCCCAGAGGAGTTCAGGCGGAGCTTCGATTCTATGGTGCTGCTAGTTTTTTGGAAGATTTGGAAGGAACGCAACCGAAGAACCTTCGAGAACAAAGCTGTCACCCCTGCTCAGCTTTGCTCCCTCATTTCGGAGGCGGCGGATGCTTGGTTGGCTGCGGGGTTTCGCGGCCTCGCACCGCTCTTCGCCCTTGCTGTTCAGTGACCCATTCTTTCTTCGTTTTCTTCTAGTCGCAAAGTTTGTTTCCTACAAAGTACAACTATTCAGCGCCACCGTTAAGAGCCGGTGCCTTGTGTTGTGTTCTATCCGTTCCTCCGCTAATGGCATCTCGCTGTTAACGGAAATGGGCGTAATTTGTATCCCACTTCTTCTTAATGAAGCACGTGCCATGCACGCTTTCGAAAAAAAAACATGGCTTGCGTTTTCATTCTCTGGCACATACTCACCACGAAGAACTGCATCATGTAAAATGCGATTCACAGACCGGAAATTGACCCACAGTACCTTAGAGTAGCTTGCTATGGAGTACGTGACCTTATGAATGAAACTTGAACTGCCAATGCCGTCGTCGTTTGTCCAGGTCCAGTCCATGACAGTAGTCATCATCTCAACAATTGTACCCCATATGGCCTCATCCAACTTGGTCATCTCTGCTGACAACAGGTCTCCCATCGCACCGTCAGTAGATACTGCTACAGCTACAGGTAATGGTAGGATATGTTGGGAAGCCATGGAAAGAGCGTCATGCATGTCTATCAGTACCTGGAGATTCTCAGCCGGTGCCCCTAGCCTATCCATAGTTTTTGCGGCAGCAATGTCGACAAAAGGTAGCATCTTGAGCACAGTTGCTTGGACAAGTTCTGCAAATTCAGAAGCTAATGTTTGCTTGCTCGTTCCTTCATCCTGGTTCTGGTTCTGGTCCTGGTCGATCCTGCCTCTGGCTGCACGATCCACCAAGGCTTCGGATTCGCCGATCTTGCATAGCGCTAGGATCCATGTCTCTTCAAGGATTTGGAAGCCGTCCGAGGTAACGACGACGCTTCCTGAAGATTCATGTGTTCCGGCGACGGCGAGATGGACAACCCAACCGACGAGCAGCTCCGAGAGCCACCTCTCCATGGCACTGTGATTGTCACCACGGAATTCCACGAAAAGACCCTTGATATGATCGAGCTTCTTCTCCATGCCTTCCTCCATCTCCTCCTCCGCGTTTTCTTCCACGACGGGCGCCGTGGGCGGAGCCATTTTTTTTTAAGATAAGGGAACCAAGGTTCCAGTCTTTACCATCCGAAGATGGTACACAGTGTTAGTGTTAGTATTGATCTCCTCTCGGTGTTGGGCCCAACGGCCCACACCGGAACTTGGTCAACTCCCTGATCGGGGGAGCCCAGCCCAATTGAGGGTTGGAGGGCCCCTGTCACGCTGCATATATAAGAGAGGTGGGGGCCGGGCGCTGAACACGAGGATCACTTGCCGCCGCTCTTCCACCGCGACTTCAGACCCTAGACCCGATCCCACGGGGTGTGCAGCAGTGGACGGGAAGTCCTCCACCGCCGCCACTGCATCGACACCGACGCCCCTACATCGACCATCGCTGCCCTAGCGCAGAGGAAGACCGCTGCCATGGCGCATGAGGAACGAACCCAAAGGCGCCGACGGTAAACTCTAACCCTAACCTAATCCTACACCGCTGCTCTACTAGATCATGTATTAGGTTATGCAAACTGTCATACTATTCTTGCATTAGTGTTTGACCCGACTGATCTGCTGATTAGTGATCCTAATTTAGTTCATACTATTACAACAATGGTATCAGAGGCCTAATCTAATCAGAGGTTAAGCATTCGGGTTAATTAGATATGATTAGTACTCTAATCTAAGGTTAGTCCTGGACCTCGGTCAGCGATTTAGAAGAATAGCAATCAAACCCCAACCACAACCCCAAGTTAACTTAGAATCAGATCAGGAGTAAAGGGGAACAACCCAAATAAGCGTTCAGATCCGGAGCGAGGGGGAGAAAACTATTACCTTGTTCCTCACCGTTCCGGCCCGGACGTCCCAACCTCGCACGCCGGCCTTTGCTTTTCCCCTCGGCCACCGGTCGTGGCAAGGACCGACCCCATAGGGCATCACAGAGAGGCGCTGGCGGCGGCGCTCACCGCGAGGGGAGTGCGCACGCCGGCCAAGGGCCCCGCTATGATGCCGCCATCCTCCGGGCGCCTATCGGCGGCACCTTCTCCGCCGTGGCTCGGCTGCGACTCGAATCGAGAGAAAGGGAGGGAGGCAAGGCAGCCGCGGCGGCGCTATCCCCGGCATCTTGCTCCGGCCGTTGTTGACGGTCCTTAATGCCTATTTTATACCATCAACTATTGCTCAATATAACATGATATCAACCATAAAACATAGTTGTAGGGTTTGATTCGAACGAGTTCCACGAGTTGTGTTGTTCTCGATCGTTTTACAGGTATATCCAATTTTGCACAGAATAAAAGTATCTCAAATGATGATTTGGAGTGCACCATTGCGACAGGCTCGTCGAGACGATCGAAACGGACATATCATTTGCTATATTCAGAGTCCGGAGTCAAAAGATATCAATTCTACACCGAAACCAACCCTAGAAGACTCTAGAAGGCACCAGAAGGCGATGTACCGAAGGTGGGGCCCACCTGCTACAGGGTGGGGCCGCTCGGCCCCACCCCGGGGCCGGCCGGCGCCCTCCAGAGCCCAATCAAGGCCCGCTTCGACGGACGGCCTCCTACCGCCTTAGAGTTTGCATCTCCACCGTTGCCGAAGTCGAATTAGTCCCACATCGCCTGTCCAGAAGAGGTGGAGGCTTTTCTAGACTATAAATAAAGAGGTAGACCCCCCTCCCTAAGGGCACCACATTATTGGAGATGTAGAGGCGTCCCTCGAATGGATGACCTCTCATCTCTAGAGAATTAGGGCTAGACTTTCCAATGTAGAGCGGCGCTACGCCCGGGTTCTGGAGGAGTCTTCGGAAGAGTCATCAGAGTTTTGGTATGTCTTTGTATTTATTCTTTGTAAGACTTATGCTTTAATATATTTTATCTTCTCTATTTACTTTTATGCATTACATTTGATTGGTTAGTATAGTTGTTATACTTTAGCATAGGATCTCCGCCTGTATCGGGTGCTCTAGTTATTAATTATGACTAGGGTAGTAATTGGTAGTGTAGACATGGAGTCTAGGTTATATATTACCTGAGATTGCACCTAGTCCAACATATAGTTGTGGTAGCCCCAAGTGGTGACAGTCCTAACGGCCGACGTATTCCACCATGTTAGGGTTGGTGTTTGTAGGACCGTAGTTGGAGCTTCCTAGTCCCTTTCTCACCCCTTTCCGTGACTAGTGTTCTGATGTCCCGAAGTGTTATTGTGTGATTGCTTTACCTTCCATAAATCAGTTATCATAGAACCCAAGTAATAGAGAAGTATTTTGGAACCTTGAACTCTCCCGTTGTCCTCTCACTTTAGCTATTTACTCTTTTATCATAGAATTCTCTCGTGTGTGTCGTATATGCATAATTCCTATCATCAATCTATCGTTTACCCCTACTTTAATCTAGTTGGTGTATTAGTTAGTAGATACATGATGGTGAACTATCAATGTCTCTATCCATTGTTTCCCAGTGGTAAAATATAAATAACGATACCTGGAATACTCTCGGTAAAATGCTACAATGGTTTTCTGTGCGCTTGCGGAATCCTTCATATTTTAATTGTGCATAAGAAATACCAACAAGCATTTTTGGCGCCGTTGCCGGGGAAACAATTGGTGTAAAGATTTTGATATTGATCTTGATGTCTACTAATCTAGTTTGCCATTAGCTTTAGTAGGATTACCCTTGTTTTGTCAAGTTGTGGAATAAGCAGGAAATCGACTGTTCCAACCTTTTGGCGAAATTCTACAAGAACAAGACGTGAAATATTGAAGAACCCAGGGTGCCTAAACATTCATGATCCATCAACAATGGAACCCTACCATCTCACAGGTATGTATAAACATATATATTATTCTCACCATGTGTAGATGGGAAAAAAAATCATCATCACATGAATTCAAAGTTCATCATATGTGACCATGAAAAAGATTTGCACAACTCACAAATTCCATTGTGAGTCATGGTAAGTATGATCAATGAAAGTGAGAAAGTCTTGCTCATAGACTTTAAATTTGATGAGTGGTTATCTTGTTGCATTCCACTGCATGTTACTTTAAATAATCCATGCATCTACTCCATCTCATATCAAATTCATAGCATATTTTGTTTCTTGAACATATGCATGTCACTTGCATCTCTACTTAAAAGTGAAAAAAAAACATTCTCACCATACATGATCATGCTTTCATCTCTTTGAGTAAATCTCTATATGCTCTCATTCTACCTTTGTTTTCTATAATATGCTTTGGTTTGAAAGTACTGTACATACTTTCATAGGCTTTTAAATTGAGTGTGGTGTTTAGGTTAAAATATCTTCCTTAATTAAAACTAGACATGGAGTTTGGTTTGATTATTGAACTAAAAATTATTGTAGTAGCATTGGATATTTTGTTAGACTAACCCCTATAGGAAACTCTCAAACTCAATTTGGGTAAGTCAAGAGATGAACTCACATCAAGAGACGAATCAAGGCATGTGATGATGTCCAATAACTTTACACAAAAAGGAAGACATAGCTCATTCTCCATGGAAGAACTGTAAGCATCAAAGTTTATACATTTAATCCTTTGTTGCAAGTTACCTTTGCCTTGAACCATATAAAAGTGCAGCTACCAATAAAATTTGTTAAAAGAAATCTGTGCTAAGGTAATCCTAAAAGCCCATCCTTTCATTAGCATAGATGAAATCCGTATAAACTTTATGGACCATAACCCACATCCCAAACTTGTTGCAATCCTTCGAGTATGTGTCCACTAACGTTTATGCAGGAAAGAAAGAATAAATGTCTGATTATGGTTCGAAGCAAAAAGGAAGGAGAACAAGTGTATTAATGTAAGAACACTTCAACACCTTCTACACTTCACCATGATAGTGGACCAATCACCCTGCAACACATAAGGTGCATTTATCCAAGCTTCATGCAACTTTAAATTACATTCGACATCTTATACCACGTTGTTAATTGTCTTGGTTATCCATACCTTATGCTTAATTTGCTAAAACTTAAAATAAATAAAATTCTCTGTTGGTTCACCTATATATTCTTAGTTCTATTTGAATAAATACCTCTAGTCTTTTGAACTTTCTTACTCTTTTATAAATATGCTTCAGAATATCACTTAAACATTATAACATCAAAGTATATTTGTATAAGAATTTGGTTATATATATAGACTATAGATCTTCTCCTGTATAAAAATGTTTAAATCATATTAGATGACTTCATAGAATCAAATCAAGGTTAGAGGTATTCTTCAAAATTATATCTTCTCCTTAACCTTGTTTGAAAATTTAAAGTAATGGTGAATCATTTAAAACACAAGCTACAAGTAAAACTTTAACTCCTTGGCAAACACTATCTATACTTTAAATAAATAGTATATTCCTTCGGGTATGTGTTGTCTACTAATCCCTTGCAGAGAAGAAATAATAAGAGAAGTAAAGAAGGTGGCACCACCATTGGAAGCGTCACTAGTGGAGACACCACCTCAATCCTTATCCTTAGGAGCAAACCAAAGTACTCGATCAATGAACTACTACAAGGAGTCCAGTTCGGAGGACTCAAAACATCGAACAACTGGACTCAAAACATCGAACCCTCACCGTGAGGTAACATCGGTAGTTATTCATATTTACTTTGAACATTGCATGTTTTATTTTCTCTTAAGCATGTTTACTTTTCTGCATTAGTATTGTATATAGGAAATAACAAAAATAAATAGCTATGCATTAGGTTGCATTCATACATCTTAAAAAAAAAACTTTAAGCCCCATGTGAAATTCTTTTTAGTGTAAAAGCCGTAAGGTTCTCATTGTGGTGGCCTACAAAATAAAAATATATATATCATATAGTTGCACTTTATGCATATAAACCCATAAAATCTAAAAATATTAATTAAGCATCCTGCTGCAATATTGTTATCATAAAACTACTTTGAAACCTCCACAACACCCAACCCTCTATAATGGCTGATCACTAACTCTTTATCCTAATACCATTCCACGAGTTTTGGTGTTTTGTGAGAGCTTTTCTGCGAGGATGACTCTAAGAGTTAGCTCACCTAGGAATCTTCATCCGCATCACTCAAAGCACATCTCTCCGACACACACCCGACCTCTATGTGAAGAAAGTAACTTCTTGGGTGATGAGATTGAAGTATTCCTAGCAACACTTGCTCTTATAAGTATGAGCTCCTCTATGAGGACCACTCAGCTTTAATGCTCAACTATGACAACATCTAGCTTGGGGGAGAGCATCCTCTAGTTATCAGGTAAGTATACCTATGCGATTATCGAGTCTATCTTATAGTCATAAAATACCAAAAATATATGGGCACATAAAGGTCCACGTCTATAGAGTCTCTTATGAGTCCATTAGTCTAAAAGAAATAAAAAGATAAATAATGATTAAAATCAAATAAAGATAGTTTAATTATTAGGGTGTGATCATAAAGTGTGTTTATTAAGAGTCAAATAAAAACTAAAGAACCATAAAATTTTGTCTTGGAGATGATGAATAGTTGCTCTGTCGTAATTCCTTTTAAGTGTCTAGTTTTCAACCTTAAATTCTTCTGAGTTTTAGATATGACTATTTTGATATAAGAATTTACTCTGAACCTAAAACTTGTGGAGGCATATGCTTGAGCTAAGTCTAGGTGATTGATCGATATGATATGAGAAAATCTGAGTTACTATTTATCTTATTCCTAACGATACTAAGTTTTGGAGATTTATCTTTTAAAATTCAAAAATCTTACATGATGAGCTCTTGTATGACAAAGTTTGAATTCCTACCAAAGCCATACATGATACACATTTAGACTAGGAAAACTTTTGTTCAATCATGCTGCTTACTTTGCATTGAGTTTAGTCAACCTTTGTTGTATATCTTATGAGAGTCTTGTCATGCTTTTAAAATCAAGATCACACGCACACACTCCACCAACATATGCATTGCTCCTACCTTGGGAGTAAGCGCAATCATTTTTCACTTTCATCCAGATCCACCTTAAAAATGTTTTTCTCCTACACTAGGAGTAAACACCCAAAAAAATACACCCTATAGGACAGCCCTTATTTAATTGCTCTGATTTCTTATCATTATCTCTCCAATTATTTATATTCAAAGGATACATGTGGCTATGCAAAAGCATTGAAAAAAAATAAAAAAGAAAGAATAAAGATAGCCCATGTTTCCCCGTGAAAGTTTTTTTAAGTTTTAAAGGAGAGAGTTATTTTTAAAAGAGCAGTAGAATTAGGATTAGCCATTAAATACCATATATACACCTAACCACCATATTCCATACACATGCACATCTTGATTTGATTGTATGCCTAGATTCTCTATGAATCCATTGTTTGACTTTACAATATATGAATTGCAAGTATGCTCATCTTTGTTTAATGCCACTCCTATGAGCTCCACTATAATCATTAGTTGTAGGAGGGCATGACAACATAAATGTCTCAAGTGAGATCCATAAATACCATATATTAAGAGACTTGAGGGTGTCATACAATTAAGCTCGAGTTTTATTTTTGAAACTTATAAAAACTCCAGAATATTGGTTGAGCGAAGAATTTGAGATGTAGTGCTTGACTTGAGTGTTCTATCTTTCAATTACTCAAGATCCACGTGAAAGTTGAAAAGCTCCATAGCTAATGGTAAAATGGGAAAGTTTGAAAGTTAGAGCAGTTTTGTCTAATTCAAGGGAGAATTTCAGTTTGAAAGCATGTGTACTTTTAAGGAGTGAAAGCATTGTAGCAACTCCTGATCCAAGTTTAGCAGTTAGGCTTTGCTAAGGGACTAGCAAAGGGTAAGCTTAGGAGAACTTGTTGACGGTCCTTAATGCCTATTTTACACCATCAACTATTGCTCAATATAACATGATATCAACCATAAAACATAGTTGTAGGGTTTGATTCTAATGAGTTCTACGAGTTGTGTTGTTCTCGATTGTTTTGCAGGTATATCCAATTTTGCACAGAAATAAAAGTATCTCAAATGATGATTTGGAGTGCACCATTGCGAAGGCTCGTCGAGACGATCGAAACGGACATATCATTTGCTATATTCAGAGTCCGGAGTCAAAAGATATCAATTCTACACCGAAACCAACCCTAGAAGTCTCTAGAAGGCACCAGAAGGCGATGTACCGCAGGTGGGGCCCACCTGCTATAGGGTGGGGCCGCCCGGCCCCACCCTAGGGCCGGCCGCCCTCCAGAGCCCAATCAAGGCCCGCTTCGACGGACGGCCTCCTACCGCCTTAGAGTTTGCATCTCCACCGTTGCCGAAGTCGAATTAGTCCCACATCGCTTTGTCCCGTAAGAGGTGGAGGCTTTTCTAGACTATAAATAAAGAGGTAGACCCCCCTCCCTAAGGGCACCACATTATTAGAGATGTAGAGGCGTCCCTCGAATGGATGACCTCTCATCCCTAGAGAATTAGGGCTAGACTTTCCAATGTAGTTCTAGTTGAGAGTTAGGGAGAGCGGCGCTACGCCCGGGTTCCAGAGGAGTCTTCGGAAGAGTCATCAGAGTTTTGGTATGTCTTTGTATTTATTCTTTGTAAGACTTATGCTTTAATATATTTCACCTTCTCTATTTACTTTTATGCATTACATTTGATTGGTTAGTATAGTTGTTATACTTTAGCATAGGATCTCACTTTGTATCGGGTGCTCTAGTTATTAATTGTGACTAGGGTAGTAATTGGTAGTGTAGACATGGAGTCTAGGCTATATATTACCCGAGATTGCACCCAGTCCAACATATAGTTGTGGTAGCCCTGTGTGGTGACAGCCACGACGGCCGGCGTATTCCACCATGTTAGGGTTGGTGTTTGTAGGACCGTAGTTGGAGCTTCCTAGTCCCTTTCTCACCCCTTTCCGTGACTAGTGTTCTGATGTCCCGAAGTGTTATTGTGTGATTGCTTTACCTTCCATAAATCAGTTATCATAGAACCTAAGTAATAGAGAAGTATTTAGAAACCTTGAACTCTCCCGTTGTCCTCTCACTTTAACTATTTACTCTTTTATCATAGAATTCTCTAGTGTGTGTCGTATATGCATAATTCCTATCATCAATCTATCGTTTACCCCTACTTTAATCTAGTTGGTGTATTAGTTAGTAGATACATGATGGTGAACTATCAATGTCTCTATCCATTGTTTCCCAGTGGTAAAATATAAATAACGATACGGAATACTCCGGTAAAATGCTACAATGGTTTTTACGGCGCTTGCGGAATCCTTCATATTTTAATTGTGCATAAGAAATACCAACAGCCGTCATACGGGCGGGCCGATGCCGTGCCATGGGCGCGCGCCGTCGTCTGCTGGTCGAGAGCGAGGGGAAAGAATGTGAATGAGGGTTAGGGTTTTGGCAAGACGGCTGGTCGGTTTTGTTCAAGCGAAATTGATGGACAGCCGTCCGATTGAAATGGATGGCCGAGATCGGCTCCCAGCTAAGCAGGCCGGCGGGTCACTTGGCCCATAGCCGCTTTCCCGGCCCAGGCCAAAGTTGCGGCCTGGGCGAGGGGAGGGCACATGAGCGGCCAGCACACCGAGGCCCAATTAGTCCAATTATTAGCCCAATTAGCTTAGATTTTGGTTTTCTATTTTTTTTCAGAAAATTTTGAATAAGATTTTAGATGAGTTTAGTTTCAATTTTTGGTTAAATTTTGCACCAACGTGTAAATTGTATCACAGATTCTCTTAGACATATTTTCGAAATTACAATTAGTGTGTTTTAGTTCGAATATGGTTTTAATTCTCTAGAAAATAATTAGAATAAGAATTTAGATGATTTAGCTTCAAATTTACATTAAAATTTTGATCCAACATGATAAATTTTAGATATATTTCTGGAAATTATCATTAGAATATTTTGTCACGTTTTCATTTGCTCAAGTAATTGATTGTTCTATAATTAAATTCAAACCAGCGGGCGAATTTAATTTTAGGGCAAATTTTAAGTTTTTAAAAGATTTTATTATGTTGTTATTTTTCGACCAACGTCGAAGATATCAATATTGTAATAGTTTTAGTCCATAAATTAATCTGCATAGTATATAATTAAGTCTCACAGATTAATTCTCTCTGTTAAATTTTGAACCAACGGGATAAATTTTCCAAAGAGAGATTAGAGATGCCTCGACAATTAGTATAAGTCCATTTAGTCATGATTTTTTGCTAAGATATTAGTAGTCTTTCTAACTAAATTCGAACCAACGGGAGAATTTAGTTAGAAGAGCAATTATAAAATTTAGAAATGACTACTTAAAAATTAGTGTAAGACTATATTAGTTGTCTCTCTAAATTAAATTCGAACCAACGGGAGAATTTAATTAAAAAGCAATTATTCAGTTTTAGAAAATTTTATAATATTGTTATCTTCTAACCAATGTTGATGATATCAATATTATAATTGTTTAGTCCATAAGTTAATCTACATTATTTCTATTTTTCTGCCTAACGGTGATGTAGAATTAATGTAGAAAGGGATTGTATGTATTAATACTGACCAATATTGTTTTAATACATGCAATTTTAAGCTAAGATATTAGTATTATATATTAAGTTATCTCACCAACTTTGCTTGTGCATTTCAGATTTCCTGAAGGAAAGACTTAAGGTATCACAGAGGCACTAAATAATTGGCAAAGAATGGGATTCCATATGAGTACAAATAGAGCCATTTCAGAGTTATCTCAGAATTATTAGGTGTTTCATTTTACTTAGACTATCTAATGTACTACATATTCCCTATTTGCTAGAACTTTAGTAAGCATTTCTTAGTTAGATGATGATTGATTGAATTGCTATTTTGAGATGGCAAATGTAAGACACTATTTCATAATAAGTATGTTGGTCTTGCCTTCCGACAAGATGAACTTTATATATTATCAGTTCTAAGAATGTGAAATTTGTATCCAATGAGAATGAGAACAGATTCCTCATCTACAAATGTAAGTAAACAGTGTAAGAATGTTCAATTTGACTCTTTGAAATTGTAGCATTGCAGATTAAGCCACATTTCGAGGGAGAGAATAGATGGATTAGTCAAAGATGAAATTCTTCCGCCATTAGAACTCTCAGAATTAGATCAATGTGTTGATTAAAATGTATTTAGACAATTAGATGTATAAAGATTAGAAAATCAGCACAATAAAAGATGATTAGACCATGGTGGGGAATACTGTGGGTGACATACCCCGTATGGCCAAATTCCTACTGAGAAAAATGGCATAGTTGCCCAAGTATTCCATGCCGGGAGAGCCTTAGTCAAACGGAGTAGCTGAAATAAGAAACCGTAACTAAAAAAAACATGATAAGCTACTCTACCTTATTGATAAGCTTGTGGATGGAGGTGTTTAAACCGCTATTCATATTCTTAATTGAGTACCAATAAGTCGGTGCCTAAAAACACTATATAAGTTGTGGACAGACGAAGTATCCTCACTTAAGATTTTAAAGGTGTGAGGTTGTCCAGCTAAGGCTAAAGTTCTTTAACCCAAAATTAAGAAAATTAGAATCTAAGACAATCAGTTGCCATTTTATGGTTACCCAGAAAGATCGAAGGATTACTACTTTGTTGCCCTAACAGGCATACAAAGTTTGTATAAATAAGACATACTAAGATCTTAGTGGATCTTGTGATCAGGGGGAGCAAAGTAGCACGAAGGATCAGTTTAGAGGAGAAACGGGTCTTCAAGCCCCTACTCTAACATTCTAAGAACCATACTTTATGCTACCAGTTGCTGCTACATAAACGGTGTGAAACACCACAGTGTCAGCACCTGTTGTTAGTCCTTCCTTGCCGACAATAAATAATAATTTGGAACATGTCTTTCAGGAGCCATTAGAACCATAAGTCGAGCATGAGAAGGACAACAGCAGCCCCATATGGCACCAAACAATAGAAATGTTAGAAGATCACAAAGAGTTAGAAGATTAGCTATATTAGATAATTAAGAGGTTTTATGAAACTAATGAGTATCATATGGAGGTTGATCCTACCACATATGACATGAGAAGCAATTATCTTAGAAGTTGTAAAGAATAAGATAAAATTCAGAATTGCAATAAGTTTTAGGACTTAGTGGATATTCCTAAAGGAGCCAAGACAGTAGGCCGTAATGAGTCTATAAAACAACACCAGTGACTCCCCAAGGAAAGTTAAGAAAACATAATATGCGACTCATGGCAAAAGTTTTTGAGCAATGAGACTCCCAATCTCATGTAATGATACTTTTAGAATTATAGTGGCGCTAGTAGCACAATAAGACTTAGAGTTACGTCAGATAGATGTAAAGACGACACCCCTCAATAGGGATCTACAATAAGATGTTTTTCATGGCATAACCGCAAGGTTTTGTTGTGAAAAGAAAATATGGGATATCGCCTAAAGAAGTCTACTTATGGATTAGAATAAGCTTAAGACAGTGGTATTAGTGATTTGTTAATGCAATTAGAAAGTTTGGGTTTAAGGCAAGTGTGAAGGACAACTGCGTTTACGCAAAGTTTAAGAATGCTGAGTTTATCTTCTTAGTTCTATTGTAGATGATATTTTGCTAGCAAGCAAGGATGTCATTCTACTAATGGAAACTAAGTTCTTGTCCTCACATTTTGACGTTTAAGATTTCGATGAAGTCTCTTTTGTTCTGAGATTGAGATTCATCGTGATAGAAATAGAAGGGGCATTAGGGCTGTCACAGAGAGCATACAAAGAGAAGATTCTTAAGAAACATGGTATGCATAAGTGCAGTCCATCACCTGCACCTGTTGTCAAGGGCGATAAGTATGGGGAACATTAGCGTCCCAAGAATCAGATCGAACTCGAGCAAAATGAGATCAGTACCTTATGCTTCAGCTGTCAGAAGTTTTCAATATGCTCAAAATTTGTACTCGCCCTGACATAGTTTTCATTACCGGGTTACTTGGCAGAAATCAGAAGAATCCAGATGTAGAACACTGATAAGTTAGTTGAGATAGTTCTGCATTATTTGCAGGGCATAAAAGGCTTCATGCTAAGTTGTAATAAGACTAATTCAGGTTATGCGGGGATGAATAAGAATCCACGTCAGATAATATACTCACCCTCGCAAGTGGAGCTATGTCGTGGAAAGCTCCAAACAAACCCTCGTCACGTCATTGAGGATGTGCGCTAAGGTTGTAGCGAATCATGAGGCCTAGGAGCAGGTGAACTGACTTAAGAAGTTCTTACCCGGATTAAGAGTGGTAGACAGCATTGAGAAAACCACTTCAGTTATACTGCGATAACACGCTCACAACAATAGGTCATGTGGTGCTGCCAGACACATTGACACTAAGTAGTATGTTGTGAAGAATAAAGTTCGGGATCATATTATAAGTTAAGAGCATATAAGTACAAAACAATATGTTAGCGGATCCGCACACAAATGGCTTACCACCCAACGTGTTTAGAAAACACGTGGCTAGCATGGGGTTAAGGTGAAGCCAATGATTCCTGAACACTTAGGGCCCTTTCAGTTAGAACTCTGTTTCGAATTAGAGTGATGCACTGTAGCCGTCAAATCCAACGGAAATTTTTCTGTGACGATGAAACGCGCTCTACGCATTTCTTTATAATGAGATGGAGCTAAGCACTAAGCATTTAAGTTAAGTATTTAAGATTAAGATAAGATTAAGGTAAGTTATTAGAAGAGATCAAGGGGGAGAATGTTAGTATTGATCTCCTCTCGGTGTTGGGCCCAACGGCCCACACCGGAACTTGGTCAACTCCCTGATCGGGGGAGCCCAGCCCAATTGAGGGTTGGAGGGCCCCTGTCACGCTGCATATATAAGAGAGGTGGGGGCCGGGCGCTGAACACGAGGATCACTTGCCGCCGCTCTTCCACCGCGACTTCAGACCCTAGACCGATCCCACGGGGTGTGCAGCAGTGGTGGGGAAGTCCTCCACCGCCGCCCGCCACATCGACACCGACGCCCCTACATCGACCGTCCACTGCCCTAGCGCAGAGGAAGACCGCTGCCATGGCGCATGTGAACGAACCCAAAGGCGCTGACGGTAAACTCTAACCCTAACCTAATCCTACACCGCTGCTCTACTAGATCATGTATTAGGTTATGCAAACTGTCATACTATTCTTGCATTAGTGTTTGACCCGACTGATCTGCTGATTAGTGATCCTAATTTAGTTCATACTATTACAACACACAGCTGATACAAGACATAGTTATTAAAGTTCAAAAGAACAAGACCACCTAGTGATCAACCACACACTGAAAAAAGATAAGACTCTCTCAAGTTCAGCATCCAAAATAACTAAGGACCAGACTCAACGTTGCTGAAGAAAGACAACACACGAGGCTGCGGTTCTCCGACTGAATCAGAGGTGGCGGTGGTGGTGCTGGCGGCGTAGGTGGTGCCAACGGCGTAGGTGGTGCCTGAAGTGGTGCTGTTGCCACCGGTAGGATGCACGCGGCTGGAATCAATCGATCAATCCGGAGAGCGATGCAAATGAAGTTTTATCTTACCCTTCAGTCAATTCAGTAAGGAATCAAAATCAACCTCAAGTCCTCAAAAAGTCCACAAAGGTGTCCATGACGCGCTGTTGATCGTTGACCATGTCATCGCTTGTAATTTCTCGGATCATCATCTAGACTAAATTTGACTTTTTAGAACTTTAGAATATCGCAAATGAGTGGTGCCTGGCCGGTTAACTTCAGCTTCATGCGCCTCCTCTGTGCCGATGTTCAACATCTCCGTCATAGCTGCGATTACGTCTGGCGGCATGCAGCGGCCCGCTGAACATGGTGATCTAGTCTTGCAAGGCGGTTTCCACAGGTTGAAGGTTATCATGCACAAGGCCAAGCTTTCGGCAGTGATAGTAATGTCACGATTTCTAGTTTGTTTTAGGGTCAAACTCTGCACCATGCCTAAAAAACTCTGCCCTAAAGTGTCCGTAATCGCTAGCTGACATGACGGGGATCAGAAATATAATAAACAAAGAAAAGTATTGCTTGCCTCACAGGATACATGGATCGTGGGCCATGCATACAGAGATGGAGCTCTTTACCGAGAAATTGCTGTCTAGCAATAAACTCTTAACCAACGATGAGTTTTTGGGCTGTCCTCTCTACTCCATGTGGGAAAATATGGCACGTCAGTAAGCTCAGAGCATGTTGTTGGAGACGCATTAACTTGTACTCCATACTTGAAAATAAATTCATTTTTTATGGAACAGGAGTTACTCCATACTAGAATTTATTGAAATATAATAAAAACTATGTACAGCCCTTAATCAAAAGGTCTTATTTTGGATAATGCTTGAGTCAAACATTAGGTAAAATAAATCATGAATAACTTTCAAGTTGTTGACTAAAAATTTAAAAATCATATGAATAGATTTTTCTTTAAAAATATTTTTAAAAAATATATACATATCCTTTTTTTTTTTTGATAAGTATTTTTATAAAAATAAAAAGTTAAAGTTATACTTTAGAGACTGTGTCGCTGTCCAAAATGACTTCCTTTTTTAAGTACAAAGGGAGTACATACAGAGAAGAGAGTGTAGGACTATAGAAACGCTTGGTATTCTGTACCGTGTTTGGAGACGCTACTCTAACTCATACAACTACAGAAAAAGATTAAGTCTGTCAAATCCCCCATCGTTGTGATGAGTGATTAAAATCAAAAAACTTTAGCCTCCTTAATAATTATTAGGGATCGATAACTCTAGAGGGATAGTCAGATTTGGGGGGACTTCATTTGGACCGGACCGGCTGTTTGCTTGTAATATGGTTGCACAAACGATCTTTCTTTACTACATTGAAACAGAGTAGAACAAAGCAAAACAGAGTAACCTTCTTGGTTGCTTTTTAATACATTTCCAGTAGAGGCTCCTTGAGCCTCTCCTGTTCCCTCAAGAAACAGGGCAAAACAGAGTGACACTTCTCAGAAAAATGTTATTGCCTTAATGCAGTAATCACATGCAAAAGTATATGCCTTAGTTCAGCTCATTTAACAAATCTCGTTATTTGGCCTGTTTGCTTCAGCTTATTAGTCATTTCAATAGTATTTTTCTCTCATATTGTATTGATCAATATATACATAAGCATATGCAGCAGTAATAACCTTTTCCACAACAATATTTTGTCCCAAAACAAAAAATCTAAACACATATGGAACACACAACGATACATAAACATTTCCACCTGCGCCAAATTCATCTCCTTCTTTGGGTCTTTGCCTACTTGTTCACCCTTCGAATAGCTCTTGCAACATGTCCATGAGATCATGGGGAGTGATTCTTGAGGGGCTGATATCATTGTCCTCCAAGTATTTTTTGTAAAGCTCGAAACGACTTTCTCAATAATAGCTACCCGCAGCCTTCTCCTTAGCTTAGGGTCTGGGACCTTCCAAAACTTCTGGGAATTGTAGATTCTCTGAAACTCCGACTCAAATTTAGGCAGAAGTGAGTAGTTTTTCCGAAAGCAGAGAGGCGTAGAACTGCACAGGCATGACAACACCGGTTCCCAAGACACTTGCAGATATGTTTCGACATAGTTGTCGATTTTTCCCTGGAGGAATTTGTTGACCTCCGGAACTGAAACTGCATAGAGGTGCTGCCATATGAAATACGAGTTGTTGATCAAGAATAGGAACCTTAAGCTCTTGTCCGGGAACGATCGAGATTTTTCGGCGAGCTTTTCATCCAAACCTAACACCGTCTCCATGATGAGGGTATTCATATGTTGTCAATTTTAGGCACATACCCACAGAATCGAGCTTACTCGACTCGTTCAGCATACCAAATTCAATTCCATGGGAGCTTCAGGAATTTTCGGCCAAATCTCATTTGGAAAGCTCACACGGAAAACAAATGCAAGTTCTTCGCATGGGTCCTTATCCAAAACAAAATCCTCACGGCGGACAATTTGCAGCTAAGGAATTGGCCTCATCAAGATCACTGTGTTATGTGTAATGGGCCATTGGAGACCGGCCTCCACCTGTGCCTCCTATGTCCTACAGCCAAAGAAATTTGGAGCCTCGTGTTGGCATGGGAACAATTTGACACAAATGCAATCCAACTTCAGCCCCAACCGACAGAGATAAAATCATGGTGGGAGCAAACGGTAGCCAAAGTCCCAAAGGAACGGCGAAGACATTTCAATGGAGTCGTGATATACACGATGTGGAACATCTGGAAGGAAAGAAACAGAAGAATTTTTTAAAATGAGACCATAGATGCTCGACAGGTGGCTCTCAAGGCCAAGGAAGACATTGACACGCGTCGTAGGGTGTTTATCAACCCGGTTTAGCTACTTTGATTTCGCTGCCACAACCAACGGCGGTGCCGTGTGTGTGCCTTTTCTTTGTTTTCTGCCTGATGGCTTTCCGGCTCTTCTAAACCCTATGTATATATGAACTTCTTTCTTTCCTTCCTTAATTGAGAGGCAGAGCTCCTGCCAGGTTTTTTCGAAAAAAATTGACCGAAAATCTTATCACTGTTGCGCAATTGGCTGACAGTAAACTGATGTAGCTTACAACAGCCCGAGTGACGTGATGAACCTCCGGTGATCCTCGCGGAGTTTGAGCACACCACCACAACGATCCATTGTCCTCCTCCGACTCCGTGGATGGCAGGAGACGGTCCCTGACCTCCTGCATGATGCTCCCTATCGCCTTGTCCAGCTCGCCTTCTTTCGATAACAAGAGGCTGGCCATCTCATCTGTGATCCTCTTGGCTTCCACAGATGATGTGGAGCAGAAGGATAGCCTGATGTCCTGTGACGCCCTGGACACTGCCTCGCGTACACCTAGCAGTGGCTGCAGCTTCTCAGCTGCTGTCGTCGGTGGTGGTGCTCCATCAGCAACGACAACGATCTCACTGTCACCACCGCCGCCATCGGTCGGTGTCAGCATGTTTCTTTCAATTAGGCCATGTGTGCTCTGGCCTACTGGTTTCTTGCGGGTTAACGATGTTTTTATCTCCTCTTAATGAAATACGTGTCATGGCACACTCATGAAAAAATTCCATGTAAAATTCCTTAAAGAGAAATGACAATACTGGAGGCTTGATTTGAAGAGAAAAAGAAGATCAGTAAGTAAGCACCACTGGTATTGGTACAAGCCTGAAGCCAAAAGGCAGAAGGTACATTACATACATACAGCTATCAGCTGCTCAACATTTATTCAGAAATTAATAGCACAGGGAGATACAAAATGCCAGATGAAGTTTTGTAGTGCTTCAGATTTTTGTGTAAAAAAATAGAGCTTCAGAAGTCAAATCATTTGAAGCTGCAAAGTTTAATCAGAATGCCAATACAAATGGAAACATATGGTGACTTTTTTTGACCTCCGAGTTGCAGCCTATTCATCACGCCCTTCAAACAGCTCTTGCAGCATCTCCTCCAGCTGTTGGGGAGTGAACCATGGGTTGGTAACTTTGCTATCCTTTATGTATTTTGTATAGACTGGAATGATTTTGTTGGTGATAGCTTTGTGCAGGCTTTTCCTAAGCCCAGGATCTGGGACCTTCCAAAACTTTTGGATAGTGTAGTTTTTCTGGAATTCAGACTCGAACTTGGACAATGGGGGGTGGTTTCTCCAAAGGCGTAATGGTGCAGGATTGGACAAGCATACCAACATCGGTGCCCAAGATACCTGTATAATATAACTCTCTATATAGTGCCCAACTTTGTGAATGATGACGGCTGCCACATTTCCTTTGATACAAGAGAAAGGGTATTTAATGAGCTTCTCCCATATGAAGTTTGAGTTGTTGAGCAGGAATAATAACCCAAGGCCTTTATCTGGGAATAATTGTGACTTGGTGATGAGCTTTTCTTCAAGACAAGACACCATCTCTGTGATCAGGCCGATGAAAGGTAGTGCCTCTCCAAGTTCAGTCTGAGGCATATACTTACCAAGGCTAGCGGCTTCAGATACTAATGTGCTGACCGTGGCGTGATGGAGCTGCAGGAAGTTGATGTGGTCCACCACTAAACGAGTAACTTCATGAACGTCTGATGATCCTTGTCGAGTTCGATGAGATCCTAAAGAGTCCTCCATCTTCTTGAGGATACGGGTCCTAATCTCCTCCAGTGTGCTCCATATGCTCTCAAATACCTTGCCTTGCTTTGCCGACAAGAGGCTTACCATTTCCTTGCCTCCCTTTTCAACTTCTGAAGAGGGCGACAGATGGAATTGTAGCCTGATCGCCGATAATGCCCTGGACAGTGCACCATGTACATGGATACTGGAAACCAGCAAGTCTGAGGCGCATGGTGGACGCCCACCTATTGGATTTGGTTTACTAAACATGACATCAACAAAAAACAAGCATCTTTGACATGGCTTCTTGGAAAAATAGTGCAAACTGTAACGGATCCACCGGACTAGAAGCTTGTTTCCCACTGATGTCCTCAGGAGGAAGAGAGGAACCTCTCCGAATGGTTTCCACGATTTGTGTGAGAGCTTGGGTCCACCTCCATATCCCAACTTCTGTAGGAGGAGATGCACCAACGACATCGAGTTGGAGAACCCAGCTGATGCGCAGATCCGAGAACCAGATCTCCAGGACACCCATGTTGCCGCAGGGATTCTCCGAGTGCCCACAGAAGAACTCCTGGACTAGGCTTTCAATGTGCTTCATCCTCTTCTCCTTGGACGTCTCGCTTTCAGTGCCCACGTCAAGCTCCAATTCCAATTCCAATTCCCATATCTTAGAGATAGAGGAGAGGCGAGGGGCGCTTTCGCTAGATGTGTGGGCAGTTGAGACTATGGTACCTGATGATGATGAGCTGCTGTAGGAACTGGTGGAGCCGGCGGTCGGCCCCTGGCGCTGGTAGCTCCAAGAAGAAGAAGGCCCGCGGCGTCCATTCCTGCCCGACGCTTCCATGCCAAGCTACACAACCTGATGAGAGGCAGAGATCTCGAGGGCGTTTGCGTTTAGAGCATCTCCAAGAGTTTGGTAAAAATCACTTGCCAAATCTTAAGTTTTGGCAAGTTGCTAATTTATTTAGCAAGTGAAAAAAAAGGTCTGTCTATTGCACAATCAATTGTTTTGTAGCAACTTGACACTCGATTGTTGGAAGGCAACAAAACAATCGATTTCTGTCCTTATGCACATTTGATTGTAATTGGTCCAATTAGCAATCGATTGTTCACAGCCAATAAAACAATCAAATTCTGTTTTCTATAGGAATCATGTGTTTTCTAGCATTGTGACACACGATTCTTGGCATGCAACACAACTCAACTGAATGCAACCCACTAACCAGCCTACAGAGCACATAACTAAAATGTGACACAACATGCCACCTGATTCATACATAGAGCCCATAAAAAAATACTAGACCCAAAATCTAAAGCCCAAAATACTAGAGTTTAGTCCATAGCAGTACACAACATAAGACTTGAAAAGGAAGCAAAGCAAAAGCAGACCAGATCTACTCTGCCCAACGCAGAGCAGGCGGAACCATCAGCTCTACCGAAACACAGAGCAGGGACCAAGCATCTGCTCTGCCAGGGACGAACAAGAAAAGGGAAGAAAAACTACAACTCCAAGACCAACAAGTAAGAATTCCAATCTTCTGGATGTCTAATTCTCTGCAGAAACAACAAAAAAGAACAGAAACTAGAAGTTCAGGTATTAAAATAGAACATGAAATCTATAATCTTAATAGAATTAAAGAAATTCAATAAGATTTTTGAACACATCACAAATACCCAGGAACACTCTATGCCTGAAAGATGAAACCCAATACAATTATCAACTTACATACTAACGGCATTAAAAAATTAAAGTAAAAATAAAAAGTGGGAATCAGACCTCGTGATCTAGATGGTCCACAATATGCACAATCGAACCTCCATCTTCACATAGGCGAACTAAATACCCACTTGCAAGCATCTTAACCCCTGAAAAATTTATAGAGTCAAAACTTGATTCACAAAATAATAGGAGAATTCAATCAGCTCCTAAACGACAACAACAGAAACAGAGATATCACAGATAAAAGCATGAACCTTGAGCTCTGAACTTCAGACCACCATGAATCTTACACAGATTTCACGTTCATTAAAATTTCACAAATTGCACATGCTCATAACTAAAATTGCAATTCTCTATGCTCGCAATTTACATTATTGGTTATTGCAATAAATTAACTCACTGCTCCTAAGTTATCGAATAACTCACTGTAAATCAGAACTATTAAGGTTTAATTAAACAACTGTAGAGGACATTTTTTGAACAAAAACAAAAATAGTGCAATGGTATCTCTTACTCTATCAAACACAAATCTAGGACCCTCACAAAAGGCAGTGAGACATTTCATTGCATAGATCCATGTTTTTACATCAGCAACCTTTTCACTTACGCTTGAGAAAATGGCAACTCAAGCACATAACTAAGAATTAAATGGAAAAATATTTTAAACATGTTTAAAAACGGTAAGTATGACCAATAGATCAATAGCAATAGGTATGCAACCAAACATAATGCATCTTATATGAGCAGACAACACTAGAACATTAAAAATCTTTAGTGAACCAACTAGGATGGTTCAGCCTAGCTTCGCTCAAGCTTTAGATCCAAACAGGTCTGCATTCACACACAACATAAGGGCAAATAGATGGCTTGCTGCTTCTTCTATATACATTCATGCAACTAATAAGCACAAAGACAAATCACAGTCATAGAGAGGACAAATTCTATCTATATATGCACAATCACAGAAGAAAAGTGACAATGTTTTTACTATATAAACACAGAGGACAACGTTTATGTGTGCAAACACAATCACAGAGGACAAGTGACAATTACAGAGGACAATGTCCTCCAAGCATGAAACCACAACAATCATAAATAGGAGACACACTCAATCGCCTTCTAGAGCCAACTAATGGAAAGGCACACACACTCGCAGACACACACACACACAAAGTGAAACAAAAGACAACAAATAAAAAGACAAGGTGTGTTAGCACAAATCAAAACTAACAAAAACAGAGATAGGGGTGAGAACCTGCACAATAACAAAGCACAAGAGACAATTTTTTTTCTAAGGAAGGACAAATAACAATATTTATTCTACTCAAGTACAATCACAGAACACAAGAGAATCTTTTTACTATGAATGGACAAACCACAATTTTTCCACTACACTATAGATTAATATCCAGAACCACTTTTGCACTAGCTGTTCACATCAAACCTAGCTGCTTCTTCTCTCACACACACGAGAAATAGGTGAAAAGCAGCAGCAGCTACTGCACTCTCGCACAAAATGTAGGTGAACGGATATCTGAATAGCAGTAGCAGCTTATGAAGTTCAGAAGAGAAAAGAACAACCAATTATTTGGTACTATAAATCCTTATTAGCAGCAACAAGACTACTCAAGCAGCAGCTCCAGCTGTGGCACAAGTGCAGAAGAGGAGGGCCTCTAATTGATGTTCAAGACAAAAGAAGCTCCTCTAGACTTACACATAATCTGGATCAGACACCCATAAGTATTTAACCAACTCTGACACAATTACAAGTATAAAACCAGCTCTAACAAAAAAGACAAATAGGACAATACACAAATAGATAATTTTTTTTCTAAGGAAGGATAGGAAACAATATTTAACCAACTCTGACACAATTACAAGTATATAACCAGCTCTAACAAAAAAAAACAAATAAGACAATAGACAAATTGATAATTTTTTTCTAAGGAAGGACAGAAAACAATATTTATCCAACTCTGACACAATAACAAGTATATAACCAACTCTGACAAAATAACAAGTAAGACAATAGATAAATAAACAAAATTTTTTTCTAAGGAAGGAGAGGAAACAATATTTATCCAACTCGACAAAAAACAAGTATATAACCACCTCGACAAAAAACAAATAAGACAATAGACAAAGTGACAATTTTTTTTTTTTTTTCTAAGGAAAGACAGGAAACAATATTTATCCAATTCTAAAACAATCACAAGTACTTAACTAACTCTAAGGAAAGACAGAAAATAATATTTAACCAACTCTGTCACAATAATATTTATCCAACTCTGCAACAATCACAAATGACAAAAGTATTTAACCAAGCGTCTTGCACAATCACAAAAACCATATACGAAAGTCTAACAGACTGCAAAACAATTACATAAAACTAATCAAAGGATGACTGTTCATATGATCCAAACATAAGAACAAAAAATCAGGCTTCCTCTTGCAAGCTCTCATATAAAGCTGCTATTCTATTTGGATTCAGAACACCTTCTTTATAAAGTTGCAAAGAAAGTGGCCTGTAGCCTAGGACAAAGGACCTACCTAGATCTTCTGTGTAGACATAGTCATGACAACGCAGCATACATCCATGAATGCTAACCTGTACAAGGAGAGAGAAAAAAATTCAGAAAAAAGCTAAGATGGTAAATGGGTATGGAAGGTTTCAAATTCCTAGTAGAACATATTGTATATGATCATAACTAAAATTGCAGGCCTTCAATTTTGCAATTTACATTATTGCTGATTGCAATAAATGCCTTCGCTCAAGATTTTATGAAATTTTAATAAACTGGTGGTTTATAAAAAAATGCGTTAAAATATAATAAAAGTTTATGAAATCACAAGATCAAAATCTGGAATTGTCAGGAAATTCTAACACATGGACTAGAGCCTTAGTAGCAGCAAGAAAAGTGGTTAACAAGCAAGTTACAACTCTGAAAATAGACACAATATTCAGACTTACAGATATCCTACAACACAGCAATTAAGATTGCAGTAATGCAAGCACCCTATATGCTACAATTGCTCCATACAACTATACAATACTGTGCATAGAGTAAACCTAAAATCTCAAACCAAATTTGAGTAGCTGCTGGAGTTATAGACAACCAAATTTTGCTATGTGTGTGGGTTACACAAGGATCAAGGATGAGAACTGAGCCTTAGTAGCAGCAAGAAGAGTGGTAAGCAGCCAAGTTAAAAAGCTCTAAAAATCGACAGAAAATTCAGACTACATGCTGCTCCTAATTATTCAGACTACATACTGAAAATTCAAAAATTACAAACAAGGATCAAATATAATACCCAATCCAAAAATATTAATAATATAGGAAAAGCTCTGTTTATTCTACACAAAACTAATCATAACTGACACCAAGTTCTAAAAGCCACCATCAGATGGCCCATGTCTGTCTTCTACTAGTTGCAAAGCATGTATGCAATCCAGCCGAGAAGTCAAGGTAGTAGCTAAGATCTAGACAACTGAATTTCACTCTTGCACACATGGGCAACATATCAGTGGTACTCGAAAACAAATTACAGCAACTATCACAAATGAGGTGTGTGTGACACAAATCACAGGTAACAAAGATCTAGTGTGTGCTATCACAAATGACAACAAACAATTTTTTCTATGATAGGACAAGGAAAAAATTTAGTGTGGGCTGCCAAGTCTCAAATTTCCACAAGACTAAACACCTACAAGGGAGAATATTTACTGAAAAAAGCAGAGGCAGAGAAACAAGCATGAGTGAAGCGACTAGACAGGTTCATTGAAAAACATACATTTCAAGCGATTAATGAAACTCTCAGGGTGGAAAGAACTTCTAGAGAGCCTGATAGATTCATCGCATTCTCTTTGGGGAGCAGTACAACAGCATCCTGTAGAAACACCTACAGAATCCTAAATTATGTCATATAACACGTCACAGTGGAGACAAGATGCTAAATAATCTCATGATGACTGAACTAGAAACCTTACGAGGGCATGGATCTGTATGATTAGCTTTCCGAAGCTTCAATACAAGAGAAACAATGTGAATCATACATTGAGTACGCAATTAAGAAAACATGTCCACAAATGAGGATTGGATAGCCAGCACCCTGTGCAAGCAAACACAGTTCAGTTCATAACTTACTTTGACGTCAAGTGGAAAGGTACTGCAGTAGCCATAAAACAGCTGCAATGTCTAGCTTACCATAGTGTAGCTTTCCTTCTCACAATCTGGTTCTGGAGAGGGACAAAACCAACAATTTCCCTAGGACATAAAAAATGGAAGATGTGAACAATATTATTTAACATGGAAAGAAACTACTAGGATATCAAAGGATCAAAAATAAATAATGAAATTTGCAACGTTCAGTACCAAGATAGACTGAATAGAATCCTAAAAAATAAGAGGTTTAGCTTGATTTCTCCAGCCTTAGTATCTGAACAGAACAAGAATTGAATCAGTTCCAGGAATCACCTTGCTAATAATAATCTACGCTTCCTTCAGGGCTTAGTAATTTGAGGTCAGCTTATAAATAAAATTACAGAATCTATCTACAAACTACACTATATGCTCGATCAACCAAAGAGGTTCAGCTAATACACACAGATAGATTCAGGCAAATACAGATTGACTCAGGCAATGCAGTTCAGCTAATACAGTATAAGTTTCAGAGTTCAGAGGTATTCAGAGTTTATCAACAAATCAAGGAAGCTCAATAAGATCCAAATGAATCCTGCTGTTAGATTCCTCTCTAATCATTACAGCACCAAGACTACAACAAAAAAACAAAAGCAGTCACTAGGCAGCCCTCTAGGTTCAAGTGAGTGAGCTTCTGCAATCATACGGAAAGAATAAGCATACTTGTAAAACTTTAAATTGACTTACAGGCTACACCATAGTTAAACAGAGGTCATAAATATCAATATTCAATATACATTAAAAACCTAAATAAAGTACAAAACAAAGGAATACAATGACAAACAACAGATGAGCATGTCCGATTACGCATGCACATGACTGATGCCAACAAGTCATCACTTGCCTCCATCTCTGGGACAGGGAGGCATGAATTTAATTCAGAGTTTCTCAAGCATGTTCATGGTAGGCTAAACCAAGGTACAGAGTTCAGGTATCCAGAGCTAACAATAACTACACATGGCCAACATCTCACTCAAATCTTAACAACATAATAAATCCTGAAATTCTGATCTACAGCAATAGCAAAAGGTCTAGACACCATACATGATACAGGGTATGACGCCTATAAGCTTCACATGAACAAGGCCTTGTGTTCATGAACAAAGAAAAGAAAAATTGAACACAGGAAACAAGTATTGTCCCCTGCTGGCCTGCAGCTCACGGAAGTACAGAATCATGCATTGTTCTCGTAAAATATACTATGGAAATCTCATAACCAAACAAGGTATACATACACATCCAAAACAAAAGCAATAATGCCAATCTCACTCGCACAGCCAGCATAGGAACTCACTCCCTCTCTGCCTTATCCATCGCCCACCCTCTGTTCATCATGCTGCTAGAGATCCGCTGCTCAAATCCACCACCATGGGTGGGGTATCTCACCATCAATCAGCTCTCAGCTACTCCCACAGTTACCCTCAAGCTACACATGATATTTCCCCCTCCGATCTAGCCTTCTAGTGCTGTCTATTTGGGGATCCTAGTTGTTCTGATATGCACAAGGTCGTGCCAGCGCTGCACGCTCAGGGGCACGGCTCCACTCCGTGGCAGCCAGCAGTGGCCGCCGGGCTAAGACGGCGGGCGCAGCATGCGCAACAGCGGCCGCCTGGCAAGGACGCGAGGGATGCAGCAACCAACAGCCCACGGGGGGAAGAAGAGGATGGGAAGCGCAATCGAAATACACACCTTCGCAGCCCGTGCGTGGAAGAAGAGATCGGGGAATCACGAGCTCGCCGGGCGCAATCGAAGTCGTCGCCGGGCGAATCGCCTTCGCCGTGCGCCGCTAGACAGAGAGCAGCGGGGAAGACACGGAAGGGGATGAGACGAGAGGAAACAGACAGGCGCGACTCCCGAGTTCAAACAGTAACAAATATGGCCCACATGTCAGAGAAACAACAAACAGAACAAAGCCAGACGCACGATCACAATCCAACGCACGGGAAATTCGTGTGTCAACACAGACAGAAACAATCGATTGTCATATAGCCTTTGTGAAGACCTCTCTCCAATAGTTTGCTATTCCAACTTGGTAAAAATAAAAAATAGGCCCACCTAGTGCCGACTTCTTGCCTCCTCGCGCCGTGCTACCTCCAGACGCCGCGCCGCGACGATCCTCCTGGTCACGTGCGTGAAGGACGCCGCGCCGCCGCGACCTATCCTCGACGCTGCTCCGCCGTAGTATATGTCAGAGGTCTAGTGCTCTTGCAAGTATATTTTTTTGGCCATCAATCATTTTGGCGAGTACTGGTCTAGTGCTCCAATCATGTTGGCGAGTAGTACTTGTCTTATTAGCAGCAGGACGACAGGCTTCAGGATAACAGCAGCAAGTACTAGTCTAGTGCTCCAATCAGGTTGCAGCGTCAGGCTTCAGGAGGACAGCAGCAGCAGGCTTTTCAAGACGCTGAGACACGCGGGGGGGACAGAGCCGGCGACGGAAGATTTCGCGATAGCAAGTCGGACGCGCGCGCGTATATTTGTGCGTGCGGCACCCCTAGATATCAAGTTTGGATAAATAGCAAGTTGATTTGAGGAATTGCTGGAGAGGGATTTTTATGCTTTTGTTAAATTTATAAGGATAACAACTTGATTTAAGGAGTTGTTGGAGATGCTCTTAGACTTTGGAATTTGGATTGGATTGGATTGAAGAAAACAGCGTGGTAGTTTTGGTGGGGCGGGCCAGGACACTGTATTTTATCTGGGCCGAAAGAAAAGTCTCACGCGACAACAGGCAAATTATTAATACTACTAGTAATAATTAATCATCAAAGGCCCACAATGCCTCACGCGGAAACGAAGAAATTGCTGTGGTCATGGCCCGTGGCGTCATGTGCAACGAATGCCGCTCGTGGAGGCCCGCACGTGCACTACAAAGGTCGTTTGTGGAACAGCGCAAAGACAGTTAGCTTAATTTGTGATTCTGTACGTGTTGTCGCTAGCCGGCATGCATGGTGCCATAGACAGTGGCCGAACTAACAATTTTAAATGAGGGACCGAACAATAGATGATAGATCGTAAACAAGAAAAAGGAGAATTTTTTAATGTATAAATAAATTTTTAATAAAAAATTGGATTTTTATTAAAATTTTAAATGAAAAATTGAATTTTTATTAATTTTTTGATGAAAATTTTATTTTTATTCCATAGTAAGAAAAAAATCATTGTTTTTTTGTGTGTGTGTGTGTGTGGGGGGGTGGGGGGGAGGAGGCACGGCCAGATTCGAGGTGTGCAAAGTGCCATGGATGGTGAAAGACGGCTAGCTAGGACGAGGGACGCAGATAGTGTTCGTCTGTTTGGAGGAGACGGTTCGAGTTACGGTCCTAATCCAACCATCAGTTGTTGTCTAAAGTGTCTGTAGTTGTTTTAGTATCTCATTCCCCGGATCCACCCACACGTCCTGTACCTGTAGCATCCGGTGTTTTACATCTAAAAACACTAAAATTTTGAACTTTTAAAACTTTATACAACACATTAAAACTTGATTATTTTATTCTCTGCAAAAATCATTTAAAAAAACCTTTTCTAAAAACCTTGCATCAAAGTTCACCATGTTAACATGATTTTGAATTCAGTGTTTGAAATGTTTGCCATGATTGCCTGGAACATTGCTTGAATACTTGATTGTTTGAATGCTTGTTTACCTAGAATTTATTTTGGCATCAATTATTCCCAAATGACCTTTCATCAAAATCCTTGGCCATTTTCCTTGACATTCCTCCTAAAATTCTTTGACCCATCTTTGGAAACCACCTTGAAACATACCCTTGAATTTCCAAACTAGCCAGCTTTTAAATTCCCTTGAAATCCAAACTGAATTCAAACCCACATGTACCTTAGTTTATTTTTGGAAAAAATAGAAAAGGACTCATGCTCATTCTCCTCTTCCCCTCCTCACTTCGGCCCACGAACGCAGGCGTCTCCCGTTTCCCTTTCTCCCTTTCTCCTGCCTCCCCTCCTTCCTCTCCCGCATGGGCTGGCTCCTTCCTCTCCCGCATGGGCTGGCTCAGCCCATCCCACGCCAGCATACTCCCATTCTCATAGACGATGCAACCCAGCATAGCCTAGTAGCACCACTCCCGCCTCCCTCTCTTGCACTTACCGATGCGCGCGGCCCACCTGTCAGCATTATGGTCCTCCTCGCGACGATGACACGAATACGGAATACCACGTAGTGCTACCGTCTCCTCGACCTCGCTGCCGCGCCACCGCTTCGCCCAACGATTGAATGGATAAGGACCAGGAGCATGCCGCGAGACCCACCAGCGCTTCGCGACCCCGCTAGCTCGCTATCCTCCCTCTCTGCCCGCTATAGCCACGCTGCGGCTCGACCTTTGTCGACAGTTGCCACCATGGATAAGGATGGAGCTACCGGACAAGCACCGGGATAAGATTGCACTGTGGCGAACTACCTTAGGGCTTGAGCACGTGCGCGAAGAGGAAGAACCCGAGCGGCACGGTGAGAAAATATCTCGCCGGCGAACCGACCTCATAAATAGGCCCGACCGAGGCGCCCCCGCTTCAGTCCTCCACACGGCAAGCTCCGCCTAGCTTAGCAACACATCATCTCCCTCTTAGTTCCTCTCCTCCTTAGTGGGATATTATTTTCGTTTTCCAATAGCTAAATATAATTTTGGAAGCATCTAGATATTTTAAAGAGCTCTAAATATTTTATTAGGATTAATAAATTAAATCCCAATCTATCTTTATGAATTTTCTTGGATTTTTATAACCTAAAAGACATTTATGTGGTTTATTAAAACCTTATTAAGTATTTATTAATTTATTAAAAGACAAAACTGCCTTCAAAACCACCTAGACTAGAACAAGGAGGTGGTAATTTTAATGATTTTGAGACTTCAATGGATATGATACTTGGTTTTAGAGTTTGAAGAAATTCAAATTACGATGGCAGTTTTGTTATTATTTTTTTTGAGGGAATGGCAGATTAAATGTAATAAAAATGGACTTTACCCTAAGGGCTTGTTAGCCAAAACAATGCCATAGCTATGTTTGCTTGTTTACGTGGCTTGGGGATTGGGATTGATATGTTACCCTGGGCTACGTAGGTGGGCCCAATGCTGCCTAGGCTGCTGTGTCTGGCTGAAAGTTGGGGGCATTCAGGTTACTTAGGCACCGTCTGTTACTGCCCAAATTACCCAAATTCAGGTTTCAGCACTTGATGCAGGTACCTAAGATGACATCCCATTTTTGGGTTTTGGCTTTTGAGTTTGGAATTTGGTCATTGGGTTTTATGCCCACCCGACTAACACCGTACGCCTCTCCGTGCTGATGGGAGACGCGGACCACGTCCAAGAAATGATACAGTGAAGGTTTGGAATTTAATTTGACTGTATGTCTGACACGCTTACGCCTCTGTTGGGTGGTGGTAGAGGAACCTGATGGGCTCATTATGTTCCAGAGAAGCCAAAATAAAAAGTATATTGTTGTTGTTTTTTGAAATAGGGGAGAAAAAGTATTGCATGTTAAAAATATCAACAGCCCAAAATCAATTCAGGTGTGGACGTGTGATCAGAGACAAATGAATTTTCACAGTTGCTAACTCTTTCCTCCCAAGTTTGAAGATCTTCAAAAAAAAAAAAGTTTGAAGATCTTCTGATGAAGATGACGTCTGGGGTTACCTGTGTGGCTTTAACATCTACTCTTCCTCAAAGGTATACCCTTCCGATTAGGCCGTGCAATGTGTGCTCCCCCAACTGGTTTCTTTCGGCTTAATTCAACTTTTTTTTTGCACCTTCTTTAATGAAATAATTGTCATGACAACAATTATGAAAATAGAACTTCTTAAGAGAAATGACAATGCAGGATGCTTTATTTGAAGAGGAAAAAAGAATATATCAATAAGTAAACACCACTGGTGTTGGTACAATTCTGCTAGACATAATTATGGTACATTACATAAAGCTATCTCGGCTGATCCATTTATTCAGAAATGAATAATACAGGGAGATACAAATTACCAAATGAAGTTTTGTAGTGCTTCAGATTTTTGTCTACTTCGCATACAGCTTCAGAAGTCAGATCATTTGAAGCGACAAAGTTTAATCAGAATGCCAACACAAACAGAAAGCTATGGTGATTTTATTTGATCTCCGAGTTGCAGTCTGTTCATCACCCTTCAAACAGCTCTTGCAGCATCCCCTTCAGCTCTTGGGGAGTGAATTTTGGGTTGGTAACTTTGCTATCCTCTATGTATTTTGTATAGCCTGGAATGATTTTTTCGGTGACAGCTTTGCGCAGGCTTTTCCTAAGCCTAGGATCTGGGACCTGCCAAAGCTTTTGGGTAGTGTAGATTTTCTGGAATTCAGACTCGAACTTGGACAACGGGGAGTAGTTTGTCCCCAGGCACAGTGGTGCAGGATTGGACAAGCATGACAACATCGATGCCCAAGATACCTGTATATAGCTCTCTATATAGTGCTTAGCTTTGAGAGTGATGACAGCTGCCACATTTCCTTTGATATAAGAGAAAGGGTATTTAACGAGCTTCTCCCATATGAAGTTTGAGTTGTTGAGCAGGAACAATAATCCAAGGCCTTTATCTAGGAATAATTGTGACTTGGTGATGAGCTTTTCTTCAAGACAAGACACCATCTCCGTGATCAGGCCGGCAAAAGGTAGTGCCTCTCCAAGCCCAGTCTGAGGCACATACTTACCAAGGCTAGCTGCTTCTGATACTAATGGGCTGACTGTGGTGTGATGGCACAGCAAGAAGTTGATGTGGTCCATCACTAAATGAGTGGCCTCATGAATGTGCGACGATGATCCTTGTGGAGTTTGAGTGCCTAACAAGTCCTCCATCGACTTGAGGATACAAGTCCTAATCTCCTCCATTGTGCTCCATATTTCCTCAAACACCTTCCCTTGCTTTGTCAACAAGAGGAGTACCATTTCTTTGCCTACCTTTTCAACTTCTGCAGAGGGGGACAAATGGAATTGCAGTCTGACTGCCGATAATGCCCTGGACAGAGCACTGTGTACACGGAGACAGGAAACGAGCAAGTTTGAGGTGCATGGAGGCCAACATATAGAGAGTGGTTTACTAAACATGACATCGACAAAAACGAGCATTTTTGACATGGTTTCTTGGAAAAACAGTGCAAAATGTAACGGATCCACCAGACTAGAAGCTTGTTTCCCACTGAGGTTCTCAAGAGAAAGAGGCTCTTCCTCGCTGACACCAGTAATGCTGCCCACAAAGCCATGACCATGACCAATGGCGGGAAAGAAAGATGTCGTGAGCCGAATGGTTTCCATGATTTGTGTGAGGGCTCGGGTCCATCTCCATGTCTCAACTACTGTAGGATGCCCGAGTACCCAAGCAGGAGCACCAACATCGAGTTGGGGAACCCGGCTGACGTGCAGCTCCGAGAACCAGCTCTCCAGGACACCCATGTCGCCGCCGCCTTTGGTGCTGTGATTCTCCGCCGACTGCCCACGGAAGAATTCCTGAACCAGGCTTTCAATGCGCCTCATCCTCTTCTCCTTCAGCGTCTCGCTTTCAATGCCCACGTCGAGCTCCAAACCCAATTCCAATTGCATCGAGATAGAGGAGAGGCGACCGCTAGATGTGCAGGCAGTTGAAGAGACTATGGTACCTGATCTTGAGCTGCTAGTGGTGTAGGAAGCGGTGCATACGGTCTCCCCGTGGCGCCGGCGGTAGCTCCAAGAAGGCCCCCGGCGTCCATCCCAGCTGCCTGTCGCCTCCATGCCAAGCTACAACTGAAGACTGATGAGTGAAGAGAGCAGAGAGAGCGTTAGCGTTTGGACTTTGGATTGAAGAAAACGCGGTCGGGGCTGGTCGCTTTTTTCAAAGCTTTGGGCCAGGATTGGATTCCGTCCCCGTTGAACCATCCCTTTTTCACGAGAAACAGCGTGGTAGTTTTGGACTTTGGACGGGCCAGGATGCGCTTCCATGATGCCGTATTTACGCACTGTCCTTTATCTGGGCCGAAAGCAAAGCATCTGCACTGGCTCACCGGGCAAAGTAATCAAAATAGATCTTTCCTCCTAATATAATCAGTCAATCAATCATAGAAGACAACAAAAGCAAACTAAGTGGAGCTGAGTGATTCCCTCAGAAAAATAGTGGAGCTGAGTGAAGCAGCTATATATAAAACCCCCACCTGCATCTCTGATTACTCCACTGCACCTGTGCTTCCAGTCCCTATAGCTTTTTAGTTAAATTGGTCAGTACATGTAACTCAGTATGAGTCATAGTTTTTGAGCACAATTAAATAAAATAACTGTTCCTCACCCTATTCCACGTATGAGGTCTATGGAGCCTCCATGTGAGGAGGAGTGTCTCTTGTATCATTTATGTATGGCTCGTAATTGTATGTATAACTGGACGCTTTTCTTGCATTTAAAATATATGTTAAATTATTTTGGATTCCATCTAACATTTCCCCCGTATTTTGGTCAAATTAGTTTTCCAGTAGCAAGATAAAAATATAGACTAATATTGAAGAGTCAAAATTTGATCTTATTTTTTCGGACATCTTCCCCCTACTACAAGGTAGAAGCGACATTACATACATACAAAATCTGCTGTATAATTGCTCAATATTTTTTCAGAAATGAATAGGAAAGGGAGATACAAATTGCCAAATGAAAAGGTCCATATAGGCCTTCAATTTTTTGTCTACTTCATATACAACTTCAGAAGTCAGATCATTTAAAGCAACAAAGTTTAATTAGAATGCTAACACAAATGGAAACCTATGGTGACTTTTGTCTTCCGTGTTGTAGTCCTCATCATCCTTCGAATAGCTCTTGCAGCATCTCTTCTTTTTTTTTGGATCAAACCGTACCTGTATTAAGTTAAGGAAACAGTACAAATACTCGTACAGATACAGACACGATGATGTAGAATACAGAGGACAGTTGTTCCACCATAATTGCATGGAGGCCCTTAAAGAACAGAAAAATTACAAGAAGGTCCCTAGCACCTCCACGCATCGGGGCTTCTGGAATCAGCCATCGGCCGCCGCCGGCAACCGCCAGAAGCCATGGCCAGCAAACCCAGATCGGAGGAAACTCCATCGCCGCATGGCTTTGAAACGAACCGCAGAAGACACTCGCCTCCATGGACGAGATGAAGCCAACGCTGATGCCGCATCGGTCGGGGACATGCCCCAAGCTCCTTCGATCTTGGAGACAAACTCGACAACGACGACAGAAGCCGCCGCGGGAAGAACGAGCCTGCTCCACTCTCCCTTGCAGCATCTCTTCAAGCACCTAGGGAGTGAATTTTGGGTTGGTAACTTTGTTGTGCTCTATGTATCTTGTGTAGTCTGGAAGCTAACACAAATGGAAACCTATGGTGACTTTTATCTTCCGTGTTGTAGTCCTCATCATCCTTCGAATAGCTCTTGCAGCATCTCTTCAAGCACCTGGGGAGTGAATTTTGGGTTGGTAACTTTGCTGTGCTCTATGTATCTTGTGTAGTCTGGAATTATTTTTTCAGTGACAGCTTTGCGCAGCCTTTTCCTAAGCATTGGATCTGGGACCTTCCACAGCTTTTGGGTAGTGTAGGTTTTCTGAAATTCAGACTCAAACTTGGATAATGGGGAGTACTTTCTCACAAGGTACAATGGTGTAGGATTCAACAGGCAATACAACATTAGTGCCCAAGATACCTCTACATAGCGCTCTATATAGTGCTCGACTTTGGGAGTGATGACCGCCACATTGGCATTGATATAAGAGAAAGGGTATTTGTTGAGCTGCTCCCGTATGAAGTTTGAATTGTTGAGCAGAAATAAGAGCCTCAAGCCTTGATCCAGGAAAAAGGGTATTTGTTGGGCTGCTCTCCGTGATGAGGCTGATGAAAGGTGGTGCTTCTCCGTGTTCAGTCTGAGGCACATACTTACCAAGGCTGGCTGCTTGGTACAACAATGAAGTAACCGTGGAGTGATTGTCCAACAGGAAGTTAATGTAATTCATTGCAGACTAAGTGGCCTCGTCAATGTCAGATGATCCTTGTGGAGTTTGACTACCTAACGGGTCCTCCATCAGCTTGAGGACACGAGTCTTAATCCCAGAAATGGCAATCCAGGAGGCTTGATTTGAAGAGAAAAAGATCAGTAAGTAAGCACCACTGGTGTTGGTACAAGCCTGAAGCCAAAAGGCAGAAGGTACATTACATACAGCCTGAAGCCTAAAGGCAGAAGGTACATTACATACATACAGCTATCAGCTGCTAAACATTTATTCAGAAATAAATAGCACAGGGAAGTGCTTCAATTTTTTTGTCTTCTTCAATACAGCTTTAGAAGCCAAATCATTTGAAGCAATGAAGTTTAATCAAAATGCCAACATAAATGGAAGAAGCTTATGGCTATTTTATTTGTCTTCCGTGTTGCAGTCTATTCATCATCCTTCGAACAGCTCTTGCAACATCTCTTCCAGCTCCTGGGGAGTGAATTTTGGGTTTGTAACTCTGCTGTCCTCTATGTATTTTGTATAGCCTGGAATGATTTTCTGGATGACAGCTTTGCGCAGCCTTTTCCTAAGTTCAGGATAAGGGACCTTCCATAACTTTTGAGTAGTGTAGGTTTTCTGAAATTCAGACTCGAACCTGGACAGTGGAGAGTAGTTTCTCCCAATGCACAGTGGTGTAGGATTGGACAAGCATGACAACATCTGTTGCTGGAGTGAGTCGCACTTTGGGGTTTCGGGGGCTAGAGAGTGAGCGAAGGTCCCCCGCTTGTCCGGAGGTATCGACCCCCGCCCAAGCCTGGGTCCCACAAGTGCTCCTCTCCTCCCAACGGGTTCGGACAATGGATCTCGAAAGCTGCGCTTGAATAGTAAATATTCTCATTAATTTTTCAACCAACCCTTCAACGGTGCTGAGTTCCCCCTTTTATAGGTGGCTCCTAGATAACTATTTCTGAACTGTTACACATTTACCCCTCAAACCCTAGGGGTAGTTTTGACCTAGACCTAACCGCTACTTTTCTCTGCAGGGGGCAGCACGGGCATTTTCCTTTATCCTATTGTGGGCCGGGCCGCATCTACACCGCCATGCTGGCCTCTTGATGGGCTTTGGCCCGGCCGGAGGTTCGGACCTCCGGCCTTGTCCGGTCCTCGGGAGTCTTGGGGCGCCTTCTTCCGAGGGCCTTCGCCCTCCGGCTTTGCTCCGCCGGAGGTCCGAACCTTCGATCACATCCGGCGGAGGTTAGAACCTCCGTCCATGTCCAGAGCTTGGGGCCACCGAGTGCCTTTTTCCAGCAACCTCCGCCCCTAGATCCTGTGCGTGCGGAGGTTCTCCTCCTCTGAAAGAGAGCCAAAACAAAGAGAGTGAAAGGTTAAGTAGCTTTTGGGGGACCTGCGCCATAGGAGTGGAGGTTGGGGTAGACATTTTCCCCCAACAACATCGGCGCCCAAGATACCTGAATATAGCTCTCTATATAATGCTCGACTTTGCTAGTGTGGATGGCTGCCACATCGAATTTGAAATAAGAGGAGTATTCGAGCCAGTCCCATATGAAGTTTGAGTTGTTGAGGAGGAATAATAAACCGAGGCCTTTATCAAGGAATAATTGTGACATGGTGGTGAGTTTTTCTTCAAGACAAAACACCATCTCTGCGATGAGGCTGATGAAAGGTGGTGCCTCTCCAAGTCCAGTATGAGGCACATACTTACCAAGGCTGGCTGCTCGGGATACCAATGGAGTAACTGTGGACTCATTGTGCAGTAGGAAGTCGATGTGGTCCATTACTAAATAAGTGGCCTTGTGAATGTCAGATGATCCTTGTGGAGCTGGCGAGTACTCTTCCACTGACTTGAAGGCATGAATCCTAATCTCCTCCAATGTGCTCCATAGGGCCTGAAACGCCTTGCCCTGCTTTGCTGACAAGAGGCTTACCATTTCCTTCTCAATCGTTTCAACCTCTGCCGAGGGCAGCAAATGGAACTGCAATCTGATCCGCGATAACGCATTGGACAGAGCACTATTTATATGGAGACAGGAAACGAGAGAGGCATAGGTGTCTTGTGGCCCAGCAGGTATAGCAGAAAGAGGTTTACTAAACAAGACATCAACAAAAACGAGCATTTTGGACATGGCTTTTTGGAAAAACAGTGCGAACTGTACTGGATCCAGACTACTAGTAGCTTGTTGTTTCCCGCTCTCTACCTCTTCCTCGCTAATAGCGGTAGCGGTGGCAGGCATGCCCACAAAGAAAGACTCCATGAGACGAATGGTTTCCATGATTTGTGTGAGAGCTCGGATCCACATCGTCGGATGCCCGAGTACGGACGCAGAGGCACCAACATGAACGAGTTGGAGGACCCAGCTGACGCCCAGCTCCGAGAACCACCTCTCCAGGGCACTCATGCCACCGCCGCCGCCTAAGAATTCTTGGACGAGGCTTTCCATGTGCTTCATCCTCTTCTCCTTCAACGTTTCCCTGGTTTCTATGTCGGTCTGCAGTTCCAATTGTTCCATAGATATACTACTAGAGTAGTGGCGAGAGGCGCTAGATGTGTAGGCAGTTGACGACGAGACTATGGTACTGGTACCTGATCTGGAGCTGCTGCTAACGGTGTAGGAACTGGATCCGGTTCCATTTTCGGTCGCGTACTGCAGAGCCGCCGCAGCCATAGCACGCCGCCGTGGCTGAGCCTACCGAACCGCTCCAGGCTGCTCTTCAGCTCTGCCGCGTTGCCGGGGTCGGCCAAATTCCCGTGGAAGATGAGATGCAAATAGCAAGATGAATTAATGGCGAGTTCATCGTGGTTGTTAGTATCGCCGTGTAAGCCACCCACCCGCCCGCCAGTTATCTCAGTTATCTACTTGCACTGCCGATCTGCAGGCATGCCAGCACACAATCCAAAATGGAGCGATCCGTAGTAACCATTGGTCTTCATAGGATAAGCAGCTAATAAAAATGGAGCAACCCATGCTCCTCCGTTAGTCAGATGGATCGCTGGATCGATTGCGGTTCGCTCCGTGGATGACCCACCCCCATCTTGATAACGGTGTAGGAACTGGATCCGGTTCCATTTTCGGTCGCCTCCATGCCAAGATACAAGAAGCTCTGATGAGAGGGCCTTTGCGTTTGGAACATTTAATTGGATTGATGATTGAAGAGAAAACACGGTGGATGTATATGGATGGCCGCCTTTTTCGAAGCTTTGGGCCAGGCTTCCATGCCCCACAAACCATTATCGATCCACGAAGGCGCGGGGTAATTTCGAGTGGGCCAGGCCTAGGACGCGCTTCCACGTGATGATCACGTCATGATCGCGAGATACATCTAATACGGACGGGCGTTTTTCCCAACGGAAAAGCTACTGCGCTTCCGGTAGCGCTACACGGCTAGCGCACGACTTGCGCACGAGTGGCCCGGTGGCCTGGCCCGACGGCCTGGCCTGCCAATCTGCCATGTGTGTCAGCCCACGTAAATAAGGAAAACGTAAAACGTGCCGTGTTGATTGAGAGTCATTCGTCATTTTTTTAATCGTTGCACTGATTCCGACAAATATACTGGTGGCGTTCTGGCCATGCCACCTTTGGAGGTTGTCATGATAAATTATTGTTTTTTCTTTACGACTGAGGCAAAAGAAACTCAAAACCACAATTGCATGTGTTCTATATACATTTTTACTAGGATTGCCAATTGAGTACTCCCTCCATTTATTTATCTTCCTTATTTAAGCAAAAAAAAATTTATTAAAAAAATCTCTTTCATATTAGCTTGGAACTTGCCTACATTTATTTCACCTTTTTGCTGCTTATTGGTTATTTCTTGCCTGCATTTCTTGTTCCTTTGCAGTTCATTGGCTCAAACCGTAATGATTTAATGTAAACTGTGTATTTTTACTTTGCTTCTTAGTCATTGCACCAAAGACTTAGATAAAGCAAATAAATAAACGAAGAGAGTATTATAAATAACAAGCAGTTTATTTGCTTGTATTGCTCAAGATTTGAACTTGCTTTTTAGGTGGTGTTTTATTTCTTATAATTTTTTCAAGTTTACTTTCTTTTTTTGTTGTAAGTTTTAGTTCGATTTTCTAATTGTTTTAGTTTTAGAGTTGTTAATTTCAGTTAGTTTCTGGTTATCTTAGTTTCACTTCTATGTTTCAGTTTTTTTGTCTTGTCTACTTTCTTTTCAGTTCATTTGTCAATTTTAGTTTAAGGTAATTTCAGTATCATTTTTAATTTATAGCATCTTTCATTTTATCTACTCTATTTTCAGTTTCTATTTGTCAGTATTATTTAATTTTTCTTTGTTTTTCGTTCTGTCTACTTTATTTTTATTTTATCTTATTTCAATTTCAATTTTGTCTTTTAAATTTTATTTGTTCTAACTTCAGTTTCAGTAGTCTTTTCATTTTGTTTTCTTTATTTCATTTTTTTTGTTCTCAATTTTAGTCTTATTTTGTGGTAATTTTAGTTTTAGAGTTGTTAATTTCAGTTAGTTTTGGTTATTTTAGTTTTAATTATTGTTTTTATCATTTTTTTTCTACATTGTTTTCAGTTATATTAGTCAATTTCAGTTTCATTGTTAAGTTGCAACATTTTTTTTGTTTTGACTCCTTTAGTTTTTAGTTTTTATTTGTCAACACTATTTAATTCTTTTTAGTTGTTAATTTCAGTATGACTTGAACACATGTGTTTTATTGCGGAGAGGAGCGGCCAATCTGCAAGGAAGAGGAGCAAATTGGCAGAAAGTGGAGCAAATTTAGATCAATGGAGTGGGGATGGCTGCCGACAGATTTGAGAAGAAAGGACGAGCAGATTTAAGCAAGTTGTATAATGACTAATCTAGTTAGCAGCTTTTGCAATGCTTACTTTAATAATTTGCGTCTAAATTGTACAAGTATTATTACGTGGTAGTAACTCTGATATTTTTTGCCTTAGCTTGTTGTGCATACTATGTAACAAATTTAATATATCTTCAGAGTAGCAACTTTAGCATTACAACTTTAGTATATTTATTTTTAGTAGCAAGTTTAGTATTATACGGTAGCAATTTCTTTCATAAATCTTCTAGCATATTTTTTTCATATAAATTACTACTAAATAAATTTATTAAAATATAGGCAAATGAAATCTAGTTTTGTTTGCCTCGCTGTATAGAACTGTAGACGGAATAGGAAACCGATGGAACGTTAAAAAATTATAGCAATGAAATTTAGAAAGCGTGGTTGCATGTGAGTGCTGGATTGTCAGCACGTAATCACTCATTGAGTCGTTGTCCAAACGCCGTGCGGTCAGAGCTCAAGCCTCGGGAGCAGAGCCGACGGTACAGGATACGTGTACGTGCTGTGTCTGTGGACACGAGCCAGCGAGTGGTGTCGCGCATTTGACGAAGGCGGGACGGGTCGTGGGTTAACGTGGTCCTTTTCCCAAACCCTTAGCTAACCATTCTTTGAAGACGCGTGGGGTGTCTGGATTTGGACAAAACTTTTAACGGTGTCACATTCGACGTAATATAGGATGTTGTATAGAGTGTTTGGATACTAGTAATAAAAATAAATTAAACAAATCGTCAGGAAATCACGAGATGAACTTTTTTTTTAATCATTATCACATATTTACTGTAGCACCACATTGTCAATTCATAGACTACTCGTCTCGCAAAATAGTCGCAATCTGTCCAATTAGATTCGATCTGATAGAGCAATTAACGAGCAAAAACAATGATACCATTACCGTCTAGTAGGAATATATTAGTGCCGATCGTATGCAAGGACCCCTCTTCACCCCAACTGCTCCCTTGTCGTCTTGAGTAGAAAGCGCGCGATTTCTCCGGCCGAGGGCTTACTTTTCTTCCCTCGTCCTCTTGCATTGCATTGCTTGTAGGAGTGTGTTGATTATATTATGTTCATCTATCATCAATTTTAAAGACGTCGTCCCGCTCAGCATATAAATAAATTAAAGATATTATACATTGCATTCTTTATGACGAATATGGCGTGGCAATAGGGCAATTCGTCCATAAACGTTTCTATTTATGATGTTGGACAGGAGCCGGTTCTGCTTAGAGCATTCTCAGCTATATACTAGCTTATGTAGCTAACTGATATGGAGGTAAGAGACAAAAGCAAATATTATTTGCGAATGGGCCTGTGGTTTAGTAGTAGAACTGTCCAGTGGGATGCTACGATTTTTCCAGGATTTAACGTCGACGACGAGGTGCCAGTGGTGACTTCGAGAATCTCCAAATCTGCCGACTCAGTCCTTCGGACGTGCTCATAGGGGTAGAGTTTGCGTACGTGTGTTCAAAGGGATGAGTGTGCATGCGTGTTGTGGCGTCGTGTTGTACTATGTAATTCTAAAAAAAACAAATATTATTTTATATATTTATATATTATTGGACTCACACGCTCCTCTCTTATATTCTTAGACTATATGAAATAGATTAGCTATTTGCTCATCGTTAGTACTCTATCTCTTTTTTTTTTTTTCCTGCCATGTCACATCTAGCTAGCTAAATAACCAGCTATTAGAGACACCCTTAGTGACCAAGACACAACTTTCGTTATTTTAGAAATAAAAAAAACTTGGATAATGAATATTAGCTGCATGGCCCACCTGTCTAATGTTCTCGTTTTTCTAGTCTTACTGCTAGTGGGTTTCATAATTTTACTATTTGGCAAAAATTAAAAGGGGGGCCGCCACAAGCACCATCTTTTCTTTGTTGTGAATTCACAAGCACCCTCTTCCACAGTGCAAGCACATCATACACTATTGTTAACTTATAGAGGATAAAAAATACTAGTAGGAAGAGGTAAAAGTCGTAACTAAAGGACAAGTACAATAATTAATTTGAGACGGAAAAATAGAAAAATTAAGATGCAGCATGCACGCTAGTTAAGTTAAAGAGGGGCAGAAGCAGAAAAATTAAAATCAAAGTGCAGAGCGGTAGTACATATGCACTACTGAGAAAATAGGAGGTATTTATACAGAAAATAAATAATAGAAATAAAAGTGCACGCTATTGAGAAAATGGGAAAAATAAATAAAAGTGCAGTCGAACCATTAACAAAAATAAATGCGCAGCATGAATGAGCCGAATTGCCAATCTCATAAAGTAGGAGGCAAGATGCAAACCCGGATGTTGGTGAGCCGCGATCTCTGCCTAATCCTTGCTTTTTCGATTGTGGCCAGCCCCGTGCTTTGGATTTTAAGGCGTCGGCGGAGGTCGAGCTCTTGGTCTGTAAGTGGCCGGGATTCCTGGGCAGCTTCGAGCATGAGCAGAATCTCTTTCACAATGGCCAGCTGCAGCCTGGTGTCACCTATTTTTTCTTTTCGCCACCGCTTGATTGATTTAGCGATTCTGGAAAGCTTGATATGGAGGCGTTTGAGGGATACTAATGTGTTGACATGCTTATTCCAGGCGTCTTGCACCACCTCATTGAAGCCATGCATCTTGGTCCAAAAATTCTCGAAGCGGAAGGAGGAGTTGGGCCTATGATGGAGGTCTCCTTGCAGCAGGAGGGGCGTATGGTCAGACATGAGCGAAGGCAACGAGTGGAGAAAACAATTCGGGAAAATCTGTCAATCCGAGTTAGCGTCGGGTTGTCCTGCTCATTACTCCAAATGAAACGACGACCATTCAACCTTATCTCCTTGAGCCCGAGGTCATCCAAGGTTGCTCTGAAGGAGCCCATGAGCCGTCGATTGAGGTTCGAATTGTTTTTGTCCGCTGATTGATAAATCAAGTTAAAGTCGCCTACCAAAAGCCATCTATCGTGTGCAGGCTGGGGGATATCTTTGAGCTGCTGGAGGAATTGGACCTTGGCTGCGTCTCCTTGAGGTCCATATACAACCGTGATTTGCCAAGGGAGGTTGTCTGCTCTCATAATGATCGTCGCGGTGATGGCGTGCGGGGATAGAAGGATGTCAGAGAGGGTGAAGAAGTCCTCATTGACAGCCAGCAAGATACCTCCTCTAGTCTGGTCTGCTGGTAGAGCAAGCAAAAGAGTTTGGCAATTTAGGACCTGTGGTGCGACCCACGACGCTCTGATCCACCAGCTGCAATTTTGTTTCCTGGAGGCAAACGATGGTGCAGCGATGATTTGAGACAAGGGAATTGACTGAATCCTTTCTAGCGCCGTCGTTTAATCCCCTAACATTCCAGTTGAGCAATTGACAGTTTTGTTGAGCCATTTATAACAGAAATTGAAGCCCTAAAACGGTGCAAGAGACAACATGGGTGGCAACAGGAGAAACATGCTGGTTAATGGAGATGACGACTCTGCAGGTTACATCCAGACAGACGAACTGAAGGCCAAAGGCATGCAGCCGGATGCAACCACAGAAACCTGGGGTACTAGTGTTGGCGGGCGGACTAGCAGTCTGGTGCTTGAGACCTCTAGGCGGGAACGACGGCGACCGAAGGCCCCTGGCTGTCATGCCGTCGATCTGCATAGAGGGGAAGCAGCAGGCCGAAGTGTGCCGTGCGATGATACAGACTCTAGGATACATGGTGGTGTGAACTATCATTGGCAACTGAAGGGGACCCTGAGATAGAGGCAGGCACTAGGCCTGCCCGAAGCCCGCGACCGTAGCGTTGAGGCTGCACAGCGCCGTCATCGCCTTGACCGCCTTGTCGGAGAGGGGCCCCCTAAAGAGGCTAAAGTAGCGCAGAAACTTGTCGTATGCCGAGAGTCCTTCCTCGTCCGCAATGCCGAGCTGCTTCTGCAGGACCTGACGTGCCTTGGCTTGTGCATCTCCTTGGGGCCAGCTTCTGGCCGCGAGGCGGACGCTCCTGCGGAGCGCCACCCCCTTCTGATGGCGCCTTGGGGCGGCGCCATTGCGAGAAGGTGCCTACAGCAGTGGCTGGGAGAGGGGCGCGCGAGATCGTGTTGATGAAGGCTTGCGCCGCAGTGCCGACCTCCTCCTGGATGCCTCCTGATGGCTGGGGGGCCTGCCGGCGCCTGGCATAAACCACGCCCGACCTGATGCGCAGAGTGGCTGAGCAGGGGCCCCCCTGGCCGCGTGCAGCTGACGTGGGCTGGGATGACCGGCGCCTGGTGTACACTACCCCCAGCCTGAATCGCATTAGCCTCGCAGAAGTGGCGGGGCAGGTCGTGGAGGACTTGTGGCGCGGTGCTGACATGGTGCTGTTTGGTGACCGTGGAGGGGCGGACAGCATGGGTAGTCACGGGGCGACATCCCTTGAGGCTGAAGGTGGCAGCTCCCTGCACAACAAGCTGGAATCAGCAGAAGGTGAAGCCTGGTGGGGACGAGGTGGTGACACTGTGGGAGGACTGGGCGAGCCGTTGTCGCCTCCAGGCGTGTTGTCGAGGGTGCACCTTGGATCACAGCGCGGGTGTGGCTCAGACGAGGCCTCCTTTGGTTGTGGGCGTGTTGGCGAACGCCTTTGTCCTTCCTTGCGACGCCGGTAGGAGCGCTCTCGGCTGCAGCCTCTAGAAGCTTGGGTGACCGTCGCAGTCGCAGCAGGGTTGCGCGGGGTTCCACGTTCTGGGGGGAGCCCGCAGCCTATACATGTGCGACGTGGACCTGAGGGGGGGGCTGCCGCTGGTGTTCGGCGTGCAGGCGAGCGCCGAAGGGGCGGTGCCTGGGTGGTGAGGGGTTGGCAGTGTCGCCCCTAGAACGCTATTGATGGCGATGGTGGCCTCCAGCTGTGGCTGAGCTGTCGTGGTGGCGCCCGTTCTGGGACTCGGAGCGCTCCCGCTCCCTGGCCGGGGCACGCGAGAGGCTCCGGAGCAGCCGTGAGCCCCAGCCCCGATCCTCTCCTCGCGCTGCTGGCGGCGCTCGTCGCCGTCGCCGTCATCTCTGCGGTCTTTGGTTCCTCGTCCACGGTGGTGGCGACGCGCGCCGTTCCCGTGGGGCACGCCGCCGTCGACGACGCCATAGTGCCAGAGCAGCCTGCGGGACTGGACTCTCCCGTAGTCGTCCTCCGGGTACTCAATGAGCTCCAGGTGGACGAGCACTCTGAAGGTGAGACCTTGCCGTCCTCGGGGTCGCCGTGGGCCGTCATGTACTGACACTGCATTGCCGGTTAGCGTAAGCCAGTTTACCTTAGGGATGTCCGACGGGTTGTACGTCCACGCCCAGAGGTAGAGGGCTCTGGTGTCGTCGCGGTTCAGGGAGCGAGGGTCGACGTAGTCCAAGTCACAGGACCTGGCCACTGCCCGCTTGGCGATGCTCTCGTTCCAGGCGTGGAGAGGGATTCCTTCGAGGCAGAGGCGGACGCGGTATCGAAGGTCGCAGTGGTCGCCGTAGGGGAGGACGCGCCAAGGCTTGATGACGATTTTCTGTCTGCCCACTTGGAGTCGCATCATGTCCTCCGCTTGGTCCCGGTGGTGGGGGTGCTCGAAAACAATAAGGAAGTCCTCTGGCTTGTGGTGGGAGACCTTGATGTCGTCTTCGTGGATGCCAAGCTTGGAGCAGAAAGCCTTCTTGATGCGGGCTGGAGTGATGTCGTCGCTGTCGTTGTAGCGGCACGCTACCACAGCATGTGCGCCCAGCTTGGCCCGTAGCTCTTCCATCTCAGAATTGGAAGCCGCGATGGCACATGTCTCCTGGGGGCGCAGATCGGGGTCCCCGAACTGCGCCATGGCGGAGCCAGGGAGGTGGGGGAAGCTTCTGCGGTTGTGCAGAGGCAGCGGTGGTGGGGGCAGGGGCGAGGCTTGTGGTGCTGGGCGACGGTGCGGGCCTCTGCAGTCACGATATTTATGCCCGTTGCGGCCACAGTTGAGGCAGCGGATGGGGTCCCTGCAAGCTGCAGCTAGGTGCCCTGCAGAAAGGCATCGAATGCACTTACCACGCAGGCGGTCGATGATGGCGGAGTGGGGCGGAGGTACACGGGTGGTTGGCTGGTGTAACTCTCCCGAGGCGTGCTCCACGCGACGCCACCAGTGCTTGGGCAGTACCGTGGACCAACCATCTTCAGTCGACACCAGGGTCGTGGCCATCTTGTCGCAGCGACCTTGGGAAGGGGCACCGCCATAAGTGCTGGTGTGGAGGGCGGTGTCCGTCCTGCTGGATTCGCCAAGGGTGTTGCTGCTCCCGGATCTGCTAGCAGAGACGGTGGATTTGAGGCAGGATTTTGGTGGAACATGGCTGGGCTGCGGGGAGTTATTGTGGTGGTTGGGGGGCTGGCGAATCGAGGGTGGGGAGTTGAAGGTGACACGACGCTTGGCCGGCGCAGCTTTCAATGAGCGGGACACTGAGGGTCCCCATGATAATGGAGGCCAGCTGCTGCCGCCGGCGAACAGACCGGGGTTCTGTCCCGCGCAAGAGCGGGGGCAAATGGGAGGGTGTCAGGGGCATTGGGAGTGTCTCCCGGGAGCGGGGGATCAGATGCACTGGGTGGGGGGGCTTGGAGGGGCGGCGGCGGCGGATCTGGGGCCGGTCGCCGGGCGGCGCCGGGGACGGGGAGGGGAGGGGGCTAACGGTCGCATGGTCTTCTCTACTCTTCCTCGCAACTGAAGCAAACGCAAAACAATAGAGCCTCAAGACCTGCCATGTGATCTAGTTCTGGATTATCCCTGAAATAACAGCCTGGCCCGTTCACCCATTATTTTCTTCCTCTTCTGTTGTCGGAATCGATACAGGAGTGCATACACATGGCGAGACCCTGAATACGTACACGGAGGATGATCCAGTAACTTGGCTCTCAAATTTATCATGTTGCATAAGATAACCAACAACTATTCCCATTCCCATTCCTATTTCTGTCAGTGCAGAATTCACATGCATCTCCTCTACTGGTATGCATAACAGCGCAGAGCAGAACAGAATAAGTTTGAGGGCAAAACGAACAACCCATCTGCAAAATCAGAACGACCAAAGTTACACAGCCTCTGCTACTGCTGCATATATACTGCAACACTTTTAAAACTGCATGGATAGTATCATCTGGTACTCCTAGTATCCAGAGAAATTAGGAGCCTGGAGGCCAGGACAGGCGACCTGATCCTTTTTTTTTTTTTTTTTTTGCAAGAGAAGTGAATTTCATTCACTGTTGCTGCTATTACCAAGGCAGGGGCCAGGGGTGCAGATCAGCTCTCAGCTGTTCCTTTCTTTTTTTTTTTTTTTTTTTTTTTTTTTTTTTTTTTTGCGAAACAGCTATTTCAGATACTTAACAGAAAATATTCAACAAATACATGACAAAGAGAACTACTAACAAACTTGTGGTGCTTTAGCTATTTTTTTCCATGTCCTTCACACCATGCTTCAGAGATCCAGTCCTTGGAAGCAACAACATTTTGTTCCGAAACCCACAGTGAACACAAATAGAAGCAGGATTAACAAAGGAATACTACACATATGGCAACCTGCCTTGTATGGTGCACTAGTACATCATCCTTCAAATAACTCTCCCAGCATATTCTCTACCTTCATAGGAGTGATTTGTGGAGTGTTGATGCTGTTATCGTCCAAGAATTGTGTGAACACCGGGATGACTTTGTCGATGATGGCTTTCCGCAGCCTTGTCCGCATCTGAGGGTCTGGGACCTTCCAGAACTTTTGAGTGGTGTAGGTCTTCTGGAATTTTGACTCAAACTTCGGTAGAGGAGAAGAGTATCTAGTGAAGCAACGAGGTGTAACAGGATCCTGCAAGCATTTCAACACCGGTCCCCAAGACACATGGAGATAACTATTTATGTAATAACTGATTTTGCGCATGAGGGACACCTTAGGGAAATCCAAAGGCCAAATTGTGCAAAACTCCTGCAATAAGTAGTGCAAATTGTTGATCAAGAACAGATACCTGAGACTCTCAGTCTCGTTTTGCAAGAATGCCCGGTGCGACATCGTGAAAGGCTTTCTCTCCAGTGAAGAGACCATCTCCATGATGAGGCTGGACATATCGCTCTCGTTCTCAATCTCATCAAGTACATAATCACTCAAAGAAGAAAAAATACTGTCCTGTTCGCTCTCGTTTTCATTCTCATCAGGCACACAGTCACCGCAGAGAGATTGAATGCGATTCACTGAACGGTAATTAGCCCACAGCACCTTGGTGTAGCTTACTATGGAGTGTGTGACATTGTGAATGTCACTTGTACCGTCATCGTGCCTCCAGGTCCAGGCCATGATATTATTCATGATCTCAACCTTTGTACCCCGTATAGCCTCACCTAACTTGGTCATCTCTGCTGACAACAGGTCTCTCATCGCACCGTCAGTAGATTTTACTACATGTAATGACAGGATGAGGATATGTGGGGAGGCCATGGAAAGAGCGTCATGCATGTCTATCAGCATCTGTAGCTTCTTAACTGGTGTCAGTGCCACTGGCTCCGGCCTCTGTGTAGTTTTTGCGGCAGCAACAATGTCAACGAAAGGCAGCATCTTGAGCACAGTTGCTTCGACAAGTGCAAATTCAGAAACAAATGGTTGCTTGCTCGCTCCTTCACCCTGATCCTGCCTCTGCCTCTGCCTCTGGCTGCACCATTCATCAAGGTCAAGGCTTGTAAGGATAGATTCACCAATATTGCGTAGAGCTAGGATCCAGCTCTCTGCAAGACATTGGAACTGCTGCGAGGTAACACCGAAGCTCCCTGAAGATTCATGCTGTGTTCCGGCGAGATGTAGAAGTAGAACCCAGCCGGCGTCCAGCTCCGAGAGCCACCTCTCAATGGCACTGCGACCATCGCCACGGATGAATTCCTCGACCAGGCCCTTGATATGCTTGAGGTTCTTGGCCATGTCTTCTTCCTCGAGCTCCTTGGCTACATCCGGATCCAGCTCCTCCTCGGAACTTTTTTCCACGACCGGCGCCGTAGGCGGAGCCATAGATGCATGGAAATCACGAGGCTGCAGTTCTCCGACTGAATCAGAGGTGGCGGTGGTGGTGCAGGTGGTACCTGACGTGGTGCTGTTGCCACCGGTAGGATGCAGCGAACGGCCTCCGCCGTCAGCGTCGTCCCCGGCCCCGCCGCCGCCCCTCGACCTCGATCGCGTCCATGCTCTCCGCCAGACTGAGGCCACCGGCGCCATGGGAGCTAGCTAGAATCTGATGATGGACGCACGCACGCGGCTGGACATTGGAATCAGTCGATAAATCTGGAGAGCGATGCAAATGAAGTTTTATTTTACGCTTCAATTCAGTGATGAATCGAAATCAACCTCAAGTCCTCAAAAAGTCCACAAAGGTGTCCATGACGCGCTGTTGATCGTTGACCATGACAGCATGGCTTGTAATTTCTCGGATCATCATCTAGACTAAATCTGACTTTTCAAAACTTTAGAATATCGCAAATAAGTGGTGCCTGGCCGGTTAACTTCAGCTTCATGCGCCTCCTCTGTGCCGATGTTCAACATCTCCGTCATAGCTGCGATTACGTCTGGCGGCATGCATGCAGCGGCCAGCTGAACATGGTGATCTACTCTTGCAAGGCCCGCTGAATATCTACTCTGCTCTAAGGTGTCCGTAATCGCTAGCTGTGATGCCGGGGATCAGAAATATAAACAAAGAAAAGTATTGCTTGCCTTAACTGGATACTTGGATCGTGGGCCATGCATACAGAGATGGAGCTCATTATCGAGAAATTGCTTGCCTAGCACAAACACTTGACCAACGATGAGTTTTTGGGCTGTCCTCTCTACCCCATGTGGGAAAATATGGCACGTCAGTAAGCTCAGAGCATGTTGTTGGAGACGCGCTAACTTGTACTCCCTCCAAAAATAAATTCAGTCTTTTAATAGAACAGGAGGAGTTACCCTCTACTAGAATTTATTGAAATATTATAAAAATTATGTACAGCCCTTCTCAAAAGGTCGCATTTTGGATAAGGCTTAAGTCAAATATTAGGTGAAATAAATCATGATAACTTCTAAGTTGCTGAGTTTAAAAATTTAAAAACCATATAAATAGATTTTTTTTTAAAAATACTTTTAAAAATAGATGCATATCAATTTTTAATAAGTATTTTTATAAAAATAAGAAGTTAAAGTTATACTTTAGAGACTATGTCGCTGTCCAAAATAACTTTCTTTTTAATTACGAAAGGAGTACAGACAGAGAAGAGAGTGATAGAACTGTTTGGTATTCTGTACCGTGTTCGAAGACGCTACTCTAACTCATATGTGATCTTCTTGGCTTCCACAGATGACGCCCTGGACACTGTACACCTAGGTGGCTGCCGCTTCTCAGCTGCTATCGTCGGTGGCGGTGCTCCATCAGCAACGACAACGATCTCACTGTCACCACTGCCGCCATCGGGTTGGTGTGGGCATGTTTCTTCCAATTAGGCCATGTGTGCTCTGTCTTACTGGTTTCTTGCGGGTTATACGATGTTTTTAATCTCCTCTTAATGAAATATGTGTCATGGCACAATCATGAAAAAATTCCATGTAAAATTCCTTAAGAGAAATGACAATCCTGGAGGCTTGATTTGAAGAGAAAAAAAGAAGATCAGTAAGTAAGCACGACTGGTGTGGGTACAAGCTTGAAGCCAAAAGGCAAAAGGTACATTACATACATACAGCTATCAGCTGCTCAACATTTATTCAGAAATTAATAGCACAGGGAGATACAAAAAGCCAAATGAAGTTTTGTAGTGCTTCAAATTTTGTCTACTTCAATACAGCTTCAGAAGTCGAATCATTTGAAGCTGCAAAGTTTAATCAGAATGCCAATACAAATGGAAACCTATTGTGACTTTTTTTGACCTCCGAGTTGCAGTCTATTAATCACGCCCTTCAAACAGCTCTTGCAGCATCTCCTCCAGCTGTTGGGGAGTGAACCATGGGTTGGTAACTTTGCTATCCTTTATATATTTTGTATAGACTGGGATGATTTTGTTGGTGATAGCTTTGCGCAGGCTTTTCCTAAGCCCAGGATCTGGGACCTTCCAAAACTTTTGGATAGTGTAGGTTTTCTGGAATTCAGACTCGAACTTGGACAATGGGGGGTGCTTTCTCCAAAGGCGTAATGGTGCAGGATTGGACAAGCATACCAACATCGGTGCCCAAGATACCTGTATATAACTCTCTATATAGTGCCCAACTTTGTGAATGATGACGGCTGCCACATTTCCTTTGATACAAGAGAAAGGGTATTTAATGAGCTTCTCCCATATGAAGTTTGAGTTGTTGAGCAGGAATAATAACCCAAGGCCTTTATCTGGGAATAATTGGGACTTGGTGATGAGCTTTTCTTCAAGACAAGACACCATCTCTGTGATCATGCCGATGAAAGGTAGTGCCTCTCCAAGTCCAGTCTGAGGCATATACTTACCAAGGCTAGCGGCTTCGGATACTAATGTGCTGACTGTGGCGTGATGGCGCTGCAGGAAGTTGATGTGGTCCATCACTAAACGAGTGACTTCATGAACGTCTGATGATCCTTGTCGAGTTCGATGAGATCCTAAAGAGTCCTCCATCTTCTTGAGGATACGGGTCCTAATCTCCTCCAGTGTGCTCCATATGCTCTCAAATACCTTGCCTTGCTTTGCCGACAAGAGGCTTACCATTTCCTTGCCTACCTTTTCAACTTCTGCAGAGGGCGACAGATGGAATTGTAGCCTGATCGCCGATAATGCCCTGGACAGTGCACCATGTACATGGATACTGGAAACCAGCAAGTCTGAGGCGCATGGTGGACGCCCAGCTATTGGATTTGGTTTACTAAACATGACATCAACAAAAACAAGCATCTTTGACATGGTTTCTTGGAAAAACAGTGCAAACTGTAACGGATCCACCGGACTAGAAGCTTGTTTCCCACTGATGTCCTCAGGAGGAAGAGAGGAAGCTCTCCGAATGGTTTCCACGATTTGTGTGAGACCTTGCGTCCACCTCCATATCCCAACTTCTGTAGGAGCAGATGCACCAACGGCATCGAGTTGGAGAACCCAGCTGATGCGCAGATCCGAGAACCAGATCTCCAGGACACCCATGTTGCCGCAGGGATTCTCCGAGTGCCCACAGAAGAATTCCTGGACTAGACTTTCAATGCGCTTCATCCTCTTCTCCTTGGACGTCTCGCATTCAGTGCCCACGTCGAGCTCCAATTCCAGTTCCCATATCTTAGAGATAGAGGAGAGGCGAGGGGCGCTTTCGCTAGATGTGTGGGCAGTTGAGACTATGGTACCTGATGATGAGCTGCTGTAGGAACTGGTGGAGCCGGCGGTCGGCCCCTGGCGCTGGTAGCTCCAAGAAGAAGAAGGCCCGCGGCGTCCATTCCTGCCCGACGCTTCCATGCCAAGCTACACAACCTGATGAGAGGCAGAGATCTCGAGGGCGTTTGCGTTTAGACTTTGGATTGGATTGGATTGAAGAAACAGCGTGGTAGTTTTGGTGGGGCGGGCCAGGACACTGTATTTTAACTGGGCCGAAAGAAAAGTCTCACGCGACAACAGGCAAATTATTAATACTACTAGTAATAATTAATCATCAAAGCCCCACAATGCCCGCTCGTGGAGGCCCGCACGTGCACTACAAAGGTCGTTTGTGGAACAGCGCAAAGACAGTTAGCTTAATTTGTGATTCTGTACGTGTTGTCGTTAGCCGGCATGCATGGTGCCATGGACGGTGGCGGAACTAACAATTTTAAATAAGGGGACCGAACAATAGATGATAGATCGTAAATAGGTAAAAGGAGAATTTTTTATAATATATCAATAAATTTTTGATAAAAATTTAGTTTTTTATTAAAATTTTAAATGAAAAATTAAATTTTTATTAATTTTTTGATGAAAATTTTATTTTTATTCCATAGTATAAAAAAAAATCATTGTTTTGGGGGGGGCACGGCCCCTGCCAGCCCCCCTAGTTCCGCCTCTGGCCATGGAGGACTGAGTGAGTTAAGGAAGGTGGAGGCTTTCGTCGCAAATTCGAGGTTTGCAAAGTGCCATGGATGGCGAAAGACGGCTGGCTAGGACGAGAACACAGATATAGTGTTCGTCTGTTTGAGGGAGACGGTTCGAGTTAAGGTCCTAATCCAACCATCAGTTGTTGTCTATAGTTGTTTTAGTAACTCATTCCCTGGATCCACCCACGCCTCCTGTACCTGTAGGATACGGTGTTTCACATCTAAAAAAACACTAAAACTTTGAACTTTTAAAACTTAATACAACACATTAAAACTTGATTAGTTTATTTCTCTGAAACATCATTTTCAAAAAAAAAAAACTTTCCTAAAAACGTTGCATCAAAATTCACCATGTTAACATGATTTTGAATTCAGTGTTTGAAATGTTTGCCATGACTGCTTGGAACATTGCTTGAAATGCTTGATTGTTTGAATGCTTGTTTGCCTAGAATTTATTTTGGCATCAGTTCTTCAAAATCCTTGGCCATTTTCCTTGACATTCCTCCTAAAATTCTTTGACCCGTCTTTGGAAACCACCTTGAAACATACCCTTGAATTTCCAAACTAGCCAGCTTTTAAATTCCCTTGAAATCCATACTGAATTCAAACCCACATGTACCCTAGTTTATTTTTGGAAAAAAATAGAAAAGGACTCATGCTCATTCTCCTCTTCCCCTCCTCACTTCGGCCCACGAACCGTTTCCCTTTCTCCTGCACTCCCCTCCTTCCTCTCCCGCATGGGTTGGCTCAGCCCATCCCACGCCAGCATACTCCCATTCTCATAGACGATGCAGCCCAGCATAGCCTAGTAGCACCACTCCCGTCTCCCTCTCTTGCACTTACCGACGCGCGCGGCCCACCTGTCAGCATCGTGGTCCTCCTCGCGATGATGACACGAATACCACGTAGCGCTACCGTCTCCTCGACCTTGCTGCCGCGCCACCGCTTCGCCCAACGATTGAATGGATAAGGACCAGGAGCATGTCGCGAGACCCACCAACGCTTTGCGACCCCGCTAGCTCGCTATCTTCCCTCTCTACCCGCTACAGCCACGTAGCGGCTCGACTTTCGTCAATAGTTGCCACCATGGATAAGGATGGAGCTATCGGACAAGCATGGGGATAAGATTGCACTGTGGCGAACTACCTTGGGCTTGAGCACGTGCGCGAAGAGGAAGAATCCGAGTGGCACAGTGAGAAAATATTTCGCCGGCGAACTGACCTCGCCGGCCTGTAAATAGGCCTGACCGAGGCGCCCCGCTTCAATCCTCCACACGGCAAGTTCTGCCTAGCTTAGCAACACATCATCTTCCTCTTAGTTCCTCTCCTTCTTAGTGGGATATTATTTTCAATTTCCAATAGCTAAATATAATTTTGGAAGCATCTAGATATTTTAAAGAGCTCTAAATATTTTATTCAGATTAATAAATCCCAATCTATCTTTATGAATTTTCTTGGATTTTTTACCTAAAAGACATTTATGTGGTTTATTAAAAACTTATTAAGTATTTATCAATTTTTTAAAAGACAAAACTGCCTTCAAACCACCTAGACCAGAACAAGGAGGCGGTAATTTTAATGATTTTGAGAGTTCAATAGATATGATACTTGGTTTTAGAGTTTGAAGAAATTCAAATTATGATGGCAGTTTTGTTATTTTTTTTGAGGGAATGGCAGTTTAAATGTAATAAAAATGGACTTTACCCTAAGGGCTTGTTAGCCAAAACAATGCCAAAATGGGCTATGTTTGCTTGTTTACGTGGCTTGGGGATTGGGATTGATCTGTTACGCTGGGCTACGTAGGTAGGCCAAATGCTGCCTAGGCTGCTGTGTCGGGCTGAAAGTTGGGGACATTCAGGTTACTTAGGCACCGTCTGTTACTGCCCAATTTTTTTTTTTCGAGAACATGCCGTTTGGCATGTATTTTTTAAGCAGAAGCGGAGTTCGTCAAATCGTACACGGTAAGCCCGGGCTCACCCAAAGCAGCCCCCCCCCCCCCCCCCCCCCGGCGACGAGGATGTGATTACAAATATAATTTTGCTCTAGCGACGAAGCACGGAGAAGCAGCTAACCGGCCCCCACCCTAACCATCAACGGGGTGATCCTGCGGTAACCCGCCGCCACCCAGAGCTCGGCCGCGTCCAGGATGACTCCCACCAGGGCCGCCGGTGTCCTGGACACTCCCTAAAAAGTCCTCGCGTTCCGCTCTTTCCATAGTGACCAGGCCACTAGGAACAGGAGCTCGTCGAAAGCCCGGCGTAGGACCTTCGGGAGCGTCCTCCTAGAGTCCATCCACCACTCAATGATGTTCCTCTCGGCGACGACAATGAGCCCCTGCAGGTGAAAGAGGGCGAGACAGCGCGACCAGACCTCCCGCGAGAAAACGCAGCCAAGAACGATGTGATCCATCGTCTCGTCCGCTTGATCACAGATAATGCAGACGCAGTCGTTCTGCAAACCATGTCTCCATCGCCGATGGGCCGTCCAGCACCTGCCATGCATGATTAACCAGAAGAAGAACTTGACGCGAGGAGGCGCCGACGTCTTCCAAATCTAGCGTGCTCCCAAAGGTCTCGAGCAACCCAGAAACATAGCACCATACGCCGACGCCGCAGAGTAAACTCCATCGGCCGAAAACCGCCAGGAGAAAGTGTCCGGCGTGCCCGGCGACAGGAGGACATACTGGAGGCGGTTCGATAGCAAGATGAACTCCGCCAGCAGCCTTGCGGAGTGCAGTCCAGCAATGTGTCGCACCCAAGCAGCGCCATCCAGTGCCTCGGCCACCGTACAACCACGCCTGCGCCTAGAAACCGCCGCAAAGACCGTCGGCGCCACATGACGGATGCACTCGCCCTGGAACCAGCAATCTGACCATAAAAGAATGGACTGCCCATCACCGACGACCGAGACGGTGGACGCTCGGAAGAAATCCGAGCCGGTCCTCTCCTCGTGGTCCGGAGGTGCTGCCGGGGCGGCCAGAGTCGCATCGCCTGAGCCCACGGCCAGCGCAGACGCAGCGCCGTCCCGCCCGTCCGGAGGTCAGCAAGAACCCCAAGGCCGCCCAGGTAGGTTGGTCTAGTAACGACCTCCCAGGCCACCTTGCACCGCCCTCCCGCCACCTCCGCCGCCCCTCCCCAGAGAAAGGAGCGCCGAAGCTTGTCGATGCGGTTGAGCGCCCAGGGGGAGAGACAGAGCGCTGTGGCCGTGTGAACCGGGATGGCCGACAACGTAGCCTTGACCAGTGTGGTGCGCCCCATCACGTTAAGCATACTTCCCTTCCAAGCCAGGATCTTCGCCGCAACGGAGTTAATGAGCGGCTGCTCCATGCTCCTGGAGAGTCTAAAGATGGATAGTGGAATGCCCAGATAGCGGCTAGGGAAGCCTTCGACGTGACAGGTAAGGATGTCCCTGATCCTCGCGATTTGATCCTCAGAACAGCGCAAAGGAGTGGCAATGCACTTTTCCAAGTTAGCAAATAGACCCGTGCTCTGATCGAGTAGCTGTAGCGCCGCCTTCACATTCTCTAGATCTTGCTCATTAGGTGCCAGAAAGATGATCACATCATCCGCGTAGATGCTGACACGCTGAATAGAGTGGCCCAGCTGTGTGAAGTTGCCAGACTCGCAAAGCCACTGCAAGGTGCGGTTGAAAGCCTCCATGGCGAGAACGAAAAGCATGGGCGAGAGAGGATCTCCCTGCCGCAAGCCTCGCGCATGATAGATGTGTCTGCTAGGGACCCCGTTGAGGAGCACCTTCGTGCTTGCCGTGCTGAAAACAGCTGCCATCCAGTCTCTCCAACGCCGGCCGAAGCCCATGTGCTCGAGCAGCTCGAACAGGAATGCCCAGCAGACCGAATCAAAAGCCTTGGTTAAATCCACCTTGAATAGGATGCAAGGGGTTTTACGCTTGTGCAGGACCTTGCAAGACAACCGAACGGCACGGAAGTTATCCTGAATGCATCTCCCCTTAATGAACGCGCTCTGATTTCTAGCAACAAGATCGTCCAGCACCCTTGCCAGCCGATTGGCAAGACATTTGGTGAGCAGCTTGCTGAAACTGTGGATGAGGCTGATCGGTCGATAGTCATCGATGCGCTCCGGGTTTTGCCTCTTCTGCAGCAGCACCATGATGGCGTCATTGAGGTGGTGTAAACTGAGAATCCCAGGCCTAGAACGCATGGAGCGCGTTCATGACATCGTGTTTGATTATGTTCCAGGCCAATTTGTAGAACAAGCCTGTGAAGCCATCGGGCCCCGGGGCCTTCTCATTTGGCAGATCCACGACCACCGCCCTGACCTCATCTTCCGAGAAAGTGGCCTCAAGCTCATGGAGATCGGCCGAAGGGAGGCCAATGGCCTCCTGTGTTGATCCTCCCGACATGTTGAAATTAGTGCCCAAGAAATGAAGTTGAATCTGTTATAAACCGCCTGCGCCATCAGTTGCGGATCGATCACCTGATCCCCATCGACGCGGAACGAGGAGACCAAGTTCTTCCTTTTGCGGTGGCACGCCTGGAGGTGGAAGAAACGGGTATTTGTGTCCCCCTCGGCAAGGAAGGACAGACGGGAACACTGCCTGGCAATCGTCCGCGCAAGGGACGCGAGGCCAAGGCAACGATGCTTGAGCCCCCTCCGCAGCTCCAGCTCACGCGGCTCCAGCAGCCTAGACTCTTGCGCCTCGTCCAGACGCAACACAATTTCCCTCGATAGCGCAAGCTGCAGGCGAACACTCCCAACCTTGGTGGCGCTCCAGCTCTGCAGCACCCGCGCCAGATTGCGAAATTTGAAGTCCAGGGTACGGCTGGGATCAGCATTGTCCGCAGGGCAGGACCAGGCGCGTTCAACGACTTGAAGGAAGTCAGGCAACTTCGTCCAGAAGGACTCGAATCTGAACCGGTGCACCGCCGCCGCCGATGTTTCCAGCAGCAGGAGTAGCGGGGAGTGATCGGAGTAGTCGGAGGAAAGCGGACGGAGACAGTGGAAGGGGAACAGAGTGAACCAATCCACGGAGGCAAGGACCGAACGAGACGTTCCATAGTTGGCACGTCCTGCCCGTTGGACCAGGTGAACTGACGCCCAAGCAGGGACACGTCCTGCAAGTGAACGGAGTCGACGAAAGCCCTAAACCTCCGCATGTTACAACGATCAAGCCTATCGTTGTTCTTGTCGGCCGCTTGCAAGATCATGTCGAAGTCCCCACAAATCATCCAAGCTCCCCCAGGAATTCTTCCTTGTCCGCATCGGCCTGTGGGCCGTAAACCACCGTAAGCCACCACCAGGCCATCGAGGCCGGCGATGTCAAACGAACGGATAAGGAGAACCTCGTCTTGAAGGACACCGAGACGGCCCAACGATCCGTGTGCCACCCAACGAGAATCCCCCCACCGTCCCCACCGCCGACACAAAGTCATAATTGAAACCCGGTCCTAACAGTTCATTAGCGATGGACGCGGGGACATCCATCAGTTTGGTTTCCTGAAGACATACAACAGAAGGGAGATGCTGCAGAAGGAATTCGCGAACCACACAGCGGCGAGCTCGGGCGTTGAGACCCCGAACATTCCACACAAAGCAAGACGGGCGTGCTGACATAGCGAACCAATGTGCTTCTAAGCTCAGAGACATGCCCGACGTCAAGGAGCGCCCGGCCCATCCTCCAGTCCAAGCGTGTTGAGGTTGAACGCAACCGGATCGAACCGGGCACCTAGGAGCGTCTGAAGGTTGGCATGGCAGGCGTCTGAGAGCGGTTGCCTGAAGGCCAGCCTACACAGCTTAGCCATGTCCGCCTGTGATGAGGGAGTGGAGGGGCGCTCCCCAAGTTTCTTGAGCAGCACAGTCTGAGCCTGCGCCGTCATGCTAGTCTCGCGCGGAGTCGCAGCGATCCGCACACTTTGTCGCAGAGGTTGGGCAGGGGCCGGCGTCCTAGGCCGACGCAGCACCGGCGGCCCACGGAGCAGAGGTGTCTGCAGAGGGATGCAGAGGCGCTCCTCCAGGCGTTCTGCAGCCACTGCCGGGGGCATCACCGGGTCAGGGAGGTGGTCCTGCTGCACCTCCTGCAACACTAACACCTCAGAGGGCCCTGGAAGCGAGGGTCCTAACACGAACTCCTGCGGCACCAGCTCCCCCCACCAGTCCTGCTGCCCAGCAGAAGCTGAAGGCCGAGGTGGCCGCTCCGCGAACTCAGCAGCGACACCATCAGCCCACCAGTCCGAGAACTCCGGCGGCGGCGTGTAGCAGCTCACACCGCCCTGAAACAGCAAAGGCGCAAGCTTGATGAAGCGGCCTACCAAGCCGAGCTTGGGGAGGTCTCTGCCACCGACATGGCGAGGGGACACGGCATGACCTTAGACCAGGTGCCGCGACACTGGGCGGGTCCTGTAGCGGGCAGTCGACGTCCCCCACCAAGACCGCCGCACAAGACATCCCCTGATGGTAGCGGTTGAAATTGCTGTCGGGGGAGCCAGCCGAGTCGCTGTCGCGCCTAGGCGTAGGGTTGTCATCAACCTCGCCGTCACCGTCAGCCCCGGCGCCGTCACCCCCAAAGATGGTCGCGCCAGCCCACCACTCCCGCACTGAGGGGAGCCCGGAGGCGTGGACCAGTCTTGATAAGCCACCAGCCGGATGCGTACCAGGTACCAGAGGCCTGGGAGGTGATCTTCCACCAGAACCCCCGGAATGTGTGGTTCCGGAATGTAAATCAACTGCTGTTCCTGTATATAGTCCGGGTGCCAACACCACGCAGACACAAAGAACTCCCGATCGTCTTCCGCCGGCCGATCCCTAAATTCCAAGAATTGGAGCTCCGCGAGGATGGGCCAAGAACGGTGCGGGACACCTCCAGGTTGCGAGCGTGCAGGGGAACCCGAGACAGGGCGAGGACCACCTTAAACCTGAACCTGGCGACGATGCCCTGGGAGTTCCGGCGCCAGGGCCACCAGATAAGCGGCAGGAGAGCACCGCCAGGTCTGGCCGCCCGCACCCGGTCTCTATCGGCGCCATGGCGAAACCGTACCACGAAATCTTCAGGGGAGTGGGTGCGCACATCGAACTCATCATACTCGAGGTCAAACCTGGAGTGCAGGTAGTCCTGGATCATAGCCACGGAGACATGCGGCCTGGAGCCCCCAACCGTGACCACCAGAGCACGTTCCAGGTCGTCCTCCGCGGCCTGAATGGCCGGCGTGAGAGGGACCACGTGGAACGCCGAACGCGGCCTGGTGGGGGACGGTGCGTGGGCGGGATCGCGCCCGCCACCAAGTCCCTCAGCTCCAACACCCTTGGTTGCGCAGGGTCGAGCACCGCCTCAGCCGCAATCGCCTCCAGATAAGGGAGCGGCGGCGGCAGTGGGAGGGGGCGGTAGCGGAGGCGCCGACGATTTAGGAGGCGAAGGGGAGGCGACGCAGTTCGGAGGGGGGGGGCGAAGGGGCGGAGCAACCGGTGGACACCGATTCCGCCCGATACCGTATCAAGACGCGCTTGGCGTGGCGATCGCGAAAGTGGGGCCTTGGGCCCTCCGAGCCCCGAAGGGTGAGCCGCCACTTGCCGCACGCGCGAGCCGCCCGGGGAAGGGACAGGCAGCCGCCCGATGGCCCACCGCCCGCCAGCCGTAGCATTTCTCCCGAGGACCGGCAAGTTGCCTTGGTATGGCCGGGGGGCGAGACATCGAAGCAAAGGCCTTCCAACTCCGGCGGCACCCTACCCGGGCGACCGGGGCCCGTTGGGGAGCGCGACGGCCCAATCTCTCGGGTGGAACCAAGAAGAAGCCGCCTCCGTCGGGCACCCCCCGCATCCTTGTCGGGTGCGCCGCGGGAGGGTGGGGCGACGAGCGCCGCGCATGGGGATGGGGCGGGGGAGGGGCTACACCGGGGCCTCTCGGCTAGGTGGGACGGATGGGAGGCACGCCAAGCAGCCACCATGAACCCACCTAGGTGCCTGAGCCGACGATTGCGGGCGCACCCGTCGGCGTCTCCGGCCTCGGGCGCGCCACCTCCTTCCCCTTTCCTGAGGCGCCGGGCGGGGGGAGCCGTCGACTCGAGGGAATCCTCGAGTCGCCGAGGGGACCCGCCGAGGGGGTCACCGTTGAGGCACTCCCCGCAAGAGCCCCGGAGATCCGACGAAGAAGTCCCCCGGGCTGGAGGAAGGTCTTCTCCGGCAATGTCCGCCCAAGCATCGCGCGGGGTGGGGGGGGGGGAGAGCCCTCCTCCATAGACCCTCCAGGCGCACGGCCGAGAGTCTCTAGGAGGTGGCCCGGCGAGCCCGACTCCAAGGCATCCTCCAGCTCACCACTCCAGGCCCGGCCGGGCGTAGAGGAATCTTCCATGGCGACTAGATCTGGCGACTAGATCCGAACTTACCGAGGGCGCGGGCGGGGAAGAGGGCCCAGAGGCGCGAGAGGGACCCGAGGGAGGAGGAAGGACCGGGGGGCCTGAACGGACGGGCGGCGGCGGGGGGGGGGGGGGGGGGGGGCGGGCCGGGGCCATCGCCTGTGGCGGCGCGTGGTCGCCAAAGCTTGTCTCAGCTTTTGTTGTTGTCTCCGTTTTTATTACTGCCCAAATTACCCAAGTTCAGGTTTCAGCACCCAAGTTCAGGTTTCAGCACTTGATGCTGGTACCTAAGATGACATCCCATTTTTGGGTTTTGGCTTTTTGAGTTTGGAAATTGGTCATTGGGTTTTATGCCCACCCGACTAACACCGTACGCCTCTCCGTGCTGATGGGAGACGCGGACCACGTCCAAAAAATGATACAGTGAAGGTTTGGAATCTAATTTGACTGTATGTCTGACACGCTTGGTGGCAGAGGAACCTGATGGGCTCATTATGTTTCAGAGAAGCCAAAATAAAAAAGTATATTGTTGTTGCTTTTTGAAATAGGGGAGAAAAAAGTATTGCATGTGAAAAATATCAACAGCCCAAAATTAATTCAGGTGTGGATGTGTGATCAGAGACAAATGAATTTTCACAGTTGCTAACTCTTTCCTCCCAACTTTGAAGATCTTCAAAAAAAGTTTGAAGATCTTCTGATGAAGATGACGTCTGGGGTTACCTGTGTGGCTTTAGCATCTACTCTTCCTCAAAGGTATACCCTTCCGATTAGGCCGTGCAATGTGTGCTCCCCCAACTGGTTTCTTTCGGCTTAATTCAACTTTTTTCCACCTTCTTTTAATGAAATACTTGTCATGACAACAATTATGAAAATAGAACTTCTTAAGAGAAATGACAATGCAGGATGCTTTATTTGAAAGAGGAAAAAGAATATATCAATAAGTAAACACCACTGGTGTTGGTACAATTCTGCTAGACATAATTATGGTACATTACATAAAGCTATCTCGGCTGATCCATTTATTCAGAAATGAATAATACAGGGAGATACAAATTACCAAATGAAGTTTTGTAGTGCTTCAAATTTTTGTCTACTTCGCATACAGCTTCAGAAGTCAGATCATTTGAAGCGACAAAGTTTAATCAGAATGCCAACACAAACAGAAACCTATGGTGATTTTATTTGATCTCCGAGTTGCAGTCTATTCATCACCCTTCAAATAGTTCTTGCAGCATCTCCTTCAGCTCTTGGGGAGTGAATTTTGGGTTGGTAACTTTGCTATCCTCTATGTATTTTGTATAGCTTGGAATGATTTTTTCGGTGACAGCTTTGCGCAGGCTTTTCCTAAGCCCAGGATCTGGGACCTGCCAAAGCTTTTGGGTAGTGTAGATTTTCTGGAATTCAGACTCGAACTTGGACAGCGGGGAGTAGTTTGTCCCCGGGCACAGTGGTGCATGATTGGACAAGCATGACAACATCGATGCCCAAGATACCTGTACATAGCTCTCTATATAGTGCTTAACTTTGCGAGTGATGACAGCTGCCACATTTCCTTTGATATAAGAGAAAGGGTATTTAACGAGCTTCTCCCATATGAAGTTTGAGTTATTGAGCAGGAACAATAATCCAAGGCCTTTATCTAGGAATAATTGTGACTTGGCGATGAGCTTTTCTTCAAGACAAGACACCATCTCCGTGATCAGGCCGGCAAAAGGTAGTGCCTCTCCAAGTCCAGTCTGAGGCACATACTTACCAAGGCTAGCTGCTTCTGATACTAATTGGCTGACTGTGGTGTGATGGCACAGCAGGAAGTTGATGTGGTCCATCACTAAATGAGTGGCCTCATGAATGTGCAACGATGATCCTTGTGGAGTTTGAGTGCCTAACGAGTCCTCCATCGACTCCAGGATACAAGTCCTGATCTCCTCCAATGTGCTCCATATTTCCTCAAACACCTTGCCTTGCTTTGCCAACAAGAGGCTTACCATTTCCTTGCCTACCTTTTCAACTTCTGCAGAGGGCGACAAATGGAATTGCAGTCTGACCGCCGATAATGCCCTGGACAGAGCACTGTGTACACGGAGACAGGAAACGAGCAAGTTTGAGGTGCATTGAGGCCAACATATAGAGAGTGGTTTACTAAACATGACATCGACAAAAACGAGCATTTTTGTGGTTTCTTGGAAAAACAGTGCAAAATGTAACGGATCCACCAGACTAGAAGCTTGTTTCCCACTGAGGTTCTCCAGAGAAAGAGGCTCTTCCTCGCTGACACCAGTAATGCTGCCGACAAAGCCATGACCATTGCCGGGAAAGAAAGACGTCGTGAGCCGAATGGTTTCTATGATTTGTGTGAGAGCTCGGGTCCATCTCCATGTCTCAACTACTGTAGGATGCCCGAGTACCCAAGCAGGAGCACCAACATCGAGTTGGGGAACCCGGCTGACGTGCAGCTCCGAGAACCAACTCTCCAGGACACCCATGTCACCGCCGCCTTTGGTGCTGTGATTCTCCGACGACTGCTCATGGAAGAATTCCTGAACCAGACTTTCAATGCGCTTCATCCTCTTCTCCTTCAGCGTCTCGCTTTCAATGCCCACGTCAAGCTCCAATCCCAATTCCAATTGCATCGAGATAGAGGAGAGGCGACCGCTGGATGTGTAGGCAGTTGAAGAGACTATGGTACCTGATCTTGAGCTGCTAGTGGTGTAGGAAGTGGTGCATCCGGTTTCCCCTTGCCGCCTGCGGTAGCTCCAAGAAGGCCCCCGGCGTCCATCCCAGCTGCCTGTCGCCTCCATGCCAAGCTAGAACTGACGACTGATGAGTGATGATAGCAGAGAGGGCGTTTGTGTTCGGACTTTGGATTGAAGAAAACGCGGTGGGGCTGGTCGCTTTTTTCAAAGCTTTGGGCTAGGATTCGATTCCGTCCCCGGTGAACCATCCCTTTTTTCACGAGAAACAGCGTGGTAGTTTTGGGCGGGCCAGGATGCGCATCCACGATGCCGTATTTACGCACTGTCTTTTATCTGGGCCGAAAGCAAAGCATCTGCACTGGCTCACCGGGCAAAGTAATCAAAGTAGATCTTTCCTCCTAATATAATCAGTCAATCAATCACAGAAGACAACAAAAGCAAACTAAGTGGAGCTGAGTGATTCCCTCAGAAAAATAGTGGAACTGAGTGAAGCAGCTATATATAAAACCCCCACCTGCATCTCTGATTACTGCACTGCCACCTGTGCTTCCAGTCCCTATCGCTTTTCAGTTAAAATTGTCAGTACATGTAACTTAGTATGAGTCAAAGGTCTTGAGCACAATTAAATAAAATAACTGTTGCTCACCCTATTCCATGTATGAGGTCTATGGAGCCTCCGTGTGAGGAGGAGTGTCTCTTGTATCATTTATGTATGGCTCGTATTTGTATGTATAACTGGACGCTTTTCTTGCATTTAAAATATATGTTAAATTATTTTGGATTCCATCTAACATTTCCCCCGTATTTTGGTCAAATTAGTTTTCCAGTAGCAAGATAATAATATAGACTAATATTGAAGAGTCAAAATTTGATCTTATTTTTTTCGGACATCTTCCCCTACTACAAGGTAGAAGCGACATTACATACATACAAAATCTGCCGTATACTTGCTCAATATTTTTTCAAAAATGAATAGGAAAGGGAGATACAAATTGCCAAATGAAAAGTTCCATATAGGCCTTCAATTTTTTGTCTACTTCATGTACAACTTCAGAAGTCAGATCATTTAAAGCAACAGTTTAATTAGAATGCTAACACAAATGGAAACCTATGGTGACTTCTGTCTTCCGTGTTGTAGTCCTCATCATCCTTCGAATAGCTCTTGCAGCATCTCTTCAAGCACCTGGGGAGTGAATTTTGGGTTGGTAACTTTGTTGTGCTCTATGTATCTTGTGTAGTCTGGAATTATTTTTTCAGTGACAGCTTTGCGCAGCCTTTTCCTAAGCATTGGATCTGGGACCTTCCACAGCTTTTGGGTAGTGTAGGTTTTCTGAAATTCAGACTCAAACTTGGATAATGGGGAGTACTTTCTCACAAGGTACAATGATGTAGGATTCAACAGGCAATACAACATTAGTGCCCAAGATACCTCTACATAGCGCTCTATATAGTGCTCGACTTTGGGAGTGATGACCGCCACATTGACATTGATATAAGAGAAAGGGTATTTGTTGAGCTGCTCCCGTATGAAGTTTGAATTGTTGAGCAGAAACAAGAGCCTCAAGCCTTGATCCAGGAAAAATCTAGTCTTGGTGACAAGCTTTTCTTCAAGAGAAGACACCATCTCCGTGATGAGGCTCATGAAAGGCGGTGCCTCTCCAAGTTCAGTCTGAGGCACATACTTACCAAGGCTGGCTGCTTGGTATACCAATGGAGTAACCGTGGAGTGATTGTCCAACAGGAAGTTAATGTGATTCATTGCAGAATAAGTGGCCTCGTCAATGTCAGATGATCCTTGTGGAGTTTGACTACCTGACGAGTCCATCGACTTGAGGACACGAGCATTAATCCCCTCCAACACACTCCATGTGGCCTCAAACACTTGGCCCTGCTTCGCTGACAAGAGGCTTAACATTTCATTCTGTATCCTTTCAACCACTGCAGAAGGCTGCGGATGGAATTGCAGTCCTGATAACGCCCTGGACAGAGCAACATGTACACGAAGAAGGGTAACCAGAAGAAAATTTGAGGTGTCTGGTAATTTCATAGACATTACATCAACAAAACTGAGCATTTTCGACATGGCTTCTTGGATAAACAGTGCAAACTGCAATGGATCCTGACCACAAGGATTTTTTTTATTTTTAACTGATTTTCCGAAGATATTTTAAAAAAAACTTGGTTCCAAACTTATTTCTGCGTATAACCCTTTTTGTAGCGCCATTAACGAAAGGCGCTGCAGCTGTGAAGACCGCGCCCGTGCATGCCGGGCGCGGGTCCCCGTGCCACCGTGGCGTTTTCTCTCCTCCGGCGGTGACGTGGCGGGTGGCGTGGCAAGAAATATCGCGCCACCATGCATGGCGCGGTCTCGCCTTGACCGCGCCACCATCTGTGGCGCTACCCGTTCTGGGCATCCACAGTGTCCTCTTCACCGAGAGGCTTATCTTCCACCCGCCGTCTCGTCTTGTCGTTGCTGCCGGCGCCCAGCAGCGAGCAGCGCGTGTGCAAAGCGACGAATGGGAAGGAGAGCGGGCCGTCCGGGGAGATCGCTTTTACCACTCCAAACAAACACCCACTCACTGCGCATGCCAGCACCAGCAAAGGCTATAAGCCAACAGTTACTCCCTCGCAGAGACGTGCAGTTGTGCAGAGACGTGCGGGTGCAGTTGTGCAGCAAGGCAGGTGGGCGTGCCGTGGACTACCTAGTCCCGTCCTATCAATCACCTCGACCTCCATCAATATGCAAATTACACCTCGTTTTACTCCCTCCGCCCCACGAGCAATGCAATGCTTTTGGTAATTACTTTAATGGTATTTACTCGTTTTACGTTTTCCCGAGAAACTTTGACTAAATATATATTAAAAAATATTAATATTTATGGTACATAATTAGTATTATTAGAAAAATCTTTGAATCTAGTTTTTTAACAAATTTATTTGGAGATACAAATATTGCACGTATTTTCTGCAAATCGAGTCAAACTTGTAGTACAAAAACCCAAAAATGACTAATATTTTAAGATGGAGAGAGTATTTGGCATCGTAAATATTAATAACTTTTAAATTTATAATTGGCCCAAGTTAAGATGAAAAATATGGTACTGCATTAGAACTGTATTCTTTTCTCGGACAAAGCGAGTATTATATTTTACTATTTATATGGGATATAGCATGGGTGTTCGTATAATAATAAAAAATAAATTACAGAACTCACCAGTAAACCACGAAACGAATAGCCTAATTAATCTGTCGAGCCAGGGTGCCTTTCAAGGCTACTCCCTCCGTTCCAGAATTTTTGTCGTTTTCGCTTCCCGAGAAATAACCGTCTGCAATTTTTATAAATAAAAATTTATTTGGTGTAGGTCCTTTTTATGATGTTTGGTGTAAGTCCACTAAACATCATAAAAATCTAACAACAAAAAATAATAATCAAGCATCGCACAAAAGAAAATTCCCGATCACTGATGGCCAGCAATGTCTAATATAGTAATACCTTTTGCTTGATTTGTTTTATTGGCATCGTGAGATCTGGATATAGAAATATGTCATCGTTGTAATATTTATATCTCTAAATAATTTTTAAAAAAACTAGATTCAAAGATCTTTCCGATGATACCAATTATGATACTAATCGATGATATTTATTATTTATAAAAATTACCGGCAGTTGTTTTCGGAAAACGCAAAAGTAACAGATATTTTAAGACGGAACCACTTCCTCGCCAATACTAGGCATGCTCACAAAGCCATGACCATGGTCGGGAAAGAAGTACGTTGTGGCACTAATGGTTTCCATGATTTCTGTGAGAGCTAAGATCCAGCTCCATATCTCATTCTCAGAATGCCTGAGATCCCACACAGATGCATAATCGGTGAGGTGTAGAACCCAGCCGACGCCCAGCTCCGTGAACCACCTCTCCAGGACATTCATGTCGCTGCCTTGGTTGCTGCGATTCGCTGACGACGCAGAGAAGAATTCTTGAACCATGCTTTTAACATGCTTCATCCTCTTCTCCTTCAACGTCTCCACGGTTTCTTTGCAGGGCTTCTTGTTTGGTTGCGCAAACTTGGCATCCTTTTTGTCGGTTTCTATCGAGGACGTGCCCATGCCATGCTGCAATTCCAATTGCAACAAGGCCGCCTCCATGGAGATACTACTAGAGGAGAGGCGAGGGGATGCGCCAGATGTGTAGGTCGTAGAGACTATGTTACTGATCTGGAGCTGCTAGTGTAGGAACTGGTGGATCCGGTCTGGTAGCTCCAAGAAGGCCCCACGCCACCATCCCTGCCAGTCGCCTCCATGCCACAGCTGCAAGCTACAACTGCTAGGAGAGGGCGTTTGCATTTGGCACTTTGGACTGAAGAAAACGTGGCGAACAGTCGCCTTGTCAAAGCTTGGTTTGGCCAGGATTCTGTCCCCCGCCAACCATCCACGAACGAACCAACACCACATGTCTTGTAGGATTATCTGGGTCCAATCCAAAGCAAAGCCGCTGCACTAGTCCACGAGGTCAAAGCAAAGGAGGAAAATAAAAATCTAAATCGAGCTGAGTGAAAACGAAATTGCTGACATCATGGTGCATGGAAAAAATTGTATACTAAAAAATGGCTAAGATAGTAAAGACAATCAAATTTTCGGGTTTCGGGTTTTTTGAGTTTGGAGTTCGGTGACCATCCTGGTTAATGCCTCTCCACGTTGACAGAAGCCGTGGACCACGACCGAAAAATGAGACGGTGTATCAGACATGTACACGCCACGTGCTCAGGGCACGGGCGGGGGCAGCCGGTGCCAACACACACTCTCAAGTCAGCAGCCGGTGCCAACACACACTCTCAAGTCAAGTCAGTATTGTATTGCATTGCTGTTGCGAACAAGGGCACGGGCACAGCCACAGCCACACACACAATCACCTGATATGTGCAGCGACCGGCTCCGGCCAGCTGCGTCCATCAAGCATCAATTTTTTTTTTTTTTTTTTTTTTTTGGATAGAGGAAAACCCTGCTTTTATAGAAAGCAGACACTCGTGTTCGATACAGAGTTCAAAACACAAAAAACAACGCTGAACTGAACAAAGTAAACCCGCAGGGCTACACTAAACAGGAGAAAAACAAAAGCTGCAGCAAAAGACTGATGCTCACAGCACCCCCTCCACCTCCAGGTTACTGGTACGGCTCCAGAAGTCTTCCAACCAACTCTTCAGGCCCGTCGTCCACTCTTCAACGCACCTGGCATCCTTCTCCTTCAAAAGCACCCGCCATTTCTGCACCAGATTAATGATTTTGTTCATCACTTCATTAGAAGATCGAGGAAACTTCTTCTCAATCGCCATTTTATTCCTAAACCCCCATAGTCCCCAAAGAACAATGATGAGAACAAAAAGCTTGTTATGATAATTGAGCCCCCCTAATGGAATCTAGTTTTCCATCAGGTCAGCCATGTTATTAGGAGCCCTCTCCCACCCCATCGCTTCTTTAAAACAGAACCAAACAGATTTTGCTATATGGCATGTAAAGAAAATATGATCCATGCTTTCTATCCTCTTGCACAGACAACATCTTTCATCCCCTTTCCATTCTATTTTCCTCAAGTTCTCCCCAGTTTGTAGTCTATTTTGTGCCACCAGCCATGCAAAAACTTTCAACTTCTGTGGAAGTTTACTTTTCTAGATTCTTCTCATCCTTTTGTTACTGATTCCTCTATATAGCAATCTTCTATACATCGATTTGGTCGAGTAAGTCCGCGACTTTTCCAACACCCAGGTGAAGTTATCACTCTCCATATTTAAAGGGAAATCATCAAGTATGTCCATGAGTCTACTCCATTCTACCATCTCATACTCACCTAAAGGTCTTGTAAAAATCAACTTCCATCGATCCCCATTCCAGAAGTTAGATACCAGACCATTTTTGTTTTTACACATATTGAAAAGTGATGGAAATTCCAGCTTTAGAGGAATGCCCCCAGCCCATACATCCTCCCAGAATCTTATCTTCTATCCATTATTGACCCAACCTTTTAGTCCCCATTTTAGATCCTCCCTAGTACCTAAAACCCCTTTCCAGAACTGTGACCCCCCTTTGTCAGAACATTGCATAAAGCATTGGTTGGACAGATACTTCCTAGTGAGTAGATTTGCACACACATCTCCCTCATTAGCTTGTAGGACTCTCCATCCCCACTTCCCAATCAATGAGTCATTCATGGTTCTAGTTTCTAAAATTCCAAGTCCCCCATAATCTTTAGGCAAACATAAATTCCTCCATCTGACCATATGGTACTTAAATTTGTCAGAGGCTCCTTGCCAAAAGAATTTAGCTCTGATTGAATCCATTTGCTGGTGCACCCCTTCCTGTAACCTATATATCCCCATGGTGTAGATGGGTAAACTGCTTAGAGATGTATTTGTCAAGATAAGTCTCCTCCCATATGACATATTTCTCCCCTTCTAGGGCTGTAATCTCTTCCTCATTTTAGCAGGCACACAGCTTAAATCATTCACACTCAAGTGGCTTCCAGAGACTGGAATCCCCAGATAGATCAAAGGCATATTTCCTATTTCACAATTCAACATATTTGCCACCCTTTGCTGCTCCCCCTCAGACAGACCAATAGGAAAGACTTCAGATTTGTGATAGTTGATTTTGAGTCTAGTTATCCATTCAAAGCAATATAGAATAAATTTAAGGTTTCTGATACTCTTGTCCTCATATTCCACAAAAAGAATTGTGTCATCTGCATATTGCAAATGTGTCAACCCCCCTTGTATCAGGTCAGGAATCAAACCTCTAATGTGTCCATTCATCTTGGCCTTGTTCAGCATGTGTGCCAAAGCATCCCCCACTAAGTTAAACAAAAGAGGAGATAAAGGGTCTCCTTGTCTCAAACCTCTATGTGTCTTGAAATAAGGTCCATTTTCCCCATTTATGTTGATACACACTTTCCCCCCTTCTACTGTGCTCATAATCCATTTAATCATCTTCTCCTCAAATCCTTTTCTATGCAGCACTTCTCTCACAAAGCCCCCATTTAACTCTGTCATAGACCTTCTCAAAGTCAATTTTAAAAATGACCCCTTTCTGTTTTGCTCTCCTCATCTCATGAAGGTTCTCATGGAGTATCACCACCCCATCTAGAATATACCTCCCTTTGATAAAGGCCGTTTGTGCCTTATCCACTAGCTTATCTGCCAGTCCTGTCAATCTGTTCATGAGTAAGTTTGAGAAGATTTTGAAGCTGACATTCAGAAGACAAATGGGCCTGAATTGCTTGACATTAAAAGCATCTTGTACTTTAGGTATCAATGTAATAGCCCCATAATTAAGTCTTCTTATATCCAAACATCCCTGCTGGAAATCATTTATCATTCTCATGAAGTCATCTTTAATAGTTCCCCAACATTTTTTATAGAAGATATAGCTGAAACCATCTGGACCTGGTGCTGAAATTTCTTTTAAATTAGCAATCACCTCCCTAACTTCTTTCTCAGTAAAAGGTCTAGCAAGCCACACATTATCTCCCAAACTCTGCCCACACTCTGTCTGCTAATCTTATCCTTTTTTTAGGTTGAATACCAAACAACTTCTTATAGAAACAATAAATAGTGTCTTGAATCTCCTTTGGGTCTACAATCTGTCTACCCTCCTCTTCTAAATGTAAGATCATTTTTTTCCTTCTCCTACCATTTGCCACCAAATGAAAAAGGTAGAGCATCTCCAACAACTTGGTATTTCAACTTGCTATCCTTATTTTCTTGGTAAAATCACAAAAAACCCTCTCCAACAACTCCTCAAATCAACTCCTTATTTATCCCAAGTTGCTATTATTTCCTCCCCAAGACGCTTAGCGGATATATGCTGCCATGACGCGACTTGCTATCGAGCTTTTAGAAGAGGTGGAAGGGTGAAAAAATAATTTTGTTTCTGCTTCAGGGTTCCTGATGTAAGTTTTCAAGAGGTGGAAGGATATAAACATAATTTGTTTCTGTCTCGGGGTTTCTGATGTAAGTTTGATCTGTGTTTGGCAAGTGAATTATACCAAACTATTGGAGAGGGACTCTTTTTTCACTTGCTATATATTTTAGAGAGTTGCCAAATCACAAGATTTACCAAGTAAATTTTAGCAAACTCTTGGAGATGCTCTTAGAATCTCCCTGCAAGATCTATTTTCGCTCCCTCTTTGTTGCTAGTATATCTCCTCCTTATTAAGCACCTCCTCCAATTCCTCCTCCAATCTGTATCTCCTCATATTGTTCCTCTCTTAAATTATTCTCTTTCTCTTCCTCATCTAAACCCCTGATTTTTATCATAATTTCCTCTTTGATTCTTTTATGTTCCCCTCTCAGATTTCCTCCCCATCCTTTTAGAATGGCCCTAAGTTTACATATTGACTGGTGCCAGCTATCCAGGGAGTACGTCTCTTCCTGTATCCCATTCTTACCCAGGGCCGTCTCCAAGAATTTGAGGCCCGTGAGCGAAATGCAAATATAGACCCTAAATAATATATAAAATATGTTGGTTGTCCGCGACAGAATCACGTGGACGAACGAGATACTTGTGCTTGTTGACATAGACGGAGTATTTTCATGTCGAAGCAATCTTGAGTGTTTTAGTTGTTACAAGCCATTTGTTGAATAGAAATTAGAGGACATTATATGCTAAATCTTAGAAATCAGATTACTATGGGCCTTCATTATAAACTTTGGGGGCCCTCTAGTTTTGGGGGCCCCCGTTTGTTGCTCACCTCGCTCATGGCCATCGACGGGCCTGTTACCTTTCACCCAATTATCAGCCACCAGCTGAAGAAAGCAGTCTTTCTCTATCCATTGATTCTCAAACCTGAACACCCTCTTAGGAATTCTCAGCTGACCTCCATCATCTAAAATCATAGCCCAATGATCTGACCCCACTCTAGTTAAGGTCCCCAGGGTACACAAAGGAAACTTTTCCTCCCAGTCAGTATAGCAAAGTACCCTATCAATATTACTCTGTATAGGTTTTAGCTGTTTATTGGTCCAAGTAAATCTTGCCCCACATCTTTTAATCTCCCTTAAATTGTTTTCCTCAATAAAAGAATTAAAGAGCTCCATTAGCTTCCTATCCCCCTGATTGGAATTTTTATCCTTATCTTCTCTAATAAGGTTAAAATTACCCCCCATCACTAAAGGTAAAATAGAAGCCTGAACCCCCACCTGTAATTCTTCTAGGAAGTCCCCAGAACAACTGTGATTTGCTGGACCATACACCACCATCACTCTCCACCTTAGGTTGTTAAGTCTGTTTCTCAATTCAGCCTCAACAAAGTAATCTCCCTTGTTCCACTTCTCAATTTTTAAATTATCACCTTTAAACCCCAGCAAGATACCCCCCGAATGGCCTCTTGATGGTATCCAATTGCACATAAAAGGTACTCCATTTGTCAAGTCCCTCAACTCCCCATCATGGAAATCCTGCTTTATTGTTTCCTAGATGCCAATAATATCATACCTCTCTTTCCCCAAGATCTCTTTGAGTTGACCCACTCTGGCTTTCTTTCCCATCCCTCTAATATTCCACCACAGGTATTTCATTTGATACTTAGTCTTTTAAGTTCTCTCATCAGCCTGGAGCTCCCCTTCCCAAGATTCTATTTTCACTCCCCTCGGACAGCCCCACTCCAACCCAGGTTCTCTCCCTCATGAGAAAGCTGCTCCACCTGTTCCCCTCCCATAAGTTTGGTACTGATCTCCATGTCCTTTCTCCCTATCTCTTTCCTTGGAACCCCCTCCTTACCCTTACAATTAGCTTCCCCCTCAATTTGCACAGAAATATTAGGAAAATCCTTCCCCCCTCCTTCTGGACATCAACTCTTTGCAAAGTATCATGAAGCCCTTCCCCATACTGTTGTCCACTATCCCCCTTATATTCCTTTGCATCATTGCCACCCCCTTTCCTTCTCACTATCAGTTGTAATGTGAGGCTTGGTGTCATTTCCCCCTAGAAAGCAGAAACCTCTTCCAGTATTATCTATCTTCCCTAAGTCTAGGTTTTCAATATCTAGTCCATTGGATTGGAAAAGGAATTGTTCTCTTCGTGCCATATACTGAGATTCAGCCACCGCAGCTCTCAATCTCTCTTCTAGTCTAATTTCATTAATGGACTCTTCACACTCCTCCTTTGCCCCCCCAGTACTATATCACAATCCTCAACCAAAATATTCAACTCATCCTCATCAATGAGATTTAGAACAGTAAAAGGATTGAAACTGCTGGCTCCATACCTAAAATGAAGACATCCTCCATGCCAGCTGTTGGTTTTCCTTTAGATTTATCCCCCTCAGCTTCTTTCCTCAATCTCGAACTTTGTTTTGCTGCCTTCACTGATGGATACCTTTTCAGCTGGTTTTTCCCATCCTGTTGTCCTTTCCTCAGACTCTCTAACCCTTCTCCCTGACTGTTGTCTTCTTTTCTAGCTGCTCCTCAGTTAAGAAATCTAATTCCCCATTAGTTTGTGACATCTCCAGCATGGGAGGTTCTTGAGATGCCACCTCCTCCTCATAAACTCAGGTTTGTCCAGCCAGATTCATTGCAGATATTGGTTTGGCTTCAATCACATCCATATTAATTTTGGGGGGAGATATTGTAGCTTTGCTGACTGAGCTCTCATTCCCTATCTCTTCCTGTATCACAATGTCAGCCATGTGAAAAGTTTGAATGTTATCTTCCCTACTGACACAACCATTAGGATCATCATTCTCCTCCACAGCCCCATGTCTTTTGTTCCCATAGCTGTTCTTTTGCCCATCCTTACTGTCCTCTGAGTTATGTAAATTCTTCATCTTGGTCTCATATTCTTTCTTGGATTTCTCCCACTCTGTCAGTTTATCATTCTCATCTTCATCTTCTTCCTCAGATTGCTCATCCTCCTTCTTCTTGTTGCTTTCTATATTTTCAAAAACAGTTCTCTTCTGAGGCAGTTCTAGCACAAACCTAAAAGGGTAGCCCTCCTCTTCAATGAAGACTTGTACATCACCTCTAATCTTGCTCAGATTCCTTGCCCTGATTTTCACCTTGACTGGACCATCCCTTATCAGAGACAGTTCATCCACCAGCAAAATATCCCCTACTAACTCAGCCACTCTCTTGATGGCATCTTCAGTCCTAGCTGTGTCAGGAACCCTATGAATCTGCACCCAACCTATTTCTAGCACCTGAGCAGCTCCCCCTGCCCTTTCAGCCTTGGACACCTTAATCTCAATGTTGTGTAGAGCCATCTCAAACTTCTTAGACCTGGAAAATGTCTCTAGTATTGCCTTATTGGAGAAAACTGCTAAGAAGTCATCCTCATCAATTTGCTTGACCTTCCAGTCCCAATTAGGGTCCACCATGTGTTTGAGCTCTTCCTCAATGATACTGCAGATAGCCTCACCTTTTATGACATGGATCAAGCTCATGTTTTCCACCACTGGTTTTGCTTCTGCACCAAGAATTGATAGACTAAAGAACCCCTGATCTGGGAAGCCATAACCTCTCATAACTAAGGTTGGTTCCCTTGCCTCTTTACATTTGTAGACCAGATGTCCCTCCTTGCCACACTTGTAGCATCGTGGCTTGTTCTTGCATGTTGCCTAATGGTGCCCCTCTTTCCCACATCTGAAGCATATACCCAAATCCTTAGGTTTGAGAACCCCTTTCTGCTCTTCTTTCCTTGAGCCTCTCTCTCCCCCAGCATGAAAAGTGTTGCTAGCCATTCCTCCAACATCCCTTTCCCTGTGAGCCTCTATCCCTTTACCACCGATAGTCTCCCTCCTACCAGAATCTCTCTGCCATCTAGAGCCTCCTCCTCTCTGGTTGTTGAATCTGCGGTTGTAGAAGAAACCCTCCTTGTCTTGACCCCTTTCCTCACTGTATCCCTGTCTAAATCTTAGATCTTCAGTCTCCTCCCAGACCCTGTATCTCATCCTCCTGGCCCTCATCTCTTCCTCCTCTCTTTCTCTGCGGAATGCCTCCTCTCGGTTCTGATCCCACATCCTCTCCTCCTCAAATCTTCTCTTCGAACCCTGACCTTGATCCACCCATCGCCCTCTTGGCAGATCCCTCGACATCTCACCCTCCTTAATCACCTCTACAAAGGATTTCTCTAGTGGTTTCGGCTGTGAAATTCTGGCTATACTCCTAGCAGTATACCGCCATCGTCGCACCTCTTGTTGGCTGGCAGGGTAGAACTCTTCACCCACCTCAATAGGTTTAGGTTTCCAAAACCACAATCCTGCCAGACTGGGCCCCCATGAATGTCCAAAAAGCTCCTCAATATTACGTCCATACTCTGATGTCTCCACACTCTGAGAAACCCCGGCCCACTTTGGCCCATTTGAAAGCACCTCCTCTGATTTATTTTTTCCTATGCCGACTACTTCGTCTTCTACCTCGCGTGCCTCCTCTGAACAAGAACCTGAAAACAGAGCCAACCTGATCTCTTCAGCTATTTTTGCCTTCCCCAATTCATCCTGCCAACCTCCCTTACTTGGAACACTTCTACCTGCTCCTCTCTCTCTGTCCAAATCTCTATATAGGGATCTCTTCCCCTTCCGATTCAGACTGAAGCATCCCCTATCCTTCATTCTCACCGCTATCTGCTCGTGAGCAAACTGCTTCACAGGACCCCCCTCCATCTGGTAACCCCCCAATCTGACTTGCAAACCAGCCTCTGCTCTTGACAACCCCGGAGAACCCCCGAGGCCACCCCCCTCCCACCCCACGACGGCGGGAGAGGTCCCCCGGAAGCTCTTCGTCAACCTTCCTGAAGAAAAAAATGCGAGAAAACCCAGAAACAGCGAGGCTCCCAAGTGCGACGAGATCTCTCCCAGTAAAAGGAATAAAAAAAGTGGACGGATCAGAAGGACGAGCATTGTCACAGAAAATGATTCTCCTACTTGATAGGGCTAACCTCGTCGGAGATCGCCGCCGGGGAGCCCTAAGACTTGCCGCCGGTCGTCGCCCTTAGCGTCGCCCCCCTCTGACCGACTCACCCTCCCATTCCTCTGATGATTGTACCAGCGATTTGCAATGAGGAGGGCAGCCCTTTCAGAGACGCCCATCAACCATCAATTATCACAACATAATCTGGCTAATTATCACAGGTACAACAACTTCGGCATCAGCGTCACTGCTTCAGGTACCACTACCATCATGTCCAACGCCACCTACACAGCCAGCACCACCCGCGTCCAGATTTACTCGCATATTTAGATTTGGACACGGATTTCTTCTGAATGTACTCCCTCTATGTTGGAAATATGGATTTCTTCCGAATGTATTCCCTCTATGCTAGAAATAGAAGTCGTTTAGGACAACGACACGGTCTCTAAAGTATAACTTTGACTTTATATTTTTATAAAAATACTCATCACAAAGTGATATACTTATATTTTTATGAAAGTATTTTTCAAGACAAATCTATTTATATGGTTTTCATATTTCTAAACTTAACAACTTAAAAGTTATTCATGATTTATGTTTCTAATATTTGACCAAAACCTTGTTGAAAACGACTTCTTTTTTTCCTATATGGAGGGAATACTAGATACAGATACGAACGAATAGCATGGTCAACAGATAGTCAGATACTAGCATTAAGCTACATATTCGTATCATATATCTAATTTTCAGTATCCAGATTCAGAATTGATGTGCAATTTTAAATACCCAGATTAGATACGAACTATCTCCTTTTAGTGACCCTCTCAGATTCAGATACGTACTATCCATTTGGTCTCTGAACCCCTTTGGAGAAACTGACATAAGTTTTTTGTCCTGTTTTCATCCCTGAACAAATAGATGGTAACTTTAGATGCAAATCTATGGGTGCTTTAAATTATACTGTATTTCACAATGACAATGGGCAATGCAGATGTAAATTTCGGTGGTTAATTTGCATTGTCTTTTTCATAATGGCAGTGGTGAGTGATTACTATCATGATTGTTAATCTATCAAACAGATGGCTAGATTTTCTAGTTGGTGTTTGAATTCCTAAGAAGGCGGCGCAATGGCTGGGAAGGCGGCGTGGAGGGAGCAGTCAAGCATGGTGTGGGAGGCACGGGCACGGCAGGCCGACGAAGCGGAGGGCGGCGCCGCTCAGGGACAGTCACGCGGCTGAGCCTCGGATGATGGATGGAAGCAGATTCTTTCTCGTACAAGGATAAGTTTGCATCCAGGATGCATGGCATTCTTTACAACTAGTACTGGACCACAGGGAAAGGAAATTAAGAAAGCTTTGCATTATATATAGACACCACTGCATGTTCACATAGAAAGGAGTCCTATATAGTCATAAAATCTTGCACGATTCTAAAAAATCCACATTAAGTATTGACAGCCTTGATCTGTAAATATACAAGCCATAGCAAAGTTATTTGAAGCAACAACATTTTATCGGAAAATCAACACAAATTGAACTACTAATCATCCTTCGAACATCTCTTGCAGCATCTGTTCCAGCTCCTGGGGAGTGACTCTGGTGGTTGTGATGTTGTTATCCTCCAAGAATTTTGTATAGACTGGAATAACTTTATTGGCGATAGCCTTACGTAGCATTTTCCTCAGGTCTGGATCTGGGACCTTCCACAGCTTTTGGGTACTGTACATATTATGAAACTCCCACTCGAACTTGGACAGTTGGGGATGGTTTCGCCAGAAGCAGAGAGGTGTAGGACTGTCCAAGCTTGATAACAAAGGTTCCCAAGATACCTGCAGATAACTCTCCACATAGTTCTCAAACTTGCAAGTAAGGTCTGTCACGACTTCAAAGCGCTGCCGCCGTATGAATTGTAAGTTGTTGAGTAAGAATAAGAACCTGAGGCCTTGATCTGGAAATGAATCTGAAATGTTGACAAGCTGTTGTTGAAGAAAAGACGTCATCTCCATGATCATACTATCCAAAGGTGATAGGTCCGCAATCTGTGGCACATACCTACCAATGCTGGCTGCTACCCATACAACTTGATCCAGGGATGAGTAATTATCCACCAGGAAGGTGATATGGCCCATTACTGAACAAGTGACCTGGTGAATGTCCGGAAATCCTTCGGTAGCCTGAGTACCTAGGGAGTCATCCATTGACTGTGCTTGGATGCAAGTTCTAATCTCCTCCAGTGTGTCCCATATGGCCTCACGCGCCATGACATACTTTGCATACAAGAGGCTGACCATCTCGCCTCGTATCATTTCAACTTGTGCAGATGACGTCCAAAGGAATGACACCTTCATTTGGGATAAAGCATCGGACAGAGTATCGCACACACGCAGCAAGACATTGACCTTTCGGTATGCCGGCACCGCGTTGGCAACAAAGAAATATGTTTTAGAATATTTGTCAATAAAAGCTTCACGAGCGATATTAGGATCCATAGAAACCAGGACATCAACAAGGACAAGCATTTTCAACATGGTTTCTTGGATATTGGATGCAAATCTGAATGGATCCGGCATACCAGGAAGAGGAATAGAGCTCTCAGCCTGAAAGCTTTGCTCTTCCATACAAAGATTGGACAAACCCGGCGGAACTAAGGACGCTGTGGAACGGATGGTCTGCATGATTTCGATGAGAGCCCAGATCCATTTCACTGCATCAGAATTATGCTCTAGTGTCGCAGCAGATGCATCATCAGCGATGCGGGGAACCCAGCTAACACCCAGATACTCAAACCACTCCTCGAGGATACTAGTGTTGTCACCGCAATTCGCCGATAGGGCAAAGATGAATTGCTCCCGTTTCTGGGTGTCGAACTCCAGGTCCAAGTGCATGGCCGCCGCCTCCATGGCGAGATCGGACAGGCGAGAGCCGCTGGATGAGACAGTACCTGATGAGGAGCTGCTGATGCTGTAGGAACTGGACACGGCCTGCTCGCCGCGGTAGGTCCAAACCCTGCAGCTGCCATCCCTGCCCGTGGCCGACATGGACGTTACCACGCAACCGGCGATCTGCAAGACAACACAATATCTCCTCCTGAGTCGAGTCCTGACAGGGATTTCTTTTACCAGCGACGGGAACACAAAACTAAATAGCTAGTGGAGAGGTCACCGATAAAAGGGATTAATTACCAGAGCTCTAACAACTATAAATCAGATTATCCATTTCTCTAGGAAATTACACAAACTGCCTATCGACTATATGGCATGACAAATAAAACTGAACATAATAACATGGACATGAGAAAATACCACAATTTTATGTGGGTCAAGGATTTGCTGATCCGACTGGAATATGAAGCCTTCGGTGTTAAAAGAACTCACCCGACCTCCACGATAAACAGGATTATCAGATTTGTCGACGTTCTGTCAAAATCTTGCAAACCACACTCGGAGGCTGTGGCTGTGGCCTTCACTCACGCATGGGTATCCGACTATCAGGAGAATGAGGAAGGATTGGAAAACTATCGCCAATACATGGTGGAACCTGTCATTGTCAATAATATTATAACGCCCACTGGACCCTCCCCAGAACAGCGCGTTGTTTTTTTGACGGAAACTGGCCGACTACCGGAAACACATAATATGCTGAGTGCCGATGTCTTTGCCGAGTAAAATATATCGGGCACTCGGCAAAAAACCGATTTGCCGAGTGCAACACTAGACAAAGAGCAACACTGGACAAAGAAGGGTTTGCCGAGTCTAAGACACTCGGCAAAGAGTCTGCCGAGTGTACGATATATATATTGCATTCGGCAAAGTTAGTATTTTGTTAAGTGTCTAACGGTGACACTCGGCAAAAGATCCTCCATCACTAAACGACAGCCACCGTTAACCTTTTGCCGAGTGTCAACCCTAAGTACTCGGCAAATAAGGCTCTTTGCCGAGATATATTGTACTTCGAAGTTTTGTCAATTGTTGCTGCCTATTCGTTGTCGTGACTCTATATGAATTTAAAAGGTAAAATTGCCATTTTTATTTTTAAACTATCCGGTGAGGCTCACTTTAGTCCCTAAACTTTAGAGTGTCCACTTTAATCCTTAAACAATGAATTTGCAGATAAATCTTGTCAATCCCCCTTAATGGCTTGTTATGTGGCCACGAGCACATGTAAAAATATCGTTGCTAGCCAAAAGGTCTCTAGCCCAATGGTTAGAGTACCGGCTAGCATCCAAGCAGAGTTTGAGTTCGACTCCCCATGTGAGCGAATTTAAACAGGTTTGGAATAAAAGAAAATATAAAATAGGCTAGGGTTTCCTGCTGACTTTCCTTTAGTAGCCGGAAACACTCACGGCACTACCCTCTTCCTAGATTTCTCTCTATCATCTCTATTTTCCTAACATTAGCCTCAGTCTGTGTAAAATATTTTATAATTAGTCTATATTTAATACTTTAAATTAGTATTTAAATATTAGATTAGACGGGGACTAAGACTTAAGGAGGTGAACTTTTCAAAACTTTAGCTATCGCAAATGAGTGGTGCCTGGCCAGTTACAGGCAAAATGCTGTCGTTCATTTGAGAACTTTCGTAGTGGGGTTCGAGAGGGTGGTAGTGGTACCTGGGGTGGTGGCGGTGCTGTTGCTGCCGCCTGCCGGGACTGGATCGCAGCTCCCGACGCCAGTTTGGCTTCCAAGAAACGTCGCCGGGGAGCACGCGGGATTCTGAAGCACCCTTGGCTTCCATGCTCTCCGATGTCCGATCCCACCCTTGCAACACGACGCGCTGGATGGGATCACTTGGCAATACGCGTGAAGTCGGGTCACGGAAAAAGGAATGTGGACTAGGAAATTAGCTTCGCCTCAAACGGTAGTCGCTGACTTGACTTGGGTCGTCGTCCGGGTCAATAAGATACCCATATCACGATACCATCTGTCAATGTACCTCCAAACGAGTTGTTGAGCCGCGAAATGTGGAAATTGTATACTGCAAGTGCCTAGTACTGTTGCTAGACCGGTTGCTAGATCAGTTAGTCAAGTCTCCGGATAGCGTCCCTTGTCCCCAGAATTGAAACCTCCAATGGAGCGAATTTTGATCGGCGGTGTGAAAAAAATCCTATCGTTTGCTTTGCATTTTCAAAGCATAGGTACATAGACTAGCTTCTCATTAGGTAATGGGCCCCTTATGCGAGCAGGAAATAGGATTCGAAGGTTTTCTCGGGCTAAGGTCAAAGGTCTTCTACATTAAGGAAAGATACTTTGGAAGGTGTCTACCCACTCACAGTCCAAGTTTTTAGTGTCTTTGATTTATTTCTATAAAAATAAATTATGTTTATAAAATTTAAATAGAATAAAGTCTACATCATCTCAAGCTATAGGGGTCGACTACTTAACCCCTCTAATAACTATCAAACCATGTATTCTACCCATGAACTTTCTAAAACCAGTCCAATTACCCCATAAAGCAGTTTTTGAGCGGTAATTTTGCTACAGGGTTTTGTCCTTTTCTTTTAATTTATTTTGGCTAAACCTTTAAAAATCATAGTAAATCATAGAAAAATTATTAAATAGAAAATATAATATTTTAGACTCCACATGAATAGATCTACAAATTGAATATATAATATGGTATGTCAAAGTTTTTTTTGTTGCAACTTTAGATCTATATTTTTCTATAATTAATTGGAATAGCCATAGTTTGTATAGTCAAATTGTGATGAGCTTATTATTATATGTGTTAAATATAAATAAATTTATAACACTATATATGATCCAATAAGTATGAAACTTTTACTACAGTTCAAGCATACAATAATTAGCCCACCATAAAAATTTCACTTTGCAATTGAACTATATAGAAACTGCGACTTTAAATTATTCTAATTAATTATAAAAAGCATAGATTTAAAGTTATAGCACAAACTTTATACTAAAATATACCATATTATATGCTCATTGTATAGATCTACTTATGTCATTATGTGGATTCTAATAAAATTAGATTTTCTATTTTATAATTTTTCTATGATTTGCTATAATTTTTCAAATATTCAACCGAAATAAAACCCGTGTTACGGTAGGAAAACTATGTTTACTGTAGCAAAACCACCATTTAAAACCGTTTCAATGGGCAATTTGACCGGTTAAAGTTTATTGAGGCGGTTGAGTAGTCCACCCCCATAGTTGGGGGATGGTGATGTGGACCTTTTCCAATTGAAATATAACTTCTAGAAACCCCTTGAGAATTCTATGTTCTAAAGGGGTCTTATATGTCGGTAAATTTAAGATTAAAACTAGAACATTAACCATGATAATTGTGAGTTGAGATCCTTAATCGGCCATAATCCTCGTATATCCTGCTAGGGAACCTTCCCAAAATGTTTTTTAGTTTCCTATGAGTCTAGCGTAGTTTGGATCGGGATCCAAAAGCCAGATCCAAAACATGTGGCCTTGTTTAGATTGTGAAAAGTGAGGTTGAAAAGCCCTGTAGCACTTTCGTTTGTATTTGACAAAAATTGTCCAATCATGGACTAACTAGGATCAAAAGATTCATCTCGTGATTTACAACCAAACTTTATAATTAGTTATTTTTTACTTACATTTAGTGCTCTATGCATAGGATAAATATTGAAGTGATAGAGAGAGAGAGTTAAAAAAACTTAGAATTTAGATGGTATCTAAACAAGGTCATGATGTTTGCCAATAGTACCAACATCTTAATTAGGATCACCCACCATTGGTAGTACCGATACCTATCAGTACTATCGGTGTTAAAGCATCCTCTTGAAGGTATATCTCGATGAGAGGAACACAATGGTGGAGTTTGTTTCATATTTTAACAACGAAAAATAGATAATTTTGGTTGTCAACACTTCTCTATGCAGAGATCTAGTTGAAAACCTGCCCTTCTTCTCTAACCGCCACAGGAACACGTTCTTATTCTCATTCAAAGAAACTGGCACAACTAAGGATACAAGATTTAGCCAATCAGACAGACAACCTTTCCCCAACCAGCGCCCTTCTAAAAGTAATGTTCAAAGGTCGCCTTTCCTTCTCACTATTATGTAAAGCACCGGAAATCTAGCCTTTAAAGGCTCCTGGCGAATCCACAAATCTTCCCAAAATCTAGTTTTGTTGCCACCGGCCCACCGTTACCTTTAAACCTACACCGCTTTAACATCAAGTCGTTCATATCGCTTTAACATCAAGTCGTTTACATCCGTATAAGTCTTGCCCAAAAATGGAAGTTCCCAGGCTTCTTCGTCACTTGAGATAAACATTTGCAAACATAGTATCATCTCACCTATTATACTGCCTAGTGTACAATACTCCTACTAGACTAGAGGTATGCTGCCAATGCGTTTGACCAGCTCAAGATGTTTCTTTCATGCAGCCAAACAGAGTAGAACAGAGCAAAACAGAGTAACACTTGTTTTTCAGAGATCCAATCTTATCGTCTTATTGCAGTAATCACATGCACAAGCATACGTTAGTTTGTCACATTTGGCAAATATACTATTACAATCTTATTATTGTAACGATCACTATATACATAAGTATATGCAGAAATCACCATTTTTCAATCTACTCGTCTGAAGCAACAACTTTGTTCCAAAACCAAACATTTAAATACAGAACACTCAAAAGATACATAAACGATTGCACCTGTAGCAAATTAGGTCTCTTTCTTTGGCTCTTTGCTACATGTTCACCCTTCAAATAGCTCCTGCAACATGTCCCTGAGATCATGGGGAGTGATTCTTGAGGGGCTGATACCATTGTAGTCCAAGTATTTCTCAAAGTTTGGAATGACTTTCTCAATAACACACACCCGGAGCCTTCTCCTCAGCTTAGGGTCTGGAACCTTCCACAGCTTCTGGGCATTGCAGGTTTTCTCAAACTCAGACTCAAACTTAGCTGGAGAGGAGTACCTCCCCAAGCAAAGCGGTGTAGAATTGTATAGGCACGACAACACCGGTGCCCAAGACACCTGCAAATATGTTTGAATGTAGTTGTCGATCTTGCGAGCGAGGGCTGTCATGTGGGATTCCAAAACCAAAGTTGGAGAAACCTGCTCCCATATGAAGTAGGAGTTGTTGGTCAAGAATAAAAACCTCAAGCTCTGGTTTTGGAACGACCGTGATTTCTCAGCAAGCCTTTCCTCTAGGCATGACACTGTCTCCATCATCAGGCTGGTAAGAGGGCTCACCTTGTCAAATCTTGGCATGTAACCATGGAGTTGAGCTGCTTCGTCGACGAGTTCATGCGCTGTTGCCCAATTGGTGGACAGCAAAACGACGTAGCTCACCATGGCGCGGGTGAGCTCATGAATGTCCGATGATGGTCCTTGTGGAGTTTGAGCACCCTGCCAGGAGCCATCATCGTCCTCGGTGAGACGAGTCCTGGACGTCTGCTCCATCGTGTTCCATATTGCCTCTTCTAGCTCGTCTTGTTTGGATGACAGGAGGCTGGCCATCTCATCATTTGGTATCGAGAGGGCGGTCTCGGTACCGGTGGTGGTAGTGGTGGTGGTGGTGGTGGTGGTGGTGCCGCCGCTGTTGGTACCGCTACTGTAATCTAGCAGGTCAGCTCGCAGCCGATTCGGCTTCCAAACAGGCTGCAGCGAACCATGGCCGCCGCCGGACATGTCCATTCTCTCTCTGCCTCCTGTTTAGGAATCTAGCTGCATGAACATGACTGGCTCTGGGTGTGTGTGTGTGCGCCTTGAGCCTGTGTGGAGAAGCCTGCCACACGATGACACTGACGAGATCACATGATTCGTGTGCCGTTACAAGCACGATGCTCGGTATTGGCTTTCACGGTTTCACTTTCACCTGCGTGGCTACGTCCTGTCCTCTGAAAACCTTTGCGATTTAAGCGCTGGCCGGCACTTGGCAGTCAGGTTAAGGCCCGTTAATCCTGATGGATTTTCAGTTCTATACAACAGCATGGAGATCAGCCCACGAATGTGGTTTGACGCCTTGATCACAAGGCCGTGATGGGCCTTGGAGTCTTTCAACTTTATACCTTAGCAGTTTCACGGAGTTATTATAAAAAAAAAACAGTTTCACAGAGTTGATTGGTTGTGAGATCCAGACTGCTTTGAAAGTTTTAATGAAAGAGGGATTGATTTGTTACTAAATATCACAGTGCATTACCATAGGCTACTAATCTGGCACTGTTTTGGCCCAGTCCTCTTCCATGTGGATTTTGCAGATTATTATATTACTCCAGTCCAGGAAGTGGTTGCTCCACATTCAACAAGAAAACAGGAACATACACATTAGATGTTTCTTAAGATAAGATAACTTGGCGAGGTAACTTGGCTCTCAAATTTATGATGTTTCTTAAGATAAGATAACCAACAACTATTCCCATTTCTGTCAGTGCAGAATTCACATGCATCTCCTCTCTTGGTGTGATTGAGAGCAAAACAAACAACTCATTTGCAAATTCAGAATGACCAAACTACAGCTTCTACTTCTGCTGCATACATACTGCAACGCTTTCAAAGCTGCATGGATAATATCATCTGTTACTCCCAGTATCCAGAGAAACTAGAAACTCAGAGGCCAGGACAGGTGGCCTGATGTTTTTTGCAAAGAAAGAAAACCAAGTGAATTTCTTTCACTGAATCACTGCTACTATTACAAGGAAGGGGTCAGATCAGGAGGTAAAGATCAGGTCTCTGCTATTCCTGATTTTTTTTTCCCCACGAAACGGCTGTTCCAGATACTTCATCACAGAAAATGTTCAACAATTACACAAAAAAGAGAACTACTAACTAAATTGTGAGAACTACCAACTAAATTGTGGTGGTGGTGCTTTAGCTATTTTTTCCATGTCCTTCACACCATGCTTCTGAGGGTCCTTGGTAACAACATTTTGTTCCAAAACCCAATCATAACAGCGAACACAATGCAAATGGAAGCAGGATTAACAATACTATTCTTAGGTTATGGTGCACTAGTTCATCATCCTTCAAATAACTCTCCTAGCATCTTCTCTAGTTTCCTCGGAGTAAATCTTCGGGTGACGATGATGCTATCATCCAAGAATTGTGTGAACACTGGGATGACTTTATCGACGATGGCTTTCCGCAGCCTTCTCCGCATCTCAGGGTCTGGGACCTTCCAGAGCTTTTGAGTGGCATAGGTCTTCTGAAATTTTGACTCAAACTTCGGTAGAGGAGACGAGTATCTAGTCAAGCAGCAAGGCAAAACAGGATCCTGCAAGCATTTCAACCCCAGGGCCCAAGACACATGGAGATAACTATTGATGTAGTCATCGATTTTGCTGTTGAGGGGCACCATAGCGAAATCCAAACGCCAGATTATTCGAAACTGCTGGAGTAAGTAGTAGAGATTGTTGATCAAGAATATTAACCTGAGGCTCTCATCTGGGAAGGACGCCAGGGACGACACCGTGGAAGGCCTTATCTCTAGTGAAGAGACCATCTCCATGATGAGGTTGGAGACATGGCTCACATTTTCATTCTCAGACACAAACTCGCCACGGAGAAATGCGTCATGTAGAATGCGATTCACTGACTGGTAATTGGATCATAGAACCTCGGTGTAGCTTACTATGGAGTTCGTGACCTTGTGAATGCCACTTGAACTGCCGTCGTCATCCGTCCAGGTCCAGGCCATGATAATATTCATGATCTCAACAATCGTACCCCATATAGCCTCATCCAACTTGGTCAGGTCTGCCGACAAGAGGCCTCTCATCGTAGCCTCATCAGTAGATTCTACTTGTAATGACAGGATATGCTCGGAGGCCATGGAAAGAGTGTCATGCATGTCGATCAGTACCTGGAGCTTCTCACCTGGTGCCACTGTCCCCGGACTCCGGGTAGTTTTGATGGCAGCAATAGTGTCGACGAAAGGCAGCATCTTGAGCACAGTTGCTTGGACAAGTTCTGCAAATTCAGAAGCAGATGGCTGCTTGCTCGTTCCTTCATCCTGGTGCTGCCTCTGGCTCTGGCTGTACCATACATCGAAACTCGTAAGGATGGATTCATTGATCTTGCGTAGCGCTAGGATCCATGTCTCTACAAGGAATTGGAAGCCGTGCGAGGTAACGACGACGCTCCCTGAAGATTCATGTGTTCCGGCGAGATGTAGAACCCAGCCGGCGTCCAGCTCCGAGAGCCATCTCTCCATGGCACTGCGATCATCGCCACGGAATTCCTCGACCAGGCCCTTGATATGCTCGAGCTTCTTCGCCTTGTCTTCCGCGAGCTCTTTGGCTACATACAGTGAAGGACCAAAAACGGCGACCAGAGGGGGGGTGAATGGGAGCCTCAAATTTCTTTCGAAACTTTCGACCGCTGTCCCAAAATCGAACCCCAAAAGTAAAACCACAAGCGAGCGGTAAGATCACGGCCTAACAGGTAGGTGGATACCCTTGGAGATGTCCAAGATGTACAGCGGATCAACCGAGAAAGATCGGACACGAGCACTCGACGAAACTCCAAAAGCGACACACTCAATTCCTATAGAGAAGGAGAGAGTGGCCAATCCAAAATACTCAAGCCAACTTGTGACAAGAGTACTTGGATACGAAGCACGTGATGCTACAAACCCAACGCAACAAACGGAACTCAAATCGGACCTCGGGACGGTCAAGAAGCGAACAACTCAATAAAAACAGCCTTCAGACCCTCATACCGGACCTCATACCGGACGTGTCCGGTATTCACGGCTTCGGACCGGACACACTCAGGTCATACCGGACCTCATACCGGACGCGTCCGGTATGCACCGGACCTCAGTTTCAGCACAGAGCGACTTTGGGAGAAAAATGGAAAACCCAATCAAACGATGTCCAAAAATCGTGAAATTTTAACCCTAGAAACTAGACACACAGAAGAAGGTCTCCACAAAATTTCAGCTCAAAATTCCAAAGGTAAGTCTACCGGACGTGTCCGGTATGCACACCGGACGTGTCCGGTATTTGCGGACAGAACCCTGGAAATTTCGATTCCAAAGCCAAAACTCAATCAATTCAATTCGGATCGACCTGAGATTTTGCAGAGGAGTTCACAAGGTAGTTCTAAGACTAATCCATGAAGATCACAACCCTAAACTCACTGCAACTTCAGAAATCGATGAAATTTAGTTCTAGGTCAAGTTTTCCCCGAAATTCTTGATTCTACCCGATCTGTGGATTCGTGAGGATTCAGATGAAATCCTTCGGTGAAAAGGATCAACCCACGACCATGATCAAGTAGAAACAAGTGGTTTGCAAAGAGATGCACCACAGCTCGAGAAATCAACTCGGGAACAAGTGGGGAGAAGGGGAAAAACGAAGAACACGAAGAACAACAATCAAAACGCGAATCAACACATCAATCTGACCCCACGAGGAAACATGGAGGATTCGGGACCTCCATTCCCATGAGTAAACTTGGTTCTTACACTAATTGCAAAGATTAGTGGACACCTCTCTCACTTAGCACCTAGGAGAAGGAAACCCTAGAAGGGATGAAGGAAAATACAAATGGGAGAGGTGAGGGAGATGGGGCTCCCTCCACCTTACTTATCGACCGGGCTTATTTCATTTTCCAGTTTTTGCCCCTGATACAACTCTGAGCAAACCGCCTAGCCCTAGGGACATTGCGGTCCAACTCGAACCGACTCGATGCAATTCTTGATCCGACGGCCACCGCGCCTTCTCACCGGTAGCTTCACCTCGACGCGAACTCCCCGATGCCGCCACGTGCCGTCCGTCCATCTCGGGACCTCCGCCAGGGTTTTGAGGCTCAACCCAGAAACCCGCCGGGTGGTTTTGAGGCCCAAACCACCGAAACCCTCCACCGTTGGTTTTGAGGCCCAAACCAACAAACCGGCCCATGTCCTTGCACTTGTCGGCCAAGTGCCGACAACGCGATCCCGCCCGGCGATTCGGGTCCCTCGGCCCAAGTCTTGATGCGTCCGCCCTTTCACCGCTCCGGTCCATTCGGCGCGGCCCGCCATCACTTGACTTTCACCCGCCGTCGGCCACCGCCTCCATGCTCGACACCTGCACAACACAAGCCAAGGCACATGTAGAACTCGTGGCTTTCACCACCGTCGGTAGCACCCCATCCGAGATGCTAGTAGTTGAATCAATCACTCATCATCACAACTGAACCACAAGTATAAACCTTGTGTTCGCAATCTCCCCCTTGATGAGTGCATTGTTCAACACCAACACACCACGGCTGAGAAAAAGAAATAGAAGAAGAAGAAAAAAAGGAAGAAAGCTCACCAAACGACCAAAAGCCAAAGAGAAGCCAAATGAGGTCATTTGAAGCAAGCACAACTTGGTCCCCAAAGACATGGGCAACGGCTCGACGCAACCAAGCAAAACATGGCTAGCCCTCAAGAAGAGGCAGAAAGCGGGCTCAACACCACTAGCCAAGCAAGAAGCACTCAAAACGCTAGATCCTCCAGAAAGAGGCAAAGGCTCAACACATCTAGCAATAAGCAATGCAAAACAACTCCCCCTGAGCAAATGCATACATGAGTGCACACAATCTTCTCCCCTTCAACCCTTGAGAACTAGTCTCTCCCTCTGAGAAGACAACCTTTCAAGACATGTCAAGTGACTCCCCCTTGACATAAGCATGTGATGTGTCAGGCATATGTGTGTGTGTGTGTCAAAATTTCTCCCCCTTGTTGAATAATGCACACAGCAAGCCTAAAATGCAATGACATGCACAAATGCAGAAGCTTCAGGTATATAGCAATCAAAGTGAAAAGATGCTCTAGCCGGTAAGACAAATGAGTATAGCAACAATATACAAGTGCTAGCAAATGCTCAAACTGATCAACTAATATGAAATATAAAGTGTAAGCGATTTTGAGCAGTTTTCAAGCATGTCAAAGAGGGGTTCACCACCAAAGATAGCACATAGCAAGCATAAGTGGAAATCAACCTAGTGCTAACAAGGATATACAAGGTGAACTACCCCAAACAAGCGGTCACACATCATGTCAAAGACGAACCTAAGACTTGTGTTTTTCATTAAATTTTATCGAGTTTGCGACTTAGCACAAGAATTAGTCAAAACATGTGTGTGCGAGAGGTTATCTGTATTGTCAAGCCTAACTTTTCAACCAAGCGGAGCCTATGTCAAAAGACAATCGGGGAGCTCAAAGTAATGGCTTCGGTCATCCACTACAAGGCTCAAGTTCATCCAAATGTGCAATTGGAAGCGATCTCGATACCTTGATGTGGGACAATATGAGACCCATCTCGATCTTTTCATCTCACTTAGCTTAGTTATCAAATTTTAGCACAAGTAAAGTGTCTAAGCAAGTGAATGACTCAAAGCATGAGACATAGCAACCTAGCATATACAAGACAAGCATAAAGGGATCTCAACATCCTACACACATGCTAGGTACCATCTCAAGCGGTGAACATTTTCAGATTTCATTTCAAGAAGCTTAATCAAGTTCACATTAGAAAATCATGCTCAACTCATAACATATACGGATGATCAATAAGAGCCTAAGTCGACAAGCACCATAAAGTACTCACAAGGCATACTAACAAGAGCATAGTTTCATTCCAAATGTTATATACATGAAGCTCAAAATGCAAGTATATCACAATATGCAATGCAAATGCACTATCATACAAAGACAAATCAAAACCTAGACTACAAAAGAAACTAAAACTAGTGTACAACAAACAAAGTGCTACCCTCCTCTAAAAAGGGAAACACACACCAGTTCTCCTCGCAAGCGAGCAAAAAGTCGCTTGATCGAGGGGCTTAGTGAGAAGATCCGCAAGCTGATCCCGGGTGGCTACGTGATGCAACTCAATGTCGCCTTTCTCTTGATGATCACGGAGAAAGTGAAAGCGAACATCTATGTGCTTGGTCTTAGAGTGAAGTATTGGGTTCTTAACAACACCGATGGCATTAGTACTATCACACGGAAGGGCACTCTAGAGAACTCAAGACCAAAATCACGTAGGGTGGCTATCATCCAAAGCAAATTGGGAACAACAAGCGGCAAAGAAATGACATACTCAGCTTCACGAGTGGATTGTGCAATGCTAGACCGCTTACGGGATGACCAAGACACAAGGGACGAACCCAAAAACCGACAAGTCCCCCGACGTGGACTTCCTATCTAAGCGGCGGCAAAGCAAAATCAGCATCCGAATAACCATAAAAGAGAGCGAGGAAGAAGCAGAGTACCAAAGTCCAAACTCGGGAGTGAAGCGGAGGTACCTCATGATGCGTTTCACCGCCCGACGGTGAGAGGTGCGCGGGCGACGCGCTGGCGTGCAAGAGGCACACAAAGAACCGGATGTCGGGTCTTATCGCCGTCGTACAAAGAACGACCGATCATACTTCGGTACTCTTCCGATCGACCGCTTCTCCATCCTCGTCGGCGCCGAGGGCCGTCGTAGTCGACATGGGCGTCGAAAGAGGCTTGGCCTCGCCCATGTCAAACTTCTTCGGGGACGTCCTTTGTGTACTTGCCTTGATGCACGAACGTCCCATCCCGTGTTTGCTTGATTTGTAGGCCGAGGAAGAAAGTCAACTCGCCCATCAAGCTCATCTCAAACTCCCTACTCATAAACTCTACAAACTTGGCATTCAAAGCGTGAGAAGAACCACCGAAGATGATATCATCCACGTAAATGAACCAAAAGGATGTCATTGCCTTGCTTGAGGAGAAACAAAGTCTTATCTACCGATCCCATCCTAAACCCCTTCTTAAGCAAAAGGTTTTTAGCCTATCATACCATGCTCTAGGGGCTTGTTTAAGACCATACAAAGCTTTATGCAACTTGAAGACATGGTTAGGATACTTGGGATTTTCAAAGCCTGGGGCTGCCTAACATACACTTTCTCCTCTATGTACCCATTCGAAAAGCGCTCTTGACATCCATCCAAAACAACTTAAAGCCCTTAGCAAAGAACGAACGCTAACGAGAATGCGGATAGCCTCTAAGCGAGCACAGGAGCAAAGGTTTCCTCAAAGTCTATCCCCTCTTTTCGGCAATACCCCCGAGCAACAAGCCTAGCCTTATTCCTAACAACCACCCCATCTTCACTCTGTTTGTTCTTAAACACCCACTTTGTACCTATAGGATGACACTGCGGAGGTGGAGGAACTAAGACCCGGACTTGGTTTCTCTCAAAGTTTTCTAACTCCTCATGCATGGCATTAACCCAATCAGGATCGGATAAAGCATGTCCAACATCTCGGGGCTCAAAAGAAGCTACAAATGCGAGAATGAGCAAAGTGAGAGATGTGATACGACTTGGACCGCGTGACTCATTGGTCAATGTCACCGATCATCGCTCGAGCGGGGTGACGACGCTGAATGTGTCGTGGAGCCTCTCTGGAAGAAGTCGCCTCCCCCCTCAACAATGAGCCGGTGCCTCCTCAAAAGCCGGGCGCTGGCCGAGGAAGCTGCTCGAACGGTGCCCAAGAAGTGGAAGTAGATGGGTGCGGACCGTGAGCTGAAGTAGTCGTTGCAGGCTCGATAGGGGCAGCCGGTGGAGTCGGCTCGGGATCACCCCAATCGGCATCGCCCTGCTCCTCCTCCACAAAAATGCTTTCTCCAAGCTCTTCATCACCCGCAAGATCAAAGACGGGGGGTTGTACAAGGCATAGTTTCATCGAATGTGACCTCACAGGTCTCCACAACACGGTTAGTTTCAAGGTTAAGTACTCGATAAGCTCTAGAATGCAAAGCATAACCAAGAAAGATATCGTCGGAAGACCTGGACTCAAACTTGTCTAAATTACCTTGTTTCAAGATGAAGCACTTACACCCAAACACCCCTGAAATGACTCACCTTGGGTAACCTCCCAAAAACGCAACTCATAAGAAGTTTTCTTCGTAAAAGCACGGAGAAAGATGCGATTGGAAACATGACAAGCAAGTGTTCATTGCTTCGGCCCAAAACCTCCTAGGAGTCCTATGCTCATCGAGCATCGTCCTGGCCATTTCAACAAGGGTCCGATTTTTGCGCTCAACAATGCCATTCTGTTGCGGAACATAAGGTGAGGAAAACTGGTGCTCAAGACCCAAAGACTTGCAAAAGGTTTCAAAATGAGTATTCTTGAACTCTGTGCCATTGTCACTACGAATAGCTCTCATGGCATTCTTAGAGAACTCATTTCTCTACCGAAGAATCAAATCTCGAGCATGTGAAAAAGCCTCATCCTTACTCTCCATGAAAAACACCCAAGAATATCTCGAAAAGTCATCCACAATCACTAGCACATACCACTTCCCACCTTCTGACCGAACCCGAGCTGGACCAACTGTGTCCATGTGAAGTAGCTCGCCGGGTTTCTTGGTCATGATTTGATTCACAGGTGAGTGAGAAGCGGCTACCATCTTTCCATGACGACAAGGGTGGCAAACAAGATCCTTCTCAAATTTCAACTTGGGCAATCCTTGATTAAGCCAAGTGAGCTCAACCTAGAAAGAAGGTCAAAGCTCAAATGACCAAGTCTCCTATGCCACTTCCAAAGCTCGAGAAGAGGATCGGCCACCAAACTTGGGGGAAGAGCCAAAAGAGTGAGAAAAATCAGCTCGAAAGACACGGCCAAATGGGACGATCCGACAAACAAGATCTCCCCGAGAATCGAGAACTCGAGAAAAACCATGTTTAAAGTGCACTTCAAAGCCATCCTCAAGGAGTTGCGAAACAGAGAGAGCAAATTAAAATGCAAGTTCGAGATCAAAGCAACATCCTTGAGAACAAAGCTCGTTAACCCGAATGGTTCCACGAGAGACCACTTTACCTCTACTATTATCCCCGAATGTGATGTACTCTTTGTGTTGCACGGGTCGAGGCTGGGAGAACCATTTAGAACTTCCGGTCATGTGGCGCGAACATCCGGAATCAATGAGCCATGTGTTCTCCAAGCCTCCATCCTACATCAATAGAAAGACATAGGATGAGCAAATGGCACACCATGGGGTTAGTAAACCGAGAAGGATACCGGTGATGCATCATTTGCCCTAAAAAAGTGTTAGGAAAAACACCAAACATGCCATGTCCCATTTGAGGAAAGCGATCACCACGAGAGGGAAAAACGTGGTCCACTAGAGCTGTGGGACTCAAAAGCACCGCCGTGAGGTTCATAGTCATATTGACCACGACTGAACCCCGCCGTGTACGACCACCACATGGTCTCGCAACCTGAGGCCTAGCACCTTGAGGCATTGCACCTCTAGGCCTAGTAGTGCGCCTCGAGCAGGCGGTACATGTACGCCATGGGGAGGACGGTACATGTTCCGGTTGTTCAACTCAAACTCACGCTTCTCATCTCTCTTCCTCCTAAAGCAAAACTCAACCAAGTGACCATCCCTATGACAATACTCACAATGGTACACCTCTCTCTTAGGTGTTTGGCTCACTTTCTTGTGGGTATGGTTCACTCTTGGAGGTGGCTTGGCTTTAGGAAGGGGTTCCTCAGAGATGGAAGGGAGTGTGTCAAGTGGGTTCCTTAGATGGTTCGGTTTTGGAATCCACACTTGTTTCTGAGGTGGAGCTTTTGGAGGTTCTTCAAATACTCCATCCTTGGTGGGAGACACAAGTGGCTTAGATGGTGTGATTTTGAGAAGCTTGGGAGTAGTGGTAGGTTTTTCACTCGGGAGCACACCACTACACTCACCAACTTTGCCATAAAGATCATCACCCTTTCCACACGAAGCAAAGCCTAATCCCGGTCCACCAATTTCCCCCCTGAATTGGTTAACTATCATGCCAAGTTGCGGCTCACCGCAAGACACCCAACTCAAGATGGTCTGAAGGTATGTGTTTTCCTCCTCGGTGCACGCACCTTGTCATGCCGGCAATTTGCAATCTCTAGCTCCAAACCCTCACAAAGTGCACACTTAGCCACACTAGTGCTATCCGAGTTGGCCTTTTCAAACAAAGCAAGTTTGGCATTCTTCTGCGCCAACTCAGATTGCAAGTCCGAGCAAGACTTGCACGCACTCAACGAGCAGTGAAGCACGCACACTATCAAAATCATCAACCAACTTAGCGCATTTGACCTGCGGACTAGCAAGATCAGCCATGTAAACGCTACAAAACTCACACTCGGCTCGTCGACACTATGGGAGTGTTCTTAACTAGCTCAAGCTCCTTAAGCGCATCTTCTAGCTTAGCCTTGTACTCTTTTCTATCCCTAGCAAAGCATGCTTAAGCAACTTATCTTGACGAAGCAAAGTGGCGATCAAGTCATCAACCTCGGCGACAAGAGCATCGACGGAAGGTGATACCTTAGATGGGTCGTCATCGTCGCCATCGGGAGCATCGCCGTTGCCGCTCTCCACCTCGTCACCAAGTGCCATGGTGCGAAGCCTCCGTGGGTGGAGTCGGCGAGGAAGCGAGAGTCCGTTCGGCTTGTCCTCGACCTTCCTCTCGGACTCGTCGTCGCTCGAAGAGGAGGAAGCATGCTCGTTGTCGGAGTCAAGGTCGCCGAGGGAGGCGAGGAAGGCGCGCTCTCTTGCCTTGAACTTCTTCACGAACTTGCGCTTCATCGCTTCCTTGTCAAAGCCTCCCTTGGACTTGTACTTGCCGGAGGTGTACTCGCGCTTCTCCTTGTGCTTGTCGGAGGTGGACTTGCCGAAGGAGTGCTTGTTTCGCTTGGGGACGAGTTGGCGACGAAGTGGTCGGGTCGCCGCATCCATAGCATCCATCCTTCGGTCCACCTCGCCGACGCGATTCAAGCGGTTGTTGTGGAACCGCGAGAACCGGCCGATGACGAGGGCCAGCTCATCGTCTCGAAACACGTCCAACTGCTCCTCTCCTTCGTGATCAACGAAGACAAGGCAAACATCGCAGAGGAGGGGTTAGTGAAGAACTAGTGACACCGTTACGACACCACCGCCATAGTCGGAGCAGAGGGGTTGTGAAGTTTGGCCTGGATCCGGTGGTCGATCTCACTTTGGACTTCGCCTTGTCAAGAGCTCATCCACAAGTGAGGGTCTCGTAGTTTCTGCGACTCGAGAAGAGCTTGCACCTTTGCATCCCAAACCCTCCGATCAAGAGCATGTAACAACTTCAAAGCTCTCTCATGATCGTCATAGGGCAAGTTTGGCTTGTTCGCACGCATCTTGTTGACAATGGTCCGAAAGCGTGAGAACATAGAATCGATGGTCTCGTCATCAAGCCAGGAAACTCTCATACTCCCGCTTGTATGTGTCAAAGAGTCCGGGTCTTAATTTGGGGAGTCCCCTTGTGATAGCTCAGTAGCTTCACCTGCATCTCTCTAGCAAGTAGTCAAGTGTCCGACACGCTCAAACTCGACTCGTAAAGACTCGAGAAGAGAGCATTACGTGCCTCGCTATTGGCATCGTGTTGTTCCATTTGCTCCTCGATCAACACGAGCGGGGAGAACAACGTAAGCCTCATTCTCACAAATTTCCCATACCCTCGCACCGAGACTCTGGAGATATGCAGACATCCGAATCTTCCAGTACGGGTAATTGGTTCCATCGAAAAACGGTGGCTTCCCTGAACCATGAGCCATGTCGCCTTCTGCGGATCAAGAACCGGTTAAGGTGGAATGATCCTTAACCTGCTCTGATACCAATTGAAGGACCAAAAACGGCGACCGAGGGGGGGTGAATGGGAGCCTCAAATTTCTTTCGAAACTTTCGACCGCTGTCCCAAAATCGAACCCCAAAAGTAAAACCACAAGCGAGCGGTAAGATCACGACCTAACGGTAGGTGGATACCCTTGGAGATGTCCAAGAGGTACAATGGATCAACCGAGGAAGATCGGACACGAGCACTCGACTTAAACTCCAAAAGCGACACACTCAATTCCTATAGAGAAGGAGAGAGTGGCCAATCCAAAATACTCAAGCCAACTTGTGACAAGAGTACTTGGATACGAAGCACGTGATGCTATAAACCCAACGCAACAAACGGAACTCAAATCGGACCTCGGACGGTCAAGAAGTGAACAACTCAGCGAAACAGCCTTCAGACCCTCATACCGGACCTCATACCGGACGTGTCTGGTATTCACGGCTTCGGACCGGACACACTCAGGTCATACCGGACCTCATACCGGACGCGTCCGGTATGCACCGGACCTCAGTTTCAGCACAGAGCGACTTTGGGAGAAAAATGGAAAACCCAATCAAACGATGTCCAAAAATCATGAAATTTTAACCCTAGAAACTAGACACACAGAAGAAGGTCTCCACAAAATTTCAGCTCAAAATTCCAAAGTTAAGTCTACCGGACGTGTCCGGTATGCACACCGGACGTATCCGGTATTTGCGGACAGAACCCTGGAAATTTCGATTCCAAAGCCAAAACTCAATCAATTCAACTCGGATCGACCTGAGATTTTGCAGAGGGGTTCACAAGGTAGTTCTAAGACTAATCCATGAAGATCACAACCCCAAACTCACTGCAACTTCAGAAATCGACGAAATTTAGTTCTAGGTCAAGTTTTCCCTGAAATTCTTGATTCTACCCGATCTGTGGATTCGTGAGGATTCAGATGAAATCCTTCGGTGAAAAGGATCAACCCACGACCATGATCAAGTAGAAACAAGTGGTTTGCAAAGAGATGCACCACAGCTCGAGAAATCAACTCGGGAACAAGTGGGGAGAAGGGGAAAACGAAGAACACGAAGAACAACAATCAAAACGCGAATCAACACATCAATCGACCCCACGAGGAAACATGGAGGATTCGGGACCTCCATTCCCATGAGTAAACTTGGTTCTTACACTAATTGCAAAGATTAGTGGACCCTCTCTCACTTAGCACCTAGGAGAAGGAAACCCTAGAAGGGATGAAGGAAAATGCAAATGGGAGAGGTGAGGGAGATGGGGCTCCCTCCACCTTACTTATCGACCGGGCTTATTTCATTTTCGGTTTTTGCCCCCGATACAACTCGAGCAAACCGCCTAGCCCTAGGGACATTGCGGTACAACTCGAACCGACTCGATGCAATTCTTGATCCGACGGCCACCGCGCCTTCTCACCGGTAGCTTCGCCTCGACGCGAACTCCCCGATGCCGCCACGTGCCGTCCGTCCATCTCGGGACCTCGCCGGGGTTTTGAGGCTCAACCGAGAAATCCCGCCGGTGGTTTTGAGGCCCAAACCACCGAAACCCTCCACCGTTGGTTTTGAGGCCCAAACCAACAAACCGGCCCATGTCCTTGCACTTGTCGGCCAAGTGCCGACAACGCGATCCCGCCCCGGTGATTCCGGGTCCCTCGTCCAAGTCTTGATCGTCCGCCCTTTCACCGCTCCCGGTCCATTCGGCGCGGCCCGCCATCACTTGACCTTCACCTCGCCGTCGGCCACCGCCTCCATGCTCGACACCTGCACAACACAAGCCAAGGCACATGTAGAACTCGTGGCTTTCACCACCGTCAGTAGCACCCCATCCGAGATGCTAGTAGTTGAATCAATCACTCATCATCACAACTGAACCACAAGTATAAACCTTGTGTTCGCATACAGCTTCTCCTCCGTGTTTTCTTCCACGACCGGAGCCGTGAACGGATGGAGATCACCAGGCCGCGATTCTCCGGCTGAACCAGAGGTGGTGGTGGTTGTGGTGTTGGTCGTGGCGGCGGCAGTGTAATTGGTATCTGAAGTGGTGCTGTCGCTACCGGTAGGCGGCACCGAACCACCTCCGCCGTCGGCGTCATGCCCGCCGCTGCCTCTCGGTCTCATCCATGCTCTCCTCCAGGGCCAGGATGAGGCCACCGCCATGCGAGCGTCTCACACTGCTGGAATGGAATCAATCAATCAATCTAGAGAGCGATGCAAATGAATCAACCTCAACAAAAGTCTACAAATTAAGCGTGTGTCCAGTGTCCATGATGAGTCCACAAAGGCGTACCTTGACTTTGACTTGTACCAGTGTAGCCGTGTAGGATGTAGCTGAAATTTCATGGTATTTGTGACGCGACGCGGTGTTGATTGTTGAAAGTGACGGCCTGACCTCATCTAGATTTGGCCTAAATCAAACCTTTTCAAAACTTTAGCCATCAATACTTAAAATTATGTTTTTTATGTGGTTTGGTTTTCTCCGCCTAACGAACTTCCTCATCATTTCAGATCTCTTGATGAGTTTGAAAAAAAAAAGACTAAAATTATATATACCTTGAAAAGGCAAGATTGTTTTCGATCACATCTTGCATTGATTATGTCGGCCCTAGATGATTTCAAACGAAAAAAGTTTGAATCACAAAGTTTTAGACCATGCCGAACACTACAACTTTGGTTAGAGTGTCTCTCCATGCAAGGTTATCTGAAAAAAAAAGTATTTCAAAGTCTAGGAATTTAAAATGTAATTTTTGACCCTAAATGATTTTAAATGAAAAATGTCGCCTACAACTTTAATATAAAGTTTGCCTTCATCCGATACAATTTAAAGATTTCTCATGTTGGATTTATTTTTTAAAGGAGGGTCACATTGTCACCGCCTTTAGAAATTAACTTCTAAAGACACGAGGTTTTGCAACCTGTCGGTGTTTAGCCACCGATAGCCTGCCACGGGGTTCCCGCAGCAGTTGATTCGGACCTCGGCAAATAACTAGAACTCGGCGGTATGACGCGAAAGACACACGGTTTATCCTGGTTCGGGCCCTCGGCGTCGAGTAAAAGCCCTACTCCAGTCGGCCTTGGCCTTTTGCGTTGGATTGATGATCTTGATTGTGTGTAGTTGGTCTGTTACAAAGAGGGTGCTCTGGCTCCTTTTTATGAGAGGAAAAAGAGCCAGAGCTAAGGTTTCTAGTCCTAGTCGGACTTGTAAAAGGTGTCCTGCTCTTATTACAGACGTCACTTTCTATCCGCTCGACTAGGACGATCCGCGTTCTACTCGGATCCGGTCTTCTTCTTCGCTGTCCCTACGGATGCCGCCTTGATGAGTACTGGTACGCCCTGCACCGACAAGCCCCCCGAGCATTTCAAAGTAGAACTCGAGGAGCTCTTTGCTTCCGGGCGTGATGCTTTGAAGTGATCAAGCCGAGCATTTCTCTCTTGCCTTCTTGTGCGCCGTAGGTGCACTCGTTGAGTGTAGCCCCCGAGCCTCTTGCTATTTATTTATAAGTAGCTGGAGGGTCTTTGAAAAAAAAAGAAAAAGTTGAGGGTGTACGCCTGTAGCCCCCGAGCCTTTGTCCGAGTTGTTTTCAGATAAAAAAGAAGTCGGGCAATGGCTTTTGAGTCTTCCCGCGAAGTTCTTGTGTCTTGTAATTCTTTCCGCTGCGGCCCCCGAGCCTTTGTCCGAGTTGTTTTCGTGATAAAAAAAGAAGTCGGGCAATGGCTTTTGAGTCTTTCCGCGAGTTCTTGTGTCTTGTAATTCTTCCGCCGCAGCCCCCCGAGATTTAGGCCGCAGCCCCGAGCTTGTCCGAAGTTATTTTTCTTTTTTGTAATCTTTTTTCGTTGCAGCCCCCGAGCCTTTATCGGGCTGCAGCCCCCCGATTTTCTCCGAAGTTCTTCTTTCTTGAGAAACGGACAAGTGCTCGTGACCTTGCTTTTACCGTCCTTTATGTCGGCTTTTATTGTTGGGTGTTATACCGGTGACTTTGAAGGCTTTTACTTGTCTTTGGATATGCTTGGAATATACCGTTGCTCGCTTTTATCGCTCTCCCCTTTTTTTTTTGTACTTTGTTAGAAGCTTGTGCCGTGAGCTTGGTCCATGTGCACCGGTCCCTGTCCTATAAATTGCGTCCCTCCTTCGTTGCTTTTCTGTGTTCCCCGTAGTGTGTATTTCTTCATTCCGCGAAGATGATAGTGTGTGAGGTTGAGCAGCCCCCGGGCTTCTTTCTTGTTCTTCCAGTATGGTCTCCTTAGTGGGTGGAAGAATTCTTGAGATAGGGATTAGAGGCAGACTAGTCCCGGGGTAGCATTGTGATTGGAGGCTCGTTCTGGCGGGTAGAAGAAGTCTTGAGATGTGCCTTGTGCTGGGTCATTTTGCACTCTTAGTACCTCTTTTCCACTCTGCCAGGGCTATGCTTTGCGTTGAGGGGTTGCCAATCCGTACGGTCTTCTTGCCGTCCGGTGCAGATCAGCTACCGTCCGACGCACAGCTGGAGCTCTCTTGTTCACATGGGGTTCGATCCGACTTGTTTTTGGAGAGGCCCGATGTGATGCTTGATCAGTCAGTGCTCCTTTTGGTGACCTTGGGTGTGCTGTTTTGGTGCATCTAGGTTGCTTTGGATCTGCTCGGCTCATTCTGCCTGAGAGGTAGTCTGGGTCTGCAACGGTTTTCTTCATGGGTCCTGCGTAGTTTTCTTCTATGGCAGAATTCCACGGGGTTCCTTGTAACCGTTGCTTTGATGTACTTTCTTTATTCATTGGGTCTTGTAAGACTTGTTATCTTTGTATCTTGTACCCTTCTGATGAAAGAATATATGATCCTGTAATGACCCGAGTTGTTTCTCATAATGCTGGTTGTCTTGTCTGTGTGGATGTATGCTTCTAGACTGATCCGAGTTGTTTTATCTTGTGGAGTTGATTGTATGCCTTCGTGCCGACTTGTTATTTGTTGATAACGTGGAATGTCCTCCGATTCTCGACTTCTTTTGAGAGGTATCGTCTTTCAAACCGCCTTCTTGTGAGATATTTGGCTGATAATTGACCATGTCTGCCTTTCTTTGTAACGGTAATAATTTTTACCGTTGGTGTCTAACGGGATAAGGGCCGTTACCCCGTGACTTAAGGGTTTACTGGGCCCTTCCTATTTTTGGGCATTGTATCCGTTGGCCTTTTTACCGTTGCTCCTTAAGTGGGCCTCTTAAGCTTATCCTTATAAATTACGGTCTTTTACTGTTTCTTGCTTTACCTTGCCTTTGTTCTCCGAAACCCTAGCTTTTTAGCGAGAGAATCCCCAATCTGATCCTCATCCTTGAGTTGGTTCCGAGCTTACTACTTAGCTTAGTTGCTTGATTCGTTGTATGGGAAGGAAGAAATTGGCTTCCCAGAAATCGGTGGTTGATAAGCCGGTTCTTGAGGTGGAGGTTGACGGGCGGCTGAACCCTGAGTTTGCCGATATGAAGGCGATCGCGAAGAGCTTTCCTCCTCCGACTACTCAAGAGAAGCACTTGGTTGAGTTGGAGGAGCTGGGGATGATCCAGCCTAAGGCATTCTCCGGCTGGATTGCTCCTGGTGAGCACCGAGTTCCTGTTCCTCGCCCAGGGGAGATTGTTCTTTTTGTTTCTTTTGTTCGAGCTGGACTCTGTCTTCCGGCTTGTGCTTTTCTTCATCGTTTCCTTCGCTACTTTTCTGTCTCTCTTCATGATCTGACCCCGAATGGGATTCTTCATCTCTCTGTCTTTGTTCACTTTTGTGAGACTTTTCTTGGAATTCCCCCTTCCTTGAATCTCTTCCGTTTCCTCTTTCGTCTCAAGCCACAACCCCGGAATGAATCCCTCCATACCCTTGGTGGATGTGGAATTCAGTTCCGTCGTGGGCGCAAGTCGCCTCATTATTTCGATTATGATCTTGTTGATTTGTCAAGGATTGGCGATCCGAGTGGTTCTATATCTTTGGCAACCTTGGGGGTGGAGTTGGTATTCCAAAGACTTCGGACCTACTCGGGTACCCCGCCTGTAGTTAATGAGCGGTGGGAAAAAGATCAACTCACCCCCGCGGCGAGTACAATCTTCTTCGGCCCATTTGTTTGATCGGATAAGCTACTTGAAACAACATGGCTTGTCCGGTTTTGCTATAGTGGCGAGCTACCTTCACCGCCGAAAGTGCAGCCATTGAAGGCGCGAGAGCACTACGGCTTTGAGTACTGGGCGCCAAGACCCCCTTCTCGGATGGTGACGACTTCCGAGTTGTCCAATGATGAAGTGCTTATGCGTCTTCGTAAGATTCTCGAAAGGTGCAACGGTGGTTCCGATGATTGGGTTTGAGTACTCGGCGGGCAATCCTCCCCCCGCCGTGAGTACTTTTCTTTTTCTTTCCTTTTGTTTCCTGAATTCTTTTGTCTATGACCTGACTTGTTTTTATCTTTTTGAAGCCTTTTGGCGGGGATTTTGATATTGATGCTTCTCCGCTTGTGGGTGGAGAGATTGTCCCTCCTCCTCCCGCTCCTTCAGCTCCCGTTGTTAGCCGTGTATCCGAAGGTCGACTTCTTTATCCCGGTCTTTCTTTAGTGGAGAGCGTTGAATATGTTCCTTATCGGCCGGTGCTCCTCCCTCGAACTCGTCTTTGGTGCTAAGAGGGCCGGAGCGGGTGATTCTTCTTCCTGTTAAGCGGGCACGGACTTCCTCTTCGCCTCGGCCTCGAGGTAACCTTTCCGATAGGTGAGACTTTTGTTCTTTCTGTTTTGTTTTTTCTTTGGAGAGTAGTCCCGACTCCTTTCTCTAGCGTGTGTGTGGTGCTTCTGTTCTTATTTTTGAAGATGAAGCCGAGGATGTTGATGATTCTCCCCTTCTTCGTCGGTGAGGGTTGTTCTTATGTTTCTATACTTTGCTTGTTTGGCTTGTTTTGACTTGCCTTTGCTTTTTGTAGTCGTCGCGGCTTCTTCTTCTTCTTTTACCAGCTTTGGGACCTTTGCCGGGTCCTTTTCCTTCTTCTTCCGAGTTGTTGGTGGATCTTGAGGCGGTTATGCCGCCTCCCCTCCTCGGCCTCGGATGGCTCTTCGTCGGCTTTGTTAAGTAAGTGTTTGTCTTCTTTGATTTTATTTCTTTTTAGTCGGCCTTTTGCCTTTAACTTTTATTCTTGTAGGTCATCGCCTACGACTTCTTTGGCTCCCCGGCCCGACTCGGAGAAGACTGTGAGCGTTGGGATTATGGGTCGTGTCCGCTCCCGATCCTAGTCCGGCTGTTGACTCGCCCGGCAGTGGCTTCCTCCCTCTGGGGGGTTGTTGCTGCGACCTCTTCTCTCCCTATGGCTCAGTCGTTAAGGCCGACTTCTTTGGGAGTAGAGAAGTTGCCTTTTGCTCAGCCTCCGACTTCTTCTAGTTATCGTTGGGTGTTCTTCTCCTTTGTCGCCTCCCTTGCGCTCCTTGGGATACGATTCGTGACTGAAGTTGGTGCAGGATCTTGAAGAGGCTTTCAACCCGAAGTTCTCGCCTCAAGAAGCTTGATGCAGAGTTCAAGTCTTTTGTTGAGCGTTTTCGTGTATTGTCGACTTGTTTTATCCCCCGAGTTCTTTTTTTTTCTTTATCCTTTTCTTTTTTGTCTGCAGGAATATGTTAGTGATTCCGACATCTTCTTTGGCTCGTCTGAGTCTCAAAAGAAGTTGTTGGATGAGCTGGCTTCTTTGCGGCGAGAACTTGATGAAGAGCGCAAAAAGCATAATTCTTCGGAGGTTGCTTTGAGAGCTCAAATTGTTGCTGCTGTTGATTCTGAGAAGAAGGTCTCCCGAGATCTTCAAGGTACTTTTTTGGGTATACGCTCCTTCGCTTGTGTAGTTATCTGACTTTTGCTTTCTATCTGACTTCTTTTTGTTGTCTTTGTAGCTTTGAGAAAGAAGTACTCGGAAGAGATTGAAGCATTGAAGCTTGAAGTGCGGTCCTTCCGAGATGATTCGGAGAAGGTAAAAGAAGATGCTGAAGAGATTTTGGCTCAAGCACGGCTGATTAGGCGCGGTGCTGATCGAGATCTTTTGCAGGCTAAGAAGACAATAGAGGATTTGTCTACTCGTCTGAAGGCTTTCAAGATAAGTGGTCGGCTCGCTAGGTTCTCGTGCGCAGTCTTGCCACTATGCCGAGGAGGCCCGAAGATGTCGGCCCGACGGGTTCGCTTCCTTCCTCTTCGACTCAGAGGACCATCAACTTCGCCAAAGATGTTGTTCTACTTGGCGCCCAAAGGGTGTTGGCTCAAGGTCCGAGTGGTTGACCCCAACTTCCCTCTTGATAGGGTAATGGATGAGCCTCACACTTGAAGAAGAACAAGCCTTGGCGGAGAGTCGAAGTCGCTGCCTTGTCTTTAGCTCAGATTTCACAGATCTTGTAGAAATAGGACCGGCGCCTGTTGATGGTGATGGTGGTCAGCAGTAGTAGACTTCTTTGTAATGATACTTTGATGCTTCTTCCGATTTTGTATAAAGATAACTTCCTTAATTTTGCCCTTGATCAACCTGTTTTTGTTTTCGTTTTTGAGGTGTCCGAGTAGTTGGACTCGGAATTGTCTTTTGTAGTTGCCTTTTCGAATGAATAGTTCGAGCCGTAGGCTCTCATCCGAGTTCTATATCTTTAGAAGTCGGGATAGGTCGAGCTCTCTCTTTGGCTCTCATCTAGTCCTCGAAAAGGAGCTAGGGTAGGTCGAGTGTTGACTTCTTTAGCCGTACTCTTATCGGTATTGTGAAAACAATCCGAATAGTTGGGCTCAAAGCTAGGTTGTAGCCATTTTGCACTTCAACGAATATTTCGGACCGTAGGCCCTCATCCGAGTTCTTTATTCTAGAAGTCGGGATGGGTCGAGCTCTCTCTTGGCTCTCATCTAGTCCCGAAAAAGGAGCTAGGATTGGGCGAGTGTTGACTTTTTTTTTAGCCGCATTCTCATCGGTGTTGTGAAAACAACCCGGAGGGTCGAGCGTTTTTTTTGCTCTCATCGGGGTTCTATGTTGCCCGGAGGGTCGAGCGTTTTTGCTCTCATCGGGGTTGCCGGGTTATCGAGCGTTTTTGCTCTCATCGGGGTTGCCCCGGGTTGTCGGCGCTTTTTGCTCTCATCGGGGTTGCCCGGGTTCTTTTTTGGTCGTGGAGCCTTTTTATCCAAAGAGAGAGCGAGTATGGTCCTGAAAGCGCTGAATCTTTCTTATTATTTCTGGAGAAGAAGTACACATGTTTGTTTGTTCTATGCAAAGAAACGTCGTAGCTGGGAAATGTGCCATGCGTTCTTGATCGGTGCTCCATCTTCGTCATTAGCTCAGAGGATCCGGGTCCTTTTACTTTTGATACTATGAAAGGTCCTTCCCAAGGACTAAGTAGTTTGTGCCATTTGTCCGGTTTCTGAATTTTTCTTAGGACTAGATCGCCGGTTTGTAAAGTTCTCTACCGGACGTTCTTGTCATAGTATCTTCTTAATCCTTGCATGTATCTTGCCGACCGTAGTGTTGCATTTACTCCGACCTCTTCTAGGTCAGCCGATTTTTAGTCTCCCCGGTTTCCTCTCGCTTCTCCTCCTTCGTTATATTGTTCTATTTTTGGTGATGTCCAAATCAAGTCTCGCCTGGTAGTACAGCCTTCCGAGCCGTATACTAAGAAGAATGGTGAATAGCCCGTTGCTCGCTTATTTGAGTTCTCAGCCCCTGCACTACTTTTTGGCAATTTGCCTATCCACTTGGATCCGTAGTCCTTTAAATCTTCATAGCCTTGGTTTTAGTCCCGCCAAGATGAGACCGTTGGCTCTTTCTACTTGACCATTAGCTTGAGGGTGGGCTACCGATGCATAATCGATGTTGAATCCACGCCTTGTGCCCAACTTTTGAACTCATTGGTCGTGAAGGGTGATCCCAAATCGCGTGATTATTCGTTAGGCATCCCGAATCAGTGCATGATTTCTTGGATAAACTCTTGAGCTTTGGCTGAACTATATTTTACCAATGGTTTGTATTCTATCCATTTGGTGAACTTGTCGATGGCGATTAAAAATGTATTCGAATCCTCCTTTGGATTTCTTGAGTGGTCCGACTTGATCAAGCCCCCCAAAGATGAGAAGGGCCAGCCGGTGGGATGCATATTAGATTGTGAGTGGAACATGTGCCTGCCTTGCAAACATTTGGCAATTTTTGCAATATCTCGACTAGTTCTTTCAAGGCTTTTTAAAGCAGTCGGCCAATAGAAGCCTGATCGGAAAGCCTTCCCTACCAAGTGTTCTTGATGATGCGTGATTCCCACAGCAACCTGAATGCATCTCTAGCAGTATTTCTTTTCCTTCTGTATTTGGTACACACTTTAGTAATACTCCCCGATGATGCTGCTCTTTTGTAAAGATTGTCTCCTACTAGGACATAATTTTTGCTTTCTTCCGATGACCCGAGTAGCTTCTCGCCTTTATTTTCGGGTAGTTTTTTCTCCTTGATGTAGTCTATGAATACCGCATCCAAGTTGGATTGTCTGAACCGATTGTTAAGATTTGGTCTTGTTCCGTCTTCTTTTTGTCTTCTTTTTTCGTCGGGCCTTGATAGATGGCTTGCTTAGCTCTTTTATAAACACTCCGGCGGGTACTTTTGCCCCTGTCTCGAGCCTAGTTTGGCTAGTACATCACCGCGACGTTTGAGTCTCGTAGTATGTGGTGTACTTCTAAGCCTTGAAAATTTTTCTCAAGTTTTTCGATTTGAGAACAAGAAGCATCCATGTTTTCTTTAGTACAGTCCCACTCTTTGTTGACTTGATTGACGACTCATCGCTGAATCTCCGTGAGACTAATAGTCTTTTGATTCCAAGTGAAGTTGCTATTTGTAATCCATGGATAAGTGCTTCATATTCTCGCTTCATTGTTAGTAGCTTGCCATAGGATTTGTAGAACGATCTCGAAGTTGTTTTTCCGTCGGTGCGATGAGGAGTACTCCCGCTCCCCGCCTCCTAATTTTAGAGAGCCATCAAAGTACATTTTCCAAAGTGGTCTAAGATGGTGTCCGGAGTAGGTTGTTGTATTTCAGTCCATTCTCGCGATGAAGTCGGATAGTGCCCGAGACTTGATTGCTTTTCTTGGTTTGAACTCAATCTTGAAAGTTCCCAGTTCGACCGCCCATTTTGAGATTCGCCCCGTTGAATCTCGATTCCTTAGAATGTCTCCGAGTGGAAAATCTGTTACGATAACGATCTTGTGTGCTTCAAATAATGCCCGAGCTTTCTTGAAGTTATGAGTACTGCGTAGAGTAGTTTCGACGTGTGGATATCTTGTTTTTGATATTGTGAGGACTTCACTTATGTAGTATACTGGCCTTTGCACCTTGTACAAGTGCCCTTGTTCTTCTCTTTCCACCACAATTGCCGTGGTCCGACGACGGTTGTTGTTGCCGTGATATACAACATTAGTTCTTCATCCTTCTTTGGTGGTACTAGTATGGGTGATGTGCTGATGTAAGCTTTTAATTTGTCAAAGGCTTCTTGTGCCTCCTCGCTCCATGTAAATTTGTCCGTCTTCTTTAGAAGTTTGAAGAAAGGTAATCCCTTTTCTCCGAGTCCGGAGATAAACTGTTGAGCCGCCATGCATCCAGCTAATTTTTGTAGGTCTTTGATGTCGGATGGTGGTCCCATGTCGCCTATTGCTTTGATTTGTTTTGAGCTAGCTTCAATTCCTCTTTCACCGACTAGAAATCCGAGTAGTTGTCCGGATGATACTCCGAAAACGCACTTGTTGGGGTTGAGTTTCCACTTCCATTCTTTGAGGTTGTTGAAAGTTTTTGTTGTAGGTCTTCTATTAAAGAACGGGTTCTTTGTTTTGACGACTACATCGTCTACGTATGCTTCTCGCGTTTTTTCCTATCCGATCCCCCAAACAAGTCCGGATTGCTCTTTGATATGTTGCTCCAAAGATTTTTGAGTCCAAAAGACATTGTTTTATAACAAGAGGGCACCGAAGGGTGTAATAAAAGAAGTCTTGCTTTGGTCTTCCTCTTTGAGTGCGATCCGGTGATATCCTCGAATAGTAGCCGAGAAAGGATAATAAAGTCGCTCCGGCTGTTGAATCTACTATTTGATCAATTCTTGGTAATCCGAAAGGATCTTTTGGGCAATGCTTGTTGAGATCTGCGGTAGTCGACGCACATTCGCCATTCATCCGTGTTCTTTTTATGTACTAGGACAGGGTTTGCTAACCAATCTAGATGGAGGATTTCTCTTATAAAAGCCCGCGCCAGTAGTCGGGCTATCTCTTTCTTTATTGCTTTTTTCTTGTAATGGGTGAAAAACCGTCGTAGTCTCGCTTGACCGGTTTTGTTCCTTTGTTGACTTCAATTTTGTGCTCAGCCCACTTCCTTGGGACCGTGCATATCGGCCGGTTTCCGTGCAAATATGTCCTTGTTGTCCCGTAAGAAGTCGGTGAGCGCGATTTCCTATTTGATAGGCGATGTGCACCGATTGTGGCGTTTTAGATGGATCCCCCCGTCCCCAAATCAATCTTTTTGGTGTTCTCTCCTTCTCGCTGTGGTGATTGTATTTTGCTTTTTGGCCGGGATTTCTAGCTCTTCGATCTTCGTCTTTTCTACTCGAGTTGATTTCTCCCCCCTGTACTTTTGAGGATATTTGTATTGCCCGTACGTCACATTCATAAGCTCTTTTAAGATCTCCTCGTAGAGAAAGTACTCCATGTGGTCCCGGCATCTTGAGTAGTAGGTATGGATAATGCGGTATTGCTAGGAATTTTGCTAGTGCCGGTCTTCCCAATATAGCGTGATATGAAGATTCGAAATCGCCACTTCAAATTTTATGAGCTCGCCCCGTAATTTGCCGGAGTTCCAAATGTTACCGAAGTGTAATCTGGTCCAAGAGGCATAGCTGGTCTTCCCCGGTACTATTCCGTAGAACGGTACGCCTGGTAGGTGTGATCATCTTTAAGAACTCGTCCCATCTTTTTTTAAGGTATCGGCGAAGATGATGTTGAGTCCGGCTCCTCCATCAATGAGTACTTTTGTTACCGTTATCGCCGCTATTGTTGGTCCGAGTACTAGTGGATATAGCCCCCTGCGTTTCCAACACTTGTCCATTGATCTTCACGTGAAAACCGGATTGGGTATTGAGACCAGTTTAGATATCTTGGTGTGGCTGGTTCTCGCACGCCATTATTGTTCTCAAGGCGAGTTTGTCTTCTTGTTTGCTTCTAGAGCCGGTACTCCCTCGAGAAGATTATCGACATTGTTGCTCTTGGGTTTTGGAAACCGTTTTTTCGTTGTGTTGTTCTCTTCTTTCTTTTTCCTTGTTTTCTTCTTTTTTCTTGTTTGTCTTTCTTTGTGTACCTCTCCCGAAAGATGCGGCATTCTCCCATTGGATGGAGTCCCCGTTGGATGGTAGATGCATTTCATGTTTTCAAGATCTTCAAATCTTCCGCCGGGTAGAATTTTTTCCTTTCGGTGGATGCCACCATGTTGTCCGAATATCTCCTTTTGTTGTAGAATTCTTGTGTCCGTTGTCTTGAATGTTCCATCTTTTCGAGTTGTCTTGGTACCTTGAGTTGTCTTGGTATCTTGAATTGTCCCGGTGTCTTGAGTTGTCTTGGTTGTTCCATCTTGAGTTGTTTTGATCATTCGAGTTGTTCCTTTCGTCGTGTTATTTCTTCTTTCCGAAGTTGTTTCGTTGTCCGGAAATCTTTCTCGTGTCTTTTTCTTCGCTGTGATCATCTTTTTCAATCGTTTCTTTTGAACTCATCGCTTGTTCGCGGGTTCTCTTTTGCGTAAGTCGTGGAACACATCCATCTTACTTTTTTAAACCATATGAAAATGCTTCTATTACTTCTCTCTCGGTGATGTCATGTACTTGTGCTCGAAGTTCTCCAAATCTTTCAGAAGTCTCTCGGGCTTTCTCCCGGGTTTTGCTTTTTAATCCTTTCAACTCGGCTTGTGTTATTGGATGGATAAGTATGCCCTCGCAAAATTTTCGCAAAAAGCTTTTTGTAGATCACTCCATGTTTTGATAGATCCGGTCGTAACTTGTCGAACCATTGGAGTGGTAATGTTTCTAGAGCCATTGGAAAAAATAGTGCTTTGATATCATCGTCTCCTCCCGGCTAGTTCTATAGATTGGGAATAGATCCCGAGCCATTGCATTGGTTCAGTTTTGCCATCATACTTTGAATGATTGGAAGGTTTGAACTTGTGAGGTAGTCCGATGTAAGTAGTCTTCCCGCGAAACAGGAAAATCTGTCGGGTACTTTTTTCGGGTTTGTAGTCGGAATCGCTTTGACTGTCGTATCTTGAGATAATTCTTGGAGAACTTACATTGTGGTGTAGGTGATCTACCCCTGTTTTTCCCTGGTTCTTTTGGTCCAGTCGTGATGTGGTTGAGTTCTTCTTCCGTAATTTGGAGTTGACAGATTTTTCGAAAGCAGAAATTCTTCGAGTTCTTTGACTTGTTTGTTCCGATGGTGCATGTCTCTGCGGTACTCGGTCTTCTTGTATTCTTTGAGCTATGTCTTTAAGTAAATCTCTCGAGCTTGTTTTGTTCTTCGTTTGGTCGTTGTATGGCGCCGATCTCATTGATCGCCTCTTGTATCTTGTTGATTGGATCGAGTCCGGTTCTTGCCGCTTTGTTTGTCTTTCGTCGCCTTCTCTTTTCAGCTCTCTTCCGATTGTATTCGGCTAGTTCTTCTTCGTATTCACGCCATGCTTCCCTTCGTTCTTGTACTCGGTTTCTTCTTCCCCTTTCTTCTTGTTTCTTCTTTCTCTTGCTATCCTTTGGTGTCGGTTTCCCCATCTTTTGTAATAGAATTGGCTGGTATATCGGCTTTCGATTCTTCCGACGAATTGTAGTTGGGTTGAATTGGTGGTACTAAGGGTTGCCTCATCATCGCATACTTCTTTTTCGTTTCATCGGGCGAGTGGTCGAGTTCTTCTTTTTTCTTTCATGGGTTTGCCATATTGAAAAGGAAGGAAGTCGGAGTACTTATCTTGTTTGAAGATGTCCCGGTGGTAGGACTCAAAGTGCTCTCGGGTGGCGTCTTGATACAATCGTGTCGAGTTGTTGTAGCCATAGAAAAAGAACTCGAATCTCCTTCTTGTTTACTTGTATCTTGCGTTTCCTCCGTTAGCTTGAGTCTTGAAAAAATTTCTTGTATCTTGAACGTGGGTTCTTGAAGCAGTCGGGTGTGGAGAACCCCTTGTTCGTGCTTGCCGCAAACCCAGCCTTCCGAAGACGAAAGTCGATCCCCGCGGGGAAGATCATCGCGTGTAGATCCATCGAGCTCCCGACGTTGAATTCGCCGAAACCCCTACCCGGGCGGCGCCACCTGCCGGTGTTTAGCCACCGATAGCGCGCCACGGGTTCCCGCAGCTAGATTGATTCGGACCTCGGCAAATAACTAGAACTCGGCGGTACGACGCGAAAGACACACGGTTTATCCTGGTTCGGGCCCTCGGCGTCGAGTAAAAGCCCTACTCGGCCGGCCTTGGCCTTTTGCGTTGGATTGATGATCTTGATTGTGTGTAGTTGGTCTGTTACAAAGAGGGTGCTCGCTCCTTTTTATGAGAGGAAAAAAGAGCGAGCTAAGGTTTCTAGTCCTAGTCGGACTTGTAAAAGGTGTCCTCGCTCTTATTACAGACGTCACTTTCTATCTGCTCGACTAGGGACGATCCGCGTTCTACTCGGATCCGGTCTTCTTGCTGCTGTCCCTACGGATGCCGTCTTGATGAGTACTCGGGTACGTCCCGTACCGACAGCAACCTACAAATAGAGTGCATTTCTAGAGGCGACTAGAAAAACAACTGCCTCTAGAAATATATCTAAAAGAACCATTTTATAGAGATGATTCTTGATAGAGCCATCTTTGAAAAAACAAACACCTTTGAAAATCGTTTTATAATAGTGATCTAAGCAAAAATGATCGTGCTTAATTTTTATTATCTACTTAAAAATTACATGATTTTTAGAGGTCCCAACTTCTTTCTTTTGATAACAAAGTTGAGAGGTAAAAGGAACAAATCCTATCGGCAGTTCTAGGGCCGACAAGCTGTCTTCCACCCCGCAAAGTCTACGAAGTGACAAGTTGCACTGGAGCGTGACCGCATGACGCAGGTCGACCCACGCGTGCATGCCTGCCACCGGATATGAAGAAGAGGAGGGGGAAGCTCGCCGGCATAGTCTTTTTTACATAATTTATTTTGGCTAAACTTGTCAACCAAAGAAAAGGTTCATAGTATATAGAACAAAAATGAGTAGGTTAATATAAAACGAGAGAAGGAAAACAACAGTGAAAGGAGAAAAAAGAGTGAGAAATAAGATGGGCCTATCGAATCAGATAAGAATCATTCATCGTAGAAAAGTTGGATTCCAAAGGTCTTGTTGAAAAGTTAATATTGAAAAGTTAATAAGTTGTCTATAAATTTTGACAAAAAATATATTGAAAAATTAGGATTAGAACCAAACCATGTCCCATAAAATATTATGTATAAAATTTATAAATATAACCTTACAACTTTCTAAAATAAAAATTGCAAAAACAACAATTTTTTTTTAAAAAAGAGGGAAATCATGGGGTTTGTCTTCCTTTGCTAGCTTTAAGGATCTGCTTGGTTCGTTTCCAATTCTTATCCAACCAAAATCATGGTAAGCCAAACTTAGGTTTGCCAAGCCAAGGCTTGTAAGTTAAGGCAAAAAAAAAACATAGGTATGCAATTGGTTGAATGCCATAACATAGTAAATGCAGTAGAAAGCACTTTTCTCCCTTCTGCAATTTAAGAAGTTTTTGGAAACTTGCAAAAACTTTGGCAATAATATGGGCCTACCAATTCTTTGGCTATAAATCAATAAAAGTTATAACTTGCTGTGGTTTTAATTGGGCAAAAATTGGAAGCCAACCTCGCCTTACGTCCAACAAAGGTTAGCTAATTTGGAATTGGGCATCTGTTGTCCCCGTGCCCATTATTATTCTATGGAAAAAGTCTACGTTACCTCCCTCAACTTTTCATTTAAGTCCGATTTTCCACCCCGAACTCTAAAATCAGGTAAACCATCTCCCCTGAACTTTTAAAACTGTTCGTTTTACCTCTACGGCCTGGTTATAAGCGGTTTTGATGTGGTTTTCTCTTTTTCTTTTTTATTTATTTAGACTGAATCTTTGAAAAATCATAGTAAATCGCAGAAAAATCATAAAATAGAAATCTAATTTTGTTAGACTCCACATGAGTAGATCTACACAGTGAACATATAGTATGGTATACTTTAGTGGAAAGTTTTTTGTTGTAACTTTAGATCTATTTTTTTCTATAATTAATTCATAGCTGCAGTTTCTATGGTCTAATTATGGTAAATATTTTATAGTAGGCTAACTGTTTTATGCTTTAGCTGTAGTAAAAATTCCATACTCATTAGATCATGTATACTTTATTTATAGATTTATTTAGGTTTATGCTTGTTAAATCTAAATAAATATATAAATAAGTTATATATATGATCTAATGAGTATAAAATTTTTACTATAGTTCAAGCATATAATAATTAGTCCACTGTAAAAATTCACCACAATTAGATCATAAAAACTATAGATATGAATTAATTAAAAACGCATAGATCTAAAGCTACAAAGAAAACTTTATACTAAGACATACTATATTATATTTTTACTATGTAGATCTACTCATGTGAAGTCCAATAAAGTTAGATTTTTTATTTTATGATTTACAATGATTTTTAAAGATTTAGACAAAATAGATAAAAAAAAAAAGACAAAACCCCGTCTTTAAAACTGTTTATAACCAATGCAGTGAATTAAAATAAATGGTTTTAAAAGTTTAAGAAGGTGATTTATCTGGTTTCAGAGTCTAAGGAGAAAAAGTAGACTTTTGGAGGTAACGTGGATTTTTTTCTTTATTCTATTATAAATGGCCGTGTGCTGATAGGAATGTCCGATTGACCGGCCCACTATCTCTATCTGTGGGCATGTTTAAGGGCGTCAGGGCCTGGCATTGGACAAGGGCCCAAGTACAACATACTCTAATCTGGGCTAGATTAACATCTCCTTTGTTTTGGTTGCGTTATCTATTTCTTTCTCTTAGCTCTCGTCATGCAGGTTCCAGTCCAGATCCGGCTGCTCCCTCCCATTCATTCCAAGGCCAAAATCATTGGTCAGCAGTCAACACGGTTCATACAGCAAAACAGAGTACAGAACAGAGTAAAACAGAGTACCACTTCTTCAGAGTTGTTTTTTTTCAAAAAAATAAAGATATACTAGTAGTAAACAGCAGTGTAGCCTGCTTGTTTGGTGCATGGGGATTGGGGAGACTTGGATAGCGAGTCATTGGTGTTGTCACTTGTCTGATTTCCGGAGCAAAAACTGCGCACGTTTTACACCGTATGAATGCTTACGCGCATGCATGTGTTATTCGGTGGCATGCAGCTCCATGCAAAATCACATGCATGCTACTCCTCAATCTGTACGTGTGTGGAACTGTGGAAGTGCAAGCAGAGACTCGCCTAACGCACAGACTGGTCTACCTGCTTCAGGCATGCATGCAGCTCAGGATTTAGCAATGGTCCCTGAACTTCTAAAGAGCATAGAGATTTTATGATTTTTCTGTGTTTAAAGATTTGGCCAAAATAATTAAAAAAGAAACAACACAACCGTCTTTAAAAATCGCTTATAGCCAATCAGGGAGGTAAAACGAATGATTTTAAAAATTCAGGGGTAGCTTACCTAGTTTTAGAGTTTATCAAGCAAACAAAGACTTTTGCAAAAATTGAAAGAGGCAACATGGATTTTTAGTGTTTTTTTTTATTTTTACGCGCGTGGTAGTTTTAGTCGGGGCCACGACCCGCTTCCCCACTGCCGTGTTTACACTTTTATTTTATCTGGGTCGAAAGCAAAAGCGTCTGCACTGGCTCACAAAGTCTCACGCGGCACCACCCCACTAGGAAAGTAATCAAAGTGGATCTTTCCTCGTCATCAAACCAATTCAATTTCCCTAAAAAAATGAAACCAATCAAATAAGTGGGGCTGAGTGAAACCAAAATTGCTAACGTCATGACGCATTGCAAAACTAGATGAATTCTCCACGCGTTGCCGCGGGAATTTAGGTTAACTTTAGACAAACACTATGAATGAAACAAAGGGTAAAGTAGCATGTTCATCAGACCTTGTTAGATACAACAACTATTTCATGCTGACATTGCTGAAGACTAAGAACTTTGTTTGGGATGTTCTTGTATACTGTGGTCAACATATCCATTATGATTTTTTCTTTAGCGTAGGTCAACATCCATTACTTTTATATTGTTGTACGATGTCATAGGAAATTATTCTTCGACTACTAATAAGTAACAATCAAATTACTTCCATGTGTGCTGAAGCTTGACTATATGTATCTAAATAAATTGAAGCAACTACCATTAGAAAAATTAGTAACAAATGAACATGTTTCACCAAAAAAAAAAAAAAAACAGTTAGTATTACCTGGGAACGGAGGAGTTCATGACTTTGTCGGCTTGTGTGATGTTTTTTTGTCTGATGAGCATGCAGTGCTGGATTGAGCAGGATCTCGTCAGTGAGATATCGTGTTGCATCCTTCCCGCTACACAGCCATGGCGGAGCTGGAGAGTGGATGCCCGGCGTGGTCAGTACGCTAAACGACCACCCTTGCTCCTCATGACCGAACTGCAAATTCTTTCCTGATTCATGGTCATGGTGGAGCTGGAGAGTGGATTCTCTGTGTGGCCAGGACACTGAACGGCCACCCTTGATCCTCATGTCCGGACTGCAAGTACGCAACTGGTGTACACATCAATTTGATAATGATTTTCTATTACCAAGTATTGCATGTACGTTTCAGGTAGCCGGATAGGGATTGGGGAGTAGTAGTGCGGTGGGTGGCATCCACTGAGGCGTTGATTTTATGGATCGGTGCAGGGCAGGCTCGTATGGATGGGGAAACGGTAGGGGAGAGGAAGGGGATGCAGTACAGGATAGAAGAGGAGGCGTCGATTTATTTTTACGGCTTATCGCACGCACTTGTGGAGAAGGAAAAGCGCCTGGAAAGCATAGCGGTTGTCCTGCGGCCTCTCAGATGGACATGAGTGTAAGGATCAGATGGTTTACGTTAGCTGATGATGCGGATTGCTATGGGATTAGATAGAATAGATAGTGAGGGTTACCTTTATAAGAGATATAGATAGATTTGAAAAGTTTAGAAATGAGAAGGCTTTTAAATTAAATCCTGACTTCAATAATGCATTTATTACAATAATAACTTTAGAAAAGGATCCTAGTTAAATAGATCCATTGTCTGAATGACATTTGTAGAAGAACAATTTTTCAAATAAAGGTAGAACATTTTTTAGATTGAGAGGGACAATGTTCTAGGTTTTACAAGAAAATTTTTCTACCTCATGAGAAAAAGGTTTCAGGTTCGAGAAAATAATGTTCTGGTCTCACGACAATAAGATTTTCAAAGTTCATGACAAAATGTTGCAGCTTAAGGCGAATAATGTTATATAGCTTTAAAAATGTATTCTCCCTTTAAATTATAGATGTTTTAACTGTCTGGTCACGATGAAATGACGGGCTACAACATGACGACGTCAGGCCGCTGGTGCCGCCCACGCACGTCCTCGCGGGAACCAAGGGGCCACGCCCCCTCGAACCCTCTGCGATCGGCCCGATGGCCTAGATCTGCCTTCGAAGCCCCCGGATTTATGCCGTGTGCGCAAGGTGGATGGTTCCGCACGGAGCACAGCGGCCCCCACTAGCTGTCTTCAATCTAGGCACGCAGAGCGCCCCGGACATGCAGCCAAGTTGCTCGTCCCATGACAGGCTGAGTAAACAGGGCACCTCACAGAAGCCCTGAGCCGGCGATACTCCAAAGGATCATCAGTCCGGCGGCTGGTCTGCCTAGTGCCCCAGGTCGTTGGCGCAGACGGGAGGTGGCGTTGTGGCCGCGGTGTTGGTATTTGTTATGTCTTTCGGATAATTGCGCAAGCGCATAGAATATACTGCTGTAGCATTTTACCTAGGAATATTCTAAGGTATCATTATCTATATAACTGTCAACAGATTTTACACCTCAAAATCTGTCACATTTTCAGCCAATAAAAAGCTGACAACTCAGCTCAAACAAATCTGATAGTACACAACTGTTGACAGATTTTGAAACTTAAAATCTGTCAAATTCGAGACCAATGAAATGGCAACATCAGACATGAAATACTGACAGATGGTAAAAGAAAATTTCTCGGATTTATATAACAGAGACAATATCCAACAAGATCCAAAACCCATTAACATATACATCTAAAAATTATCCTAAAATAGCAAAGCAGAGTTGATGCACGCCTACACTGCACATGCATATACAGCTGCTGTTCACTGCTTTGCTGCTGCTGCTCACTGCGTTGTCCTAGCCGCCATGCTGCTGATGCCACCTTCGTGGCTGCTGCTGATGTACTTTGCCAGCCACTGTGCTGCTGCACTGCTATGTCACTTCACGTACAACCCAAAAAATTATGGTGCATACAAATTTTGTTATTTTCATTACAAATTCTATTATCCCAATCACTCTCTTCTAGCTACCAAACCATTAGGCATAGACGAAAGGCATTCATATTTTGATCTTCATCTTCCAAATTGGTATTCTCAGCAACTTCTTGAGATATAGACGACTTCGAGGATACTATGCAGTATGCACTTGAGACTGAGTTCAGCGCCACTTGGATTGAAAAGTAAAGAAAACATTAGTACAATGGTTAGCCATCTAAAATAAATTCAGAAAATTCTCCAAACAACATGATCAAAGCAACAAATGTGGTGTAATAACAATCTTAGGATAGCACGGTGGTAGCACGAATGCTCTCTACTACTGAAGAACAGAACAAATGCATGCATGAAGCAGTAGCAAATATTCTCTTATAGAAAAGATGCATGCAGAAACAGAACAGATGAATTCATGCATACAGGAACAGAACAAAAGAGAGAATACATTTAACAAAAATGGCATATACATGTTTTGCTAATTGTGGACCACTAAGTTTCCATGAGAGGTTCTTACAGAAATAGACAAGATGTTTTAAAAACCTAGAGTGCCTAGCAATCAGCATACAGGGATCTACAGCAAAAATCAAGGATGCCACAAGTAGTCATACACCACAAGCAAAAAAGCAGGAAAAAACTAGCAAAACATGAGCACATCTAGAGCTACAAAGTTCACAAAAAATCATCTACTCTTACAAATTCAGAGCTAATGACATTCAATTGTCAGAACAACAAATTTCTTAAAAACAACCTAGGAAAAAATATTGAAAATGGCAAAACTCAAAAAAAAAAAAAAGTGATACCTGCAACACGATTGATCTCCACAGATCAAAAGACAGTCAGATGGAATGCCATCCCAACATATCTGTAGGATAAAAAGTTCAAGGCAGAGTTGAGAGGCTAAGCAATAACAAAGTACCTACATTCACAAAGTAAACAAAAATCATGATCCATAAACCGAGCTACCATATATGTGGCCTAGTGAAATCTCAAAGACATAGATTGCTCCAGACAAAAAAAAAAAAGCAGCCCATAGGCCACATGACCATCACACAGTACCTCAAAACAAAACATCTTGCAGCTGCAACACTCCAATCAGTTATCTCTCCACGCAACTCTCAGTAAAAACAAACGCCCACCCACACAGACAACCACACACAAACACAAAAAAAAGTCAACTACACAAAAAATCAACTTAAAAATTGAAAAAATGACAACTAAAAAACTACACACACAACCACACATAGACACACACAAAAACAGCAGCCCCAAAAAACACATGCGCGCACACACACCTCCCACACAAAGAGGCAGAGAGACACAGACAAACTCAAACAAAAATCAATTACACAAAAAACAACTAAAAAAAGAAAAAACTAAAAAACTAAAAAAAGCTAAAACAAATTAGAAAATTAAAAACAACAAAAAAAAATCAAAAAAGGAAGCCAAAACAAATTAGAAAATTAGATCTAAAAATTACTGCTAATAGGAAAAAGAGGAAAACAAAAATAAAAAGAAAAGGAATCAAAAGAAAAAGAAAAGCACATCTGCACATCATAGAGGATTTATGTGATTTGAAATGTCAGGCTCATCACATCACATCAATAACAAACTAAAAAATACAGCTACAGAAGAGAGACACACACACACAGAAAGACGTCTGGACAAAAAAACTACATATAAAAAGAAGACACGCAGACAGAGAGAGATACAAACAGACACACATAAAAACAGCAGCAGCTCTAGCTGCTTCATCAGCAGCAGCAAAAAATACAACAAAAGCTTAATGAGAAAACAAAAACACAAACCCGCAGCGCTAGAAAACACATGCCCTAGACACACACACAGAGACACTCACACAAACACACACACACACACAGAGACTCAAGACACACACACACACAGAAAACACCTTGAGACTAGGATTTTAAGAAGATCAAAACCACCATACAAAAGCACCACATAAGCAAAAAAAAAAAAGAAAGCACCTTACAAGCACCGTGTAAAAAGATCAAACAAGCACCATGTATTTGGTGCTGCAGTAACTTAACTTGTGGTAGACTGGATATGCTCCTACACCATTCAATCCTCCACCCAATAGCTCCCAACCACATGGCAGGGCAACATGACATACATATACTCTCAAAGTTTACATATCCATAGCAACAATAACTATTTCCCCGTCAAACTGCGAACTGCTGTTGTGGTGTTGACTGAACCAGAATTAAAACTATGCATGTTCACACAAGGGGTAGTAATTGCAAGCTAGACAGCAGACAAATCATGAGCTAAATTCAAAAAGCCTGCTACTTCTCAGAGTACCGTAATGTACTCACAAGGGGTAGTACTAGTAAGCTAGCTTTGCTGACAATCATGTACTAATAAGCTATATAGCAGACCATGCATATTCATACGAGCAATTTCAAAAATGCAATCTATTTAGCTTCCTTCAAGCCATCTAAATTGGAAAAAGAAATCACTAGCTACGCAGGCTACACAAAGATATCATGACAAAATCCTGCAAATAGGATCAAGTTAGCTCCTATCCTACAGAGTCATCTTTTTTTTTTATATGTTCAGCATGTGCAGATGAATTTTGATAAAATCATTTATCTTAGGGAGCCAGCAACATACAAAGAAGCGCAATATAAAAAAGCGATTAAACATCCCAATTAACAAATGTTTGGTAAAGCGAGCATAACATGAAGAAGCGCTAGATAAAAAGAAACACAGAGGACATTTGAGGGGTTCATTAACTAATAACAGCATATCCAATAGCAAGACTGATGCCCAGTTAGAAAAAGGTATACATATATTTAAATCGGCAAACTACAATAGCAATATAGGGAGTATGATATTATAGGCTAAATACATATGAGTGGATTAGGATAATCCAAACTCCAATTGCTCAATTAGAGTCTACTAGTTGCTTGGGTTAACTTATATGGTTTCTATTTGGATTTAGACAGAGTGTGCAGAGAAAGAAACTGAAAACAATCTCTGCAAATAGTTGCTCATGAACTGAACAAGTGAACTGAGCAATTTCTGCAAATAATTTCACAGCTAACAAGCAACCACCTACAATTAGTTGTTCAGCTGCACTAGGCAATTCAAACAATCAAACAAAAACTGAACTTAGCAGAGATTAAAAGAAAAATCCAGTGTCAATATCCCTCCAAAATCACTGAACCAAAATATGACCAAGCAACGCTGCACAGGGAGCTCATGCAAGGTGGAAAGTGGCGCAGCTTCAAGAAATTAACCGGATGCTTCCACCGCCGGCCGGCACACAGGGAACACCTCCATGAGGCCGATGCAAAGACACGATCTCAAGGGGGTATGCAAGTGTGTCCATGGTGACCGACATGGACAGCGCAGTGGTCCTTGTGCACGTACCTGAGGTCAAGCTACGCCCGCTCCAGATCCGGACATTGCGCGCCACTCGGAGGTGTGACGCCTACAAGGTCTGGAGGAACAAGAGCATGGGACCTCTGCCAGACTACCCCGCCACCTATTCCTCCTCGGGGTTGGGGGAGCAGAATACGACTTCTAGCCTTGGGCACCGCCCAAATCAGCGCAAAGGTGGGCAAGCTCGGAGGGGGAGAGGAGGGCAGGGAAGCGAAGGATTGGAGAGGAGAATCCTCGCCTCACCTGCGCTGAGCCGAGGAAGGGGATAGATCGGGTCGGGGGGCACAACTCAGCGGAAGGCAAAGCTCGGCCCGACCGCCGCCGCCACGGCACAGCCCACCACACCGCTGCGTGCTCGTCGCGAGGAGTTCCTCAGAGCCGACGAACCATAGCTCCCCCACAAACACAACGACCGCAGCACAAAGACAATGGCCTCCCACCCCATAGCTCCCACACGTTCGCCGCAGCAAAGATAGCAGCCGCCGAAGGCTCCCGCCCCACACGAAGCGCACATTGGACAGGCAGCAGCCGCCGAAAAAGCTCCACACCACCTCGTGAAGACAGCGTAGCAGTGCAGAGCGGTGTGGCGGTGAGCAGAGAAGCGATGCGGCGCTGTGCTGTGGGCGCAAGTGAGAGGAGGCCGCGTGGCGCGGGCGGAGGCGGGCGGCGCTGGCGAAACCGGCGTGCGCTACCGCGCGTGGGGGTGTGAGGAATCGGGGAAAAAAAGTAGTGGGAGGATAAGGATGGACGCAGGGCGCTCTGCGGACCCGTTAGCAATTACGGATCCATCGTCCTAAACAGTAACAGCACGAATCTTTAAGAAAAATCAACGCTCCAGAATTTGACAGATAAATGACAACAAAATCTGTCAACAGAAATATAGCAAATCCTAAGAAAAAGCCTTAGTTAGAAATAATAATAAACAAGAGATAATTATGTTTATCTCAACTTACTATCAACTAGTGCAGGGGGTAATCAAAGTTTATGATAGGAAGGGGTTGATGCAATGGACCAAGATAGAGTTAAATAAAATAAGATAACTAGTAAGTATAGCTAGGTGGGAGGACAACGAGAGAGTATAGAAATCCTGTAATTCAACCTACTGCTCCAGCAACTTATCTTAATCACACAATTAAAACATATACTCACAACATGTATGCTAGGCGGTAACCGAGATAATAGGAGAGAAAACCCCCTACCCGAATGGGCTATCTTTTTACTGGAACCTTACTTTTTAAGAACTTGCCTACAAACACGTGGTGGAATACGAAGACTAGACAAGACTGTCACCACTTGCTAGCTACCACAAACAATCCGTGTGTCGGTGTTTCGGAAACGACCAACTAGTGAATTTGTCTAGTTGCGTGTTTAGCTCGGATGGCTTGCTCAAGTGGACACGACGATGTATACTAATTCGGGCAGGAATAGCCCTACGTCTAGTGGGAGCTGTTCATGTTGCTTGGGCTCAGTTTGCAGTATGGTGTACAAACGGGCGAGAGAGAGAGAGACCGGCTCTTAGGTCTCTGTGAGTGTGAGCGGTTGCAGTGTGCTTGAGCTCGTGCGACCGTGTTGAGTAATGAGCATTGCCCCTCCTTTTATAGTCCAAGAAGGGGAAGCTACGTACATACAAGGGCTTCAGGCCTTCAAAGAGAAAGGATAAGGCCTTGTTTAGATGAAAAGTGTTGGAAAAAGTTGTAACTGTAGCATTTCGTTTGTATTTGGCAAATATTGTCCAATCATGACCCAACTAGGATTAAAAGATTCGTCTCGTGATTTACAACAAAACTGTGTAATTAGTTATTTTTTTCACTAACATTTAATGCTTCATATGTACGGGTAGAAATTGATATGATAGAGAGAGAGTGAAAAAACTTGCAACTTTCAGTGAAACTTGCATAGAACTAAACAAGACCTAAGCTGAAAGGCAAAGTGGGTGGAAGGAAGAAAGGACTCCTGGTAACTACTTCCTCCTTAACACGGCAGATCTCGTCGTTGTAAGGTCTTGTCCGGTTCGTACCACATTCGTCCGAGCGTGCGAGAGATGCCCGGGGCCTCCCTTGTTGTTCTGTACACCCGATTCCATGTGTCCGGCTGCCATCCAGGTCCCGTCCTGTTGCTTGTACTGCCTCTGCTCCCTTACGTACAGGCGACATGGCGTTACCCCGGCGCTCGGTAGTCAATTGTTGGAGAAGATAGGGGTAGTACTCCTCTGGAGGCCCCGGGCTTGACTGGCTACTGTTCCGGCTTCATCATAGCGCATGCGCGTAGTTTTGTGTCAGGCATTATCCTATCAGCCCCTCCTGATCCATTCATAGCCGTAGACGGCGCTAGGTTGAGGGCGTAGCTGTGCATTGATCTTATCCGTCCCGAGTCCTCTAGGCAGCCAGTCGGGCGAGATGGACGGCTCTCGGGCGAGACGGGCGGCTCTCGGAGGAGTTCGGCCTCTCGAGCGAGGCGTACTGCTCTCGGCGAGCTCGGCCTCTCGGGCGAGGCGGACAACGCTCGGGTGGGACGGACTGCCTCTCAAGTGAGTCCAGCCTCTGGGGGTGAGGCGGACAGCTCTCGGGCGAATCCGTGCCCTCGTCCCTTGCAAGCTGGTTGGGCCGTGGCCTGTCTTCTGGTGATCCTGTGCAGCCCATATAGCTCTTTGTGGGCCTCTTCTTGTTGCCTCGGCTAATTACTGATTTTGCATTCATTAAGGGTGATTTTCCAATATCGTTTATATTGATACCCAACAATAGCCCCCAAGACTTTAGGGGAAAGGATCTTTCCGCTAGAGGCTTGCTTTGATTTTCGTCAAGTTGGAGATGAGCTTCTGCCTTTGGTTCCGGTGGGTGCGCACGAGTGCACCCGCCGGTTGTAGCACCCGAGCCTGTGGAGGAGTGAGTTACTCCTGCAAAGGCTGATTTCTGATGTTCTCGAGGTGTTGTACAGGATCTTGACTTCTCCCCTCCGGTGGGCCCGTATGTCGGTATTCCCCGACCGGAATGTGAGAGGGCAGCAGGAGCGTAATCATCCCTGGTTTCAAAAATGCTGCCTCGGGGCGTACAGCGAGGTGTCGCCTTGCGGGTTTGTGAGCCTGTATGTCGGCTTGGTTCTGCATCGGGAGTCGGAGGGCCACGCCGCGCATTGATCATCGCGCGGCGTATCGATCGTCGCGCCAGTTGGCATCTGGCCAATCTCCGTCCCTCGCCCTGCCTATAAATACCAGGCCCCAGGTGACTCTAGAGGCATCGCTCCTCCCGTCTCAGTTGCTTGCTTCTCCTCGCTTCTTTCTTCTCCTCTTCGCCCTCGCCGCCGGCCAAGGATCATGGGAAGCACCCTACGGAGGATCAGCCGGATGAGAGGGAGCCCCGGTGTTGTCGTCTCTTGCCAGGGTAAGTGGCGGTTGCGCTGCCACTCGCCGAGATCGGTCCTAGTTTCTGCGATCTGACGTCGTTCTGCCACTCTTTTGTCAGGGTCATCTCGCACCCCGCCCTTTCGTGGCGACTTATCTCTTATAAAAGCAAACTCCACTATCATTCAATCTCTACATGCAAGGTATATCCACGTGTCATATTTATCATCTTCCTAGTAAGTGCTACAACATCTTCTACTAAATGCAAATATTCAGTCCATCAAGAAATAAGACATCCACATATATTGTGATATAAGGCATTCATATTGTACAATTTGTTTGGCTGTCATAGTCTTCTATGATTCGCTCTAATATTGTATAAGTGTTTTATTTGATTCATCCATTAGCTTATCCTGTTTTGACAGGATATCTCATACATGTAGTGATGCAGCCATTTTATTATTTCTAAGAAAGCCTCACATCAACGCGCAGGATATTGTTCTAGTTTTAAAGATTTTAAAAGGGGTCTCACCATAGTTTGGTTGGGGTAGTCCCTTGTATCATTTATGTATGCGCTCGTATTTGTATGTATCAGTATGTTTTCCATGCATTTTAGTATATGCATATGTTATATTAAATTATTTTGGATCATGTACAACATTTTTCCCCCACATTTTAGCAGAATTAGATTTGTTCAGTAATAACAATATAAATATTTATATATCTATAACGACGGGAGGATTGCCGGCCTCCGAGCGTATCTGTTGCAACACAAATTCTTTGATGGTTAGGTGGGCCCCTTGCTGTGCTGGCAGCCAATATTGTCTTGCTAACAATTCTCCTCGAGCTGATCAGTATCATATGTACTATATCTAAGGTCTCTACAATAGCCTGCGTACTATGTCTAAGATCTCTATAATGCGAACGGACCGGTGGAGTCACCAAAGCCTTCTTGTCTTTTTTTCAAACCATAACAACGAGAATATGTACGAGGCTAAAGTCAGCGCAGCAAAGTGCCCTTATCTATCTGGTAATATAGAAGCAGAGTAGAACACAGCAAAGCAGAGTACATACAAATGACAAGTAATAAAAGAGCAAAAGAAACATTAAGTTGCTAACTCAATGTTTGTTGCTTCTTTATTGTTGTGAGGGTCTTTTAAGCTCTTTGTTTCTCTATTGTTCTGTCCAGCTTAGACTTCTTTCTAAAATAATCGGCATCTGCCCTCCCTGATTCTTCTTAAAAAACAGAGCAAAACATTAAATAATATAGAAGCAGAGTAGAACAGAGTAAAACAGACTAACAGAGTATAGAAGCTTTTCCTTTGATTCGCACGAAGCTTCAGTCAAACATGGAGTCATTTTTGTAACAACATATTTATTTGAACACCCAAATAGAAAGAGTTAACACACATGAAAAATGGAACTAGCTGTATTATCTATGGCAACTGATCTCTAGCGGTGCTCTTGTTCATTCTTCGAATAGCTCTTGTAACGTCTCTTCTAGCTCTTGAGACGTGACTCTTGGTGAAATGATATTGTGATCCTCTAGGTATTTTGTAAACCCTGAATTGACTTTCTCGATGATAGCTTTCCTCAGCCTTCCCCTCAGCTCAGGGTCAGGGACCTTCCAAAGCTTTTGGGCAGAGCTCGTTTTCTGAAACTCTAGCTTGAACTTTGCCAGCGGCGAGTATCTCCCCAGGCAAAGAGGCCTAGGATCACGCAAGCATGACAGCACCGGTGCCCAAGACACCTGCAGATAACTCTGTATGTGGTCATTGATCTTACAAGTGAGCGCCGACATGTGGGGTTCCAAAGCCGAGATTGGATGAAGCTGCTGCCACATGAAGTATGTATTGTTGAGCAACAATAAGAACCTCAGGCCCTGGTCTTGGAATGGCTGAGACACTTGCAGAAGCTTTTCTTGTAGACAAGATATCACATCCATTATCAAGGCGGCAAAAGGGTCATTGTTCGTAGCAAGAGGACTTGCTTTTCCATGGTGAGGCACATACTCATCAAGGCCGTTTGCTTTAGATACGATTTGACGCACTAATGCGTAGTTAGTTGAGAGTACCTTGATGCAGTTTACTATGAACCGAGTGACCTTGTGAATGTCGGGTGATCCTTGCATTGCTTCAGAATCCGTGGGGTCTGCGTTGTGGCTATCTGGCAAAAGGGACGTGATGCTCCTCCTGATCTCATCCATCGTGTCCCATACGGCCTCATCCAACTTGCTCAGTTTTGCTAACAGGAGATTGCTCATCTCGTCAATTATTTCTTTAGATCCTAGAAAGGGTGGGCAATGGGGCCATAACTGGATTTGCTCAGAGGCTGCGGAGAGCACATCGCGCACGCCTATCAGTGCCTGCAGCTTCTCCTCGGTTGTTGGCTCGGTCGTTGCCTCCCCATTGCTTGAATTAGAAAGAGTATCTTGGATACTAGGAGGACCAACATTTGGGGAAGCAACCGCGTCAACAAAATGGAGCATCTTGGAGACGGTTGATTGGAGAAACCTTGCAAATTCAGAAGCAGATGGGGAAAAAGTGCCTTCCTCCTTGTTGCATGATCCGTCCAAGTATGTGAAGACGCACACCTGGATTACATTCAGAGCCGCGATCCAGCTTCGGGCCAAGTGCTCAACCTGCCGTGGGAAGACGAAGCCACTTGCTGACTCGTTGACAGTAACCATGCTGAGGACCCAGCTGACACCCAGATCCGAGAACCACCTCTCCAGGACAAGTGCACTGTTTCTTGTGGTACAGAATTCCTGAACCAGGTCCTTGATGTGCCCATGCAGTTTCTCCTTTTCTTCCTCGAGCTCCAGCCACGGGAACTGAACATGCTCCAGCTTGTTTGCTATCTCTTCCACTACTAGGTGCGTGGACAGATTAACTGAACATCCTTGGTCGGAAGAGGACTGCAGGTGAGGGCTACCAGACGTGTAGGTGGAGGAGAGGGAATCTGAGCTGCTGCTGCTGCTGCTAGTAGCGTACGCCACCAGACGGGGCCGTGCTGGACGCCAGTTGGCAGCAGAACAATAGACATCAGTCTCCTTATTACTTGTACCTGCCAATTATATACACAGATGATTTGGAAAGCATTAGACTAGCTGTGTTAGTTTTCGTCACCGCCCTTGCTCTTGAAACTGAAATGATCTACGTAATAAACTTGCCTTCTTTAGTAAGAACATATGATTCAGGTGAAGGCAGAGGAGCAAGTCTTGTTTTTTTGACCCTTGGAGGATGTGGAAGGGGTTCAGCAGGAGGTGAAGAAGCAGGTTCTATGTCCCAAGGGGAGACCCTGTCTGGACGTGGGATACTAGCAGGCTCATCCCAACGCACCTGTAATAAAAAAAAAGGGAGTGTCTAGTTATCTGTCGACAGATTTTTATGTGATCAAATCTGTCGGAAATTTTTTTTTTTAATTGTGACTCAGTAGACAGTTGTAGCACAAATCCTAAAGCACTATCAAACATATAAAATCTGACAAATTTAGTACCAAAAAATCTGTCAACAAATAAATAGCAAAAGTCATAAAAAAGGGTGAAAAAAAGAGAGCAAACCTCTGTTTCATAGGTACAAGACCGAAGACCATAATGACACTAGTAGACATTAAAAAAGCAATTACCTTCAAGCATCTCCAACTGGAATCGGGCCACCGTGGGCTAAGATTTCCAGAACCAACTATGGTACCAGCAAACCTGTTGGAATAAATGGGCTTTAGTCATGCTTTATGCTTCGGAATTGATCAGAAAAATTGCCTCATTTCCCGTCAAAACCTACAATGCAAGATGGCCGTGTATCACAAGTAATCACCAGGTACAATGAGGGGACTGCTAGTGCCTTGTTTGGATCATCTAAACCCTTTTTATAAGATGCAATAGCTGAGCTTTTTATAAGCTAGGTGGTTGAGTAGTCCAAAATAGACTATAAATAAAGCTGGGCAGTTTGGTTCAGCTTTTTTTTTAAAATTTTTTTGGCAGCTAGCAATTTATTTTAGACCATCCAAATAGGGCCTAGATAGATAACATGAAACTGCATAAGTAATAGATAGAAGGTCAATGTGGCGATTACGTCTCCTCTGTCCCTCCCTCTCCTTCAAACTTCATCCTGAATCTCATACCGACAGACCAATTGGTTTTTCCTGACTCCATATACTGATCATAAGGTATGATGAACTCTGAAGGGCTCGTCCTACAATTAACATTCAAAAGAGATCAACTAAGATAAATATGCATGAGATGGAATCGATCAGTTTGTAGCAGACGTGTCAACGACATACCTAGGATAGTAGAGTACAGTGAACATCTTTTGCATTTGAACAGCTTGCGATGCAGCGGCAAGGATACCAAGCACCATGCTGTGGCTAGGAATGACTAAAGATGGTACTTTAGGCGGCCACCTTGTAAGAGGCCGCCTAACGCCGACTCGAAGTTCACCACTTTCTGATCTGCATAAGGCAGCAGCAGGCACAAAGGAGAAATAACTTAGCGCAGTACTCTACTGGGGAGCTGCTATCAACCGAGCCTGGTGGGCAGGAAACAACAGCAGACCTCAGGAAAATGAAGGCATCCCCAGGAACAAGCCTTTTGGACCTAACAAAACCACTCGAACCATTGGTGAAGAAGTGCCTCTTACGTTGCTCTGGTTAATGATTTTGCCCACACACAGGTAACAGATCATCAACATCAAGTCGTCAAGTGGAAAAACAATTGGCCAATCGATGCCATGTATATAGCGAAACTGAAGGCTAATCCAAACTACAAATACAATACTGAACAAATGGAGATCACACAAACAATCAAAAGTACGTAACAATAACAATAGTCCACAAGACCACAAGAGACAGGCATGGACCGTGGGTCTCTCTGGCAATGAGAGGATCAGTGCCCGAATTACCACGAAAGATGTGGCGGAAGCGCCATTCCTTGCCACGGAGATCCTTGGCCACCAGGTCCTGTGTGGGAGGTGACTGGGTCATATCCTGCCGGACGAAGGAAACAATGAGATGGCCATCAGATCAGCTCAGCTCACCCAACTATTGAGATAAAATAATATTAAGCAGAAAGAAGAACATGCGGCAGTGCATCTGTGCCGTTCATTTCTATCTATGATTCTATATCACACACACACACACACACACCCACACCCACCAGGGGAGGGAGGCACTCCTCAGCGTGGCGGCGCAGCACAGAGAAGCCACCATTGGTGCTGGTGTCAGACATGGTGAGCGTCTTGCAGAAGGACCTAACTGCTGGCCTCGGCATGGCGGCAGACGACCCAGAACTTGGCTTCTCAGCCGCCACATCTTTTTGCTGCGTGCGTGGACAAGCCGAAAGGGCAAGTAAAGAGTCTCGGAATTCCCCAAACAAAACAAATAAAATATTGCCTATGTTTGGAGACTCACCTTGGGGTCGGGCTCTGGCAGGAGAATGATCCACGCGTACACCTCGTCGGCGTCCGTCACCTGTTTGGAAATTCGTCCAACTGGTAGCTAACTATATACAACGGGCAATGCTAAGGTACATTTTTTATCTACTAAGAGATAATATCTCAAATAAATTTAAGCCGTTGATTATTCAGATTTTATGAATTACTTAATCCATTTAAAAAAAATCTAAAAAACAAAAAACTTCCTCCACATGCCCCTAAATGCCGGGAGGGGAAATTGAGCATGCCCCTAATGGCGGGAGGGGAATCCTTTAGAAACGTCCATCCCCAATTCGGATAGATCAAAATGCACTAAAATATACTCCATATATGCAAATACACCAATCAGTTGACAAAGGAAAATTTCCAAACACTCGGAAGAAGAAGCTAAATACACGGTACATGACACTTGACAGTTGACACGTTACCTCTACTCATGCATGTTACCATGTATACAACGTGCACAGACTACACACACGCAGCCTAACCACTACACAGGCTAACCGTGCATAAGCTAATCACATACACATGCCTATCCTGCCACACGCAAAATCAAGTGTATAAAAAAAAATGTTACATACAAAATTATATGGTAATCAAAATATATTATATTTAAAGTTATAAACTAAAAAGGGTTTACTATATCTATCAGGTCATGCATGCAACAATCAAATTAAAAACAGATTTTTTATCTAAAACTTTCCTTTTTTATAAAATAAAAAATATATATATATATATATATATATATATATATATATATATATATATATATATATATATAGAAATATTCCATCCTACTCGTAGGAGTAGCTACTCCTGCCTGTTTAGAACACACGCGCAAGCGCCTAGCCAGTCCCGAGCGTGGACCCAACCGACGGACGAATAAGGCTATCTCGCTTTGGACCACAGGAAGGGATCAGGGGACGCCCTTTCGGACGAAACGCGCTAGCCGGGCCGGGAAGGTGAGCGGGCACCGGAATCTCCCCCGCCCGGCAAACCTGGCGTCGTAGCGATGTCCGGGAACGCACACAGAGGCGCTGGCTCGCGGGCCGAGGAGAGAGAAGGAGGGGTGGGCGAAGGCGAAGGGAGAGAAGGTCGCCGCCGTGCCGGTGGTTGCCGCCGCTGGAAGCCGCCGCGCGCTTCGCGCCGAGGCCGCCGGCTCAAGGCGCTACGGCCGCCGCTGGCCGCAAGGTACCAAGGGCCGCGCTACTGGCTGAAGCCGAGCTGGCCGCCACGCCTAAGGCCCGCGCGCTGAGCTCCGCCGCGGAGCTTTTCGCCACACGGCGCTGAGGCCGCTGCCGCGCTTGCCGCCGCTTCGCTTCGCTCGCGCCGCGCCGCCAGCCGAGCGCCGTCGCTCTAAGGCCGCAGCGCTGAGCTCTCCGCTGAGGGAGCTCGCCTCGCGCGCGCTTATCCGGCCGCCACGCCGCCACTCGCTCGCGCCGGCCAGCACGCCAGCAGCGCTGGCGGCCTCTTCAAGGCGCCGCACACGCCCGCCCGTCGCTAGAGGAAGAGCGCCGGCTCGGCAGTCGCCTCGCCGGAGGGCTTCGCCCGAGCGGTCGCCCATCCGCCCTCGGCCCGCGCGCGCCCGGCCCGGCCCCGGCCATTGCGGCGCGGCGAGCTCCGGCCGGCGTGGAGCTCTGCCCGAAACCCGCCCAGCGGCGACTGGAATGGGGAAGAGAGAGATAGGGAGGGAGGGAGAGAGTGGGTGGGGGATTTTTATTAAAAAAACGATACGTGGGTCCCACTCAGGTTTAGAGTAGAGATATAAAGGATGTATGGATGCGGAAGAAACTGGTATAGAGGAAAGAATCTTGATGACCGGGACAGAATATTCCTTTTAGAGGATGGATTTGAAGGGTGACGAGTGCGGATAGCCTAACGCGTTCCATCGTCGGTACAGGTCGATCACCTGGGTTTTTGGCGGGTTTAGTAGCCGATCAAAACCCGTTAGACAAAATACACGATTTAATTAATTTCCGGCTGACAGATGGCCTCCCTCGTGCTTGGGACCTGACGGCCTGACGGCGCCTCCGCCAAAGCAGGCGAAGGTACCGCGGCATCCTCCACCCCACAGGCCGGCGGCGGCGACCCTCCCTCGCGTGCCCCTCGAGCCTCCACCACACAGGCCACGCGCGGCTCCTCTTCATCACCGGCGGCGGAGTCAATCCGTTCCATGGCGTCCCCTAGGATTGGGATCTCGAAGCCCAGGGCAGATCTCGTCGGCGACGCCCTCCTCCATCACCAGCGGTGGCGCCCCCTCCCCTGCACTCCATGCGGCTTCACCCTCCTCCGCATGACCGGTGGCGGCGCCCTCCTCCGCGCAGATCTGCCGCGGTCCCCTTCGTGATCAGTGGTGGCGGTGCCCCCACCCCTCTATCTGCTGGTCGCGTTCACGGAGTAGCGGCAGCGGCGTGGCGCACTCTCCCTCACATCAGCGTCGTGGTACCTTCTCCCTCACACCCGGCGGCGACGTGGCGCCCTGCCTTTCCTCCACGCCTCGGTGGCCCTGCGGCCTCCCCATGCCTGGCCAGTGCGATCAGATCATCATGTCCAACCTCTGCAATCTGCATCATGCCAGCGATTATCCTCCTGTGCATCTAGCCTTGACTTGTGAACAGGTGACGATTGATGCTCTTTTTACATTCCAGCGTTCCTTCGAGGAGAGTATGTAGTAATTTTTGTGAAACTTTCATATTGTAGTATCTCCTGATACTTTTCCACACTATCAGTTGATAGATAATTTCAGACGAGCTCTTTCTTAGATAACTCAATTCAAGATCACACGCATCCACGAGCTAATCTACAGGAAGGAGAACCTGAATAAAGCTATGTAGCTCTGCAAGCCACAAAGGGGACAGTGCTTCGGCCACCAGTGCCCAGAGCTTGCTCACGTTTGCATGCAAGGAGAAAGTTCCTACTTTAATTTCTCATGTGCCTTGTGATGGTACCGTCTAACTAGTGCAGGGGGATGCCATTGAGTAGCCTGATTTTGTGTGTTATTCATGTGCTTATTTATTGGAAGTCATGTCCAGTCCAAACTCCAAACGAGCAGATCTAATTGCTCACTTTCCTGCATTATCAAAGGAGATTGTTTCAAGATTAATGAATCTACATACTTATTTTAGGTATGCTCCTCAAAGCTTTCATATTATTTTTGTCATATGATACAATTTCTTCATACTTCAGATATAAGTGTATCATTTGTTACCTATTTCAGATAAACTAAAAGTACCACTTAATGCTTTTTAAGGTGTTGGTACCGATTGATACTTTTTTCAGATTAGTGCATACACATTCCTGCATGTGTACATACTACATCTAGATTTAAAGGGTTCAGTAGTTACTCGGATTTTAGTTATCCAAACCAGTACATGAGAGTCACTTGATACTAAAGGTAATCTTCTTCTGTTAATGTTATCTTCATTTTGGTTGATTTTAATCCTGCTTGGCTAATACTGTAACTCACTTTTTTACTAGAAGATGGACACTATAGCAGGCATGGTAATGATCTCTGCAAACGTTTTCAGAAAAATCATCTCTACAAACGATTTCAAAGGAGTATTTTTGTATACTCTTTCAGATAAAACTATAAAAGTATGCTTGGATACATTTTTTAGATCATAGTACCATGTGATGCTTCCCATATTGTAGTATCACTTGATACTTTTCAGACTATAGTATCTCCTGATACTTGTAGTATCTCCTTATTCTTTGATACCATAGTATGTTTAGATACTTCTTCATCAGATAAGAGTGTATGCATACTTTTCTTTGACTAGAGTATCATTTGATAATTTTCATATTACAGTATAATGATACTTTTTTCAGATCGCAGTATGGCAAATGTTTGCATAAGAGGTACTCCTATGCATCGAGGTCCTTGAACAATATTTTTTTCTGATTGGTTTGGAATCATGATGTTCAGGAAGGGCTTACTATTTAAGGGATGAGTATGGCACAATGAAGTGGCAAGTTCAAAGCTAGCTCAACTGCTATTATCGTAGTGACTGAATATATGTCCATTTTAAATGTTATCAGCATGTAGGTGCAGCAGAATTGCACATAAGTTTGCATGTAGTTTATGCAATCAAGTCAAGAATGCTTATTCTTGTAAATGGTGTATTTCACTTCCCATGTAAAAGATGTATACATACGTAATTTTATCTTGTAAAAGCAGTATCTCTACATACTCTCTCTTGTCAAAAGTATGAATGCATACATCACGTTGGTGTTCGTACTTACCTTAATTAACTGGTATATATATGTTCATATTCCTTTCTGCTCCTATAATATTAACTATATACAATAGTTCATTGAGTCGAACGACCAATTCAGAACAAAAAAAATATATAATAACACCCTCAGTATATATACATACTCCTAAAGTATGTGTACATACCCTTCTCCATATCCATATGCGAACGCATATATATATATACACTACTGATAAAAAAACAATAACTGGCCGTAGACGTTCGAAGATGTCTATAATATAATAATATACACAAACCGGCGAACCCATTAAACTACCTGATCCGTTTTACACGGGACTTATCGGCATGTGTTTGAGGATTCTATGCAAATCCGTTAGCGGAGGTTACGTACGTCCACATCCTGCCTTCTCCCGTTACGTCCGTTCGCACCCCTCGACGTCTTCCGCTAATTACGTACGCGTGACTGTGTATACTCGCAGGTGGGAGTAGTTACTGCCGGGTGTAGGGAAAACTAGGGAGTAGCTACTCCTATATATATATATTACCTCCTAAAAGATAATAGGTGATCATGACTGTCCGATCAAGATAAATGGGTGGTTCACAATCATATGGAGGTTTCACAGCAAAGCTCGTATAAAAATAGGTAAACATCCCAACTGAAAATGAAATTATATTGCTCGCCTCGCCGCGTGCAGAGATATGCAGAGCAGAAAATTGGGGATGGATGAACAAACAAAAATAATAAAGAGGAAAATGCACCGGCGGTAACTCAAGTTGGCAGGAGATACCGCTTAGGTACCCTAGCTTTGAACAGTTGATTTTCGGGTACCACAACTTGACTCAAGGTGTCATCTAGGTCCCCGAACTTTCAAAGTGATCACTACAGATACCTAAACTTGGCAGAGGGTATCATCTAGGTACCAAATACTGTAGCTAATTCGGCACAGAATTTTTAAAAAGAAAATCTAATTTCAGGGTACCGTAGCTACAATCCATAAAATATTCCAAAAATTGAATCTTTTTTATAAAATCTCGAATGAAGCTGATTTTTATATAGAAATTGTAGCTCTCGATGAGATCTATAATTTTTTAGTTTTGAGTTTTTTAATTTGACGTCGTTAAGATGCTCAAAAAAATTAAATAATTTTTCACCAGAATTTTAATCGCGTATAAGCGCTTGTCGCTTTCGAAAAATCATATCCTTCCTATATACTATCAAATAGAGATACTTTCTATATGAAAGTTGTAGCGCTCGATTAAAATTCTGGTGAAAAATTATTTAATTTTTTTGAGCATCTTAACGACGTCAAATTAAAAAACTCAAAACTAAAAAATTATAGATCTCATCGAGAGCTACAATTTCTATATAAAAATCAGCTTCATTCGAGATTTTATAAAAAAGATTCAATTTTTGGAATATTTTATGGATTGTAGCTACTTCATTCTGAAATTAGATTTTTTTTTTTAAAAATTCGTGCCGAATTAGCTACAGTATTTGGTACCTAGATGATACCCTCTCGCCAAGTTTAGGTATCTGTAGTGATCACTTTGAAAGTTTGGGGACCTAGATGACACCTTGAGCCAAGTTGTGGTACCCGAAAATCAACTGTTCAAAGCTAGGGTACCTAAGCGGTATCTCCTGCCAACTTGAGTTACCGCCGGTGCATTTTCCTCAATAATAAAACGCATGCAGAGGGATCGGATAGGAAGAGGAAGAACGACCTTGAGCTCCACGTTAAGCACGCGACAGAGCAGGTTGGAGGGCATCTCAGAGTGGAGTGACAGTTCTCCGGCGACCTGGTTCGTGGACGCCTCCACCTGGATCAGGTGCCCCAAACAGCACCAGAATAGCATTAGCGGCTGGCGAAACTGAGCAAACTATATATCTCCCGTGATCCCGTCCTGTGGAAGCTACAAGCGTTACCTGCTCGATGTGGCCCTGCGGGAAGTAGAAGACGAGGTCGCCGACGCTGGGGACGGTGACGAGCGGGCCGGCGCAGGCGCGCCAGAGCTCCGTGTACAGTAGATCATCTGCCAGAAAGCCTAGAACAGCCATCCATCAGCACGACACCGCGGCGACTCGATCTAGCAATAGCATAGGACAGACGGCTAGCGAGACTACCTGAGTTGTTAGACGGGGCTTGGGGCGGTGGCTCCTTCGCCATGTCAGCGAGCGGCATAAGCGGCGGAGCGGCCTCGGTGAGACCTCAGACGGCCAGACGGGAGACGCCAACGATCGCTCGCGGTCGTGGGCGGTCAGCGGTGGTGGAGAGAAAGGGAAAGGCGGAACTTGGTGCGGTCCTTTAACTCCTTAATTTGATCTACTTGTACTCCTCCCGTATCATTTTATATGCATGTCTAGGTTTTGAAAGTGAAACTTAGTACATACGGCATCTCTATGACAAAAGCTTAACAGTGAATTTGACAGGTCACGGGGAGCTTCTGGAGCCTGGTAGCCTCCGTTGTTTCCCCGTTTTTACGAGGGTTTACACGGTGTTTGAATTCGGACGCCAAAGCTTAGGAGGTGTCACATCGATTATTTTGGTACTAATTAGAAGAACTAAATACAAGGTACTCATAAAACTAATTACAGAAGCCATGACTACTTCGTGAGACGAATCTATTAATCCTAATTAATCTATCATTAAATCTTTTCTAGTTTGAAAATAATCTCCCAGTTGATCATTTACTATCTCCAATTTTATTTAATCTGACAGTGGACATGCTGGCAGTAATGATCACTAGAGCCAAGGGTGACGACCAGGTGACAGGGGTTGTGCCACATTCAGTGGAAGACGTTTTATCAACTCTACAATATGCAGATGATATCATCATCTTTATGGACCATGACTTTGAAAAGGCTACAAACATGAAACTCATTCTTTGTGTCTTTGAACAATTGTCTGGTCTTAAAATCAGTTTCCATAAGAGTGAATTATTCTACTTTGGGAGGCAAAGCAGTGTGAGCAATAATATGCGCAACTGTTTGGTTGTGGTATTGGCACATACCCCTTCAGATACCTAGGAAATCCAATGCACACAAGGAAATTAAGTAACAAAGATTGGCAATCGGTAGAATTTAAAAAGAAAATGAGTGGTTGAAAAGGAAAATTACTCTCAGCAGGAGGACGTCTAGTCTTAATTAATTCAGTGCTCTCAAGCTTTCCGATGTTCATGATGTCTTTCTTTGAGGTACCTAAGGGGGTATTACAAAGAATTGAATTCTTCAGATCGAGATTCTTCTGGCAGAATGACCAACAAAAGAAAAAAAAATACCGTTTAGTAAAGTGGCGTGTGGTGTGCTAACCGAAAGGACAAGGGGGTTTGGGAGTTACTAATTTAGAGATACAGAATAAATGTCTACTTAGCAAATAGTTGGTTAAATTGTGTATCAAAGATGGCTTGTGACAACAATTGATTAGAAATAAATACTTAAGGAATAAAACAATTGGAGAAGTTCAAAAGAGAGCAATGGATTCTCATTTTTGGAAAGGTCTTTTTAAATGTCAAACATCAGGTTATGCAACTTGAGAAGTTTAAGGTAAAAAATGAAAGCAAATGAGGTTGTCCTAGATATTTGGATTGGGAATAGTTCTGTCCGAACTAGATACCCGAGACTGTTCAACATTGATGAGTCCATGGTTATCCAAAATATTTGTGCAGTAAACTCTGTCAGTATTTCTAGTACATCAACTTCTTACGCAAGTGCTATCCAATTTGGTGCTTTTATATCCGATGGCAATTATAGGAAGAAGGACAATTTATTTACAGCTACTGGATTGTTATCGAAGATATATCTTGGATATACAACATTTTCTAAGAGAAAAAGTTAATAAGCTAACAAGGAGATATGTCTATACAGGTCCCACCTGAGCTAATTATGGGCACCAAAATATTTCAGATAGATGAAAGGGGGGATCTGAGTTAGCATCCTTGCCACATTACTTTATTATTAATTCCTTGCGTGAGTTTGCTACTTGTGCTAGTCAATTTGTTTAATTATTAGGAAAGTCTGGTTTGTCTTGTAGAGTCCAGTCCAACCACGTAATGATGCCTGCGTGCATCTGTTCTGGTCGAACCAACCAGTTTTGGTCTCCTGGTCGAGTCTAAAGTGGAGTCCGTGCCTGCGTGCATATATATGGTTTAGGCTAGTGTGAAGAGAGAGGAGATTGGATTTACTTTGTGGAGTTTATCTCTCATCGAGCCGCCGCTCAAGAACCCTAGTTGGTTTGGGGTGATTGATTTGGATCCTTCGTGGATTTGTGTGGAGTGCGTGATCGAGCTGCTACAGTTCAGGTGCGTTGCTTGGAATTCCTAGAGTTCCCACTCTTCGATCGTGGTTCGTCGCCGTGGCTACGGGTGGAAAATTTATCTAGGGTTTGAATTGCAACTATTGTAAGCTGATCCCTCTATCTATCGCTGCTACTATTTGAGTTCATTAATCAGAGAAAGTTATTTGGTGTTGTTGAGATATTCATCAATCAAGTTTGCTTGATTGCTATTGCTATTATCCCTGTCCGTTGGCCGCCGTAATTGTTCCTGCTGCGTATCTTTTCGTTCGTTACTCGCAAAGGGGCCGAACCACTGCTGGTACTGAACGGTATCTTGGCTATAGCTATTATTATCATTTTAATTGACTCAATAATCTTGCTTGAGGAGACATAAGCGATTGGCTGCTGGAATATTACATCGTGCAATTGAATAAAGCTGACTGCTGTTAGTGCCGAGTTACATTGAGTTAGATTTGGACTGCATCACATTTGCTTAAGCACAAAATTCAGATTATATTAATTATTGCGACCTTAAAGATTGGGCAGCGTAGGCGTGTCCTTATCAGGTGGTATCAGGTTCTGGGTTGTTTATGGTACATTTGAGTTTGTTTAATGGCTGATTATAATCTTGCTGACGAGGAAATTGAGTATGTGGTACTACTTTTGTCCACATCTTATTGTTACTGGTACTATGATTAGGAAGATGCTATGGAGAATTTCTTTAGGGGTCGTGGGTTCGGCTCAGACGACATGTTATATTATGCTGAACAGACATTTGCCCTCGATGTTTGGCGTTGGTGGAATGCCTGGGACAAAAAATTTCCTTCTTGGACATGGAACGATATGACAGCTGTGCTTCGTCGCCGATTTGCCCCTTTGCTTGAATCCAAGAAGGTTGCAACTTGCAACTGTTTGTGCACAAAATCCCCAAGGCACTAAGGCAAATATGCGCTCTTCATGGGCTGATTCTATTGCTGGAAATGAGTGTGTTCCTCCTTCTAACCGGCGAGCTGTTGATATTATTTCTCATAAGAAGTTGGGTTCTGGTGTTACTTATGGCAAATCTATGCATCCTGAAAACTTTTACGGGAATGCTCTTGATTATTCTTATGAGAAGAAATTGAGTTCTGCTGTTCCATATAGCAAGCCTATGAATGCTAAAATTTCTTCTCCTAAGTTGTATGACAAGTCAGCTGCCAGTACACATACATATGAGATGAGCAGTGCTGCTCTAAAGGCACAGAAAGAGTCGCTTCAGGAAGCTGATAGTTCAAGGAGGATGAAGAAAGATGATGCTCAGTTGTTGCTCAAGGCCAAAGTGCCTGACCAGACCTTTATACATGGTAGTGTTGCTCTTTCTTCTACATCGGGGCTGCATAGTACTGTTTCTCGTGATATTCAATCTAACATTGAAATTGATGACACAAATGACACATTAGATGGCTTATCTATGTTGGCTCGAGAGGTAGAACGTGATGGTACTTTTGTTCATGTCAAAGGGCAGCGGTCCAATATTTTTCAGTCGAGTGCAAAGTTCAAGATAAGGTATGCATATTGATTATTGATGGTGGTAGCTTTACTAATGCTATTAGTTCAGATTTGGTGCATTCATTGTCTTTGTCTACGCGGAGGCTTCCAATGCCACGTTATATGCAATGGATGAATCAAAGTGTTACGTTAAAAATTACACATAAGGCATGAGTTAAATTTTCTCTTGGCAATTATGTTGATACAGTTGACTGTGACATCGCATCGATGAGTGTGTGCCATTTGTTGTTGGGTCGACCATGGCAGTTTGATCTTGATGCTACTCATGCTGGTCATTCTAATAATTATTCGTTTGTGCACAAGGGAGTCCAGCATATACTTAAACCAATGCCCGATAGTGCTATTAAGGCTAAGGTCATCGCTACTCTGAAAGTGAAGAAAAAGGCTGCTATACTCGCCCCAAAGCCGAGGACGGCTTTGATTCAAGAGGGAGAGAATAATGGGACTGTAGCTACTGGAATTATTGCAGTGGAGAATTCACATTTGGATCCTAAGTTTAACATTCCTAGTAATGGAGGAGAGGCTGTTGTAATGAATAATTCTCTGAATAATGGTTGTGAAAGTTGTTGCAATGAGTCAAAAATTATAAAGAATGTTGGCAAGGTGACTACTCCTGTCCGAGTGCCTGGTGTTAGTAATTCTGATGGGACTAGTAATGCATCAAAGAAGAATGCGATAATCAGTTCTCCGGTCATGGCTATTGAAAATAATTACAAGGAATCTGAGAATGATGTAATATTAAGTTCTCAAATTATTGCTTCTGAGAGCTCATGCAAGGATCTGAATCCTAAGATTTCAACCGACGGCACTTCTCAAGAAAATTCAGATGACATGGCCAACAACACCCAGTCACATACTTCGCTTGCTGGTGCATTGAAAGTGGGTGCGGGAGGAAATTTATTGTTGACTGTCTAGCAAATATACTTCCCAGAGTGAAACATTCATGGCCCATGAGACTAATGTCATTCCTACATGCAAGAGCGAAGATGTGCTACATATTATATCAAAGACGAGGATGGCTTTGTTTTAAGGAGTGAGAATGATGAGTCCATGGCAATCCAAAATATTCGTGCAGTAAACTCTGTCAGTATTTCTAGTACATCAACTGTCATGTCTTACGCAAGTGCTATTCAATTTGGTGCTTTTATATCCGATGGCAATTATAGGAAGAAGGATGATTTATTTACAGCTATTGGATTGTTATCGAAGATATATTTTGGATATACAACATTTTCTAAGAGAAAAAGTTAATAAGCCAGCAAGGAGATATGTCTATACAGGTCCCACCTGAGCTAATTATGGGCATCATAATATTTCAGACAGATGAAAGGGGGATCTGAGTTAGCATCCTTGCCACATTACTTTATTATTAATTCCTTGCGTGAGTTTGCTACTTGTGCTAGTCAATTTGTTTAATTATTAGGAAAGTCTGGTTTGTCTTGTAGAGTCCAGTCCAACCACATAATGATGCCTGCGTGCATCTGTTCTGGTCGAACCAACCAGTTTGGTCTCCTGGTCGAGTCTAAAGTGGAGTCCGTGCCTGCGTGCATATATATGGTTTAGGTTAGTGTGAAGAGAGAGGAGATTGGATTTTACTTTGTGGAGTTTATCTCTCGTGTCGAGCCGCCGCTCAAGAACCCTAGTTGGTTGGGTTAATTGATTCGGATCCTTCGTGGATTTGTATAGAGTGCGTGATCGAGCTGCTACAGTTCGGGTGCGTTGCTTGGAATTCCTAGAGTTCCCACTCTTCTGATCGTGGTTCGTCGTGGCTGCGGGTGGAAGATTTATCTAGGGTTTGGATTGCAACTATTGTAAGCTGATCCCTCTATCTATCGCTGCTACTATTTGAGTTCATTAATCAGAGAAAGTTATTTGGTGTTGTTGAGATATTCATCAGTCAAGTTTGCTTGATTGCTATTGCTATTATCCCTGTCCGTTGGCTGCCGTAACTGTTCCTGCTGCGTATCTTTTCGTTCGTTACTTGCAAGGGGCCGAACAACTGCTGGTACTGAACGGTATCTTGGCTGCAGCTATTATTATCATTTTAATTGACTCAATAATCTTGCTTGAGGAGACATAAGCGATTGGCCGCTGGAATATTACATCGTGCAATTGAATAAAGCTGACTGCTGTTAGTGCCGAGTTACATTGAGTTAGATTTGGACTGCATCACATTTGCTTAAGCACAAAATGCAGATTATATTAATTATTGAGACCTTATACCGTGAAAGATTGGGCAAATATTTGGGCAGCGTAGGCGTGTCTGTTAGTGCATTCGCCCCCGGTGTGGGTTTTGGATAATTAATGACAATTAAATTAGGGACTAACATGTTTATCAAGTGATATCTACAGGTGTTAGTCAATTGATGAATTGAAACAAAAGAATTCAGTGAATGATAGCACCCTAAATTTTATGGATAAATAGTGTTCCGGCTCAAGTGATTCACTCTCTTTTATTTTGATTTGAGTCATAGGACATGCCGTACTATCAAGAGGGATACAAAATCAACTAGCTAGATAGGAAATAAAAGTGCTCATGTCGATGTTTTAGAGTAACTTGAGAGACACCGTTACACCCAGAGCTGATTCGCCTTTTCTGCAGGGTGGACCGGAAGTTCCGGTGGTTGCGCGCAGCGCCAACTTCCGCTCCTCCAGCGGAAGTTCTGCTGCGATCGAAAGTTCTGGTCAGAGACCGAAAGTTCCGGTAGTTCTAGTTTGCGCGCGCGCCGTGGTGCGCAGTTTGGCTTGGCGGAAGTTCTGGTTTCCGACCGGAAGTTCCGCCCTGACCGGAAGTTCTGGACTAAGACCGGAAGTTCCGGTCAGCCCGAGTCTCGCCCATTCTCAGCCAAACGGTCAGATCTGAGTGGTCCGAAAGTTCCAGTGGGGCTCCACCAGAACTTCCGGTAGGTCATTCGGAGCCCGAAGTATTTATACTTTTCACCTCCGTTTGTAACCGTTACACCAGGCAATATACTCATTCTTTGCTCTCCCAACAGCCTCCAAGCTTTGACTCACCCACTCTCTCTCCCCCTTTGCTTCCAAGCTTCAATCATCGATTGTTTGAGCTAGGGACGTGAGATTTGAGAGCGGGAGCATCGATCTTTGACTTGAGCATTTGGTTTTCTCGTCTTGCCAGTTGGGTTTGTGTCTATTACTCTTGGGTTCTTAGAACCCTAGCCGGCTAGGCGTTCTTCATGGTTGCCTGTGTTGATTTACTTATGAGGGCACCCCGAAGCGTTTGTATTACCCTTCATCTTAGTGGATATCTCGAGCCAACCTTTATGGTTGCTTGAGGGAGGTGACCTACGTGGTCAGGTCTTGGTGGCCACCTCAACAACGAGGACGTAGGAACTCCTTTGTGGGGATTGCCGAACCTCGGGATAAATCATGTGTCCCGCGTGCTTGTTATGGAGGTAGCATCGACTATCCTTATTATTGTGTTCTTCGTATTCTCTCTTGCATATTTGGTTGTAGGTTGAAGAACTTGATTCAAGAAGAGGTGAGACACGTAAGTGTGGAAACTTCTATTCAATCACCAACATCATCTAGGAGGGTGTGGTAACCATTGTAACTGAAATCACAACTCATATACTCTGATTTCGTAGCATTTTAGGGGACCAGAAGTTTCGTTGGTTTGCACCGAAAGTTCCGGCTAGGACCGGAACTTCCGCTCCAAACCACCGGAACTTCCGGTCAGTACTAATCTTCCGCATTTCGAGTTTATGAGTTTCAGGTTTTACAAATACGCCTATTCACCCCCCTCTCTAGGCCAATTAGGTCCTTTCAGTGTCCTTATCAAACATGGTGCACAGATACTATGTCAAATGTGTTGTCATCTATTCCACTTAATGTTTCTTTTCAAAGAGCATTAGTGGGAAATAACTTGAGGAATTGGAATAGGATCGTCGCAACAATAGCGAATGTACAGTTACAGGACGAAAGAGATGTCTTTGTTTGGTCTCTTAGCTCGAATGGCTTATTTACAGTTCGATCAATGCATGCGTTTTTAGTCAATAGTGGTGTACAGGTCTTACAGGAAATTTGGCGTGCTAAATTACCCATGAAAAGTTTTCATATGGTACTTGAAAAAGGGAGTTATTTTAACAAAGGACAACTTAGCAAAAAGAAATTGGAGGGGTTTTTGTAATACTCTAGAATCAATTTAGCATTTATTTTTTAATTATGCCTATGCTAAGTTTCTATGGACAGCAGTACACATAGTTTTGGGCTTTGCTCAACCACTGATGTTAATGATCTTTTTAATCATTGGTCAAAAGGGGGGAGCCAATCATAATTTGAATTTATTGACTGCAGCCGCCACATTATGTTGGTCGCTGTGGATATCAAGAAATGAAATTATTTTTGATAAATGTATACCTAAAACTTTTTTTCAGATACTATTTAGAGGGACTTATTGGCTCCGTCATTGGGCCAGGTTACAGCGCCATGAGGACTGCCAGCAAGAGTTAGTCGACGCCTGTCGGATTCTCGAAACATTCATCTTTTGGATGGTTGTCTGCATTTAGGATTGCTTTACCAGGAGCGGCCGCAATGCTTCACCATTCGGACTTCGGAGCCACAACCAGTGTCATTAGTGATCTGCCATTCGGCCACGGTTGGAGATTAATAGCTATATAGTTCCTCTTTATGTTTTGTGATTTCCTTGATAGAGATAACAGTAACATATGAACCCATGTCGTACTTACAAATATTGCCAAATTTTTGCTCGATTATTATCCAAACATTTTTTGCTACTCATATTTTGGCACTAGCCAAATTTGGCTCCATCAAAAACCAAATATCAATTATCTTCTATACTATAAAAGAGCGAAGGAATTGAAAATAGACTCTCACCTTGATCTCTCCTACCCACCCCAATTTTTGTCCATTAGATCTACTTTAAGATCAGATCCAACGCATCTGAATCACCCACCGTGATATAATAGGCAGGCCGGGCTTATAAACTTGTAAACGTTTACACGTGTTTCTCTCTTATGCGTGGCGTTTCCTCATGTTTTTTTTCACCAGAAAAATCCCTACCCACCCACCTATACCCAACCTTACACTAATGTTGAGCAGGTACGGACGGTCCTTGGACTCCTTCCTCTATTTTTTTAGACTCCGATTCTACTAGGACATGGACTTCCGTGTAAAAAACAAATATAAAAAAAAAAATTCCACCACTTCTCCTATACAAGCTACGGACAATTCTTTACAAGCCACGGACAAGCCTTGACTTCTTGTTCTGTGCTCTGCCTGAAGCTAAACAGATCTATATCGAGCAAGTGGACAAGCCCTTCGACTCCTTGTACCTCTGCATCGAGCCGCTCTCCATCAGGCTTTGCTGCTCTCAGGGCTACGTTGATTAAGCGGAAGCTCTCTTCAACTCCGATTCTGTGCTGTCCCAAAGGCCACACCTGCAATCTATATCCTTTGCAATGGTGAGAGGTGAAGATAATTAAAACCCTCAAGCCAGTAAAAGAAACATGTGAATTTAAGATGGGGAGACAGGTGGAGGACGACATGGCCTGACATAGAAAAGAAATTTTCCATTACATATTGGCACAGCGGATTTTTATCCATATCAAATTATCACTTCACTGAACACTCCATCGACATTGGGCGACGCCGCCTAGCTTCGCCTCCAAGCTGGCAGAGAGGATTCATCGGTCGCGCCCTACACGCTGATTTGGGCCTGTTCACGGCCCACGCAACTACTTTCGTGCACTCGCCACCTCATGGGCCTACCTTCGACACATGCACATCCGACGATGTGGGCGCCCCGGATCAGGACGTAGACGCTGCCCCCGACCCCCCTTCAGGCACGGTCAACTCCGACCCTCCCTCGGGCGACGCCGTCCCCCCTACGGCATCCGCAGCTCCATGTCATCTGACTTCCAGCGCACCCGGCTCGCCTCGGCTGGACTCGGACGGGCCACCTGCCGCGTGTTCGGCCGGCAACACCTCCTTCATGGAATCGCTTCGCCTGCCTTTGGAGCCGCCTGTTCTGCGGTCTGGCCCGCTTATCCGCGGCGCCTGCATCAACGGAGGGACGGGCCGTTCGGACGTCTGGGTCCCCAGGCGCAGCAGCCGCCTTGCGGCCAAGTCGGCCTTCCGGGACCCACAACCAGAGAAGCAGGCGAAACGCGTTCTGCTCGGCAAGTGGTCCGGGAACCCGGTGCACCCGCGTGGCCGCACGCCTGACGCCACGATTGCCGCTCGTTTCCATGACACCTTCTCGGAGCCGCTCTCCTCCTCCAAGAGGGCCGCCATGCGCGAACTCTTCCCCGCTCGTGTTGGCCGCGGCGCTCGGGCCGCGGCAAGGCTGCTGTGAGGCAGAACAGCCCCAAAATCGTCGCAACGATGTTTCACCCATGAGTACAAACCACTTGTTGGTCTGGAATGCGCGTGGTCTCAACTGCCGCGCGCGTCGTAGCGCTGTCAGAAGTCTGGTCGAGCAACACCACCCGTCAATCGTCTGTTTGCAAGAATCTAAGGCCGAGAACTTTTCTATAGCCATGAACTGTGATGTAACTGGTATCGACTTCGACTACGCCTTTCTTCCTGCTGTGGGGGTGGTGGGGGGTGCGGTGCTGGCCTGGAGACGGGATCTCTGGGCTGCATCCCAAATCTCAGTGCGTCGTTTCTCGATAACGATACTATTGTCGCCGCTTGCTGGGCCTGGACACCCATGGTGGCTCACCAATGTTTACGGGCCAGCAGACAGAAGCCATAAGCAGGAATTCTTGCAAGAGCTGAGGGATGTCCGTGCTAGCTGTGTTGGCATGTGGTTAGTCTGTGGGGATTTCAACATGATCTATAGGGCGGCCGACAAGAACAACGGCAGACTACATCGCAGCGACATGAGATGATTCCAAGCTGTCATCGACGACCTCGAGTTGGTGGAGATCCACTTGTCTGGCAGGCTATTCACCTGGTCCAATGGACGGGAACGGCCGACCCTGGAGCGCCTTGATAGGGTCCTCGTTTCGTTGGACTGGCTACACGTGCACCCGCGCCATCTCCTTCGTTGCCTCTCCTCCGACTGCTCAGACCACGCACCCCTCTTCCTTGTGCTAAATACCGAGCCTTGGGCAACGCCGAGATTTCGCTTTGACAACTACTGGACTAAGATCGAGGACTTCATGGAGGTCGTAGCCGTGACATGGAACGCCCCGGTGGGGGATGCGGACGTATGCCGACGCCTAGACATCAAGCTGCGTGCATTGGCCAGGGCACTCGTGAGCTGGCGTTCCACTTGTGTTGGCAGCGTAAGGTTGCAACTGGCTACGGCACGTGTGGTCATTCATGAGCTGGACCTTGCCCAAGAGTCCAGGTCGCTATCCTTGCACGAGATTGAACTGCGCCGTGACCTCAAGGCTAATGTCCTGGGCCTGTCCTCTCTGGAACGCTCTATGGCGAGGCAGCGCGCGCGGACTCGTCATCTCCGTGAAGGCGACGCTTGTACAAAGTACTTCCACCTTCAGGCCTGCCATCGTAGGAGGAAGAAATACATGTTCACCATCATGCATGAAGGCCAAACCTTTAGTGAGGAGGAAGCTAAAGCGGGTATTGTCTTTGACTACTACTCCGGCCTCCTCGGCACCCCCTTCAGCCGCCTGCATCGTATTAACCTGGGCCAGCTGCACCTTCCACGCATCGACTTGGAGGCCTTGGCGGTGCCCTTCAACGCTGATGAGGTGCGGCGCATTGTCCAGGAATGCCCGTCGGATAGGGCCCCCGGGCCGGATGGCTTCACTGGAGCTTTCTTCAAGGTCGCCTGGGGTGTGGTTGGGCCGGACATTATTCGCTTGTTCTAGGCATTCTGGGAGCTTGACTTCAGGAGCTTGTACCTCCTCAACGAGGCCAACATGGTTCTATTGCACAAATCTGAGGCGCCGACGGGTCTCAAGGATTATAGGCCGATCAGCTTGGTGCACTCCATCGGCAAGCTTATTACTAAAGGGCTAGCATTGCGCCTAGCTCCGTTCATGCACCAAATCGTCCGCGCTAACCAATCGGCTTTTATCAGAGGGCGCCAGATCCATGAGAACTTTCGTGCGGTTCAGCTCACTTGCCGTTGGCTATGGGCACGCAAGCACCCCGCGGTGCTCTTGAAGGTTGACTTGGCAAAAGCATTTGACTCAGTGGCATGGCCCTTCCTCCTTGAGGTCCTCGAGCACTTGGGCTTCCCGCGGCGCTGGCGCGAATGGCTCTCTGCTCTGCTGGGCACAGCGAGCACCAAGGTCCTTGTCAACAGACGCCCGGGGCACCGCATCCGCCACGCGCGTGGCCTGCGCCAAGGCGACCCACTTTCGCCGCTCCTTTTCATCATCGTCATGGACATCCTTAACGCTCTGATCTCGGAGGCCGACCGGCGCCATGAGCTCGCGCCCCTGCCTGGGAACGTGGTCAAACATCGTGCCTCCATCTACGCTGATGACCTCGTTGTGTTCCTCACGCCCTCGGCTCAAGACTTCAGCTGCATCCGTCAAATTCTAGACCTGTTTGCTGGGGCCTCGGGCCTTGAGTGCAACATGGGTAAATGCGCGATCACTCCGATCAACTGCTCTCCAGACGCGATCCAGGAGATCCTCGCGGTCTTCCCCTGCACAGTGGTTGCGTTCCCAACCAAATACCTTGGCGCCCCATTGTCTATTGGCAGGCTCAGCCGAGGTGAAGAGCAGCTCATCGTGGACAAGGTCGCCGCCAGAATCCCTACCTGGAAGGCAGGTCTTCTTTCCATGGTGGGAAGGGCTACGCTTACGAAGACTACCTTGTCGGCAATACCTGTCCATGTGTCTATCTGTTGTGGTCTCTCTGCCTGGGCCATTGGAGAAATCGACAAGTGACGGCGCGCTTTCATCTGGGCAGGAACGGAGTCGGTGGCCGGTGGGAAATGCAAGGTCGCTTGGCCTGTGGTCTGCTCCCCCAGAGAGCTGGGGGGGGCTCGGTTTACCTGACTTGCGGATTCTTGGCTTTGCTTTGCGGTTACGGTGGGAGTGGCTGCGCCGTACCCGCCCGGAGGCTGTCTGGGCTATGCTTCCGTCGCGTCCGGAGCGGGTGATCGAACACATGTTCCGTGCATCCTTCACCATCATCGTCAGGGACGGCACCATGGCACGCTTCTAGTATGACTCCTGGCTGCCGGATGGACCGATCTTTCGTTCAGCCCCCACCTCTTCAACGCGATCTCTCGCCGCCGAAGAAACAGAACGGTCCGGGATGCCCTGCTGAATCGCCAATGGATCAGGGACATCTCAGGTGCGCCCACTGCAGCGGTCATTCTTGACTATCTACGCCTGTGGGAGCCTCTGGAGGCGATCTTCCTCACGCCCGGTGCGCCGGACCGTTTTGTGTGGAATTGGATGGCAGACGGCACTTACTCGGCATCATCGGCCTACAAATCCTTCTTCATCGGCAGAACTCCAGTGCTAGGTGCTGAGCTGGTCTGGCAGGCGAAGGTACCGCCCAAGGTAAAATTTTTCTTCTGGCTTGCCATCCATGGAAGGATCTGGACCGCGAGCCGCCGCAAGCGTCATGGACTTCAGCCGGACGCCACTTGCGTCCTCTGCGACCAGGACGATGAAACGGCTGACCACCTGTTATTGGCCTGCACCTTCACCCGCGAGGTCTGGGCACGCTTGCTCGCACCTGTTGGTCTTCTGCACCTCTCCCCCAGCACTGGCGCCACGTTCGTGGGATGGTGGCTCACGGCCAGACAGAGCATTCCGCCTGGGTTGCAACGAACATTCGATTCGGTTGTCCTCCTCGTTTCCTGGGTGCTGTGGTGCGAACGGAACAGGAGAACTTTTGACAATGTCTCAAGAACAGTGGTCCAAGTCGTCTCGGTGTTCTCTGACGAGCTTGAGGCCTGCGTCGGGGCGGGCTTCAGGGGGCTCTCGTCGTTCTTTGCAGTTGGTGCCTAGCTCCTTGCGCTACCTCCCAGTCGCGACATCAGTTTCCTAGTTTAGTACACCTTGCGGCGCCACCGTTAAAGCCGGTGATTTCTGTTGTGTGTTGGACGTCCAGGCCATGGTACCTCGCCTGGTCTTGATGTTCCCTGTAACCTGTACCCAAAACTCTAACTTCTCTTAATGAAACACGTGCAGCGCGTTTTAAAAAAAAAAAACTTCACTGAACATGGCATGCACACAATAATATCCTCGCTACCAAGTGCATGATTTGGCTAGAATCATGGTTTTTACTTTCTGAACTACACTAAATAGAAAATCTCTAGAAAATGTCTTAAGCTAAAATGCGACAGCAAAGAGTAAACCTCCTACATGCTAGCTAATATACACGCCCAATTATCCTGTTTGGCTAACATATTTTTTGCATGGTAAATAAATCATTGGCAGACTATGCATCCATTTAGTCATTACCCTATGCCAACAAATTAATGGACATGCTGAAACTCCTGTAAGTATCAACAGTGTCTATCCCCTTTTGGTCATCACCGTTTCATGTAATCCTAAAATGAGTCGTTTCCAAGGTCAACAGTTCATTATCAAAGTCGATTGGAGCATGGAAATTAAAATTGCTTCTACTTTCCTTTAATAAATTGCCTGTAGGGGCCTCTTGGCCCCTCCAGTTTCTTCAAAAAAAATATTAAAATTGGACTTCGGGTAATTTCAGGGAAAGTGGTCCTCGCGGAACTTCTGCTCCATCAACCTACCTCGCACAGGTTTGTTTTTAAGAACTTTTCATCACCTTTCCAATGACTATTCAAACGCATTTTTTATGAGTACTATGGGAGGAGATATCATGTTCTGAAAATTACTGTCAGTACACATTCAAGAAGAACAGCACACAAGTCTGGGCATGCAATATTTTGAACAGTAGTGTATTTGGGAAAATAATTTTAGCTCCATGATCTTGGTCTAGATAGCTTGCTAACTTTTCTATCCAATGATAAAAAAGTTGTATTGCTTAATCAATTTTTATTAATAAACGTTACTAAATTTATAATGTTTTTCAGAAATGTAGCTAAGGTTGGCGAGCCGCTGTGAAACAAAGAGGTTCTGCACATGTTGACTATTGTCGTGATCTCAAAACTTGCTGATCGTCTGCACCCACACACCCGCCAGAGCAACTCAATCAACGTGAAGGTGGGTTCTTGCTAAAAAATTCTCAGTTATTCTTCTTCTGCTGATTAGCATTTTAACTGTTTGTCGAGCATTCCCCTATCACTAAAACACTCAAGAGTACTATGGTTATCCTCATTTTCAAAGGCAGCATAAGACAACATGTATGTGAGATGTTCGTAATTCAAGTGTCATGGCCACTGCACATATTAATTATTTATAGGTGATTTCATTGAATCTCTGCACGAGGTGGTTGCTTCATATGCGAGTTATCGTTCATCAGGTTACCGGGAGAAGATCATGATTTGGCTGATGCAAAAAATTTTGTTAGTAATCTATATGTTTAAAACATGTTGTTTACATATTTATTTTAGTCTTTGATTTTATAGAAGATATGGTAATGTGAATTTTGACCAGTTATTATACCAGGATTTGATATATTAGTCTGTTAACAAATTTATGGCTTGAATGAATTTTGACCAGTTATTATAGACTGCTAACAAATTTATGGCTTGACATTTTAATTCGTTTGTATGCCTATTACAAGCTCTAAGTCTAGCATTGTTAGTCTTTTATTGTATATATGACTGTTTTATAGACACGTGTGTGGTGCACGTTCATTTCCACTGGTTTTTAAAAAAAAAAAAAAAAAATACTTACCTGGCGGCTGGTGCCATCACGGGCAGGAGGCCCAAGTGACAGGGCCCATCGGCAAACAAGTCCAGTACGTACACACATACATGACGCCATTATGGTATGCAGCCATCTCCTTTCCGGTTTGCTTGCTAGGGATGGTATGTGGACATTTTTTTCCATGCCTTTGTTTTTTCATTTAATTTTTCCTTACATATAAAAACAAATAATAAATATACTTATTTTCATTAATAAATAAATATTTCCACCGTTAAGTTGTTGAAGTATTTTTTGTTATGAAAAAACTTATTTTCATTAAAGAATCTGGATCACAAAATAATCCAATTAATCAAATTATGAGCTAAAATTTTCAACCATTTGATATATATAATCTAACTTAAATAAATGTATCTCCAAGCTGTATATAAGTAACAGTGCAATTCTTGATAAGTGTTGTTATTCAACTCTACCTACTTATAGACTCCGTAACACGGATACGTGTGATGACCAGCGTGTCCCGTATCGGATATGTATCCGATACGGATACACGAAGGATACAGCCCTAATACGTATCGGCAACATATCGGAAATAAAATAAAACTAACAAATGTCGATACGCGCTGGCCAGAGCACCGATAAGTTGTCATCTCTAACATGATGCTGAAAATGTTGAAAAATAATCTACACTTGATTGCTCTAAAAAATACCTCTATAGAATATATCCGCAAGCGCAAAGATAATTCTCCTGTTGTAGCATTTCACCTGGTAAGATTCCAAAATATCGTTGATTTGTTTTTAGCCAAAAGAAAAACTTATTTACTCGCATAGGATTATCTCTAAGGGGGTAGAAAAGGAATTATGACTATGACTTTAAATGTGCAAACCTATGATAATCAACCACTTTAATGTTTTAGCAGGGGTGAGTCATGATAAATAATAAGTATAAAGATAAATATAATAAAAGATATTTTTCAGAGACAGAGATTAAAGACTCAACTAATGTAATTGGGCTAAACAGAAGATTCGGCTAGAGTAAAGAACTTCTAAGTTATCCCTAAATAATAAGTCTACAGATCACACTAATATACACACTTTCATCTATAGTATAATAACTCAAAAAATAGCATAAGGAGCATCAACTAGGGAGGATTTTTGAGATATAACTATCACCTCCTTCGCGACCGCGCTCTACTAGCCTACATGCGGGGAGATGAAATCTGAGAGGACTCAACGGACACATGCGTCTGCGATTTACCACACTATCCGGCATATCGGGGTGTATCCGTAGTTACATATGATATCTAAACACCATGCTTACATAATACATACCACCTAACCCACTCGAGTATTGAATTAGACGCTTTACGAACATATGACTATAATCATCACCAATCATAACTATATCAAGAATGCAACTAGAGCAAACTAAGAACATAATAAGTAGCAATATAATAATTAAGAACAAAGTCATAAAAGAGATACAATACTAATTACCAATCTTCATTTGCTGCAGATCAGAAGTCCCAGCGTAGCGCCCAACTCTACTTGAACCTTGCTAGCTAAAGCCTAATCTAGAACTTGAAGAACTTTAGCTCTAATTCTAATCTCTGAAAACTCTAGGTTCTAGTCTAATCTTGACAAATGAATTGAGGCAAAACTCTAATTGCTCCTGGGGGGTGCAGGCCTATATTTATAGCCCGGTGGAGGAAACGATGGCCGTTGGATCAAACCGACTTCACGTATGGGCAAGATTGATCCTCAAAGGCGGTGGAAGAATACTCCAGAAGCTGGTAGGTGGGACCCACTAGTGGGGCCGGCCGGCCTGGGCAGTGGGGCCGGCCGGCCCCACCTCTCCGTGGCTCGGGCTGGTGTTTTCTGAAACCTTCCTGAGTTCAATTGTGATATTTTCTATCGCGGTTAAGTTTCGTGCTAATCTTGCAATTAAATCCTCTAATATTTTTTTTTTCTAGAATAATCCTGCAGAAAATATGAAATCACTAAAACTCGTGAAAATTGTTAGTTAAAACCTCTAATTTTCTATTGGTGACCTCTTTTATATATTTAGTTCATGGCTAAAAATGATCGTTATCTACCGTCAACGATGCATACCTGCACACGCGCGCATCAACGCAGCAAGGACAAGCGCTACCTCCGCCATACTGGTGATGCACCTCCGCGAAGAAGCTCTGCCAATCCTGCCTCGCAATCGCAGAACACACAAGTGCAGCACGGACAACCGCCGCATCCCACTGGCCGCCAGCCACAAACGTCCACCATGCCCACGTCAGGCGCAGCATGCACAGGCCCCCAGCAGCGATTCAGTGACGATCCTCTTGTTGGCTTTCTATCCTTGATTTAATCATGTTCAATTCTTGACGTCAGTTGATTTTCCTGGCTAGTGCCGGTGCTTCCTTCTATACTTCTCTGCCAAATGACCGAGATAGAGCTCATACATCAAACTTCAAAATTTTGGGTACTACTGTTATTATAATTTTAATGTTGTATTTTTTGTTAAATTGAAAATGATTCCATGTATCAGATTTTTTAGAAAAATGCCGTATACACGTATCCGTATCTGTCCAATACCGACACATGTATCCGTATCCGTGCTGTATAGATATTATGAGATTTGAAGTTATGGTGTGCCTTTGGATGGGTGGAAAAAATATATCAAAGTATTTTTTTTCATATAGATTTAATTGGATATTGTCATACTATTGCAAAATACTAATTTATATTATGGATTTCATGCTCATCAAAATAAATTAACCTTTAAAGTATGGAAAGGATAAAACATAACTGGATACATAATATTTCAATATGTTCCCATAAATATTTTACATTTAATATCTTTTCTTCCGCTGCAACGTGTGAACATGTTTGCTAGTATATCAAAAAAAAAAAAAAAACTATTTATAGAGATGATTCTTGATACGTCTTTAAAAAAAAATACAAGCACCTCTATTTTTTTTATAATAGTGATCTAAGCAAAATTAATCGTGCTTATTTTTTATTATCTACTTAAAAATTACATGATTTTTAGAGGTTCTAAATTCTTTTGTTTTATCGAAAAAGATGCTGAGAGATAAAACAGATCTAATCAGCAATTAGGATGACAGACAAGCAGTCCTCAACCCGGCCGATAGGCGATAGCCGAGAGCCGACGTTGTTATTGAGTCTTCTTTATCGGTCATTGGAACGTGCAGTCTTCTTATCGACAATTGGAAGGCCGGCGTACACTTAGGTTGTGTTTGGTTTGCTGGCTAACTTGTAGTTTGGCTAGAATCGTAGCCTGGCAGCATTAGCCTACTCCAACTAAGCCAATCTCTAATTGTTTGGTTGTACGTGTTTTTTAAACCTATACTATCTCTGATTGTTTGGTTGTATGTGTTTTTTTAAGACTACCTAGTCCTATAGTGTGTTTGGTTGCTTGTATTGTTTTCATCCAGTCGTCTCATCTCCAAATTGGTAAGATCATCCCTTTGAAGTATTTTATCAAACAAGTGATGGACACAAAAGCTAGCATGGCAAGCACAAAAGCACTTGGGCGAGCACCATGGCGAGCACGAAAGCAACCACGACGAGCAGCATGGCAAGCAAGAAAGAAACCACGGCGAACAGCACGGCAAGCAAGAAAGAAACCACGGCGAACAGCACGGCAAGCAAGAAAGAAACCACGAGAGCAATTCGACAAGCAGCATTGCAAGCATGAATGCTAGACGAGGGTCACCAGCAATTCGGCTCCATGCTCCGCTGCATGGCGACGGTCACCAGCGCCTTGCTCGGCGCTGCCCTCCTGCCCCACGGGACAAAGGCAGCAGGGGCAGTAGCGTTGCCACCATGGACGCCCGCTCGCCGGAAGCCTGGTCCCTGATGTCGGCCAGCAGATCCGGATGCGTCCAGGCCCTCTGTCTCAGCAGGCGGTCTCGCTGCTAATGCTCGGGTGTGCCGTGCCCGTGGAACGACGCCCGCCGCTGCACGAGCAGCTCCTGAGGCGCCGGCGGGATGAAGAGGTGCTTTGCGACCGGAGGCAGGGGAGGGCGTCGCAACTGTCACGTGATGAAGAGGTGCCACCGCCTACTCGCGTGGGACGATCAAGAGGCGTGACCCGTGGAGCTGGGTGGCATGGCGCTGATGCTTTGTGACCCGTGACGGCGACCAGGGTGAGGACGAACAAAGGAGAAGCACGCGGTGAGGGGCGGAGTGGTGACGAGAACAATCGACGGGGCTGGCTCGAACCTGGCCTAAGAAGAACGGTTGATTGGTCGTTCTACGCTAACCAGGCTCCACCAGAGGTACTTTTGGCCAGCCCAAGCCAGGCTCCAAGCCCTAACCAAAGAGGCCAAAATTAGCCCCAGAGGGCCAAAGCCAGGTTCGGCTAACAAACCAAACACGTCCTAAATATATGTCTTTTTCACTTTCAACTGCCAGTATTTTTATAAATAAATAATAAATATCATCGACTAGTATCATAATTAATATCACCGAAAAGATCTTTGAATCTATTTTTTAACAAATTTATTTAAGATATAAATATTGCATGTATTTTCTACAAATTGAATCAAATTTATGGCACGGATACCAATAGTGACAAAAAAAAAAAAAGGACGGAGCGAGTATTTTCATTCAGTTGCATTGCACATCGATCTGGCTCTTCGTCCCTGCACTCATGAATGTGGTTTCCGTTGCGTGTTCGGATCTCCACCAAATTTCACTGAAATGGGATATATATATAGCAGTTTATGTTACTGTGATACTGTCAAAATCTCAAGTACCTTTCCACTTTACTGCAGAAAAGTTGTTATCCTGTCAGCTACATAGTTCACAACAAATGGCTGCTTCACTTCAGTTAAGTAGTAAGAAATCAGCTGCATGATGACCTGTTCAATCTGTAATTGGCCCAAAAAAAACCCTTTTTTTCATAAACAGATTACCATGTGTGGCTGGGAAAATATAAGAGGGTAAGAGGGTGATTCCTCAACAAAATTAGAAATGCACGGACACTTTTGCTGTGTACTACAAAAAGAGATGAACGGATAGCATGGTCAACATATAGTCAATACTAGCATTAAGCTATATATCTGTATCACATATCTAATTTTGAGTTTCCAGATTTAGATCTGGCGTGCGATATTTAATATCCAGATACGGACTATCACCATTTAGTGAACCTCTCATATTAAACCCTTGGTGGGACAAACGGACAGAAATTATCTGTCTTGTTTTCATCCCTGACCAAATAGATGGTAACTTCGATGCAAATTAAGGTGTACTTTAGATTATATTTCGTAATGAAATGGCCAACGTAGATGTAAATTTTGGTGGTTACTTTACGTTGTCTTTTATAATGGCAGGGTGGTGATATTTTAGAAAATATAGTAGATTTGGTGGCTATTACTATCATGATTGTTAGAGTCTATCGAACTGATGGCAAGATTTTCTAATTTGTGTTAGAACTAGTAGAAAGGCCCGCGCCCGCCCGCCCATCAATAGAATAGCAAATAATTTATCATGTTTAATTTGTGTACTGGCTAACATAAATATTATAGTGGTAAGACATAGTAGGGATTGTTGGAGAGTATTTGAATACAAATACAAATAATATATATTTGGTGGTTTGTATGTTACATGAGACCAAATTGCCTAGCTGCTGATGGTTTGGCGACGCTAGTCTGTTGGTGCTTCAGTACGCAATTAGAGAGGTTGCTGGTGAATGAGGATGTGGTTTGCCAGGTGGATGATCGATCTGTTCATATAATGTTGTACCTAAATTTTTGTAGCAGCACATGCACTCGGTTTGGTGGCTGCATCCTGTGGCACAAATCAGAGTTAATACGCATTAAAAGAAGCTGTTTAAAGATCATTCAACGAAATATAAGTAGTTTTCATCAGATGGTATGCTTTTGGTGAAAGATTTATTCATAGACAAAACAAACAGCAGAGTAGTCAGAGAATACATGCTAGAAATCGACATAGTTGTAGCTTTTATCTGTATTTGAAGCCAAGAACATGAAACATATGTGCATAAATAATCTGTTAAATCAGAATTTGAACTGGGAAGTACTGTGGTGACCATAGTTTCGATGAAACAATAGTAGCAAAAAATACCAACAAATGTGGTGACCATAGTTGGGCTCCATGCTTCATTGTAATCTGACCATCACTTTAATTAATCTGTATGAGTGCAATATATATCAATTATGTGGAAACTAAGGCAAGAATATGAGGTAACAAAGGAAAAAAGGGATTACATGAGAAATAGCCAGTGAGAATTCCGTGAATGAGCAAGCAAGTTAAAAAATAAGAAACCTTATCAGAGGGCATCCAAAGGCATGTATAGTGAAGAAAAAGTGCGTACCTAGTGTTCTGACAGCGCAGCTAAGTGGCACCAACCCGTACAGCATGTGGAGAGATGCGTTTTAGGACAGCACCACCACCTCTTTTTCACACTCGGAGGAAGGGTGTCAGGAATAAAAACATACTGCTTGTTGCATCTCTATATTTTTCTAAGTCTCCTCAAGTCCTTGTGTGCTCCAAGCCTCCAACATGACTATTTTGCACCTTGACATGTCTATCTTTTGCTCCAACTAAACAGATATTGGTTCTATCCTACATGGAATGGTTACCATGAAATATAATTCAATGGAATGCTTGTGAGGTAATGCATGATAAAAGGAAAAGGTCTTACATTTGTTTCACCATAAGGGAAAAATAGGAGAACGATGCATAATAACTCCCTTGATAACAGCTTGCCCCATTCAGCGTGGTGGAATTATAATAGTTCACATTGACGCAGACTTGCACCAAAGTGGTGGACAATTAATAATGTTTGTATATCATGAAGCTATTTGAACAGATAAACAGAAGTGGTATCAATAATACAATAATTGATACAGTGGAATAGCAGGGCAGCAGAAAGGAGCATGTACAGCAGAATAGTATAATCTACCACACAGCTACAAAATTGTTGGTTCCATTTTTTAAACAAAAGCAACGGGATAGGTCCAGGGAAAGACACCAATGTCAATTTCAGTATTAGTCTGAAGCACTAAAACCAGACATATATGTGATTTTAGATTCCCTAAAAGAGGAATGAATAGATCATTTGTGTCTTTAAGTTCTAGGTACTGCACAATGCTGAATTAAGCCATTGCAAAGCATAGTATAATTGGTTATGGCATATGAAGATCAGGGGCACATACCAGTTAGCTCCCATTGTCAGAACATATTGCAAACACCAAAGGCAGGTGGAATCAGAATCATCTGATCAATAATAGTTGGAAAAGGGAAGCACCGTTTTGATCCATGCTTAGAAATAGGTACGTTAAAAAGAGCCAAAGATGCCAAATTTGCTGCCCGACCCTTTCAAAGCACCCAGCAATAACACTACTCCACATTTCTTCAAGGCTGACCAAGAACTTGAAATCAAAAGGACAAAAAAAGAAACAAAGTCAGCTCGAAAATGAGTAAAAAGGCTACCGGTCTAAAATGTTACAAAAGCAATAGCAAAGATCGTTTCCAAATGCTCTGAACTAATTGATTGCATGAACTACCATATCATTATGTATCACTATGAAACTACGTTGTCTTGTACGATATGATACACTGGTTTCAGAAGGTGTTATCTCGGGAAGCATACTTTAGGTGGTGTTTAGTCTCAGATAAATCATTTAATTTGAAATGCCTCTTTAGACAGCGAGCCTCATAAGATGAATTTTGTGTAGATGCATCCAATTTTAAAACAGGCTTATTATGTTAGGAACTGTACTATGCTTGTTCTGTATAAACCCACAAGAAGCCTTGTACTTTCATAAACCTATATTCAAATTGATTATTATTATTATTTTAATTTTGATAAAAATTGTATTGTTCTTTACTATATTATACTTCTTTGGGGGCTTGGGTCAATGGCTTGCCATATAATATATGTAAGCTGAAAATGGAAAACACACGTCATACTACAATCTTATCAAGTTTAGAGATCCATAACTAATTTAGTTGAGTTGAAGAAGAAGGTACATGACTTGGAAATTCCAGTCCTCCTGGCTAGGAGCTCTTTACTTGATTGTTTGCTTTCCGAGACACTGCATAGCTGTGGGAGCTAAAGGGCCTCTATCGCTCCGTCGCCATGCCTCGCCCTCAACAGTGCTGTAACGAACAACACCAGGAATCCTAGAAAATCACTTGAGGCAATCGACAAACATAAAAGAATAAGATATTAGGGGAAAGATATAAATCAATCCACACAGATGACATTAAAATATGACCTCTTTTAGAAGCCTCAAATGTTATCTGAATATAAGGATGGCATCTTCACCAATTGAGCTAATTTAGCAAAATGCAATATCTTGAGTCATGAGCAGGCTTAAATGTGTAGGAACAGTATAATAGCAACCTGCTACCTATAAGTATCTTAACCAAATGATATATCTGGCCAAGTGATTGATTTCAACAACCAAATAGATTTGAGCTTAGGTAACATAAAATACAATACTGAAGGGGTAAAAAATCAGCATTATGTTTTATAACTCAGTAGATAATCGTTTATCATATTGTAAAAGCACCATGCGATGAGTTCAACTGACTGAAGTCATGGAATCCTAGTACTCACCTTGATGTGGCTACGGCATTGGAAGCCGGCGTAGAAGATCGGACGGCCAATAAAAATGAGGTATTAATAAAAGACTTATGCATAGCAACATGTCAAAACAAAGAAACAGCACACCATAGATCGGTCGATCAATTTTAGCACGCAATCGGAGCAATCAATCCCCAAAGCAACAACCCAGCAACATCACCATGTGCTCAGAGAGGGCAGGGGTGGTGGTGGTTTTACCTAACTGAGACACGTTGCTATGGTCTGGGGTAGCAGTATTAATGCATGAACCTGATGCTGCCACTGCATGCACAAAATAGAAATAAAAAATCTGAAAAGATGAACTTCTCAAAACGTACAAAATATGATGAGTGCAAATAAACTTGTATTTAGAGGATGATAGATCGGTGCAGTCTCAGTTGAACACATGGATAAATTTCTTTGAGTTTCGTGACCTGTTTGTTCAAAAACTGTCAATTCCATTACAACAACAACAACAAAGCCTTTTATCCCAAACAAGTTGGGGTAGGCTACTGAGAGTGTCTAAATATTCAGAGCACGCACATAAAAATAGCCCTACACCTGTTTAAGCTTGAGTGTGCTGAAATATTGAGAGGAATGTGCTATACTTAGAGTATCACTGTGAGGGCATAAATGTAGTTCGTGAGTACCAAACTATTAGATTCTTTTCAGAGTATGCAGGCTGGAAGTCAGAGTCGACAAGACACAAGATCAAGCACATTCCAAAGTAAATGTTTAAGTATCTAGAGATAGCGAACCTGCACCTCTTGATCATTGCTTTTGTCCAGGAATAATTACCTGCAAGCAGTTTCTGTGGCGGCATGTGTCCTGTTTGTTACAAGATGTTAATCTGTGTCAGCAATGGTGACCATAAAAGGGATCAAAACTGTTTGAATGTAAATGATCACATGTAGTGGCATTGGATCATAGTACCACTAACTTGCTGAGAGCATGTTTGAGTGGCGTTTTGATCAAGGTAGTGAAATTGGTAACATATTTAGGTGGGCAAATCTAAATATTTTGAAACTGGGACATAGCTATGTGTGTGCAGGAACAAAAATACATCAAGGCATTGAAGCCTGTAGCAACATACCTTTTTCATCAGCTAGAAGAAGACAAATATGAGTATGGCTCTAAATGAACAATCAAAATCCCTGAAGACTACAAGTGCAGCACAAAAAAAAAAACTAAAATCATGAATGGATATGCACTTAGGAATGCATAGAGTTGGTACCACTGAATCAGTGGGTAGATAAAATAAATACTTTAGCAACAGAGAGTAATCAGATGTATCTTGTAAGTTTCAGATTTTGAGTATTGGGCCCGATTCGAATTGTAAAGTCAGAAAATGCTAGCACAGAGGCAGTAAACATCATGTAGTAAGATTCTGGTTTTCTTCTGAGGATTAAATGCGACAAGGTAACAACAAGCTTAAAGTGGAGCAATACATTATGGGCCACAGCTCTGCAATTACCCTGCCTTGCACCATACATGAAGCTCATCCTAGACTTAGTGCACAGGGAACCATTCATGAAATGAATGGCAACAGTTACTTACAATTCAGATGAGTTTTGTGGAAGTAGCACTGCATTTTTCATCGATTGAACGTTGGTTGGTCCGTGACTATACTGTAAGGGAAAGAAATCAGATGGCGAAATTTAGGACAAGCCTGCCGATGAAAGATTCTTACATCATTAGTATCTTCTGAAATGATGGGGATTGAATCTATAATATGTGGCGGGGTCTGTGATATTGTGGCACACGATTCGAGATAATATGAGCTTGGCTGTCTTGGAATTCCATAAAAGCTGGAAGCAATGCAGGTTTTCATAATATCTCCCTTTAATAAGAAATCCCTCCTAATTTGATGGCATCAGGAATGTAGGCAGGCAATTCATGAAAGAAATATGTTCAGCTTTTTAATTACAAAAAGAGGTAAACGCATACCAAAGTAGTGCATAACTATTTAACAGGGAGGTGGAAAAAAAGGTAATCAATGAGACCCACCTGAGCAGTATTAGAGGATGAAGAGGCAATAACTTTTACTGCTCTGTAAAATCTATTTTGATATCACCTCTAATGCTCCGGTGCTAGATAAAATGGAAGCATTTTTCGCGCCAAAAATGAAGCAGCAAACACATGACTAAATTTTGATGTTCCATGATTTTGTAACCCATCCATATTCTCTGGTTCATGGCCTAAATTGTAGCTGAAAGTTGGGGCCATTTACTTATGAGTCTTAATCTAATACTAATCTATTTTAATCATACAACGACCTAAAAGTTGGGGCCATTTGCCTATGAGTCTTAATCTAATACTAATCTATTTTAATCATACAACGACCTGAAAGTTGGGGCCATTTGCCTATGAGTCTTAATCTAATACTAATCTATTTTAATCATACAACAAACTCACAATAAAGCTGTGTCCCTGTAAGAACGTAGCAATCAAAAATATTCTTTTGATTCTTGAAGTCAGACAGATAGGAAAGGTTACCAAGAAAACTGGAGATGATACAGAAGCTTACATATGCAGCACCAAATCCTACACAGCAAGGCAGTCATAGGTCACCTCGCATTGGTGCTGGCAACGGGGACGTATGCCACAAACCCCTCCGACACTGTAGGCAGTCCTGTGCAACGACGTGCGTGGTCCGCGGGCCTCCAACATCTCATCGCTCAATCACCTGCGCAAAGGGGAAGATGGAGGAAGAGAGGATCTGGGGGACGAGACATGAGACGGAGGAGGAAGAGAAGAGAGTCAGATACCGCCTCACCGCATCGCTGAGCCGAGTCGTCGCCGCTTCCGCTGAGGAAGAGGGCATGCCTAGCCCGGGTCATCGAGAACACACAGGTAGGGTTTCATGAATCACAGGAGCACACGCAGAGCAGCGGAAGGAGGCGGCGCCGAGGGGAAGCCACGCCAGCAACTACTGGTGGGGCCCGGCCGTGATCCGTGGCCAGGGAAGGGGATTGCGACGCACCCATCACCTATGGAGCGTCCTTCTGATTTCCAGAAGGACGCGGTTTTCTGTTCTATGTGTAGTTGTAGGTTTTGTTTATACATGTATGGTGTGTGTGAGGTGTGCGTGTGTAGTGTGGGTGTGTGTTCATGTACGAACAGATTCTACAGCTATATCCAAATGGAAAGCATTAAAAAAATAACTACTACTGTTTAGTCGGCTGCCATATAGCTTATCCGCTCAGCCTATCGGTCCCTCGTCGGCTACTCAATAGCCAATAGGATGCTAAATTTGAAATTTTTTAAGAGTAACATCTAAATTTATACTTTTATTTAAATAATATTATTTCAAAAAATTCCGGCACGCGTCCAGTATAACCTCCATGAGGCTCCACCAGTGCCTCTACTGTTATTAAAAATACTCAAAGTAACTTAAAATGTAAATTACTTGCATTCATCGTTATACAGAAATATTCCAAATACTTTGTATATATGTCCCCATCATTGATTGTGACTGCGTCCAAGCTGTATATCAAGTTTACAATAGCCCTTTTTCACAAAAAGAAAAAAAAAAGCTTACAACAGTCCACACATCTTACATGGGCACTCCAGCCCAGTCACCTCCCCTGGTTCGTTGAACCACTAGAAAGCCAGGCGCGGCGTTGCCGCGCCCCACCTTGAGCATGCGGCATGCCAACCCACGAAGGCACGAACTGAGTGGTTTTGTGCCATTCAGCTATAATATTTTGAGTATATGTTCTACTGCATGTTATACATGGAACATATGTCTCTTTGTCTGAATATATGTCTCCGATCAGTTGCTTAGAGATGAGCTGGACATTAAAAAACGATTCACTGATTTTCGAGAAAAAAATGTGAGCGAACTGTTATTCAAAATCTATGTTTTAAGTTTAATGTAAAACCTATTGGTAAAAGTTCGATTGTGTATGTAGAGAAAGCCTTGGATTGCCTCTAGTAAACATGAAAAGATTAAATGCTGTTATTAAGATGGAAACAAATTTATTTCTATTGCATTGAAATGATGTTAAACAGATGTTGCGCTGATTTGTTACTGTTTTTGGAGATATCCATTGTTGTTGACATAAAGAAGTCGTCGGGCCCAAACATTTGTTCATAAAGTGAACTATTATTGTGACACTATTTTTATTTACTGTTATGAACCTGAACATGGTATTTGCACAAACAGACCATGTGATCTGCTGTCAGAAGCTCTTTGCTCATTGTAAATAATTGGACTTTCAAAGCTCTGTTTCGCCAGGGTGTTGAGATATTGTAAGGCCCTGCAAAGGAAGGGGATTCATTTAAGTTATTATATATTGCACCAGTTATTGATTGACAAAGCTAATTGGATAGTAATGCTAAATTGGAAATGCTATGTACTATGCAATTGAAACAGAAAAGTTTATTCAATAATCTTTTTATATAAGAGCCTAACTTAAATGCTGCATATAAAAAGATTTAAATAGTATTTTCATGATGAGTACCATGGACGACCACTGCTAACTGACATGTATATTCATGCAAGGTTTAGATTTGCTAAGCTGATATGTTTAAGTTCTGCTAGTCTGATTGATTATTTCAGAATAGTCAGTCTGATTGATTATTTCAGAACAGTCAATGAGAGAAGCAAATTGAATTGACCACAGTATAGTTCCCAAATGGCATATAGAATACCATGAATCATAAACCGTACCAGTTCTCTGAACCCTGTTGTGCAGTCTAGAAAGCATAAGAACATGTCTTGCGATAGGAATGGAACATGTCTTGCAATATGCGTGTTTAGCTTCACAATTAAAATAAAGGGAGGAGTTTTTTTTTCGCGAACGTGCCATAGCACGTATTTCATTAAGAGAAAGTAGACAAATACGGTCAAACCAAACCAAAGTGCCTACTCATAGGAAACCAAAGGTTACCTAGAGAAGGAACCAAAAAGGGAAAAAAGAAAAGAAAAAAGAAAAAAACACACAACACAGGAGCAAAGGAACAACAACAAATAGAGCAAAGAAACTGTAGCTTAAGAAAGCCAAAGCAGGAAAACTACTGAAGCTCCTCCTCGATTCCCTCGAAGAGCATTAGGTTGTCCAGCCTAGCACCAGCAGGGAACAACTCTCTAATGGCTTCGCGCTTCGACGCCGACAAGGGGGCTCCATACAACATCTGGTACTCGTGAAAGGCATCAACTTCCGTGGAAGGATCCTGCATAGGTTGTTGAGTCAACCCCCACTTCAACATCATCACGTTCTGCGCCTGCACCGTAGGGTTGGATGCGCGGCGCCTGCTCTTCGCCACCAGGCGCACACTACGCCGTGGCGGGGAAAAGGTCATGCCGATCGCCTTCCGTCTCTTGGGAATATGTAGAGTAGGCGGGATGTCCAGCACAGGCTTGGGGATGGGCAAGCAGATGCGCGACTCAATGTGCGACTTCAACACGCTTGGAGAGACCGGAGCCAGTGATGCGATGACACCAGCCGGCTGCATCTCTGCATTAGGGAGACGAGCAGATGTAGGCGACACAAATGACGGCAATGGCGGGCGCAGCGAAGGCACGGCAGTTAGGGTAGGCAAGCAGGCTTGCTCCCTAATCCTGCATGGAATGTCAGCGAGAGGAATTTGCTGAGCATCCAGAACACCTTGCACACCGACCTCGGGAGACCCATCCAACTCGACAGCGGACACCGTGGAAGCCATGGGCTGGGGTGTTGCAATCAGCAGCGAGCATGGCTCGGCATCGGTGGCCGCCAATCTGTGCAGGCGGACTCTGCTGTGATGGGGAGGAAGCAGCAACACACGCAGGGGACGCAGGCCCCATTACCAGGGCGCCATCTGATCGGGAAGACAGGGAGCGAGGCGACGAGCTCCACTAGCATCGGATCATCCGCAACGTCGACGACCTATGACGGGTCCCGTCCTCGAGGAACGCTGAAGGGGGAGCCGTGAAGGGACCCGGCATAGGCACGAACACCGCCCTGTGGCAGACCACAAGCGAGGCTGCAGCCTCATCCAGCATCGGGTCCTCGGAGATGTCGCGTGCGGGTGCGGCGCCCGAGTACGGCTTGAACGTCGGCGGGTCGAGCTCGAAGAGGGGTTTTACCCACGGTCGTCTTCGGCATCGACGACGACGGGCGCCACCGCCCGGCTGTTGAGCCATTCCAGTTGCATTGGCGCCCAGCGTTGTTCCCGTAGTGGACTCCCGGCGTTGATGCACAGACCGCCGCCCGTCCTCACTTGCCAACCCGCATCCAACGTCGTTACCAGGGCGCCGCTTACATTCCCGCGCCCGGTGCCGAAAAACCATGGCACCGAAGACAGCGGCGAGGCAGCCTGCAGGTGGCAACACGATGCGACTGGGACAGGCAGTTGAGGCACTTCCCCATGAGCTGGGTAGGTAGGGGGCGACGACCGCCGGCATAGGAGGACCCAACCACGGCATCGAGCGCACCGGCTGCTGGGCTGGGTGCTGAGCCTCCTCAAGTGGCAACACTGCTGCCATCCCTCGGCGTCGGCGGGTTGAGACACGCCGACGAGGTCCCAACCGCTAGTGCGCGGCTTTTTGGGCCTGGTGGTGACCTACGAGTCGGGCGCCTGGCCGGCGGTGCCACCTGAGCTCCTTGGCCACTCGACGGATTCGATGGTTTTGTGTCGTGACCGCCCGCCGGCGCGGCGGCGACGACGGCGCTGGCTCGGGCGCTGGTCGTCCAGTTTTTCGCCTCAGCCGAGCGCGGGGCGGCGCTGTCGTGGTTCCGACAACGACGGAGCGCGGTCGAGGCCTGACAGCGGAGGTGACGCCGGACGGGGTTGCCGGCGAACGACGCCGAGGTAGGTAGGAGCCCGAGACGAACACACCTGGATGGAGCAGCCCCTCGTCGGAGTAGTCGATGATTCCTCGGCCCACCGCGAGACTTAGGGGCGACCCTTCGATCCACATTCGAACGAACGGGGGTGCGAAGGGGAGAGAGGGGGGAGGAGCCAGCGATGTCTTCGGCTCGGGGGTGGACTGCGTGATGGACTCCCCCACGTTGTTTGGGGGGCGGGCAGCGATGTCTTTGCGGGCTGCGATGATGGCCGCGTCGGCGGCAACGACCGGCCACAGCACGCGTCAGAGCAGCGGTAGCAAGCGAGGCCGCGGCGGACAGCACCGCCCAGCGGTGCGGCATCAGGCGATGACGGCTCGGCCGGCCGGCTGCCCAACGGAGGGGCAGCTCCATCCCAACCACAGTCTTGACCGGAGGAAGAAGACCCACCAAACGGCAGATCACCACGAGGTAGGAGCGGATCTGAAGTTGGAGGAGGAATTTTAGCTGGATCTAGGGGATTTTTAGTGGATTTTGGTGGTTTTTTTGGGGGCGGTCGGCGCCTGAGGAGAACGGGTGGAGCTCCAACGGCTCCATTCCCCTCAACTATATAAAGGGAGGAGTAATTTTGGTGCACCTTGTTGCAGCATAGGTCTTCAGCTAAACTCTGCAAGCCCCATATTCATGGCACTATCATGGAGTGGGAGCTTTTCTTCTTCGCCTCAATAGATTCCACAAACAATGAGAAGTACTGAATCAACATTTGACCGAGCCAAATCAACAAGGGAGTAAAATAGAAAGGGTTTAGATGACACGGCAAACATGTGGCATCATATCTTTAGCTTGAGCTCTTCTTCTGCTTCTAATAGGTTTGTGGTAAAAATTCTACCCTAATGTCGAACCAATGCATGAATATTGAGAGCCTTGCACCAATGAAGACATCTTGTTCACTTGCATTGAATAAAACACGAACAAAAGAAGAGTCAAGCACTATTTGCAATCATCAGGATGGCATGATATACCTCACACCGTCACACGGGCATATCATCAAATATGTTATGTGCAGTTTGTTGACATCTACCACGACATTTGAGACAATGGTCGCAAGCGGATCCCTGACCTTGTACACGTCTTGCAAACCAGAGGACGGAGCTCATACCTTGGCACGCCGTTTGTTTCAGCAGCTAGGGACGGGAGGAGCAGCGAGAAGGCGTGGCCGCGTGGGGCGATTCGTGCGACATGAGGAGAGGAGGGGCCGGGATAGTGAACTCACTGCATGTGAACAAAGGCCGCGAGAACAGGATATGGAGTGACGAGGGCGAAATCTGAGAGAGTAGGGCAGCAGTGCGGTGGCCCTGGCCTCCGGCCATGGCAAGGTGAGGCGTCCTCGGCCAATGGCGTGGCGGCGAGGTGGGCTCAGCACGGCTGCTCCAAGGCATGGGCACAGCCGGCCCCTGGGCGCACGCGACTCGGCCGACGAGTTAGCCGTGGATTCCCATCGTGCCATGCCGCCAATTTTTGCTCTGCTTCGCTCCGCTGCTCGCCCTGCTAGCTCATGGCCACAGCGTGGGGCTGCGCCGCTGCGGCGAGGAGCGCTGACGGCCCATAGGGGACGAGGGAAGGTCGGAGGCTAGCCCGCTGTGGGCGGCGGGCGTCAGCGCGGCGGCCCCGGCCAACTCGGCACGGGCGGGGTTGCACGGCGCTGTGGCCCCAGCCACCCTGGTGCTGCGGGGGTCGCGGGCACGGCGGCCCACCTCCCACGGCCACGGGCCGGTGACCCGGCGCGGGGCCGAAGAGTTGATGCGATATACGCGGCCGTGTGATCGAGAAAACGCTGGAAACTATTACGCTGGCTCGTGCTCTAGCTGTTGAGAACAATGGTAGACGTGGCCTTATCAATGGTCGTATACGTGGCAAAATAATAAGGCAGGATTCATGGTACAGCTTTCGTTCTTTTAAAGAAAGATTCTTGGCATACGATACTGTTGTCGTAATCGGTACAGGAGTGCAGCACTGAGAGCCCATGTACACGTATACAGAGGACGGTCGAGTCACTTGGATCTCAAATTTAGCACGTTTCTTAAGATATAACCAACAGCTATTCCCTCCTGGTGTGCATAACAGAGTGCATAACAGAGCAGAACAGAGTAAGAAGTGCATCAGAGAAGAACAGAGTAAGATTGAGGGCAAAACAAACAACTCATTTGCAAATTCAGAACGACAAAAAATTACAGCTTCTACTTTTGCTGCCTGCATATATACTGCAACGTTCTCAAACCTGAATGGATAATATCATCCGGTACCCCTAGTCTCCAGAAAAATTAGGATCCCGGATTCCTGATTTGCAAAGAAAGAAGAGCAAGTGAATATCATTCATTGCTACATGGCACGGACACGGGGGTACAGATCGGCTCTCTGCTGTTCCAGTTTTTTTTTTTTTTTTTTTTTTCACACGAGACTGCTATTCCAGATACTTCACAGAAAATGTTCAACAATTACACAACAAAGAGAACTACTAACAAACTTGTGGAGCTTCAGCTATTTTTTTTCCCCCCTGTCCTTCACACCGTGCTTCAGAGATCCAGTCCATGGAAACAACAACATTTTGTTCCAAACCCCAAGCATAAGAGTGAAAACAATGCAAATGGAAGCAGGATTAACAATACTATACATAGGGTATGGTGTTCTGGTTCATCATCCTTCGAATAATTCTCCTAGCATCTTCTCTAGTATCCTGGGTGTGAATCTTGGGGTGACGATGCTGTTATTCTCCAAGAATTGTGTAAACACTGGGACGACCTTATCGACGACGGCTTTCCGCAGCCTTTTCCTCATACCAGGGTCCGGGACCTTCCATAATTTTTAGGTAGCGTAGGTCTTCTGAAATTTTTACTCAAACTTTGGTCGAGGAAACGAGTATCTAGTGAAGCAACGAGGTGTAGAAGGATCCTGCAAGCATTTCAACACCGGTTCCCATGATACATAGAGATAACTATCTCTGTAGTCATTGATTTTGTGGGTGAGGGACGCCGAGGGGAAACCGAAACACCATACGCAAAACTCTTGTAATAAGTAGTGGAAATTGTTGATCAAGATTAAAAACCTGAGGCTCTCATGTGGGAACAATACCCGGCGTGACTTTGTGGAAAGCATTCTCTCTAGTGAAGAAACCATCTCCATGATGAGGTTGGAGACATGGCTCATGTTTTCATTCTCAGGCACATACTCACCGCAGAGAACTGCGTCATGTAAAATGAGATTCACCGACACGTAATTGGCCCACAGCACCTTGGTGTAGCTTACTGTGAATGCCACTTGAACCACCGTCGTTGTCAGTCAAGGACCACGCCATGATATTATTCATCATCTCAAGAATTGTATCCCATATGGTCTCATCCAAATTGGTCAGCTCCGCCGACAAGAGGTCTCCCATCCTACCATCAGTACATTGGAGGATATATGCTGAGGCCTTGGAAAGAGCGTCATGCATATCTATCAGTACCTGGAGCTTCTCAATCGATTCCACGGCCACAGCCCTTGGCGTATTACTAGTTTTTGCGGCAGCAATGTCATTGAAAGGCAGCATCCTGAGCACAGCTGCTTGGACTAGCTCTGCAAATTCAGAAGCGGATGGTTGCTTGCTCGTTCCTTCATCCTGGTCCTGCCTCAGTACAAGACATGTATGCATGGATTCATCTATCTTGCGTAGAGCTAGGATCCAGCTCTCAGCAAGAAATTGGAACCACTGCGATGTAAGCGTGCTCCCTGAAGATTCATTTGTTTCGGCGAGGTGGAGTACCCAGCCGACGTCCAGCTCCGACAGTGTAACACCCAGTTTTAAAGACAAAACTAGGTATGCTATATGTGTGCCCAGAAAGTCCACACATACAACCACAGAGTGAATAGTATCAGAAAAATAATGTGATATATAACGTAAACATAAATATATTAACACTTACATCAGAGTAACGCGGAACGGTAACTAATCTTCTATTCAGGCTCCATCTTCACAGGTACGGTTGACTGGGGGTAACACATGCCTAGCACTCCAATTACTTCTCATAAAACTCACTACATCCTCCATATGGTACCCATCCGGGATTTTGCCAATGTATTAAAAAGTAAAGACAAGCGTAAGTACATGTCGTACTCAACAAGAATAACATGGGGTTAATGAGGCTCAAAAGGCTGACACGGTTTACAGCGGTTAGCAACTTTTATCATATCTCAATTTTAGCATAAGTGAGTAGCAACAAGTAGCATAAATCCCAAATAACCGTATGATCATGTAAACAATGATTAAAGTATAGCAAAAACAGTAATCAAGAATTTTCCATCGCATAAACCATTATTCTATAAGAAGTCCGGGCCGCTCATGACCGCGAAAGCACGGCTGATATATCAGTTTTAACACTCTGCGAGAGGTTGTACACTTTCACCGTGAGTCGTGATTCCCATATGCCGGGGTCATGACTCCCCCATATCGCCTTTACCTAGAAAGCGGCGGCAGGGGTACACTATGAAGTCTTTCAAAGGTTCGTCTAACAAGTTAGGGCCGCTAAGTTTCCTCGACAAGCGGACATAGAATCCCCCTTCCAAATGGTTCACACCAAAGCAGCACACATGAGGGACGAAGCCATGCTATGCCCATCGTGTAAAGCCCCTCTTGTGCCTTTCGGTAACCTCTAACAAGCTAGAAGAGGGTCCTCATACTTGACTAAAGCCAGAGCCATATAGCCCTCACGGTTGTACTGTAAGTCCCGGGTGCTCCCTTACAGATAAGTCCTTAGGGAGGACAAGAGCAAACAGGTACTCTTACCCTTTAATTTTTCGTTGCTAAAAGGCGAGTTTTAACCTTTAATTTTATTGCATATACCATTAATCAAGTTACAGATCATAGTGGTTATTTCTTGAGCACTAGCATAAGCTACCCAATGCATAATCCTATGGTAGTCAAGGTACAAGATACAATTGCTAGAAAATCCTTAGTGGTAATCAAGGAAGACACATGCAATATGAATTAAGTGATTAAAGGTGAATAGGTAACAAGGATGATCCCATGCTATACTTGCCTCATAAGCTTGCTTAGAACTCCCTCATATTTTTCCTCTAGTCATCACCTTCGATCCTTTGTACTCATAGTGATCCTCGTTCTACTCGTAGCAAACACCACGCATAGGCAAACATACATAGAACAATAAAAGCAACTAAGAACAATACACCACACAAGAGAAAACATGGTCTTCTACGGTGATGGGAGGCGCAAAGAGACATCGATAATAAAACTATCGTTCAAATGAAATGACTATCGAAGGGTTTATATTATAAAAAAGAGACGACTACGAGCTTAATTTATGTTGATTAATAAAACTATATAAATAGTATTAATTCAGATTAATCATAACATATTTACTTTCGAAAATCCAAAAGCTAACCCTATTTTAATGCATGTATCATTTAATGAAATTAAACTTTGATCAAATTAAACTTTGACTTCATAAAAGAAATAAACATGTGGAGCATCTATACGAGCTAATATAATCAGGTTCAACTAGGTAATTTTATTTGGAAAAGATAGTATTTAGATTAATAAGTTTTATTTGTTAAAAGGAAAATAACCATGTGAGTGCATCTATTCAAATTTGGTATACGTGTTTGAATTAAGCATTAAAATTTAAAAGCATGTTAATGTTTACATTTAGTCATATTTATATTTGTTTATAGAACACCGAAGTATAAACCTATAGCTTTTAAATTATAAAATATCTAATTGGACATAAACATTAATTACTTATTATGAAAGATCGATGTACACATATCCTGTGCTTTTAATTATAAAATTGGTCACATTCACATTAATCCAATTAATATTTAATTGTAACCAATAAAACATGCACTTGAAGAACGTCGCTGCTATACCGTAGATTATTTATGTCTATATGATAGAAACGAACTAGCAAAACTAAATAAGAATAGACGACACCTAGAGGTAGAGAAATATTTGCACAATTCACTATTAGTAAGAAAAACTTAGGCTTTAAAAGAGAGTAGATGCATACTGTGCTTAGTGACAATAGATTGTTCCCTGACAAGTCACATGCAGGATCTGCATTACTGCTTGCTTCTTTACGTAGGGTTGTTGTTCAAGAGATATGTGTGTCGTCGGTAGTCTCTGCTTTGACGGATGAGACACAGCTGGTGACAGGAGGAAGGGTGCCGACGGACTCGTGCTGAGTTGCTTGGTCAGAGCTCGGAGGAGATGACTACAATGCAGCCCTCGCGACACAACTCCAGCTGCTAGGGGCATGATGATGACAGAATTGTTGATATGGATGAGATGAAAAAATGGACGAAAAGAGAATAAGAAAGAATGCGAGCGTGCTCACCTTATACTTATAGGCGAACCATGGCGATGAATCAGCAAATCAAGATGGCAAATCGAGAAGAAATGGCAAATCAAGAAGAATGTAGCCTGCCAAATTTTGGCCATGGTAAAGGGGCAATAGGAGGAGAAAAATATCAAAAGCTACTACCTTAGCTAGGGTTCCCAAACTAGGGGCTTCCCTCATGGTAGTTGATGTGCTTTGCTCAAGGGATTGGTACATATATATAGGAGGAAAAACTCTTCACCTCATCATCAACTAGTAATATGGTACTAATTGATGTTGCATCTTGCACCTTTACTAATGGGCCTATATAATCATTAAAGCCCATTAGTGAATAAAGATACAAGCCTTTAGGATTTAATTAGAATAATTGCACATGGGCTTTGAGAGCTGGTGGCAAAACTAAGATTTTATTATTTTCGGAATTAATTAATTTCAGGATTAAAATAATTCTAGAAAAAGTCCAGAATTGATATTTAAGCCATGAAAAATATTCGAAAGCTCCAAAAATTCGGGGAAAAATTCTCGGAGACATTTTGGAACATGATGAACCAAAATAAAATATTTGGAGCTCATAAAAAGTATGTTAGAGCATTCAAAAATTAGATTATGCTCAAAAAAAGAACGAGTTCAAGAAAAAGCCTGAGTAGTTCCTGAAAAGTTTGTACAGATATGTTGATAGAGAAGCGGCTTGTCGATGAACTGTACTCGATGAGATTAGATTAGAGTTTGGTGCTGGCTGTGAGCTTGATTGTAGATGCAGCTTGCTCTAGGACTAGGATAGGTAAGCGACGCTTCGATTAGGGTTCGGCAAAGGTGGGGTGGAATGCGGGTCAGGAAGGAGTGAGCTAGGCTGTGCAGGCTGAAAAAGAGAGGTTGAAAGAGTTTCCTTTTTTTTCTAAAGCCTCAATCTAATTTTTAAACTTTATATTGAATTCTTTTGAATTTTGGTCAAAAACCACTCATAAAAGAAATCATATGCTTCAGCATGAATGCACAAACATGTCGCTATACCCATGTTAAGTTTTAATTTAATGAAAAATATCATGTTGCTATATATTCTCATGAGCACAAAAATATAAAATCATATCATTTTCTCCCTACTTTCAAAGAGGCAAATTTTAGGGTGTTACAGACAGCCACCTTTGCACGGCACTGCGATCATCGCCACGGAATTCCTTGAGTGTTCAACATTGCCACAGGCTTCGCATGTCATATGCGAGTCCATGGCTTGGATGGTGCCATGCATGGCTTCTTTCTCGGCAGCACGCTTGTCCAAAATTTTCATGAGGAGGTCTAGCTTAGCGGCAAGCATATCCGTTTCCTTAACGGTATGCATGCCCTTTTGCTTCGATTGGAGCCTTTCTTTGCTCCAGCCCTGGTTGGACACCATCTTCTCAATTAGAGCCCTAGCTCCATTGATAGTGAGCGAGAGAACAGCTCCACCAGTGGCAGCATCAACATGGGCTCTTAAAATAGGGATTAACCCATTGTAGAAGTTTTGTAGTATGAGCCTGTTTTCCATCCCGTGGTGTGAGCAGACAAGGATGTATTTTTTGTAGCCTCTCCCACGCCTTAGACATTGATCATGGATGTTTTGTTGGAAGTTTGACATTCTCCGCCTCAGGGCATTGGTTTTGCCTATGGGGAAGAATTTAGTGAGGAATGCCGTGGAACACTTGGTCCACATGACAACAGTTGTCCTATCCTTGTAGAACCACTAATTTCGCTTTTTCAGTGAGGGAAAACAGAAACAGACGGAGACGAATGATCTCAGGTGCGACATCCTTCGTGGCGATGGTGTCGCATAGCTCCAAAAACTGTTGGAGATGAGCGTTGGCATCCTCACTAGGCAGTCCACAAAATGGACTTGCCTGCACCATCATGATTATCTCGGTTCTCAGCTTGAAGATCTTGTCACCCACATTTACAGCAGGCCCAATGGGCACGATGGACAGCAGGGATGGAGAACTAGCGCAGAGTCTTTTTTGGCCATAGCGTTAGTAACAGATTATGCTAAAACGTGAGGTTCGTTTCTCAGTATAGTAGTGTCAGGAAGCACGAGGCGGTGTCGAGACTTCCTTAGCATTGACTCTGGATTCTCGATGAAATTTGTCCGCAAGGCGATACACTATCCTATTTTCATCTACAACAGGAGAAAATAAGCAAAATTAGCCTACATGAGCAATGGCTACTACACATGCATATCATCATGAACATGTCCTACTAAATTCTTTTAACCAATACCTTCTCCGGCAACGGCATCAGAAATACTTGTTGGCATTTCTTAGCATCACTACCAAGATTGTAGTCCCTGGAAATGGCACTAGAAACACCCTGTTGGTAGTTATTAACATTTACAGAACAAAACTGCAAGTGCACGGAATTAACGTTGTAACATTTCACCTAGAAGTATTTAGGGTATCGTTAATTTATATTTTCCTAAAGGAAGACATGTTATAAAAGTCTCTAGTATGGATATGAACAGATGTCATGCTCATATGATGAACGAAAGTTCATAATAGGGGTAAACATGATATAGTTCATAGATAGTGCGACACACGCACGAGCCTATCTCAGGGGAAAAGATGGACGAAAGAATAAACAATAAAAGAATAGATCCTAATAAGAGCAGGAATATCTTAATACAACTTTGCAAAGAATAGCAAGTGATCACATAAATACATGGTTAAGATTAGCTCTAAGCATAAGATGGACGGAGAGACATCCGAGTACTGGTCTACCAGCAACCTCATAAGGCAATTTACGTAATCCTATGCGAATACGCGAACATGGGGATTACAAAGGACGGATAGAGCTGTCACCACCTACCGTCTACCCCTCAATCGTGGAGCACCATCACACCCGAAGGTTTCTGTATACTCGAGCACCAGGGTCGTGTATATATAAACTACCCGCATCCCCCCGGGACTCAACACTATGGATCAACAAGAATAGGACACGGGCAAACCCGAAGGAACGACGAACCACCACCTCAACTTAGCTCTAATTCAAATCATACATGTTGTATGAATGATTAAGCATAAAGTTCTATATGCTAAACATATAACATAAGGACTTCGCTCTAATTCATATGCAAAGCTATATTGATAAAGTGAGAACAAGAACTTGACATAATTCTTCATATTATTCATACCAAGAACACTCCAAGATCCAAGCTCTCCAAGATAGCTTCTCCTAGCTCCAAAAACTACAAAAATATAAAAGTACAAAGGTGGAGAGAGTAGAGCTCAAAGGGGGTGTGTGTTTAGGGAGAGGCTCTCTCCCTTTATTTATAAAGCTATTTAGGATTATTACAAGAAATATTCCTAGGAACTACTCTGCGCACCACCCTCCTGGACCATTATTGCACCGAATGGAGGAGGCTGGGCCCGAGAGGCGGCACGGTTGGGGTGGCCACACCCTTGGTGTGCCCGCATCCTGGGTGGCGCCTCCCCTACTGCCTTTGCCTGATCAGTTCCTGAGTGGGTCTGGGCCATGTTTCCATGCGCTGTTGGCCTAGGTTTTTCCGGTAAGTGGGCTCTTCTTCGTTCCTTTGGTTTACGCCTTTCTGGATTGTGTATTCTTTACTATATTTCCACCATATCCAAATATATGTCCTAGAAAACATTGATCTTCCAATACATGTAGAAATATGTCAATATAATAACATATGTGTGCAAGATGTAATAGTTCTCCTGTATTTGTATCTTATTTGGTGGTCAGATTTGTTCGATAAGGACCGCCAATAGCCAGCAAGCTTAGGATATCAGATCAAGAGATAAGCAGCAACATGAGGTTGAAAGAGATATTAGGGCAAAAGAAGTAAAAAGTACTCCCTTAGGGCTCAGTCCCCAATTAAATCAATTCCTAGATCAATAATTTGTCTCAGATTAAATCTACTTCGAGAACCTAACGGGTCGGCTCTATTTAATATTCGAGTGATCTGTCAATATGAGCACTGGGTCATTGGATGGCTAGCTTGTCCGCTCAGGGCGGCTCTGGTGGAAGCTTTGGTTGAAAATCCAATGCTCACACTTTAAAACCACATCCATCCAATGGACGTCTCGTGGCTCAAAAATCGGCTCGGGTAAGCTCTAGAAGTTTTGAAATGAGCACCAGATAGTTCAGTGATACTGAAATGTTAACATCAGAATCAGAACATTTAGTGCTTGTATTGTGTGTTCGAAACACATTCTGTTGAACCTCTTCATGAATACTTTAGTGCATGCTTCATGGCTATCACCGATCACCGGATCAACATAAGTTTTAATTTTTTTTAGCACTTCTTGGCCATTGCAACAAAACACTGTGTAATACTCTGGTGAGTGTAATTTTAACATCACCAGACATTTCGGAGCTTTGTTTCTTCTATTGGTCCTCATACTTAAATCAATATTCCAGTGCATGCACCTCTTTGAGCTCCTGATCATGCGATTCTATCTTGACTTGTCTTCAAGGGGTCTTCACGCCATATCCTCGCTTGAGCTATTTTTGAGTGTTAATTGACGGTGAGTTCTCACTGATGTATGAAATACTGAGTAATATAGAAGGAAATCTTTTGAAATGGAATACTGAGTAATATATAAGGAAATATTTTGAAATGGATAGCCAAATGAAGATCTAGAGGGTGGAATTTGGAGCATCTTTGGGAGATGCTTTGAGCTAGATAGATAAAAATGATCCTCGCACTAACAGCATAGCAAGCGGTTCTTCAAGGTGAGTCTCCCCAAATACGCACAGCTAAGTATAGATCCAATCAGCTTCAAAACAACTCACGTTATCACACCTAATACAACGATGGATAGGCCAATATCATTATAACAGGAAAGACTACATGGATGGAAAACCTTCAACTTTCTCACATTTTTCTCACTTTTTTAGCACAATATTTGGAAATAGCCAACATTAGTGATATAATATGATCTTTTATGTCATGTTTTTTACCGCAATCTTTTATGTCATGTTAAAAAATTATTTTGAAAATATTTTTAAAATTTATTTGAAAAATTGTTCGCTCTTATTCCTTTTTGAAGAATTTTGGGAGAATTTTTGTACAACAATATGTTTGTTTTTAAGTCCTTTGACAATTTTTTAATAACACATATGAGCGAGTAGTGCTCCTGATGCGCTTTGTCACTGCATGTTATATGAGCATTAGATTTTTAAGTGTTTCTAGCCTGTTTTTGCAAATTTTTTGGCTGAATTTTTATAAGTCTAGATGTTTTGTAGTTTTGTGTAAAAAAAATGTTTTGCTCATTCCGTTTGAAAATTATTGGAAGATTTCTTTTTTTTGGGATTTTACATACCACAAGGAAAAACGAGTAGTGCTCCTGATGCGCTTTTCACTGTACGTTATATGAGCATTAGTAGGGAAGAGTTATTAAATGGAATGAGTTTGTTGCAAGAATTACATTTGTGCAGTTGGATAGCCAACAAGATTCTATTAAGTGGAGCCAAGGATCCTTCACTGCACAATCAATATATAAACTATTTAATGAACCAACTAGCCTTGGCTTTAAACAAATTGTTACGAAAGTTGAAATTGCCCTTAAGAATAAGGTTTTTTTTTTGGTTCTTGTTAAAGGTGGTAATTTTAATGAAAGGCAATGAAGAAATACATTGGAAAGGAGATGACGGATGTTGTTTGTGACAATATGAAAATTATCCAACCCTTATTCTTTGATTGTCATGTTGCATTATTCATTCGAAGAGTTTTTAGGATGGCATTTGTTCTGCAACCTTCTAAAGATGTAGTTGATTTATTTGGGGTGTGGTTTCAATAAGTAGATCTATAGAAACTAGTAGGATGTCCCACGCGTTGCTGCAGGTATAAAGTAGAAATGTAAGGAGTTTATAATGGTCGAAACAATGAATTAGTAGATACATATATGTGGATGTAATAGGTCAATTGCGGAGGTTGTATCCATTGACATACATGGTCTAAATTATTTGAACTGGCCATCACCCAAATCTCATCTACCCGAACCCCCACCCCTACTATAACTGAGGGTCATCCCTCTCCTAAAATTTAGGAGTTCTCCTTCATAAAATTATACATGTTTCGGAGGACCACATGTAATCTATGTGATATGTAGTTTTGCTAGGTTTTTGCTTATAAACGGGTTTTTGCTTAGAAACGGTTTAAATTATCAAAATATATCCATGTGGGGTCTTGCTTTAAAGAGTTTATCGCGAGAAATACCATAGTGCAATTGGATTTTCATTACGATACTTGGTTTTAGGTGCTATGAATTTTTTTTTCTATTTCAAAAGAAAAAGCTAGTGGGAGATAAATGAGCCTTAGTGGAGGTAACTCCTTTAATGATGTCAGCTGATGTCACTTTTGAAGTATCGACCAATCAGAAGCCAGAGAATTAGTTAGTGGGGGTTAAGATTATAGGAGTTATAGATGATGCGACCTTGACGATCCAAATGTTACTCTTATTTGCAGGTTATTTTTAGGCAACTTTTAGACACATTTCTATAATATTTTGCAAAAGGAGAGTAACATCCCACTTTTGAAGTGGGCTTGTCACACTCTAGGGACCATCGATATGGTGATCTTTGCAGAGCACAGATAATTGTCTTTTAATAGGCTTATTAGTTCTCGCAAGACGACGGGGTAAATGTGGTAAGCTGTTGAAAGCAACTTCATTCCTGTGGAGAGCTTTCTGTAGTGTCATAATGGTGTAATTTAATTTCTCTATGAATTAAGCCTCTATACTCAGTTGGCATGGAACCCCCACATACTGCTCGACTTGTAACCAAGCAACAGTTCATTTGTTGCTGCTGATCAATCAACAGGTGGGGAGCTCCTCCCTTCTGTTTCTATCGAAAAAAAAAAAAAGCTTATTAGTGTTTAAGCAGTTGTTCCTTTGATTGATTATCGTTGCGAGAGCTTTTCTTAAAAATGTTGGAGGCCGATTGGTTGAGCACGGAACCCTGTTAGAGACCAGGATAAAATTTCGTTTTCCTATAAAGAAACAAATTCGCCAGCAACAAGGTTCTCTCACGTGCTGATGGTTGATCGATCCCAGTTCCCATGCATGTGACCTCTTCATTATTTTTGTTCAAACAACGCAATCACACATTGGAGACTTCAGTTTTTATTCTTGTTTTTATCTCGTTTCTTTCGTTTTTTTCTTGATGACACACGTAGGACGATAACATATCATCTGGATCAAATCGTAATCACGGCAGCCATCCCAATTTACATGATGATTGAAGCCATCTGTCGATTCGATTCATTTGGGCCAGGAAGGACTACTCTTCGGCCAGGAAGGACTACTCTTCCATCAGAGGGGAATGCGAGGTTGCCTAGGAATCACTGGCTTAAATAAAACTCATGGGATTTGTTTGCCCACCAGACGCATTGGTTATGGCTGCCGATTCAGACTCAACCTGAAGTTGAGGTTTTGCTCAGAGCTTCAGCAGTTAGTGTACAAGTTGGGAACAGGCAGAGTTTGACCGAGAACTGGCTTCAAGGGCAATCTATTATCTATCTGAAGCAAGTACCCATCCCTGAGCACCACGGTATCATGAAATGAAGACGATCAAGAACCAGTTGTTGAGTAGAGCGCTAACGAACATGTAATGGGTGAGAGAAAATCAGGGGGTACGGTTTCTGACAGCTAGCGTCTGCAATTGCAGAATACCTTCATCTGGAAAACTTAGGCACCCATGATGGTTCAAGAATGAATGCCCCTTGTGCGCTATCAAAGAGCCGCCTGAATCTTGTGATTACCACACCGTACCTACTGTGCTCTTGCTCTTACACAAGGCAAGGCAAATTTGGTGGGAGTGGGACAGATATCCTGACATTACTAAACATCAATGATCGTGATATCTCACACACACAGGCGAGCGTCTGTGATTGGTGAGAATGAAGCTAGTGCCGGGCAGCCAACAGGTAGGCATTTGAGACCCTACTTTCACTTGTCTCATTGTCTGTTTACATGTCTGGACTCCAAAATAAGTAACATAATAATACTAGTAGCATATTTAGCAACTGATACTATAAGAGACATAGATAGATTTGCTCCGATGGCACGAACAATAAAAACAATACTCATCATCGGTTTCATATATAGCAGTGTCGCAACAATAGTTATTTGACAATGTGTAGCTGGCATATCTCACACAGACACAGACACCAGTCACCACACACAAAGCACACCACATGGGAGCACAGCACCAGCAACGAGACAGCATGAGGATCAACGAGACAGCATGCAGACCCACAACTTGATGATCTGCTCATGCTGCTGCTGAAGCTGATGACTGATGATTTATTCTAGCTTCCTCTCACAGCAAGCTTACCAAAACCAAATCACAGGATCCATGCAAGGCAATGGATCGGTAGCGCATAAGACAAAATCAAGCAAAAGCAGCAGACGAGTGCCTAACATCGATCAGGCCAGTCGTCATTGCCTGGCAAACGAAGCGCCACACCAGTGTGGTGCCGCCTCCAGTCCTCCACACACACACACACACACACACACACACACACACACACAAGCTAGCAAATAAAACACAGAGTTGAAGACTCCAACGAAGCAGAGCAATCCAAGTATAGGATAACTCTTCTCCCGTGATGAACCAACCATTCCATTCCATGGAAGGGATTACTACCTACCTACCTACAGGAAGAAAACAAGAATAAGAGCGTGATCCATCAGTGTGTGTATATCAATTACGCACATGAAATTTGTAGGATTAACATTCATCTGTGGGATTAACATTAACAACAATGTTGATTTGATAGATACATAGAAAAATAAATGATAAAGCTAGCAGCAGTTGTGGGGGCCAAGCCAAGAAATTCGAACGAATCAAGCAAGCAAGACGTACAGGAAGCCATGAGAGGTTAATTAATAATATATAATACAGTATGATGGATGGATGGATGGATGAGTTACCTGAGCACGGAGGCTCGGAGCAGCTTCTTCTTGTTGTACGCTGAGTAGGTGGGCTTGTAGTGGGAAGGGTGGTGGCCGGCCTTTTTCCCGTCCCACTTAAGGCTGTCCCACCATTCCTTCTCGCAATCCAAGTCGACCGTTGGCGCCGTGATATCCTCAGATGATTCTTTCTCCGATGACACTGCCTTGTCATGAATGACTGGTAGGTGCTTGAGGCTCCAGCATCCCCTGATGCTCACAGTCTTGAGATTGGGCGCCAACATCCTGTAGTGCCCACAGATGCGCTGCAGCTTGGGTAACTCGTACAGGTGGATGCGCTTCAGTCTAGGGAATTTCCTTGGTTGATGCTCCCGCTGCTGCGATTCTGATGAATTAGATGGGAAGACCTCCCTAAGGTCCCCACAGCACACGATCTCAAGGGTCTCCAAGCTACGGCATCCGTGGGTATTTGATGAGTACAGAGGGAGTACATGTACCAGCCTGGGGCAGTAATCCAGGTGTAAGAATGCAAGATGCTCAAAGGAAAAATATCCATGGTGAAACAGTGGATTCCAGTCCCAGATGTAGCGCGCCTTTGGGAGCTGGGATGCCCAGAACGTCTGCAGATCACAGAAAATAGCTGCTAGTCTTCTCACCCTTTCTGGAGGTGCAGTGAAAAAACAACGCCTTCTAAGTTGGGGCATCTCTCGAGTCGGCACCATTTTAGTGTTCTCCAACTCAATGCCCTTTCAGCAGCAGGTGCAGGGCCTGGGAGACAGGTGATGGACAAGCTATCGTGCAAGTGCAATGTCCTAGCGTCTTCGCTCACAAGATGTGGTAGAGTTATAGCAGCTCTAGTTAATTGTCTGGTGGTCGTAGTAGTACCCTGCAGCAGTAATCCGGTCCGTGTCTCATCATCTTGTATGCTAATGTAGCATTTGGCCCAATCAGAATCTGTAGGAGCAGGCGGGCAATGCCATAACCACATGCTCTTCATCATTACCGACATCTCAGAGACATCCGTAGTATTGGCACAGTCAGCTTGCAAGCTGCTTCCATTAGAGGCAGGGGTGGAAATGATGACGTCGTCAGCGTACATGTTACCGGCTGTCTTGTAGCGCACATTTACATCTGCCACTTGTTGCTTGTTGCCGCCACAATAACTGCTACTGTTACTAGTTCCTTGATTGGTGGCACCTCTGGGACCACCGGTAGTAGTAGTAGATGATGTTATCTCGACCTGTAACTCTTTAGCATGCCTCAAGTGCAAAAGTGAACGGAGAACCCTTGGATCCCTTATGGAAATATACAAATCCGAGTCGATGAGTGTTTGGCCCTCCTTGCCACACATTGTTGCTGATGATGACCCTCTTATACTTGCACTGTCACTAGCAGTAGCCTCTTGCTGCTTGTTGGACTTGCCTTCTTCCCTGCCCCAGGCTTCACGGGTGGTGGTGTCAATGCACAGCACCCTCAGCCATACCTGCTTTCGTTCCTGCATCGGCCATAGTATTGCACGGAGCTCCTCACATCCCAACGAAAAGAGACGCTTAAGGTGCTTAGCTTGCGTTGCACTAAGGTCAAGGGTTTTAATAGATGTACCAGAAATGTCTAGCTCCACAAGACAATAAAACAATCCTCTCAATAGCAGGCTCTTCAACTTGGCGCACCCCCGGAAGGAGATGCTCTTTATCTTAGTGGCCACATTATTGCTGATCAAGGTAAATGACTCTAGTGACAGGGGCATGCTGTTGTAGGCAATTAGCTCCAGGTCACCACAACCATCCAGGATGACTGTCTTGAGGATGTGCCAACTTGACAAATCTGGGAATGACGATGCAGCCACCACTGGTGGAGAAACTTGTTCATTTCTATCACCACTAGCACCATCATCATCATTGTCCGGAGCCTTATTTGAAGTATCGACCACCATTCGGAGCTTGATTAGCCTGCGGCTGTTGCTTCCAGCACCACTGCAACGATGTAGATGGTTCATGCTCCGATTACCGTATCCTTTCACATGCAGCTCTCTAAGGTCAACCATCAGATCCAACATGTCTTTTGATAGCAGCCAGTACCAGTCTGTATAACTCAGCTCTAGTACCCATAGATTTCGGAAGCATGCTCCACCGTCCTGTAGGCTACAGTTGCTACAATGATGATCCTTTTCTTCACCATGGCCTTGTGCGTCCTGGTCTTTGCAGTGATCCAGCATTAGGAATCTTAAGTTGTTGCAATTCAAGAAAGGAGGAGATGAGAAACTGAAGTTGCAGTAGGAGAGATGTATCACACGCAGACTGCTACTCCTATCTGGATGCTCAAACATGCTAGCTTCTAGGAACCGGGTTCTCTTCTGGCCAATTGTTGATGATGGTGCAGTTGCTGTCCAGAAAAAGGATGTTGCCTGACATGGCACTTGGAATTTACTTGAGTTCTCGGAGGTGACCGAAACCCAGCAATTGGTACGAATCCACTGTTCACCACTCAGCACTTTACATATTCCTTCAGCACACTGATTACACAAATCCCAGTTCACGTTCCTCTGCAAAGCATTGCCAATCTGCCATGCCGACCTACCACCATTAGCGGCATTCTGTATGATCCCATCACATACCCAATAGTTGGATGCATGGGAATCCCAGTTGATGTTGTGGTCATTGTCTCTCGCTGCCCTATACAAGATACATTCCATAACAATCTTAGGGGTCATGTCCGGTTCAGGGACACCTGTGTACTTAGCAACCTCCTCAGCCTCTGCATACATAAAGTTCCTAATGATATGATACAAAACAACACGACCAGGCAAAGCAATTCGGCCAGGCTTAAACAATGGTGATGGAGCAAGAAAGATAGATACATCGCTCAATTTAGCTGACTCCAATTCAGCTGGCGCGAATTCCTCTCCATGCCAATCTTTGGCAGGATGCCAGAACCTGCCTCGGGATGTCCACAACACCCTCCTGCTCAATTGCCCGATTACAGGGACACCGGCCTCCCACAGATCGATGTAGCTGCCACTTCCATTGTGCAAAACCACAAGGAAACTGCAATCACTAAGTTCCTTCATGATCGCTGCCTTGACATAGGGAATCACACCTCTAGCACATTGCTCTACCCCGTCAAAGTCATCTTCTTCATCATTCTTGTCGAACAATACCATCACCTGCCGGGGTAGCAGCAGCTCCTCTGCAATCGCCTTCTGCAAGGCTCTCTTGCTTTGCCACCGTGAGAAATCAATGTGGATGATCTTTCCCAAGCGCCCTGTTGCCCCAATGTTAGCCGATCCTGATGATGATCTTAGTCGTTCGGCGACCATTTTCAGTATTGCGGACGCTCCAAATCCATAAGAGCCATGGAAGTATATTACATCTCTTCCCTCGTCCGAGTCCTCTAAAAAACGAATTATCTGCTCTGCTGCGCCATCTATGTTGTCTGCCTTGAGTATGATCCTCTGCAATATATAATTACTATTAATTATTTTGACAAGGCTGGCGTATACCGTTCTATATATTTGTATACTAAGGGGATGGACTGTAGGTACAACCCCATATCTTGAATAATCAAGGCTGTAGAAAAAGCTATATGTTATCTTTTGAGATAGATAGTGGACTATATATTATGTTTGTTTTACAGTGCAGCGGTAAGCAGCCTTTCCAAACTTCGTGCTGCAGTTAAATCTTTTAAAATTTATATATTAATATAACTGTTGATATTTGGCACATGAAAACAAAATCAACAAATAATCAAAATTGAGCATGTAATAATAATACAAAAAACTAATTGCTCAAAAAAATAGAGGAATTTAATTCGTGCGAAGCACACCAATATGTGAAGTAGTCACCGATTGATTTACCTCCGTTGGCATGATGAATTGGTTTGTTGCCTCTCTTGGGCTAACTAGCTCTACAAGCTAGGCCAAGGAGTTCTATCTGAATCTGCAGCTCTAGATTTTGACGTCAGAATTGAATGTATGGATAGAAGCACTGAAGCAACAGATTTCCTCCTCCAGACTTCACTCCAGTACATGGATATCTCCTATACACATACATACAGTGTATACAAAGTAAGTACACTGGTTAAAAGCTGGAGAAAAAACATGCATTCCTGATCCCTCAGGATCAAAACTTAGTAAAAACTTGTGAACATATTAATAATTAACCCATGGATATATAGACGAACTTGCATTGAAAAAGCAGACAGAATTACTAGTAAATTACCAAGATCACGACGACGTTAAGATAACAGGCAGAGACGAAGTGTATATGTACTCCTATCAGGAATTATATAGTTATATGTCATCCTTGCAAATAGCTAGGTCGATTGCATCCACACTGCTTTAATGTTTGCGCAGACAACTCGCATGCCTATAGGCTGTATAGTAGAAAGCAGATACGCCACTAGAATGAGTGCAGGTGCAGCATTTGCATTACGGCTTGCATTACATCTTACACGTTATGTTCCTTGCTTCCTGTTTGCTTTACTTTCTTTTCTGCAAAGCATAATTATCACACGCAAGATTCTTTTCTTGTAGCACCACATTTCTTTATCCAAAGAGAAAAGTTAAATTAAAGAGCTGTTAAAATAGTGTTGTCTGTCAGTCCGGCTGGGGGCCACAGATCAGGTCGTCTAATCTTTTCTTTTCCTTTTCTTTTTCATTATTGATTTCTAAATGCTAGTTTTCCGGCGTGCACACGCTGCCGCCGTGGCATGCACACCCTCGTCTGCCGTCTGATCCTCCATCTCCCCGTATGCACACCCTCGCTGCCGTCTGCTCGGTGGAAACTGCTTGATGTTTGAATATCCTGAGTCGCGCCCCTCATTTCCAGAATGAGATCGTCTAACTTCACCTCAAATGCCTGCGCTGTGCAGTCACGACATCTATGCCGTTGGCTGAGAATCGGGCGCCTGCGCGTGTTGGGCGTTGGTCCTTTTGCCGCACTCGTCCGCTATCTGGGCCTCGGCCCAAAACCAACTCTGCCGCTCCCCTCTTTTGCCGCCCGTGTTTTCTGTTTTTGGAGCGAATTCGTCCGCTTTTTCCCACGGTTGTGAGGCAGCGAGGGTGAGGCATCGGCGGCGATCAGCTGGTGCCTGCGTTGGTTGGCATGAATATTTTAGCAGGTCTGTATCTCCGTCTCTTCACGTTTGTTTTGTTTGGCTAGTGCCTGTGTTGGTCGCAGGAACATGTCAGTACGTCTGCATCTCCGTCTCTTCACATTTGTTTAGTTTACACCAATGTTCTTCTGATTTGTTTGCCATCCTCTACTAAGTCAGCTCGTGTTGGATTTAATTAAAGAAGCATCAACTTGCGTTCATCACGAAATCGAATCAGGATATATGAGATGGAAGCGAAGAGGTGTGTAACCCATGCTGGTTTCTTTCTCCCCATACAGTCAGACATATTTTAGTTGCTTATTATATGACCACCAAATTAAATATTTTGTTTGCTGTAGGGATGGGCTTTCCTCTAGTTTCTTACCTCGAGTTAGCATGGAATTCAGTAGTACAGAGGAAGCTTGGATGTTTTGGCTTAGCTATGGATGTCAAAAAGGTTTTGAGGTCAGAAAAAGGTACTCAAACAAAAGAAAATCTGATGGAAAGGTTAGGTCATGTAGATTTGTTTGTGCGAACAAGGGTCACAGATTGAAAGATAGAAGGGATCATTTAATAAAGTGTCCAAAAGCTAAAACAAGAACTAATTGTAAAGTTCATATGGGTCGCATACTAGACCATGAGAAGGGAAATTATAAAGTTACTGGGCTGATTTTGGAACACAATCACACCCTTCAGTTGCCACAAACCTCACATTTATTGGTCTCTCAAAGGAAAATTTCAGAGCTACAAGGTTTTGAAATTGAGACGGCTGATGATGTAGGAATTGGACCCAAAGCTGCATATGAATTGGCTTCCATCCAAGTTGGTGGTTCACTTAATCTTAATTACACTCTTCGAGACCATAAAAACTATTTAAGGGCCACGCGCCACCGTGAGATGGCATACGGCGAAGATAGAAGTGTAACAGAACCGTCCAATTTATAAAAGCATAAGTGCAAAAACCACTCGCCACGTAAGTAATTAGCACACTTAAGCCCTTATAAACCCGGTAGTCCGGAAATCTCGAAGAATTTTAAACCAAACATCATCAACCAAGATCGTACAAGTTTAGCGTCACCATTCACACGTTACAACAGTTCACAAATAGTTCGATAATATCAGAGTGCAGAAATAAAAGTTATTACAAACCAAGTCTCAATTTAGGCAACGAAAACAAAGTAGTTTTAAAGGCTCAACCTAACACACACTTTAAAGTTTAGTACAGTGTCAGCTGACAGTCAATCCACCAAAAACAGTTGGGGAGAATACTAAGAATGACCTTGTCCTTTGGTCTTTTAATTCACTGGATAAAGACAGGTCTCGCAGTACCCGTGAAAGGTATGCCCGTCTGCACAAACAACAAGCGGGAAAAACCCTGAGTACAAGAAGGAACTCAGCTAGACTTACCCGTCTGACTTAAAATAAAAGACTCCAAGGAGTATGACAGGCTTTATCAGGGGATAGCTTGACTCATTTGTGGAAAAGCAGTGGTAACTATTTTATAGTGACAGCTCAGCTTAATCATTCCTATTTATGCTAGGTGAGCACCTATACTAAGCATCATTGTAATATATTAATCATGATTAAGCAATCAAGTAGTAACCATAATCATTTAGCTTAATTCATCATCATCATTATCAACATTCCATAATCATTACTACGATGGCGTAGCTCAAGTCAAGTGTTCACTGCCCAGGAACGATCGCGATTCGAATCGATTACTACTGAGCTTAGGGGGTATTCCTCACATAAATCACACTCACCCGCTAAAGTGAGCTACAGGTCACCGTGGCACATATCCGGGAACAAAACGCGGTTTCGACCGGAACCACCATACCCGGGGGCCGCCCGACTGCCTTAGCCAGCCATGCTGGACCTCGGACTTACTCTTCGCGCTACCGTGGTCCCCCATCCATCTCCAGTACGGTGCGAAAGGGATCGAGAGCCGGCCTGGATAGTGTTAGGCTTCGCGGTCGGAACGGCTTATCCGGCCAGCTAAGTGTGAGGCATGCGTTCAACATAACTCGAGGGACGCGTAACAGCACGGTCTTTAATCGACACAGAAGGAATCACTATGGTCCAACAACCCCATAAGACTCCGCCCGGTCTCCAATTCTCACAACATAACCAATTCCATGATGATATCAGCACCAAGCTTTTTCTTCAATCATAAGTAACCACCTATGCTCGCGGATGACAGGAAATCACCCGATTTTTACCGTCTAAGCAAGCTAAGCAATATAACTCGACCTGGAATCAAGGTAGGATAATCAAGGGTGAACAAGGATATAATGCATCAACGGTTGCACACAACTCCTATGCTTAATGCATCAATCATAAAGCATAATTAGACTGTTAGAAAGCATAGGTAAGTAATGTTCCGGGGCTTGCCTCGTTCGAAGTCCCTCGCACGATGATCCGGGCACTCAGGCAATTCCTCTTCTTCCTCTCCTACGGCGACCTCCTGCTGTTGGTCCTCCTGCTGGTTCTCCTCGAACTCTAAAGACTGGGGGTCCTCCTGCGAACTTGTATGATGCGATGCACATGCATAAGTATAGGGAATGCACACACGTATGATGCTCATGGATGCGAATGAATACAAATTATTTGACAGAGTAGGTGCATATCTCCTCTCTAGTATACACTACTTCACTTTACTGAGTATGTGCATATCTCTTCTCTAACTACTTAGAGAAGTGCTTAAAGAAAGATGGGTGTGAATATGCACACACACACACACACACTCGACACATGCATAAAAGAGAAGTAACACTACTCATAATCCAACCATCACATTTCAATATGGTACTGCATAATCATGATCAGTAAGCATATCATAATTAAAAGTGCTCAAAAGCAATATCAAACCCATGGAATAATTAATTTAAAGCCTTATCATTTCATGTGAAACTAAAGGCTTGAACTGTGACCTCTGTCTAAATAGTCTAGAAAATTCTACAAAAATTACAGTAGCTACATCATGCCAACAAAGACTCATGATAAAATTTTCATCACATTTCATAGCATATCATGGCCTACACAAAAATAACAAGCAACAGGACAGAAATGCACATTTAATTACTTTGTACAGTGAAAAGTGTTAAACAACAGATTTCATATTTTTCTTGGACACTTCTTAGCACAAGAGCAGTCATCAAAATTTACCAGGCCATAACTCCCTATAAATAATGTATTAAAAATCATCCAAGTATTAGCCCAGATTTGCATTTAAATCACATCTCAATATTTTTCATAGGAACTGTATGGTATACATTTTCCCAGAAAGTACATCACATAACAAGTCTAACAAAACAAGAATCACATTTTTTTCTGAGCTATATTTCATGTACTACGCATTTACTCGTTTTTAGCATTTTAAGCAATTAAATAAATCTATACCGAAAAGTATTACCAAAAATGCATCTAATATTTTTCACAGATAGATCACATCACTAGGAACCTAACAAAACAAACCCCATCAAATTTGGATCACATACATGCTAGATATGAATTTTGGAAGCATTTTCAGCATTTCTGGAAAACAAATAAAAGAAAAAGGCGAGCCCTAGCCCTGCGTGGACCTGGTCCAGTGGACCATGAGCCACTGGCAGGTGGGTCCCCGGGTCAACCGGGCCCATGTGTCGGCCGACCAGGACAGGGGCGGCCGTTGACCGCCCCCCGGCTCACCGGGCGGGCGTGCTTGCCGGGCGGCGAGGGTGGCACCATAGTGCTCCTCGTCGCAAGGCGCACCCCCGTGGCTTGCTCAACTCGGCCGGCGGCGAGCCTAATCGGCGGTGGCGCGGCGGGGTGACGACGGCGGCGGTGCATGCATGGTGGCCGGCCGGGCGGCTCAGGTGAGCTCCGGCCGTGGTGACGGCGCGGGAGCTCCGCGGGGTTCTTGGCCAGCCTAAACCTAGGGTTTAGAGGGGCGATTTTGCGTTGGGGCGCTCCGGCCATGTGCATGGCAGCACGGCGGCGGAGGAACTCCGGCAAATGCTACGGCGTGGCGGTTGCTAGGCTCGCATTGGCTCGATTGAGCTTGCCGGTGGTCGATTCGAGCCTAGGCGGCTCCAATGCGCACGTAAAAGAAGGATGGAAGGGTTTAGGAAGGCGGGAACGCGGCGGCGCAAGAGCTGGCCGAGCTCCGGCCATGGCGGCCATGCGGGACAGCGGCCGTTCCGGCCCTCACCTTCGACGACAGCGGTTGCGAGTGGTGCAGCGGAGTGGAGCGGGTGCAGGCGGAACTGGTGCACGTCTTGTCGTGGCGTGAGTGCGTACGGTGGCGGTGGAACGGCGCGGCGACGCGAAGCTCACCGCGGCGGCGTTGCTGCGGCTGCTGTGGTGCGGGCAGAGATCGAGAGGGAGCGTGGGCGAGCGGTGTGCAGAAAAGTGGAGGGCGAGGCGTTCCAATTCAGGGAAGTGGCCGGGGTAAACGCCGGCGTGGGTCCCACCGGCCGAGCCCGCCGGCCACACGGGCGTACACGGCGGCGACGGCGGCGTGTGAAGCTCCCGGCCCGAGCCGGTCGGCCACGACCGGCCGGGGCGCAGCGTCGCGCCGCGCGTGAGCGGGAGCGGGAGCAGGCCGGGTGGGCCGGCTTGGCCAAAGCGGCCTGCCCGGTTGCTTTCTCTTTTTTTGAAATTTTGAATTCAATTGCAACCGAAATAAAAGCCACTTTTTGACAAATTTAAAAAACAGTTTCAGTTGAAATGCCCAAAATAAAAGTTGTAGAACTTTTCAAACTGATTTTTTTATTTTGGAGTCAAAGTGAAATTCCCAATAAATTTTGAATTACGACTATAAAATCGAGAGAGGCTTTTTATAAATGGAATTTCAACTCAAATTTCTTTTGCTTTCGAATTTGGAAATTCTTTTGCAACAAAAGTTGTTAAAACCTTTCAAAAGTTGGGCACCGAGATCCAAACTTGATCAAGCGTTGTTGATGATAATTAATTACCTAATTAGTAACCATGGCAAGCACTTAAGGATTAAAAGGCTATACACATGAAATAATAAAATGCAAACTAGGGTTTATGCTCAATGATGATTATGCCATGATAATGATGCTTATGATTAATTAACCATGGCCTAATGCATGCTTAACACCTAGGGTGTTACAGCCCTTCCCCCCTTAAGAAAATCTCGTCCCGAGATTTGGGTTACTAACCAAGTTTTATGGAATTCGGGGTATGCTTCCTTCAGTTAATCCTCAGTTTCCCATGATGCATCTCGATCATCATGGTGGCTCCACACAACCTTGTAAGTTCGCACTAAGCGATTACGAGTGACTCTTTCTTTGCTGTCCACGATTCTCATAGGCTCTTCCTTGTAGACTAAATCTGACTCTAACTCTAGCTCCTGTTCTTCAACTTGTTCTTCAGGCACACGCAAACATTTCTTCAATTGTGAGACATGAAAGACTGGAAAGATGGTACTCATTGACTCAGACAACTGTAGCTTGTATGCAACTTCACCCTTCTTCTCCAGGATTTGATACGGTCCCACATATCTAGGTGCAAGCTTTTTGTTAACCCCAAACCGTTGCGTACCCTTTTGTGGTGAAACTTTAAGATAGACATAGTCACCCACTTCAAAAGTAAGTGGTCTTCTTCTTTTGTCAGCATAACTCTTTTGTTGGGACTGTGCAGCTTTCATGTGTTCTTGAATGATTCGGACTTTTTCTTCGGCTTCAGGGACAAAGTCAATACCGTAGTATCTTCTTTCTCCCGCTTCGACCCAATTCAACGGAGTCCTACACTTCCTGCCATACAAGGCTTTAAATGGTGCCATCTTGATACTCTCTTGATAGCTGTTGTTGTAAGAGAATTCGGCCAAAGGTAGCCAAGATTCCCATGATCCTTTAGCTGATAAGACACACGCTCTCAACATATCTTCTAGAATCTGATTCAGTCTTTCAGTCTGACCTGAAGTCTGAGGATGATAAGCAGTACTATGCAACAACTGGGTTCCCATACCCTCATGCAGATGAGTCCAAAAGTGAGCAGTAAACTGCGGTCCCCTATCGGATACGATAGTTTTGGGTACACCATGCAAACGAACAATCTCAGCAATGTAACAATCAGCGTATTGAGGTGGTCTGTAGGTGGTCTTGACAGGTAGGAACTAAGCTGACTTGGTAAGTCGATCGACAATCACCCAAATTGAATCATTTCCCTTTTGTGAAGTTGGCAAACCAATGATGAAATCCATGCTGATGTCATCCCATTTCTATGCAGGTACTGGTAGAGGTTTTAGTAGACCTGCAGGCTTCATGTGAATGGCCTTGACACGACAACAAGTATCGCATCGAGCCATGTAAGCTGCTATCTCTTTCTTCATTTTGATCCACCAATAACGAGATCTTAGGTCATGATACATCTTGTTGCTTCCAGGGTGAATGGATAGCTTCGAAAGGTGAGCTTCGTCCATCATCTTGTTCTTGAGTTCACGGTCCTTCGGTACGACAAGACGGTTGTCGAACCAAAGTACACCATTATCATCGAGCCTGAAATGTGGAATTGATTCCTTCTTCATTCTTTCTTTGAGGTAATAGATACCAGGATCTATCTTTTGGCCTTCAATGATCTGTTGATCTAGGGAACACTGAACTTGGATATTGTGCAAGACTGCAGGGTGCAACAGATTGAACCCATCTTCAAACAACGGCTCTACAGCATGATAATGCGACTTGCGGCTCAAGGCATCTGCCACTACGTTTGCCTTGCCAGGGTGATAGTGTACTTGCAAGTTGTAGACCTTGATCAGCTCTAACCATCTTCACTGTCTCATGTTGAGTTCAGGTTGAGTAAAAATATACTTGAGACTCTTGTGATCGGGTAGATATTGCACACATTTTCCAGCCAGATAATGCATCCAAATCTTCAATGCATGCACAACTGCCGCTAACTCTAAATCGTGCGTTGGATAGTTGCCTTCATGCTTCCTCAGCTGACATGAAGCATAAGCAATGACTCGGCCATCTTGCATTAACACACAACCCAAACCAATCTTCGATGCATCGCAATACACATCAAAAGGCTTCTCGATATCTGGCTGTGCCAGAACAGGGGCAGTGGTTAGCAATTCTCGCAAGGTGCGAAAAGCTGCCTTACACTCCTCTATCCAAACAAACTTGTGACCTTTCTGTAGCAAACTCGTCATTAGCTTGGCAATCTTAGAGAAATCTGGAATAAAACGGCGATAATACCCTGCCATTCCAAGAAAACTCCAAATCTCGTGAACTGACGTCGGTGACTTCCAGTCCATAACTTCCTGTACCTTGCTTGGATTAACTGAGATACCATTTTCAGAGATAATATGACCAAGGAAAGTAACTTCCTTTAGCCAAAACTCGCACTTGCTAAACTTGGCATACAGCTTATGCTCTCTAAGTCTGGTTAATACAACTCTCAAATGCTGAGCATGTTCATCTTCATTTGCAGAGTAAACCAGGATGTCGTCCAAGAATACAATCATGAACTTATCCAGTTCTGGCATAAAGACTGAATTCATTAGATACATGAAGTATGCAGGAGCATTCGTCAAGCCAAAAGACATAACGAGATACTCATACAACCCGTATCTAGTAACAAACGCAGTTTTATGCACATTTGACGGGCGAATCTTGATTTGGTGGTACCCTGATCTCAAGTCAATCTTGGAGAACACCTTGGCCTTGGATAACTGATCGAACAAAATATCAATTCTAGGAAGAGGATACTTGTTCTTAACTGTCACGACGTTGAGTGGCCGATAGTCTACACACAACCTCAAAGATTGATCTTTCTTCTTCACAAACAGAGCAGGACAACCCCACTCAGAGGTACTTGGTCTGATGAAACCCAACTTGTTAAGCTCATACAACTGCTTCTTCAACTCTGCTAACTCATTGGGTGGCATACGGTATGGTCTCTTGGATATCGGAGCTGTACCAGGTAGAAGGTCGATTGCAAACTCAATCTCCCTATCAGGCGGTAACCCAGGCAACTCTTCAGGAAATACATCAGGAAACTCACAAACCACTGGGATCTCAGAAATGGAAGAAGCTTGAATAGCATAAGTTAACTTGGACATGTCCGCTACCCGAGGCAATAACACTTGGAAAGTGCCACACCCTCAGGGTCCTTCAGAGTAATTGTTCTATTTGCTGTATCAATCACTACTTGCTTATCCTTCATCCAATTCATTCCCAAGATAACATCCAATGTTAAACTGGGCATAAGTACCAAATTAACTCTATAGCACTTGCTACCCATCATAAGGACTGCTCTCTCAAGCAACTGATTAGATATGACTTCCGCACCGGCGGAACTTATACGGTATCCAAACTCTAGTTGCTTAAGCTCTAACTCATGTGATCATGCATATGCTTGACTCATGAAAGAATGCGATGATCCAGAATCAAACAAAACAACTGCTGGGTGTTGGTTGATAAGGAACGTACCCGCTGTGACTGGTTCTCCTTCAGGAATCCCATCTATAGTTGTATGATGCACTCGAGCTTGGTAGGTAGTCTGCTTCTTGGGGTAGGGTAGTACTTAGCAAAGTGCCCCATCTGGTTGCAGTTGAAGCATGGGCCCCTCACGGCTGGTGCTGCTGCCGTGGAGCCACCTGTCTTGGCACGAGCTTACGGTGCAGGAGGCCTGTACGCCCTCTGGTTCTTCAGGGGTGGTGGTGCAGTGGGATTCCTCCTTGGAGTTGGTGCTCGGAACCTAGAACCTTGTGCTGGAGGATGATACTGAGGACGATTTGCTATAGGGGCCCTGTACTGAGAAGATCCTGCCTCAAAGCTTCTCTTGCGATTCTTTGAGGCAACATGAAGGTTGTTGTTGTTCTCTTGGGTTAAGCAGTCACCAACAAGCTCATTGAAGGTGAGACTGTGGTTGATGCCCATTGTCTTTGCCATTTTAGTGTTGAGGCCTCTCTTGAAACTAGCAATTTTCTTCTCTTCAGTATCAACATAGCCAGGAGCATAGCGGGACAAGTTGTTGAACTCATGGAGATACTCAGTCATGGTTTTGGTGCCCTGTGTAAGCTTCATGAACTCTGATACTTTCATAGCCATTAACCCAGGGGGAACATAGGTGCTGCGGAACACCCGAGTGAACTGGTGCCACGTGATAGGAGCGTTGGGTTGGAAGGTGGTGCGCTGATGAGACCACCAAATTCCAGCTGGCCCCTGAAGTTGATGAGCCCCATACTCAACCTTCAACGACTCAGTCATGCGGAGAAGACGGAACTTATCTTCCATGGTGTTGATCCATTCAAGAGCTTCGAGAGGTTCTTTCGCTTGCAAGAACTTGGGTGGATCAGTGTCGAGAAAATCCTTGAAAGTGCTATACTGGTTGACATGTTGATCGCGATGGCCTCCACGGCTAGTGTTGGCCGTGATATCGCGCAACGTAGCTTCCATGTTGTGCTGACTACCAAAGAACTGCTGGAACAACTGCTCCGCGGTCAACAGTGGGGGGGTGGTGGTGGTAGATCAGTTCTGGGGTTTCCACCATCGCTTTCGTTTCCACCGTTCCCGCCGTTACCGCCATTGCCTCCACTGGCGGCAGTGCCCTCATCAATCACATTGCCACTAGCTGTGCGGCGTGTTCACACCATCTGCATATTTCAGCAACAAGCAATTATTAGGTGATGTTACAACATTGTAAGCAAATGTAATAGTTATGCCAATGAATTATTAGAAGAAAATAAATTCATTCAACAACAGAAAGGCACAAAGATTCATTTCCACAATTCATAACAACACTAATCATATTACTTAAGAACATTAACCGTGGCATACAACATCCAAAATTGCCAGCATACATACACTGGACTTTAGGTGTTCGGGTAGCACCACATACATGAAGATCCAACACATGAGTCACATATCTCATAAAGGTTACATGACGACAACAAAAGAAACAAAAACGCATCTAAGACTAGCGATGAAGCTACTAGCCTACTCGTGCTCGCTCTCAACGTCAGACACGGCGTCGAGAACATCAGCGTCTCCAGCAGGTGCGGGGGCAGGTGCCGGTGGAAGGTCGGCGTCCTCCTCTCCGCCGTCAGCAGCGACATCTCTGGGCTCCATCTCTGCAGCTCCAGGCTGGTGGTAGGGGTGGAGCTGGTTGTACAGCTGGTGGTACTCCTCGTGCATCTGCTCGATGTAGTAATCCTTATCAAAGAGCACATGCTCCAGCTGGTGTACCTCGTACCGGGCTTCATTCATCTCCACTACCAGACGTCCCATCATGCGGTCACTGTTCCTTTCGCCCTCTCTCAGGCGGTCCACCTGAGCGCGTAGGCGGTTGATCTCACGACCTACTGCCTCTTCCCTATTCAGGGCATGATCTCTGTCAGCGGCGATGTTGGTCAACTGCTCCTCTAACTGCTAAACCCAAGCTGCATGCCTCCTTTCCATCTTCCTCATATCCTTCTGCATAGCCCTATTCCAGTCACCCACCTTGTGCAGAGCCGACTGGGTGGCATCATAGGCCTTCATCATAGCATACATCGCGCTCATAGCGGCGTTGTCGCTGTCCTCAATCTCATATATCCCAGGCCAGCGAGACATGTTGGGCGACTGCTCCCAAGCTGTATCCAAGGGATCACCCCTTGAAAAAGCTCCTGCTAGAGCCTGTGCCAAACTCAGTGGAAAGATGTCCATGATGGAGCGCAGGACAAAGAACGCGGCTCTGCTAGCGCCCTCGTGAGGTGTGACCCCGTTGGCCCTGATGCGCCAGCCGGTCCACTCTGAGTCCTCAAACAGAGGTGGAACAGTCACCTCCACGTGTATCATCTCATCTCCATTGTTGGGCTCCTGAGTCACCCAAGAATAGACAGGCCTTTGCTCCTCTGTATAGCCAACATGGCTAAGCACCCTCCAGAGCAGTGTGGGCATGCCAAACTCCTCTAGAAAGTGATCCTCTCTGATAACCATGCGAGGAGCAAGCTGTCGGCGAGGTGCCCTGCCTCCTGTGGACTTGCGTGCGATTTGCTTTCAGACGGGCCATCTGTTGGAAATTTACCCCAAGTGAGACAAGTGATTAATTATCAAATTTTTTTTATTTAACGAAATAATCAATTTATAAGGGAAGGAATAAATGCAATGACATAAGATGAACAAACATGATGTATGCATGTATCTTACGTTCTCACAAACTTAGCAAAAGTAACTTCTAGCGGTATAAACGGCGGCATACAACGTTCTCTCATAGCGTATAACTAAACGTTCTATACGAATCGCTGTTATATACCTGCAGATTAAATACTCACACATACGTGCATTCCCAAACACACGCACATATAGTACAACTACCCGGTCCTCGTCCTCATGACGGCATCGTCTCAACAGACGGCACAACCCACAATTAAACACCTTGGTAAATACATGGTTTCTACATGTAAGTACTTCCAGCATCACACTAGCACTCCCCTAGATCACCGATTAGACGACCATGCTCTCACAACTCACACTTACCGAGGCGTAGAGGCTTTTGAACCATACATTACCATTCAAGCGAATGGCACCCATATAATTACCTTGCTGCATGGGCAACAGTGAAAAGAAAATATGATGCAAGCCCCCAAGTTAGTACTTAAATAGCCAACTAGTTTCCTTAATTGGGCATAAAGGATATAACCACTAGCACACTCTTAATTTGCAAATAGATTTTATCTAAAGACTTATAGATCTATAAGTTAAAAATTCAGTTTTGAAATCAAATACTTTTGTTTTAAATACACATATGAACAGTAACCGCTAAACCTTGCTCTGATGCCAGCTGTAACAGAACCGCCCAATTTATAAAAGCATAAGTGCAAAAACCACTCGCCACGCAAGTAATTAGCACACTTAAGCCCTTATAAACCCGGTAGTCTAGAAATCTCGAAGGATTTCAAACCAAACATCATCAACCAAGATCGTACAAGTTTAACGTCACCATTCACACGTTACAACAGTTCACAAATAGTTCGATAATATCAGAGTGCAGAAATAAAAGTTATTACAAACCAAGTCTCAATTTAGGCAACGAAAACAAAGTAGTTTTAAAGGCTCAACCCAACACACACTTTAAAGTTTAGTACAGTGCCAGCTGACAGTCAATCCACCAAAAGCAGTTGGGGAGAATACTAAGAATGACCTTGCCCTTTGGTCTTTTAATCCACTGGATAAAGACAGGTCTCGCAGTACCCATGGAAGGTGTAACAGAACCGACCAATTTATAAAAGCATAAGTGAAAAATCACTCGCTAAGCAAGCAATTGTCACACTTAAGCCGTTATAAACCCGGTAGTCCGGAAATCTCGAAGGATTTCAAACCAAACATCATCAACCAAGATCATATAGGTTTAGCGTCACCATTCACATATTACAACATTTCACAAATAGTTCAACAACATCAGAGTGCGGAAATAAAGTTATTACAAACCGAGTTCTTCAAATCCAAGTAGCGGAAACAAGATAGTTTTAAAAGCTCAACCCACACACACAAACTTAGGTTTAATACAGTGCCAGCTCGATAGCCAATCCACAAAAGCAAGTGGGGGAGAATATTAAGAACGACCATGCCCTTGGTACTTTAATCCACTGGATAATAGCAGGTCTCACAATACCCGTGGTAGGTATGGCCATCTGCACAAACAACAAGCGGGAAAAACCCTGAGTACGAGAAGGTACTCAGCTAGACTTACCCGACTGACTCAAAATAAAAGACTCCAAGGAGTATGACAGGCTTTATCAGGGGATAGCTTGACTCTTTTTGCGGAAAAGCGGTAGTAACATTAAAAGTGATAGCTCAGCTTATCCATTCCTATTTATGCTAGGTGAGCACCTATACTATACCTCATTACAGTATATTAGTCATGATTAAGCAAGCAAGTAGTAACCATAATCATAAACATTAGCTTAACCCATCATCATCATTGATCACATTCCATAATCATTACTACGATGGTGCAGCTCAAGTCAAGTGTTCACCGTCCCAGAACGATGGCGATTCGAATCGACACTACCGAGCTCGGGGGTATTCCTCATACAAACCACACTCACGCGCGAAGTGAGCTACAGATCACCATGGCACGTATCCGGGGAAAAACAAGTACGCGGACTCACATAGAACCACCGTACCCAGGGGACCGCCCGACGCCTTTAGCCAGCCATCTTTGGACCTCGGACTTACTCTTGGCCCCTGTGTCCCCCCATCCATCTCCAATACGGTGCGAATGGATCGAGAACCGGCCCGGATAGTGTTAGGCTTCGCGGTCGGAAGTGCTTATCCGCCCGCCTAAGTATGAGGCATGCGTTCAACATGACTTGGGGTACATCAACAGTGCGGTCCTTAATCGACACGCACGGATTCACTATGGTCCAACAACCCCACAAGACTCCGTCCGGTCTCCAATTATCTCGACCATAACCATCAACCGGATGATATCAACATAAGCTTTCCATCAATCACAAGTAACCACCTATACTCGCGGATGACAGAAATCACCCGACTTCTACCGTCTAAGCAAGCTAAGCATAATACTCGCCCTAGAATAGCAGGGTATATCAAGGTGGGATAATCAATGGTAAAGCAAGGATATAATGCATCAACGGTGTCACACAACTCCTATACCTAATGCAATAAGCATAAATCATAATTAGACTGTTAGAAAGCATAGGTGAGGAAATGCTCGGTGCTTGCCTGCCGAACGAAGTCACTAGCCCCCGTGATTGGGACACTCCGGTAGATCCTCTGCTTCGACCTCCTCTCCTTCTTGTGGAACCTCCTGCTGGGGCTCCTCCTGGTGATCCTGCTCGATCTCCGAAAACTGGAGGTCCTCCTGCGAACCTGTATGATGCGATGCACATGCATAAGTACAGTGAATGCATACACGTATGATGCTCATGAATGAAGATGATTAACAGATCATTTGACAGAGTAGGTGCATATCTCCTCTCTACTAACAACTTAACTCATTTACTGAGTATGTGCATACCTCTTCTCTAAACACTTAGAGAAGTGCATAAAGAAGAGTGGTGTGTAGGCACACACACACATACACACATCACATGAATAAAGAGAAGTACTACTATTCATAGCCAACCATCACATTTCAGTTATGGTGCGGTATTACATGACCAGCAAGCATAACATAATTAAAAGTGCACAAGAAGTAATATAGAACATGCTAAAACCATTAATTCAAAGCTTTATCATTTCATGTGAATAAATAGGTTTGAACTGTGACCTCTACCTAAACAGTCCAGAAAAATCTACAAAAATTACAGAAGCTACTTCATGCTATAACAAGGCCATGATAAAATTTTCATCACATTTCATCAAGTATATCAGCCTACATAAAAAGATTAAGCAGCAGGACAGAAATGCACATTTCATAACTTTGTACTATGAAAAGTATCAAACAATAGATTTCATATTTTTCACTAGAACTTCTTAGCACAAGAGCAGTCATCAAAAATTACCAGGGCATAATTCCTCATAATTTATTTACTAAAAATCATTTAAGAATCAGCCCTAAAATGCATTTAAATCATATTCCAATATTTTTGTACAGTAACTGCATGACACATATTTTTTCCCAGAATCTACATCACAAATAGAGTTTAACAAAACAAGAATCACATTTTTCAGAGTATTCTACAATTTATTATGCATTTACTCAGATTCCAGCCATTTAAGCATTTAAATAAATCTACACAGTAAAGTACCACAAAAATTGCATTACATATTTTTACTGGATAGATCTACTCAGTAGAAGTCTAACAAAATAAGTCTCACCCAAATTGGATCTCATTTGCCATAGATACAAATTAAAAAGCATTTAAAACAATTTCTCGGAAAACAAATAAAAGAAAAGGGCCGAAACCCTAATGTGTATGGGCTCGGTCCATTGACCAGGAGCCGACGTGCGGGCCCCAGGGGTCAACCCAGGCCCACTGGTCAGCGGCCGGCCGGAGCAGGCACGCAGCGGACCGGCTCTAGCTTCACGGCATGGGGCGAGATGACCGGCGGGCGAGGGTGGCACCGCTTGTGCTCCCCGTCGCGAGGCGCACCTGCTGGTGTCTTGGTGGTAGCCGGGCGGTGATTTAAAACGCTTGGCGGCGCAGAGACGGCGGCGGTGGCGCGGTATGCAGCGGGCGCCTCCCGTTGCCTCGGCCACGGCGGCGGCGGCGAGGTGGCAGACCGGTATACCGTGGGCGCAGCGAAAGCTATCCAGGGGTTAGGCACCCGATTGGGCGGCCGAAGCCCCGGGCGTGCAAGCATGGCGCGCGGCGGCGACGAAGCGCCGGGCAGCCTCACGGGCGCGGCGTGTAAGGCTCCAAATCGGGCCAACCGCCTCACCGAGACCGGGCGCTCCTAAGGTGTCTAATGCGGCTGCGATGGCGGACATTTGCAGGCAAGAGGTGCTTGGCCGCTTGGTCGGCTTGGGCGGTGTGGCGTGCTCCGGCGAGCCGGTGCCGAGGAGATGGCCAAAATTGGCCTCACCCGTGCCGACGACGGCACTGGAGGTGCGGGGCGAGGAGTGGTTGACGGCGGAGGCTCGCCGCGCATAGGTGGCGGTGGAGTCGCCGTTGGCGGCGGCATGAGCTACTGCCAAGGCGGCGCCAATGGGTGAGACAGAGAGCGAGGCAGGGGAGCGAGAAGCGAGCGAGCGAGTGAGTGAGTGAGTGAGGAGCGGGGCGCGCTTCCATTTCGGGACGACTGACCGCACGGCGTGGGTCCCGCCTGCCGGGGTTCGGGCTGGCCCACGGGCGTGCCGCCGGCGCATGTCGCGCGTGGCGAGCTGCCCCTGGCGCGGTCGGCCACGACGCTGCCGGCGCTGGAACCGCGCGCGCCGGGCGCTGGTGGAGGGCCGCTGGCCGGGCCATGGGCCGCCGCCTACTTGTTTGCGGTAAGTTTGTTTTCTTTTTTTTAAATCTAAATTCAAACTGAAACCGACCAAAATGTCACTTTTTGTCCATTTTGCAAGCCTTTTCATGAGATGGCCCAAAAAAATAAAAGTTGTAGATAATTAAAAACTAAACAACTTTCATTTAAGGGTCGAGCTCCAAATCAAAAACAGATTTTGAAATACAAATTCATTTTGAATTTAGGGCATAAAAAGGGATTTTTCTAATTAAATTTCTTTTGCTCCAAATCCCACCAAATCTTTTGCAATAAAGTTTGATAAAACATTTTAGAATGCTGGGCAAGTGGATCCAATCTTGATCAAGTCATTTGCAAGACACTAATTAACTAAACTATTGATCAAGCAATTAATTAACCAAACAAATGCAACACATAAAATGACAAATGCATTTAGGGATTAAATGCTTGATGATGCTTATGTCATGCCGATGAATGATTAGGGTTAGTTAATCAAAGCCTAATGCAATGCTTAACACATGAGGTGTTACAGAAGGTATGCCCGTCTGCACAAACAACAAGCGAGAAAAACCCTAAGTACGAGAAGGTACTCAGCCTAGACTTAGACCGCCTCGACTTAAAATAAAAGACTCCAAGGAGTATGACAGGCTTTATCAGGGGATAGCTTGACTCATTTACGGAAAAGCAGTGGTAACCATTTTATAGTGATAGCTCAGCTTAATCATTCCTATTTATGCTAGGTGAGCACCTATACTAAGCATCATTGTAATATATTAATCATGATTAAGCAATCAAGTAGTAACCATAATCATTTAGCTTAATTCATCATCATCATTATCAACATTCCATAATCATTACTACGATGGCGTAGCTCAAGTCAAGTGTTCACTGCTCAGAACGATGGCGATTCGAATCGATTACTACTGAGCTCAGGGGGTATTCCTCACACAAACCACACTCACCCGCTAAAGTGAGCTACAGGTCACCGTGGCACATATCCGGAACAAAAAGCGGTTTCGACAGGAACCACCGTACCCAGGGGGCCGCCCGACGCCTTAGCCAGACCATCTTTGGACCTCGGACTTACTCTTGGCGCCCCCGTGGTCCCCCATCCATCTCCAATACGGTGTGAAAGGGATCGAGAGCCGGCCTGGACAGTGTTAGGCTTCGCGGTCGGAACGGCTTATCCGGCCACCTAAGTGTGAGGCATCGTTCAACATGACTCGAGGGACGCCAAGCCTGTGGCATGGTCCTTAATCGACACAGCACGGAATCACTATGGTCCAACAACCCCATAAGACTCCGCCCGGTCTCCAATTCTCACAACATAACCAATTTCATGATGATATCAGCACCAAGCTTTTTCTTCAATCATAAGTAACCACCTATGCTCGCGGGTGACAGGAAATCACCCGACTTTTACCGTCTAAGCAAGCTAAGCAATATAACTCGACCTGGACTAACAGGGTAATCAAGGTAGGATAATCAAGGGTGAACAAGGATATAATGCATCAACGGTTGCACACGACTCCTATACTTAATGCATCAATCATAAAGCATAATTAGACTGTTAGAAAGCATAGGTAAGTAATGCTCCGGGGCTTGCCTCGTTCAAAGTCACTCGCACGACGATCCAGGCACTCAGGCAGTTCCTCTTCTTCCTCTCCTACGGGGAACTCCTGCTGTTGGTCCTCCTGCTGGTTCTCCTCGAACTCCAAAGACAGGGGGTCCTCCTGTGAACCTGTATGATACGATGCACATGCATAAGTATAGGGAATGCACACACGTATGATGCTTATGGATGCGAATGAATACAAATTATTTGATAGAGTAGGTGCATATCTCCTCTCTAGTATACACTACTTCACTTTACTGAGTATGTGCATATCTCTTCTCTAACTACTTAGAGAAGTGCATAAAGAAAGATGGGTGTGAATATGCACACACACACACACTCGACACATGCATAAAAGAGAAGTAACACTACTCATAATCCAACCATCACATTTCAATATGGTACTGCATAATCATGACCAGTAAGCATATCATAATTAAAAGTGCTCAAAAGCAATATCAAACCTACTGGAATAATTAATTTAAAGCCTTATCATTTCATGTGAAACTAAAGGCTTGAACTGTGACCTCTGTCTAAACAGTCCAGAAAATTCTACAAAAATTACAGTAGCTACATCATGCCAACAGAGACTCATGATAAAATTTTCATCACATTTCATAGCATATCACGGCCTACACAAAAATAACAAGCAACAGGACAGAAATGCACATTTAATTACTTTGTATAGTGAAAAGTGTTAAACAACAGATTTCATATTTTTCTTGGACACTTCTTATCACAAGAGCAGTCATCAAAATTTACCAGGCCATAACTCCCTATAAATAATTTATTAAAAATCATCCAAGAATCTTCCTAGATTTGCATTTAAATCACATCTCAATATTTTTACATAGGAACTGTATGGTATACATTTTTTCTAGAAAGTACATGACATAACAAGTCTAACAAAATAAGAATCACATTTTTCTGAGCTATATTTCATTTACTATGCATTTACTCAGTTTTCAGCATTTTAAGCAACTAAATAAATCTAAACCGAAAAGTATTACCAAAAATGCATCTAATATTTTTCACAGATAGATCACATCACTAGGAACCTAACAAAACAAACCCCATCAAATTTGGATCACACACATGCCAGATATGAATTTTGGAAGCATTTTCAGCATTTCTGGAAAACAAATAAAAGAAAAAGGCGAGCCCTAGCCCTCGTGGACCTGGTCCAGTGGACCATGAGCCACTGGCAGGCGGGTTCCCGGGTCAACCGGGCCCATGTCGTCGGCCGGCCAGGGCAGGGGCGGCCGTTGATCGGCCCCCGGCTCACCGGGCGGGCGTATTTGCCGGCGGCGGAGGGTGGCACCATAGTGCTCCTCGTCACAAGGCGCACCCCGTGCTTTGTGCTCGGCTTCGGCCGGGCGGGCGAGCCTAATCGGCGGTGGCGCGGCGGGTGACGACGGCGGCGCTGCATGGTGGCCGGCCGGGCGGCTCAGCAAGCTCCGGCCGTGGTGACGGCGCGGGAGCCCGCTGGGTTACGCCAGCCTAAACCTAGGGTTTAGAGGGGCGATTTTGCGTTGGGGCGCCCGGCCATGTGCATATAAAGACGGCGGCGGAGGAACTCCGGCAAATGCTATGGCGTGGTGGTTGCTAGGCTCGCATTGGCTCGATTGAGCTTGCCGGTGGTCGATTCGAGCCTAGGCAAGCCCAATGCGCACGGAAAAGAAGGATGGAAGGGTTTAGGAAGGGCGGAACGCGGGCGGCGCAAGAAGAGTGGCCGAGCCCGCCATGGCGGCCATGCGGGGACAGCGGCCGCCCGCCCTCACCTTCGACGACAGCGGTTGCGAGTGGTGCAACGGGAGTGGAGCGGTGCAAAGCGGAACCGGTGCACGCCTTGTCGGGGCGTGAGTGCGCACGGTGGCGATGGAACGGGCGCGGCGGCGCAAGCTCACCACGGCGGCGTTAGTGCGGCGGGCGTGGTGCGGGCAGAGGGGAGAGGGAGCGTGGGCGGCGCAAGCAGCGGAAAAGTGGAGGGCGAGGCGTTCCACCGGGGAAGTGGCCGGGGTCGTACGCGCGGCGTGGGTACCACCGGCCCGAGCCCGCCGGCCACGCGGCGCACACGGCAGCGACGGCGAAGCGTGGCGCTCCGGCCTGAGCCAGTCGGCCACGACCAGCCCGGGGGCGCGTCAGCGCGTGGCGTGAGCGGGAGCGGGAGCAGGAGCGGGTGGTGGGCCTTGGGCCAAAAGCGGCCTGCCCGGTTGCTTTTTCTTTTTTTGAAATTTTGAATTCAATTGCAACTGAAATAAAAGCCACTTTTTTGACAAATTTAAAAACAGTTTCAGTTGAAATGCCCAAAATAAAAGTTGTAGAACTTTTCAAACTGAATTTTTTTATTTTGGAGTCAAAGTGAAATTCCCAATAAATTTTGAATTGCGACTATAAAATCGAGAGAGGCTTTTTATGAATGGAATTTCAACTCAAATTTCTTTTGCTTTCGAATTTGGAAATTCTTTTGCAACAAAAGTTGTTAAAACCTTTCAAAAGTTGGGCACTGAGATCCAAACTTGATCAAGCATTGTTGATGATAATTAATTACCTAATTAGCAACCATGGCAAGCACTTAAGGATTAAAAGGCTATACACATGAAATAATAAAATGCAAACTAGGGTTTATGCTCAATGATGATTATGCCATGATAATGATGCTTATGATTAATTAACCATGGCCTAATGCATGCTTAACACCTAGGGTGTTACAAGAAGCATGCTCATGTATTTTCAAGAAAAAATTGCCGAGAACCCATCATTTCAATATGCATTGCAAATGGACCAAAAAGAACAAATAGCTAACATTTTTTGGGCTAATGCTAAAATGCTCACTGACTATACATATTTTGGTGATGTTATTGGTTTTGATACTACTTTTGGAATAAATAAGGAGAGTAGGCCTTTTGGAGTATTTGTTGGGTTCAATCATTTTAGGGAAACTGTGGTTTTTGGTGCAGTTTTCATGTATGATGAGACATTTGAGTCTTTCAAACAGCTATTTGAGACCTTCCTAAAAGCACATAATGGCAAGCAACCTAAAACAATCTATACTGATCAAGATGTAGCAATAGGAAAGACTATTAAGGAGGTCTTTTTAGAAGCTTGGCATGATCTGTGCACTTTTCATGTTATGCAAAATGCTGTTAAGCATCTAGCTGAAGCTGATGATGAAGAATCATGTACTCCTCCAAAAAGAAAGGCTGAAGATAGCAAGGAAGAACTAAGTATTCTCGCAGATTTTAGTGCATGTATGTACAAGTATGAAGATGAAGCAACATTTCAAGAAGCATTTAACATCATAAGGACAAAGGCCAGCAAGCAATCTTGGTTGGATAGTATATATAAGGTAAAAAGAAGTGGGCTGAATGTTATATGACTAATGTGTACACATTAGGGATGAGGAGTACACAATTGAGTGAGAGTCTAAACAGTGACTTGAAGCGGCATTTCAAATTAGATTTTGATATCATTCGATTTTTTAAGCATTTTGAAAGGGTTGTAGAATATAAAAGAAATAATGAATTGCATGCTGAATTTGAATCAAGAAAAAAATATTACCAAGACTCAAAATGAGGACACCTATGTTAATCCAAGCTAGCAAGCTGTACACACCAATTATTTTTTAAGCATTCCAGTGTGAATATGAGAGGTCCATGGCAGCATGCACCACAACATTGGAAGACAAAAATGAATATCTTGTAGCAATTGGAAGTCTTGATGAAAATTGTACCCTTGAGAAGGAGTACAGAGTTATTGGTGATCCTGCAGACCAAACAAGCAGATGTAGCTGTGGGCAGTTCATTAGAATCAGAATATTGTATGCCCATGCTCTAAAAGTTCTTGAATATCAAATCAATGCTGGAACAATATATATTGAAGCGATGGACTCGAGAAGCACGCAGTGGGACAGTACAAGACAACCAAGGCCGAAACATAATAGAGGATCCAAAATTAGATGCTATACTTTTCTAAAAAATATGACTCGCAAATTCCTCAATTTGGCACACCGAGCAGCAAGTCATCCACGGTGTATCCTATTAGTAAATGAGGCACTTGACATGGTTAGCAACCAAGTTGAAGAAGAAATCACGGGGTTTCCTAGTGCAGTGAATCCAATCAATATTCCCACAAATGATTCTCCACCAATTAATTTGTTGAGCACAGCAAGCCTAAAGAAAAAGGAGGTGGAAACTAAAACCTCAAAGCGCAAAAGAGCTTGGCATGAAAAGAGACACAAATTTACAAATAAGGGAGATAAGAAAAAGGAAAATGGTTCAAAGGTATGTGATAACACAAAATATATTTGATTCTCTTTCACTGTGTTCAGTAGGAACATGTTTATTTTTATTTTTATTTTATTTGAAGGAACAAGAAACTGCAAAGAAGGGAGGTAAGAAAAAGGAAAAAGCAGCAGCAGTACAAGAAACAACAGCAGTACAAGGCACTGTAGCAGTGCAAAATATTTATCCCAGTACTTCTTTGCCTATGGAAGAAATGTCTGAACCATACATGGCCATCAATACATTCTCTCAGATACTGACGGTAATATTTCAAGCTAATACACCATTTTTCTAAAACATACATGGCCATCAATACATTCTCTCAAACAATTTTCTGAACTTTTTTATTTTGCATGCAGGGGGCAATCACAGATGATGTTATTGCTGATTTCTAGTAGCACGGACATTTGCAGCAATCTGAATGTCATTTTGCAAATTTGTTGCTTCCTGAAACATAGATTGTTTGGGAGAGTAGCTTTTGAAGAGTAGCTTTGGAAGAATAGACTCATGAAACATTTGTCATTGAAGTGTCAAGTTCAGGGAATTGCATCTCTGAACAACAGAGCCTTTTGTTCATCTCTGAACTTGCAACAATCAGCATTACCTTTTATTCAATTCCAGGACAATTTGCAACACAATGGCAAGCTATACAATTTGCATGTTTTTGCTGCTTTGGATACAATTACAAGTTACACGGCCTTGCTAGCTCTTGCACAAATGTCAATTTACAGGCAAGCGAGCAATAGAAATTAAAAAGGGGAAAAAGCTCCTGGAACAGCAGCCATGTCTGGAGCTTGCCGAGGTCGAGCTCTGCACGGGCGGAGACGCGCAGAAGGTGGGCGATATGGAAACGCTGCAGGCCGGCGACGGCAACAGCGATGGTGACGTGCTCGACAAGGACGGCTGCTCGGCGATGACGGCCGCTCGGCGAGGACGGCAACGGAGCGGCGCTTGGCGAGGATGGCGCGGCACACCTGTTGGCGAGGACAGCGACGGGACGGTTGGATGGCGACGGCACAGCGCAGGTCTCGGCGAGGACAGCGACGGGACGACCGGACGGCGACGGCGTAGCAGTTGATGCGGCCTTCGAGTGAAACTACGGAAGACGGTGGCTGCCTATCCACGGAAGCTCTCGGCACCCGCACGACCTTTGTGGGCTACGATGGGCCTTGCCATTTGTGCAGCCCATGACACTTTAGCGTAGCTATCGTCTGATTCTTAGCCGACGGCATAGATGTCGTGACTGCACAGCACCGTCATTTTGAGGTGAAGTTAGACGATCTCAGTCCTAGTCATCATGGTGGTGGCAGTCTTTGCAGGTCCATAAGTTAAGGAAGGTGGAAGCTTCGTTGCACATTCGAGGTGCAAAGTGCCATGGATGGCGAAAGACGGCTAGGACGAGGACGCAGATGCAGTGTTTGTCTGTTTGAGGGAGACGGTGTGAGTTAAGGTCCTAATCCAATCAGTTGCTATCTATAGTTGTTTTAGTATCTCATTCCCTGGATCCACCGGCACCTCCTGTAACACCCGGTGTTTTGCATCCTAAAAAACCACTAAAATTTTAAATTTTTAAAACTTTACAACCAATTAAAACTTGAGTAGTTTATTCTCTGCCTGTGTGTGCATGTATATTAACTAATGTTCATGCTTGTATAGAGAGGCGGCTCAATCTGCAGCCGGCTCTACAAATTGTTTTAATCTGAGCTGTCTCTAAAAATATATTTGCAGGGGCGGCTGCTATTTTCAGCCACCTCTACAAATGCTCCTATTTTTAGTGGAATCAATTTTCAAAGGCATCTAGAAATAGACATGCCTATAAAAATAGGAATTATACAGTAAAATTTGAATTTTTTCAGACGAGCTCGGATGGAAAAATGACAAAATCAAAGTTGTAGATCTCAAAGAGTTATATAACTTTGTAGTTGATAACTTTTTCTTTTAAAATCATATATCTAAGAAAAATTACGGTTGAATTTCTCACATTTGAAATTCAATTTTTTCAAATGAGCTCAGATGGAGAAACGATTAAAACCAAAGTTGTAGATCTCGAAGAGTTATAGAACTTTATAGTTGACAATTTTTTCATTTGAAATCATATATCCAAGAAAAATTACGTATGAATTTCTCACATTTGAAATTCAAAATTTTCAAATAGTCTTGGATGGGAAACGACCAAACCAAAGTTATAGATCTTAAAAAGGTATACAACTTTTTTATTGATAACTTTTTCATTTAACGTCATCTATCAAAGAAAAATTACGTTTGAATTTCTCACATTTGAAATTCAAAATTTTTAAACGACCTTGGATGGAGAAACGACTAAAACCAATGTCTTAGATCTCAAAAAGTTGTATAACTTTGTAATTGATAATATTTTCATTTGAGTTCATTTAGGGTTTCATACTTACTTCAAAATCGGATTAAGATAATACGAGGAGAAAGAATATCTCATATGGACACGAGTTAGTTTGGGTGTTAGAGAGGCTACGAGCGAAACGTGAGTTCGCGGGTTTGATTCTCCGTGGCCGCGAAACGCGCGACTTGTGACGGCGCACGAGTGGCTACCTGGTGGCATCTTCCCGGATTTTTTCTATTTTTTAGGCGGCTAGACGGTTGTATTCGAGCCGCCTCTAAAAATCGATTTTTAGAGGTGGCTAGATATTTACCTCTACAAATTGTGATTGGCAGAGATGAAAAAATTAGAGGCGGCTACAAAGCTTTGGTGTAGTATGAAAAAAAAAAAACAGACTAGCCATTCACATGTATATGTGTGATTTATGAGGCAATCACATATCATCCATCGAATCCCATATCATCCATCGAATCCGACCAGGACACTGTCAACTAAGCTGTAAGTTTTGCTCCGGTGGTGCTCTCAAAAAGTTTGCACGAATCTTAAAGCAGTTTGTAATTAATTTTAATTGATTTTGCCACGGGTCTAATCTGATTCTAGCCCTATGCCCTGTCCAAGCCCAGCCTAGCCCCAGCAGATGTTTGTGGATCTTCATCGCTCAATTGCATGTGCTACTCGCGGCTTGTTTTGTTCTCATAGCGCGGATCGAGGCGATGGTGGATCCGCCAGCGAGGCGGCAACACCAGGCGCACGCGGCGAGGCAGCGAGCAGCTCCAGCCTCCAGGCCAGCTGCTGTGAGGCGCAGGCACAACTCGGGCTCGGTCAAGTGTTTTCCCGAAATGCAGATGCATGCATTTTTTTTTTCCTGAGACACAGATGCCCATATATTGAACAAACAAATAAGCTACTAGTATCTGTCAAATCTACCAGTTACCCTTATTTTTGTACCCACTTTTCTCAACGCACCAGCAGCCACGTCGTCTCTTTTTTCTGGCCTTCCGATCTACCATCAATGGCCACCAGATGACATCCTGGAAACTTCGAGAGCATCTCCGTCCCACCCAGGCAACAATACGGTGAAAAAAAATAAAAGAAAAGGAAACCGCTCCCGGCATACGCAGGCCGCGGAGCATCGCCGCCGCTGCCTCCGTCATTGCATCCCCGGCGAGCACGGCGCCGGTGGCACTCCCGAACCCCTGCGCTTCTTCCTGCCTCTCTCCGTCTGCCTTCCTCCTCCAAGCGCCCCCTCCGCATCTCCCCGTCCTCAGTCACCTCCACAAGGCTGTGCCGCCTTCGCTCGGCGTGGCGGCGTCATGTCCGGCCTAGCTCCTGCAGCTTCCTGGCGCTCTCACCTCCCTCCGCAGCCCCCAGCCTACGCCACCGGACCCAGCGCCGCTGCGACGTGTCCTAGGGCTGGCTGCCCTCGCCTGCGCCGGCGTGACATACCCTACGGCTAACTGCTATCACCCACACCGCGACCGCGATGGGTTCTATGACTAATTAATTCTAATTGGTAAGATGTACTGCTTCGTCGATTTGGTACATCTCATATAGTTGCATCAGCAATAGATTTGGTGGTAATTTACTCAACAAAAAAAAAAAGACACCCTAGCGAGTCTGCCATTTTCCTCTACGAGTTTACTTCCTTGCAATTTAGTGTCCATCTACAGGTTGTAAATTGTAATATACTCTAACAAAGTAATGGACAACCTGGAGCTAGGTATAGGCGTCCTGTGATTATCTCCCCCTAATTTCATCTACTCACAAATCCAATTATAGATAGATGATGCACATTACGTGGTTGCGTTTCATAACTAGGCGTTTATTGAATTGTTTGTAGGGGGCTAATCTTCTACTAACCATTGCTGGGCTGTTCATTACAGATAGAGCTTTAACAAATCATGTCATGTCATCACTTTATGCTGCCGTTAAGTGGAATATGGAATGGGGACACCATTACAAATTGTTCACGGACCCCCCACTACCGGAATCGATGGCATTGCCGAGTGCCCGAGGCTTTGCCGAGAGCTTTTCCTCGGGCACTCGGCAAAGGCCCTCTTTGCCGAGTGCCGCCTCGGCAAAAAAGTGCACTCGGCAAAGGAGGATTTGCCGAGAGCCGAGCACTCGGCAAAGATATACTCTCGGCAAAATCTGCCCATTGCCGAGAGCTTGCACTCGCAAAGAGGGGCTCTCGGCAAAGGCGGCCGTAAAGGCAACGCCGTCCCTCTTTGCCGAGAGCCGGCCGTTAGGCACTCGGCAAATTGGGGCTTTGCCGAGTGCCCCTGGGCGTGCTCTCGGCAAAATAAGCGGCTTTGCCGAGTGTTTTTCTTGAGCACTCGGCAAATTTTAAATTTTTTTTTTTTTTTTGCTCTCCAATTTTTACTTAGCCTTTTTTAAATTATATTATACTATGTTTTGAAATGTGGCCTATTTTTCATGTGTTTTGCTATATTCCGAAGTTTATTTTATTTTATTCCAATTTTTTGGGAAAATCCAAATTTGAACCGCACGTGCATCCAATAATAGAGTTTAGTGGCTAAAAATTAGATATTAGTGTTATTTATGGTATGTTAGGGGTGTGCTAAGATTTTGACCTAAAATTATAAAGAGCGTAGTCACGAAACATGATGACCCACGTGCGTGTGCATATTTTTTTAATTCTTAAAAAAGCAAATGAATTCAAAAAATCATGAAATTTGCCACAGTGTCATCATTTCATGCGCCGATGTTGTGATAAAAATTTGACAATGTTTCAAGCAAGTTGTCACATACGTCGCGTTCGAATCCGACAATCTCAGAAGGCGTTTCATAAACATCTAAAGCAATCCAGATGAATCGGACTTCTAGCATTTCTCGCCGTTGATTTAGAGCTCAATACTTTTTTCATGAGTGAAGTACAGTTTAAAAAGGCATTTTAAAAAATTTGGCAATTTTTTAAAATTGTTCACTATTTTTAAATTTTTTTCAACTTACCCTTTGCCGAGAGCATTAGGGTTTGCTCTCGGCAAAGGCTCTTTGCCGAGAGCCCCTGTGGGAGCACTCGGCAAAGGTATAGAGCCACTTTTTTTTTTTTTTTTCCGAAAAAAATTTGAAAAAAAAATTCTTTGCCGAAAGTGCGACCCTCGGGGCACTCGGCAAAGGTATTTTTTTTGAATTTTTTCCTTTTTTGAAAAAAAAAAAAAAACTTTTTTTTCTTTTTGCCGAGTGCTTGGGATCACGGCCACTTTCGGCAAAAAGTGCCCACTACCTGCCCGCCGTCAGCACACACACCACACACCACACAACACAACACAACACAACCTGCCCGCCGCCGCCCCACACACACCCGCCCGCCCGGCGCGCTGCCTGCCCGCTGGGTGCGCCTGCTCGCCGCCGTCGCCCGGGCAGCGCCCGCCATCGCCCTGCCCGTTGCCGGGCAGGCGCGCCGCCTCCCCCCGCCCGCGCGCCGGCCGCCCGCCCAAGGCGCCGCGTCGCCCCGCCGCAGCTTCCCCCAAGACGCCGCCCCAACTCCATGGCGGCCACTGGCGCCCGGCCACCACCGGCCGGCCCGTAGCGACCACAGCGCCCGGCGGCCAGCTCCCGCCCGGCCCGGCCGCCGCCCAGCCGCCCGCCGCCCTCCTCCTCCGCGTTAGGGTTCTGCGAACGGATGCGGTGGATCCCTGCTCCCTTGCGTGGTGGTTGGTTGGTGGTGGTGGGGGAGGGGTGGTTCGCGTGGTGGTTGATTAGTCTTTGTGATGTCGGCTGACTGGCTCATGTGGTGGGTGCGGGCGGCGGCGGCGCCTGTCGAACATGGGCATGTTCGTGGTGGAGATGAGCAGCGACTTGTACCACCTGCTTTGGGCATGGCGGAGCGGGGCATGCCGCCGGCTTTCTTCGGCGGCGGTCGCGGCACGGACGCCGCGGTGGGCATCCTCTTTCGGGCGTCGGGCATCCTGCTGCTCTCCACCTTGAGGAGGGCCAACGCTACTGAGAGCCCGCCATGGTGAGGCAAATAGCTCGCTTCTTCCTGCAGGACTCTTTACAGTTAGTGAATTGAGAACCTGAAATGTCATGTACAGAACTAATGCTCTCGCTTTTTTTCTCAACACACAAACTCTCATTTTGTGGCTTACTGCTTCTTGCTTGAGTGGCTGACCCGATGAATCAACACATGAGCTATAGTTTTTGTGGTAGTAAACTTGTTAGAGGATTTTGACTATCCGTGTCTTGTAGAGAGCAGATGCAGTAGTAGGAGAACACATGGTTCAGTCAATAACTGAACTGGAGGTTATGGCTTCATAACGTTCGTGCAAAAGGAGAGAAATTTGAACTGGAAATTGTGGTTTAATGACCAATAGAATGTTTAAGTAGGACTTGAGAGAAAATTATACTGTAGCTTAGTCTGAGTTCAACTTTATTTGCGTGCTTTGGACTATGTTATTGACTTATTCCCTGGCTGAGATCAGTACTGTTAATGTTGGATTTGTCATGCTCGGATAGTCATTGTTTTATCAGCTTTTTTTCCTCTGAAGTTACACACTTACTAGTGGCCCTAAATTTGAGTTCTATGCAGGATTGACTTTGCTTTGTTACCTTGTTTGTGCTTAAGAGTGACTTTTACTCAGCAGCGGGGAATTATATCACTCAACAAAGCTTGTTTGTGCTTAATAGTGACTTCTACTCAGCAGTGAGGAAATATATCACCTCATTGCCCCCTTGTGAGCTGTGATTATTTACATGCTTGCTTTTGTTAGACGTTCCGACTCTAACCCGGTTGTGAGAAGACTATGGGTACTTTCCGTCGATTGTCTGTTTGTTTCAGCTCATGCTTCGAACGCTAGATTTGTTTTCTGTTACTGTGACTTTGCTGTCAAAAATAAATTGATCTTGTGAAATTCCTATACGATTCCTGCGTTTTAAAGAGCCCTTAGTATTTGGTATATGATTTAGCACTAAGGATGAATATCCACAAGCCTAGGGCCCTGGAGCCCTGCCTTCACAGGAGTAGCAAACCTTGAGTGCTTGATTCGTGTTATTAATTGTTTCATTTTTCTTCAGACTTCGCACAACCTAGTATTCTAAATTTTTAATTATGTATCATAAGAATGTGTGCACTCTGAAATGCCACTGCCTAATCTTTTTCTGATCTCCATCCAGTTTATTTTTGCTTGGCGTTGTTCCTTTTCCAAGTGATGTTCCAAGATTGAAGCAGCTTAGAGTTCGAGGGGTTGTAACGTTGAATGAACCTTATGAAACTCTTGTCCCAACATCTTTATACCAGGTAACTATTCCATTTAATGCTAGTTATGTGACTCCATTTGCGTTTAAAATTAGAGTTGCCATGTTAGGACCCTCTGGACTCCATTATCTACTTATTTTGAGATTCTGCACTGGCCAAGTCTATCCTTTTGCATGTAAATTACGTTGGTTTAGAGTTCAGGTTACCCAACTGAACTGTTGTGCGCATGCAATGAGAAAACATGTAAAAATAACAACACATGCTTTCTTTTACCAGGCCAATCAGATTGAGCACCTGGTAATTCCAACAAGAGATTACCTCTTTGCACCTTCACTCGAGGATATTTCTCAAGCCATAGAATTCATCCACCGTAAGTTCTTGCCCTTTCTTGTTTATTTTTAAGGAAAAAATACACGATAGCAAATCCATACTTTTTCTTAAACATAACCCCGTGCCTGATCAGTATATGTACTTGTCTTATCATTCCAAACCTCAAGTAACCTGTATTCTTTTGCTATATAAAATGTCTTTAATTTCAAAAGGCAAGCCTGACTGCCCATGCTAATAAAAGGAGCAGGAATGAGATGATGAATTGCTGCAAAGCTGCATTCTAAATTTGTTGGAAAGAAATGACCAATTTAGTGAATTATTAGTACAGTATCACTCATGGATCATAGCTTTCTTCATCATGCTAGTTCAATGCCTAATCCTTGCAATTTGTGGTGAACCCACATATTTTATTTTAGAGGCAACTTATGCTAAATCAGTAAGTAATTTGTTCATTTTAGGTTAGCACTTTTATGTCCTGGCTTTAGCATTTTTAGTGACCTGCCATTGATGATGCCAATCCATAGCTTTTTGCTGTCTTTTACCATTTCTAGTTCTGTTATTAAGGTAACATGGCTGTGTAGAAAAATAGTTTTGATTTAATCACCTTGGCTTTTGCTCGAATTCATTTTCGGCATGATACAAAAACAAACGTTTTTGTCATATCACTTTTGTCTATGCTTGATATTTTTTCGCAAATAAACAGGGGTTGAGGGTGGAGCTAGGGTTGCAAATGAACATAGACTCTATACTTGTTTTTTTAGAATAAATGCTTGCTGTGCTTTTTCTCCGGACCCCCTATTTTCTATGTTGATTAGTAAGAATGGGCTAAATTGCCTATTCAGAAAAACATGGTTGCCTAACGAATGACACTAAATAGCCTAAGAAAATGCAATCTACTATAATTACCAACAGATTTGTGACACATTTGATGCTCAATGTATATCTACAATTTTTTTTTTAAAAAATAAATTCTTTGCCGAGTGCCCATGTGGGAGGCACTCGGCAAAAAGAATTTTCAAAAAAAAAATTATTCTTTGCCGAGTGCCACGTGGGCGGGCACTCGGCAAAGCCGCCGTCCGTTTTTCTGCCGCCGTCAAGGCAACTTTTCTTTGCCGAGAGCCTCCGGTGGCACTCGGCAAAGCCTTTGCCGAGTGCCCGAGAAAAAGGCTCTCGGCAAAGAGCCCGTTACCCGACGGAGGCTTTGCCGAGAGCTCTTTGCCGAGAGCTACACTCGGCAAAGCCTTTGCCGAAAATCCCGTAGTGCCCTAAGCTGTTTCTTGGTGCCACAAGTTATGATGAATCTGTGCATATATGGTCTGTTGGTTGTATATTTGCGGAATTTTAATTAACAAACCATCAATTCCTGCCACAACTGAGATATGATGCATACACCACTTCTTTTTGTTCTCTTGCTCCTGCTGCTATTGTTCCTATAATAAGTGATTTTTTCAAATTTACATGAAATTAGTTATTGTGAACATTCAACATGTTGAGTGTGCAGGTATCAGCATCTGTTGCAGTTCGCTCTTCCATTCATTGCATGCATGCCCATTAGAACCAGACAATAGCGATTGAGTTCAAAAGCCACTTCTCTGGAGATACTACGCATGCCATTTTTTTCTGGGTATAGCTCTTCTACCTATTTTCTTAATCACCTTGGAAAAATCTTCAATCTACCTTTTTTGTAGTAAATTAACAATGCCTATTTGGTTATTTTTCTGCAATCTAGAATGTACTTAGTTCTCCGTATATGACTACTATACTATTCAGTCCTACAGACAATAATTCTACTTATGTCAAATCAACTTATCCTTTTTTAGGGCCTCACAAGGCCCCTTATATGATCTTATTATTAAAATTGACATATGGTTGATTCCATATTGGCAATGTTTAGGCCGTACCACAGTAGCACACTCCATAATATCATCGAACCAGAAAAAACCTGCTACCCATGTTATGTGTAGAGTAAGTCAGTCATATATTCTGTTTAATTTTATGATGGTTTATATTATTAGCACTAGCATAGCATTTGTTTGTCTTTAAATTTGTACTACAAAATAAGAATACAATTCAGAATTCAATACAGGGAAACCATTCATCCAGGTAGGAAAAAAAAATGATTCCACGTTTTTAGTTTCATATGTTGCAAAATATATAATTTTTTCCTAGGTCATAGATAGAGTTTTGAGGTGAGTTGTGCCAAAGAGTCAATGGCCAGGGCTTCTCAGCTTAGAGTTTACTGCTACAAGTTACGAAAAAAGAAATGTCCAAACACATTAAAAGATGGCTTTAATTGTGCAGGCTCTCTCCACAGTATAGTGTCAAATACCGATGCATAATTATTGCACAGGGCTACGATGCCATATTTTCCAGGTAAATTCAATCCCATGCTCTGTACAAAACCGATGGCTGTCAACAGCTGAACCGAGGTTCAGTCACTGAATTCAAGTTTGTGCAGTTATAAAAAAAAAATCCGAAAGGTCCAGTTACGATAAATAATATCAATGTGCGGTTCCATATTAGTATCAACGTTTGGCGGAGTTAGTGATTTGGCTGATGCAATGAGATCCTACATGTCATCGATCCAAAATACATGATTTCGGCATATCTATGCTATTCCTTTATACATGGAGATATAATATTAGAGTGAATTTTTTTTTTGAAATAATAATGACGTGCTCTTTGCCCTTGCTACTTTGCTGCTGATCACTTTTTTTCCTTCATGTGAGGTGCTTTGCTGCTGCTCTTTTTTTTTTCTTCATGTGACGAGGGACTTTTAATACTACTTATAGGAAAATTAATGAATGTGTTAACCTTCAATAGTTACATGTTGTCCGTTGCCTACCTCTGACAGGGTCATTTGGAGACCCAGAAACTCGGCGATCAGCACTAAATGGCAAGACCAGCGCAGGTATTGATCTGCTGTTACTCCTTGCAGTTTCCAACAAATATCTCTGAAATAAATTGCCTCACAGCAATCATTTCCTCTGTAATCCGCTGCAAGTTAACTTTTTTAAAATTAATTGCAGCAGAAAGATTGCAAGACGCATTGTCTCACAAAGCATATCATCAGGGGCATGTCAAAGAAACTGGAGCGCATTTTCGCTTCCAAAATTTTGTTCAGTTTGTCCCTTTGCATCCACTCTAAAAAATTGTACATTGTGATTAAACACCAAGCACCAGTTCTTATCAATTCTAATCTACTGTATTTTACTGTTTTCATGACCGCGATTAAATATGTCACACCTCCCTAGCCCGCGCAGCTGCACGGGATTCCTGCTAGTAGCAATATGTTCCAAAGTCACTTCTTCTACGGTAACCAAATCAGCACTCTAATTCATCCGCCAAATTCCAGAAATCTAGCAACAAGTATGCATGGAAGTCATTGGCGGCGAGCAACACGTGGTTGGATCATCGGACTGGTTCTTCTCGGTGGGAGTTGGCGAGTTGCCCGTGAGGCCATGAACGCAGACGCAACCTGGGACGCACGAGATCGAGGTCGCCCTATCGGCACTGCCGCGCTCGGTGGTGCCGCCGCTGTCACCGTCGCCGCCGTCCGCACAGCACGCGATTGAAACAAACAAAAGCGAGCAGCACGCGCGGCTACTAGATAGGTTCAGGTCCAGAAAACACCCATAACGAAATTAATTAAAAAAATATCTGGTTGCTTTAAGATTCGTGCAGATTATTTTTCGAAAGGACCATTGGAGCAAAACTCGTTGATTTGCATAGCCAGCTTGTTGGAGAATGGGATCCAAAGGGAAGAGATATCCTGCACTTTGTGCGCGGTTGACATTGACAACGCAGAAACTAACCGCACACATCAATAATGAAAGTGAGGTTAGTGTCAAAATCAAACTTCCTGCTCTTTGATTGGACACTTTTGCATGATTTCCAAACTTTTTTTGCAAATCATAATTAATTATACTAGAAGTTGTGCGTTGTTGCAGAAATTACGAATCATTTAGAATGAAATTAGAATACATAAAAATACTTATATGAAAATATAAATAAACTATTTTTAAAATAATATTAGTGGATGGCGTGACACGTTGATGTAGACAGCTAAATGTATGTTAGCGAATGATATGACTCACTGACGTGTATATCATAATTGCATATACTAGTGGCCTGTAATTATATCTGATAGTTGACTGCTAAGGTAAACGGTTTGCATGTCGAGATAGAACTCCAGTAGAGTTTATGATTATATAAGATATATATAGATAATATAGATTCCATTGAAGAAGAAGAAAGGTCAATGCACGGTCCTTGGACGAAGGAATAGTAAAAGTCTCTTGGAGTTGCTATAATTCAATTAGGTTTCTTGGTCCTTATGCTGGTACTTGCTTGCTAGATTAATGATTAATTATTTTTTAGTGGTACGTAATGCATAAGTCGATAGCGAGGTATCCTGAACCAGTCTCTTAGATGTGTTTACAGAGATAGGGCATGCGCACACATGTTTCTATAAGTCGCTGTGTGTGCATATATATTAACTAACACTCTTGTTTATATAGAGGTGGCTCAATCTACAGCTGCCTCTACAAATCGTTTCGAACTGAGCCGTGTCTACGAATGTATTTGTAGAGACGGCTGCTATTCTCAGCCACATCTACAAATGCTAGGAGGTAAAATTTGAGTTTTTCAAACGACCTTGGATGAAAAAATGATCAAAACCAAAGTTGTAGATCTAAAAGAGTTATACAACTTTATACACTAGTACCGAAAACCTTTGTACAGGCGGTGCTAAAGGCATTTGCACAGGCGGCCAAGCCCACCGCCTGTACCAGGGGTCAGTACTAATCTCCCCACAGTACAGGCGGCGGGCTGTGGGCCGCCTGTGAAAAACTGATTTACACAGGCGGCTCACTTTTTCAGCCGCCTGTGTAAATTCAAAGCGGCCGACAAAGTGAGCTGCCTGTGTAAATAAGTTTTTCACAGGCCTGTGTAATTATTTTTTTTCCAAATTTTAATATTTGCCTCCACACTGTGCTATATTTGTCACATATATATATATATTTAAGATATGTAAACATGAACCATAAATTTGCATCATACAAACAACACACATAAATATTATAGATATGCACACATGAAATCAAACATCAAGCATAAAATTACATATAATACACGTCATTTCATGTTATCCCTCTAACAAATTAGTGTCACTTACATATCATTTCGTTTCAAGTTTAGACCTGCTAGGTCTGTCGGCTCTAAACTTTTCAGCGGCTAGATCACCGGCTTCATCAAAATATGCTCCGTCACTTGAAATTATTTCTCTCATAATAAAACCGCACAAGTGCGCTACTATATTTTTCATAGTCGACGGAGTGAAGGGCTCGTCCTTTCCTTTCTTTCTCGGCTGGAAACAAAGTTTAAAAGCATCATTTGCACATGTACTGCCGTAACATTTGAAACTTTAAAAAGAAAAACTTTAAATATAGATATTTTTTACCATATTTTTGTCCCCGACGTATCGTCCCCCCTGCCTTATAAACTCACACACATAGTATCCACGATGGAGACCGTCCTAGGTGGTTGCTTGTGGCACTATTTAATGAGTAAAGATGATTCTAAAATTGTCATGCCTTGTGTATTAATTATTTATAATCATATGATGATATGTGGGTGACAACTTACCTAGGAAAGTTGTGTTGTATCGTCAATGGCACCCTAGGATCTTTGCAAAGGTGGTCGACCGGTCCTTTTTGCTTCTTATAGAACCGCCATGCCCTAAAGATGTGGATTATAAAACTCTAAAGTTATTTACAAACTCTAGTTCATATAAGGATGTGTGGTTGCATGCATGTTGGCTCACCTTTCTAAATGAACCGGGGAATGTTTGATACGACTCGGGAGGATAATGTAATGAGTCTAGGACAAGCACCTTCCCTTCGAATGGATAAATATAAAAAAAACAATCCAATGGTCACTTTGCATGAATAAACGAGTGAGCGACACATGTACTTAGGGTTAACATGATAATGTAAAGTACGTATTTGAGGCCACGCTTACCCAAAGTTGTAGGGTGCCAATACGAATTCCCTGTACTTATATCTCGGCATTGCTCTTCCGAGATAGAGGGCATACTCGTCCTCGTATTTTTGTTGTAATTTCTTTACAGCTTGTGCAAATTCTTCCGGTGTTTTGTCCTTCTCTATCTTGGCTCTATCTTCATTTGTAAGTATAAATTTGTGCATATTTTCTTGTAACCTGATTGGACTCGGGTAACCGACCATCGTTCCTTGTGTTAATGATCTACGCTCATGGTCTTGCAAACTACATACAACATCCGCATATATTAGAGTGATACTCATAGTCTATAATTAATAATAACAATTTGTGTGCATGACTTATACTTACGGGCACCAGATTGTAATGAGTTGGACATCAAGCTTCCTATAGTTCAACGGCGAGGTGCATGTCGTCGAAGGTAACAAATGCCCCGCTTCTTTACGCCCCAAGTAGCAAACACGTCGGGTGGTATGTCAACGCTAAGCGCATGCGATCCGGCATTCATTGCTCTCATGTACCAGTCATGAAACCTTTTTATCGTCCATGGACCCTTTTGAAGCACCGCCCACTGCAGCATAGGCCTTAGGGCACATAGTCACTTTGGGGACATTGACATAATCATCAACCGTTGGCTTTCTTATATCCTTAAGGGTCAACGGTGCATTTGATGGCGGTTCGACATGTACATCGCCACTTGGGGCTTCCTTTGTTGGTGGCACGGCAGCTTGCTTGGCCGGGCGGCTTCTTTCCTTACTCGTGACGGTTCGAGCTCAACGAAGTCGTGCCGCCCGGCCGCGCTTTCCAAGCCCTTTCGGAAATAGAGGCGTACTGCTTTGCTTTCCCCTTTTTTGGCTCATAGGGAGAAACCAATTTTGGAATTGGAAATTTCTTTTTGCCTTCTTGGAGGCCGGTGCTTGTGGGGGAGTTTGCTCGCTTCCTTATGCTTTGGTGGTGGTGGGGGGAGTTTGCTCTACCTCCTTCTCTTGTGTTGTGTCCTTCTTGGTCGGGCGGAGTGTGGCTGCTTTCGGACATGTTCTTGGCTGGCCCCTCGAGCTCATCCAATGAGAATGACAAATCATGTATTGGGGATCTTTGGAGAATGCATTGGCGATCCGGCCGTTGACTTGTTTCGGCCTCTTGGGATGCTTGATGCACCGGGTGGAGAGGGTGCCGTTGGTGGATCAATCAACCTTACGTACCGTCTCGGCCATTGTATGAAGTTCTTGATTGCTTGTCCAAGCTTCTCTATGCCCCTCGGAGGTCGGGATGTCGATGAAGTCGTCTTCATATCCAGCCTCGACCGTCAACACTTCCACCTGCGGTATGCATCTTGCATCTCGACGCCATGGAACCTACGCCCGGGGATAGCGAAGCCTGTGGGCCACTTGCTTTGTATGCTGATTCCTACGGCCATATCCAATTAGCAATGTGCAAGGCCAAGGTTTATCAATATCGTCAACTGGGTAATGGTCTTGATTTGATGTTGACGCTATCTTTGCTTGGAAAGGGCATAGATTGTGTGGCCATCTCTCGGCTACCCAAGGGTTGAGCTGGGACATCTTTGCATATATGAAGGAGCTTGTGATGACATACGTTGAGCGAACATCGCTCCCGCCAACCGCTTCAGCACTTCGGGATCGGGGTTTTTAACGTAATCTTCCATTAAATCCCTAAATTTTTTGGCGGCTTCTTTGCTCAAAAAAAGTCCGCCAACCGCTCCTTATGTCGTTCTCTTTTCTTATATATGCCTTTCCACTCTTCGCCAAACCCTTCTTTCCGTGTGGTTCGGATGAGACGCCCGTACACGGCCTGGATGCTCGGGGTTACCTACAACATGATATTTTCATGTCAGTGTTGATTTCTATTTTACTCGAACAAAATGGAAAATATAATTCTGTTACCTAGAGCATGGGAAAGGCTGTCCCTCTCCCCTCGTGACTTGAAGGCACTGTCTTTTTCCGGGTTTGTTGCTTCCAAAACCTTCTCGGCAACCGGCTTGATCTCATCGGGACAGGAGATCTCATCGCTCTCGGTGTTTGCCTTCCGAGCGAAGCCAATTCGCACCGTTACGGCACTATATCGGTCAATGCCAACTTGCCCTCTCTCCTCTTTGCTTCGTCTTACGCCCTCCATTTAGGAATCTTGGTCTTGTAGCCACCCGGTGCCGAGGTGGTGGTGGTAAATGTTCTTCTTCGCAAGTTCCGAGGCGGCTTGGCTCTTAGCCTTGGAGTCGTCGGAGTTTTTAATTTTACTAAAAACGTGCCCTTGTTCATTTGTGATAGGGTACCGCTTCGTCGGGTCCCGCCCTTTCGCAGACCACTTTTTATTCATATCGTGCCTATAGCCCCGGAATGATATTGCTAAGCGCTTCATGACATGACCTTTGACCAAACCTTACATTTCCCTCGGGAAAATGAACTTAGTGCACAATCGAGTCCAACAATTCTTCCTCTTTCCTTCGGGCACCATACTCCAATCACTCCGGGAGATATCAAATTCTTCCTTTACTAACCATCCAATGGCGGCCCTAAATTTAGGTAGCGCCTCTAGAGGTGCTAAGGGCTCTCCGCTCGGGCTAACATCTGTAATCCTATAAACTTCTTACGGAAATTTATTCCTTCCTCTATCTCCTCGTGCCCGATCACTCTTTTTCTTTGTACTTCTTCGCTCGGAGTATGTTCCGGTCGTTTGAGGCGCCGTGTCCTTATGAACATCTTGTGACTCTGCCTCCATTTCGGCAACAACTTGAGAGAACACCTCTGTCAATTCAATTGTTAGGTACATGAAATACACATGAAATATTATCTCATATAGACAATCTACGAGCATATATACCTCATCATCATTTGGCTCATCTTCGGGCTCGTAATTAGGGTCACGTTCCAACTCAAGGCGGGCCTTCTTAGTTCTAGGAGATTCACGTGGTGATACGCTCGGGCTCCTATAAGGTTCGGATCCGGAGGAGTCGGTACCGGTGTACCTATCGGGCATCGGCACCTTTCAAAGCATTTGATGGAGTACTCATGCATGAAATACAAGTATAAACATGGAATATAAGTATATACTCTAATTACATAGCCTAATTAGTAAATCTATCATTAACAAATCCTAACAAAAATATTACTAACTATTATCAATAAACCCTAACAAAAACATTACTAACTATTATCAATAAACTCTAACAAAAAACATTACTAACTATTATTAATAAACCCTAACAAAAAACATTACTAACTATTATTAATAAACCCTAACCAAAATATTACTAACTATTATTAATAAACCCTAACAAAAATGTTACTAACTATTATTAAAAAACCCTAACCAAAATATTACTAACTATTATTAATAAACCCTAACAAAAATGTTACTAACTATTATTAAAAAACCCTAACAAAAAAATCACTAACTATTATTAATAAACCCTAACAAAAATGTTACTAACTATTATTAAAAAACCCTAACAAAAAAAATCACTAACTATTATTAAAAAACTCTAACGAAATAAATTAACTAATTACTAATTACTTACTAAATTAACTAACAAACCTATAGAATTAATTAAAAAAAAAGAAAATAAAGGCACGGCGGCCTGCCAGGCCCAACAGGCCCAGCAAGGCCTGCCAGGCCCAACAGGGCACGCCCGGCGCGGTGGATGCTGCTGGGCGGCGGGAAGCAGCTGCCGCCGCCGCACTGGAGCCGCTTCCACGCTGGAGCTCGCCCGGGGCGCGGGTTGCGTGACTACCTCAGCGCTCCGCGAAATCGTGGGCGGCGGCGCGGGAGGCGGATTGGCGGCGGCGGCGGCTTGGGGCGGCGGCGGCGGCTCGCACGGCGGAGTGGAGATGGCTGGGGCGGCTCGCGCGCCAGGCGGCGGCGGCGTCGGGGTGCTCGGAGTGGAGATAGCTCGCCGGGCGGAGGCGAAGTCCGTGGTGGCGGCGGCGGCGATTTCTGGCAGCCAGATGGGCGTACACGTTTGAATTCGCGCCCTCCGAGACTTAGAAATTTCGAGGCCAGCGCGTTTTATATTTGGGACATTAGTACAGGCGGTTTACACGACCACCGCTGTACTAATCGATGCTCTGAGCGGCCCACATTGACCACCGCTTTGTACTAATACAATAGCTCTGACGGCTCTCAAACACGGCCGCCTGTACTAATATATTAGTACAGGCGGTGGTCAATGTGGACCGCCTGTACTAATATTTTTTTCCATTTCCACCAGATTTTAGGGTTTATTAATAAATGTGTTAGGGTTTGTGAATTAATTTAGTTGGTAATTAATGGTGTATTATTTAGTATTAGTGAATTAATTAATTTAGTAATTAAAGGTGTATAAATTAATCCTAAGTAGTTATTATTTTATGTACTTAGGGTTAGTTAATTACTTTAGTTAGTAATTTATGGTTTATTAATTAGGGTTAGTTATTATTTTGTTAATTAGGGTTAGTTAATTACTTTAGTTAGTAATTCAAGGTTTATTAATTAGGGTTAGTTATTATTTCATGTACTTAGGGTTAGTTTATCAATTAGTTAGTAATTTTTGGTTTATTAATTAGGGTTAGTTAATTAGTTAATTAAGGTTAGTTAATTAGGGTTAGTTAATTAGTGTTAGTTAATTAGGGTTAGTTAATTAGTTAATTAGGGTTAGAAAATAATATACAATAAGGGGAAATGTAAACATCTAGCTTAATAAGAAAGAGTAGCATTAGGTACAAATGATAAGTGATACATGAGTTACATGATAAATAATCTAGCGTGCTACAGTTTTTCCTTGTCCATCATGGCGCACCTGGGGGCAAAGAGGTTTTGCGGGATACTTTTCTCTACATTTTTTATCTTTTCTTCAAAGTTTGTAAAAAGAGACATCTCATTTGAACTGGTTAACACACTCAACTCCTATAATTTGTTGCTTTCAGGGGATAGCTACATGTTTTGGCTTTTGGGTACTTCTCTTTTCATCCTTAGAGAGGATTTGTTCCATATAGAAGACACATGCAAAGCACGGTTAGCAAGGATCCACGGATCATCTTTGTAACCTACTTTACTTAGGTCAAGGACTCTCGGCCATAGTTATCCCACGGTGACATGTTTATCTTGAACCCATCGACATCGGAACACTTTGGAATCTGCGGCCGTGGACCATATTCAACCTCCCATATGTCATCAATGAACCCAAAGTATGTAGTTTCTTCACCGGTTGCATCATCTCTGACCTCACATCGAGCGCCACTATTTGCATTGCCATTCCCTTGGTGTCCCTCCAGCTGGTGGAAAATGAGAAGCCACTAATGTCATAGCTACGCCATGATGTGACTGGCTTGACGGTCGGATGCTAAAATCTTGATGGTTTTTCGATTCCTCCTGTCATGTCCAAATTCTTTAGCCATGTAGTGAAGTGGACGCTTATGTTCCTTGTGTACCCAATCATCTGTGCATCTGGATTGTCCTCACGAAGCTCTTCCATGTCTTTGCTTGGTGAATGGGTCCATTATTATGAGTTGTTGTAGTATCTTTGTAATGTACCTCTAGGATTATGTTGTAATCTGGCGGGATAAATGATTTCCGTCCCATCCTCCCTCGTCCACCAAGTCTTCCCTCATATCGCAACGGAGGCAAACCAATTGATACTGGTCTTTTAGGAGATTGTTACATAATGGTCCTCCGGACTCAATGGCCTCTTACGTAGTGTATGCCTCTATCATGGAACCCTCAGGATGAGCTCGATTTGACATATAGCCATTCAATATTGACATGAAACGCTCATACGTCCACATTTCATGAAAATACATGGGACCCAATGCCTCAATTTGAGGCACCAAATGAACAACAAGGTGCACCATGATATCAAAGAACGATGGGGAAAGCACATCTCCAAGCGGCACAATGTCTCTACAAAGCAATTTTCTGTAGGGACTCTAACTCATCACGGATAATTACCTTCTCGGATATCTTATTGAAGAAGTAGCACAACCGTGTGATTGCCATCTTTAAGAACACTGGATTTATAGCCCCACGATGGCAATAGGAAGAAAAGTGGTCAGCATTACATGACAATCATGTGAGTTGTAATTGGTGAGTGTAAGGTCTTTCATTGAAACAAGACTCCTTATGTTGGAGCGAGAAACCAGATGGAACTTTTAAATTCTTCAACCATACACACATTGCATGTTTCTCTTCTTTGTTCGGGTTATAGCTTGCTGCCGGTAGATGGTACTTCCCATTCTCTAGGAGTGCAGGGGTGAAGTTCTTTTTTCGATCTTTAAATGTTGCATATCCAAACGTGAATTGAGACCTTCCTTTGTTTTGCTCTTTATGTCTAGCAAAGTTCCTATTACTTTGTCAAACACATTCTTCTGAACATGCATACCATCGATCGCATGTAAATGCGTCCAAATCTTTCTAGTACGATAAATACTTAAAAAGAAAATAGACTTCTTCTTGAATGTGTCCCCTTCTTTTGCCTTCACAACCTTTCTTGGTTTTCCATCTTTGGTCTTCTTTCCAAAAACAAACTTGACATTCTCAACTATCTTGTACACTCTATGCCCTTTACTATAACTGATGGAGCAATAGATTTTGATTCGTCCATATTGTCAAAGTACTTGTTCATCTTTTGTAAGCGATACTTATGGCCTGCCAATAGCCACCTCCTATGCCTCATGTACACTATCTTGTTAGATGGAGGAAGAGACACGTGCCATGTTCCATCTATGCACTCTACACAACCAATCTTTCCCTTTGAACTGGGCCCGATAAGGAGAAGAGAGCGGGGTAATCATTAATTGTGACAAAAATAATTGCTCTCGGTGTGAATATCTCTTTGTGGAACGCATCAATCATGTCTACACCTACTTCCCATAGTATTTGCATCTCTTGCATTAAGGGCTCGAGAAATACATCCATATCAACACCAGGTTGTGTAGGTCCAGAAATAAGAATGGTTAGCAAAAGATATTTTCTTTTTTGACACAACCATGGAGGAAGGTTGTATATTGTCATGATCACCGGCCATGTGCTATGCGTCTTTGCTCCCTCGGGCAAATGGATTCATTCCATCCGTACTCAGAGCAAACCTTATATTTCGTGGATCCTCAGCAAAGTCTGGATATTTCTGATCAAATTCTTGCCATTGCTTTGCATCGGCTGGATGTCGTAACTTTTCATCATTTTTTCTTTCATCGGATGCATGCCGGGTCATAAGTTACGCATCATCGGGTTTGCAAACAAACACCTCAAACGATCAACCACGGGGAGATACCATATCACCAATGCAGGAATTCTTCTCAACGCATAATAGTCCACTTCGACATTGCTAGTGGGCTTTGAACGTTTATCTTGTGGAGTCTTTGTTTGAGTCTTCTTTTCGCTTTCTCTCCGAAGAAACAAATGCTGTATTATCTTCCTCTCGATAATCTTTATTCGTCTTGTACCTACTAGCACCACAGTTTGACAATTTGTCTAAGTCTTTGTACAGATCACCCCGATATAGAATACAATGATTTCTACATGCGTGGATCTTCTCAACACCCATCGTAAGTGGACTGACTAGCTTCTTTGCATAGTGCGTGTTAGCGGGCACTTTGTTCTCTTTAGGAAGAAGGTCTCCAAGTACACGCAATAATTCATTGAAGCTAGCATCGGACCAACCATATCTAGCTTTAATGGTCGGCGGAGAACAGCCCGCGGTGTCGACCACTCTTTGGTACAACCTTTCGACTCGTCGTACAATGGCTCCTCCGCTGCCTTCTTCAAGGCTTCCATTCGCTTCATAAAGAATATTGATGGATCCGCACGGCGGCTCATTATTGCCTCTAAGAAATCGGCATCTTCAATGGCATCGGTGTTAGCATGTTGAGATTCATTGACAGCGGATGTATTATTATGAGTTTGATTGACATCGGGCATAGCATGATGGGTTTCATTGATAGGCTGGCATATCATCACATTCATTGAGATATGGCATTGGACCCTCCACATTGATGTTACTTGCGGTGTTGTCGGTTGTCCGCATATAAGGTGTAGAAGCGCCCTCACCATGTTTTGTCCATATCAAGTAGTCCTCCATGAATCCTCCGCAAACCCGGATGAGAAGTGATTGCTTCCACATTGTCAAATACCACAATATTTTTTTGATCTGCGCATGGACAATATATGTGCTTCGCCTTTGTTCTCTCGAGCATGTATCTTCACAAAGCATCAACAAATTTTTGGACCTCCACTACATATGATGGGTCTAATCTTGATAAGTTGTACATCCATAACGACCTCTCCATATGTATCGTAATTATTTAAGAAATCCTTAAATATATGAACTATGTGAAAGTATAAACCATTAATTACTAACTAAATAAAATCACAAGCCCTAAATATATGAAAGTATAAACCATTAATTACTAATATGTTATTTCAAAAAAACCTAAAGGTACATGAAATAATAACTAAACCTACATAACAAACCATTCATTACTAACTATTTTTTAATAAATATTAAGTACATGAAATATTAACTAACCTTAACTAGTAAACTTTTAATTACTATCTAAATTAATTTACAAACCCTAAGTATATGAAACTGGAACTAACCCTAATTAACAAACCATTAACTACTAAATTAATTTACAAACTTTAAGTATGGGCAATAATAACTAACCTTAATTAACAGAACATTAACTACTCAATTAATTCATAAACCCTAAGCATAAATGAATACCTTTCACTAATTAACAAACCATTAATTACAAATAAGTTATTTAATTAACAAACCCACAGTACAAGGTGTCACTAACCCTAGTTAATAGTGTAATTAATTATTTAGTAAATTAATTCATAGTTTATAAATACAGAGAATAAACAGAGCGATTAAACAGGTACTATTTCCATTCTTATGATTTCCAACAATTTAGTATATAGATTAATAAAAAGTTAATCATCTAAAAAATAGAAACTATAACTACATAAAAAAATATATTTCAAATAGTGCACATCATTACTCTATTGCATAGATCTACTCACGGGAATTCTAAAAAGTATTTATTTTCTATAATCCGAGCAAGATACAATTTACTATGAATTATACAAAAAAAAATTAGCTAAAACTATCTCTCTCTTGCCCTAGCTATGAACCCTAACCCTAACCCTAGTTTTAGAGCACCTCCAATACAAAAATTGAACCAATGAATCACTAAAAAAAATAGGTTCAAGGGGACTAACTAACCTTTTGGAAGGATCTCACCAAAGAAATGAAGTTGAAAACCTCTCCCCTTGGAATCTCCTTCGCTCTGTCCGCCCAGCATGCGGCACCCACGGAATGCTTGTTCTTGTCCGGAGGTAGGAGAAGGGAATTTATAGTGGAATTATCACAGGCGGTTGGTAAGGAGAGCCGCTGTGTAAAAAACTTGATTTACACAGGCGGCCCTCATAACTTTGCCGCTTTGTGTAAAGAGGACCATTTACACAGGCGGTTTACAATGTCAACCGCTTTGTGTAAATGTTCTTTACAGGCGGTTTACATTGTGAGCCGCTTTGTGTAAATGGTACTCTTTACACAGACGGCGAAGTTAGGAGGGCGCCTGTGTAAACCGTTTTACACAGGCGGCTCTCCTTTTGGGCCCAGGTGTTTTTTCTCTTTGCCGTCATGATATTATGAACCGCCTGTGAAAAAAAAAGAAGGTGCCGGCAAAAATGATTTTTGTACTAGTGATAGTTGACAACTTTTCATTTGAAATCGCATATCCAAGAAAACTTACGTTTGAATTTCTCACATTTGAAATTCAAATTTTTTAAATGACCTCGGATGGAGAAACGATCAAAACCAAAGTTGTAGATCTCAAATAGTATATAACTTTCTAGTTGACAACTTTTTTATTTGAAATCTTATGTCTAATGAAAATTACCTATGGATTTTCGCATTCGAAATTCAATTTTTTTCAAACGACCTCGGACAGAGAAACGACCAAAATCAAAGTTGTGGATCTTAAAAGTTATACAACTTTTAGTTAATAACTTTTTATTTGAAATCATCTATAAGTAAAATCACGTTTGAATTTTTTATATTTTAAATTCAAAATTTTCAAATGACCTCGGATGGAAAAAGGCTAAAACCAAAGTTGTAGATCTCAAAAAGTTATACAACTTTTTGTTTCAAAAAAAAGTTATACAACTTTGTAGTTGACAATATTTTCATATGAATTCGTTTAGGGCTCTAAATACTTATTTCAAAATAAGATGAAGATAATACGAGGAGAAAGAATGTCATATCATATAGACACAAGTCAATTTTGGGTGAAGTGGTTAAAGGGGTTACGCCGCGAGGCGTGAGGTCGCGGGTTCGATCCTCTGCGGACCCACGAGCCGCGAGACTTGTGACAACACGTGTGTTGGGTCTTGGATGATTTTTTTTTTTTGCTATTTTTTAGGCGGCTGTATTCCGAGCCGCCTCTAAAAATCGATTTCTAGAGATGGCTGGATACCCACCTTAACGAATCATTGATTTATAGAGGCATAAACCGCCTCTATAGAGCTTTAGTAGTGAAAAAAAAGACTAACCGTTCACATGTATGTGTGTGATTTGTGAGGCAATCACATAACATCCATCGAATCCGACCAGGATGCTTTCAACTAAGCTGTTGATTTGTATATAATGTTCGAAAGCAACCCGTGCCAGCTTGTAGGAGAATGCGACCCAAAGGTCCTGCACTTTGTGCACGGTTGATGTTGACGACGCAGAAACTAACAGCACATATCAATAATGAAAGTGAGGTTAGTGTCAAAATCAAACTTCCTGCTCTTTGATTGGACACTTGTGTATGATTTCCTAATTAATTTCAGAAATAACTTTTTTTACAAATCATAATTAATTATACTAGACTAGAAGTTGTGCGTTGCTGCAGGAATTGCGGATGATGTAGAATGAAATTAGGCTACATAAAAATACTTATAAGAAGAGATAAATAAACTGTTTTAAAATAATATTAGTGAATAGCGTGCTATGCTGACGTAGACAGCTAAATGCATATTAGTGGGACGATATGTCTCGCTAGCGTGTATGTCATAATTGTAGATGCTAATGGCCTATAATTGTATCTGGTAGTTGACTGTTGAGGTAAACAGCTTGCATATCGAGATAGAACTCTAATAGTAGGGTTTATGATTATATAAGATATATATATATATATATATAGATAATATAGATTCCATTGAAGAAGAAGAAAGGTCGATGCACGGTCCTTGGACGAAGGATAAATAATTAGGCTGCTAATTTGGTGGATGAAATGGGCCAAATTAGGCCCATCCGAGTTCACCATATGGGTACGGGCTGAAATCCGGCACTCTCATCGCACCATTTTGACAGGAGCCCTTTTTTTTTAAAAAAAAAAGGTCCTTCAGGTAAATAACCGAGAACATAGGACATGAAATAGCCCTTAGTCCTGAACAAGCCCATCAGCATTTTTTTTTTAACGTGCTAGCTCGTTACGCGTGGTTCCTCTTGAAAGCATCCTCGAGAACCAAGAAGGAGCAGAGCGCGGTGTCGCCGCCGTGCTTCAGCGTGTACAGCCGGCACAGCGCGCGGCCGGCCACCTTCCACGCGAAGCAGCACTTGGTGACCTCGTTCCGGGCCATCGCGTACTTGTGCACCGCGCAGGCCTCTTTGAGGAGGAGATCCAACAGCTCCCTTGGGCTCTGTTCAAACTCCTCGGCCTTGTACAGCATCTGCATGAATCCCGTAGTTCTTAGGACAGCCGTTCCAAATTTCAGTGTAAGAGTATCTCATTCGACAAAAAGGGTGGGGGTAGGATTCTTACTGATCCGCTTGTACTCTTGGTAGAGTTGTTGGAAATTGGCTACAAAGGTTAGAGCTCTCCTCAGGTACTCTTGATAAAGAGACTTCCAACGGCGCTTGTAATCTTCGCATACTTCTACCTCAGTGAAGCATGACGTACAGAGGTACCATAACATTTAATCATGTGGTTACCTGGCAATCTTAATATTTCCGAAGGACAGCATCACAGTTAGTATAAACGTCACCATGTCAAAGCAAAGGTGCTTCAGGGAATGGCCAATAATGAAGTACCGGTTCACACTGTAAACTTTCCTGTCAGCATGGCCTTCAAAATTCAAATCTTGCCAGAAGGTAAAACCCTGCGCCATGATGTCAATCAAATAAAAGTTTTCGCTAATGGCTAATAGGTTTTGAGTGCAGCGGTCGGTTACAGCTACCTGCAGCAAGGAACCAAAACCTTGAATGTGTATACTTGGGAGGAAACAAGAATAGCATTAACCAGGAATGGCGATGCAAGGAACAAAGTTCAGAATCAGCCATAAACACATATCATCAAGAACCCTAATCAGTGTTGGAAACAAAATCACTTTGCTTCTCTCTTCCAATAACACAAGGAGCTAGTAACATAAGTTAGTACTATATTGATCTTATAGCTTCACACTGCAAGTTTACAATGCAATTTGGTCTTCACAACCAAACACTACTACAACACATATACGGTAGCTTGATTTTCACAACCAAGCACTACGCCCTCTCTCTCAAACTCAACTCGTAGCTTGAACTTCTATTCTACATAGGAGGGTTGCTACCCGATCATGGGTACTGGCTGATTGACACATTACGTGACCGTTGAGGGCACCTCGGGAGGGGATCCCGTGGACCTCAACGACGGAGACGGCCGAGGGCTCCTCGGCACCGGCAACGGCGACCGGATCTGCGTTGTTGGTGACGGCCTTTCCACCGAGGCCGCCCCGGGTGACATTAGCGGTACCAGGAGTAGGAGCGCTGTGGAGAGGCGTTCGGAGATTCAGTTCGCGACCAACGACGTCGAGCAGATTCCTGATGGCCATCATCTCCATGGCGACGGAGATGCCCGGGGAATCGTCACCAGCGACCAGGAAGGTGCTGGCACGGTTCAAACCGGTGCCCCGAACCCCGGCGACAACGTCCTGATGGAGAATAGGAGCAGCACGGTTCCAGGAAGAATGCATGCGCGACGCCCACGTATTCCACTGGTGCTGGATCTTCATCGGCGATCGACGGAGGTTGCAAACGACAATGAGGTAATCTTTAATCTTGTTAGTGGAAAGGAAGAGGGGACGGTGGAGCATGACGACGGATGGAAATCCGTCAGTGGCCGTGGTGATCGAGTTCTATCTGATCCCGCGAGAGACCTCCGTCCGATAGGCGTGAAATCCAAATTCTGGGCATTGACGGATGAGGACGACTCCGATGACGAGATCGTGCAGTCACCGTATACGCCGGATTTGGTTCGCCAAGCAGCTGTACATGGTTTCGAAAAGGAGCAGCTCGTCGAGGCGGAGATGGCTTTGCAGGACTCGTCGATCCAACGACGGGTAGAAGCATCTTCGTCCCCGGCAACTTCGGACAATAAAGTTGTCTTGGTACGAAATATCATTAGAGCTTGGACGGCACGACGGCGGACGTCGATGACGCCATGGTCCGGGAAGCTGCCGCAACCGAGAGTGTCGCCGGCGATGATCGACGCTAGGTGACTGCACGGCAACTTTTTTGCGGGGACGACGAGCGGTGACAGGGGGTACTCTTGCCGAGGCCCTAGCAAGGTCATCTTCTTCGTCGTCAGCAAAGCTTGTGCAGGATGGGTATGGAGTTCATGGTGCATCTTTGTTTCAAAATGAAATCAATTTGGATCCATTATCTAAGGCTGCATGCATGGACGGACGGGTCATGTGTACAGTCCCGTGCAGGATCCGATTCTTTAGCAAAGATGGGTGGACCACGTGATATTTGTGACCTGTACAAACTACCTTGCCACCAATCTGGTTCAGGCTCAGGGACGGGTGGGCCTGCTGAGGCACAACCGGGGCCTTGGGTTTTAGATACACATGGTCGCAGAAGGTGTCGTACAGGGAAATTAAATTAGCGTCGCGCTTCCTTCTGGCCTCCTGCGACCTTGACGCCATCAACAAGCTAACCCTAGCCGCCACTCCCTTCTCTGTCCATCCTTCGTACGTGCAAGTTGCGCGTGCGAGCATGGCGTCATCGGGTGCAGGCGGTCTGAGCAGTGAAGGTGCTGCCGCTGGAGGAAGAGGATTCGGAACCGGTCGAGGCGGAGGGCGCACAGGCAGTGGGGGTGGTGCTGAACGTGGTGACAGGCATGGCTACGGCGCTTTCGATGACGGCGCAAACTTTTTTTTTTTTTTTTCGCGACCGGGCCGTTGCCCGTATTTCATTAAGAAGATAAACAAAGTTCAAACAACAACAACGGGCGGAGCAAGGCGAGAGGCCTCAGACTCCCAGAAACACAGGACTACACTACTAGATACATCGTGAAGGACTACAAGGCGAGAGAATTGCGCGACCAAAGAGAGTCAAGGGCAGCCAAAGGCGCGTAGCCGGCAGAAGCCCAGTCAGCGCCCTCACTGAAGATCACAGAGGACACCTCGGCCGGCGTCGAGGAGGTCCTTGCGAAGGTTCTGGCGTTTCTCTCCTTCCAGAGGCACCAAGCTATCAGAAGAAGGAGGGAGTCGAACAGCGCTCGGTAGTCAGCTGCCACCCAAACTTCAATGGTCCCCGGTTCAACCCTAACCTCGGGGCTCATCCGCCGAACTATGGCCCCGGGTGGGATTATGAACGTGGACAGCGAGGACGCTTTGGTAGCAATATGGATCGTGGCTGGAACGGGGGATTCCGACAGGGGCGTTACCAACGCCATGTCCCTCATCGGAACCAACAGCGACCTCCGCCATATGGCTCCCAGCAGCAGCATGGCCTCCATCTGAACCATCAACATCAACTGCAGCAGCATCGTCAGCATCAACCCTCAATGCAGCCTGTTCCTCAACAGCAGGGTGTGCCGCAACTTCCACAGCAGCCTGTACCACAGCAGCGGGGGTCTTCGCAGCAACATGCCCCGATCACTCAGAATCCGGTGCAGCAAAATCAGCTGCAGCCCCAGAACATGTCACAAGCTCCTCCGTTGATGACTACGCTGTCCACAGCCTTGCCAGGGAAGGGGGTCAAGCAACATCCAGGGGCTATAGCAGTTGAACAGCAGATGACAGAGACGGGTACAGATGCTGAGCAAGGTGTTAGCACAGGATCTCAAATTTTACATGGTTCTTCTTCGGCGAGTGGACCAACTGATGCTAGAGTTGAGAATGCAGTGATGATACAGCAGAAGTCAGTCACCACCAAGGTTTGTAGAAGATGTGGGGTAAAGGGTCACTTGATGTATGATTGCGCAGAGACGGTGTATTGTGAAATTTGCAAAAATTCTGACCATGCTATGAGTCGATGCCCAATTCTTAAACAGCCAAAACCTGTAGCCCAATTGGTTGGTCAAGCGGGAGATCCATTAGCTGGTTTTTACATTCCGCATGCTCCAATTCAGCCCACAAAGAGAGATTCAAGAATGGCGTTGATTTCCACTTCAGGTAAAGACCTTAATGAGGAAGATGTCGCTGCTTTTTTGCGTGTTCTAGTGTCTGATACTTTTGCGTGGGATGTAAAGTGACATAGTAGTTCTCAGTTTAAGGTGCTTTTTCCTACAAAGGGTGATCTAGCAAAGATGACAAAGTTCAATGCAAATATGAAAGAAGGTGTGACTCTTGAATTTCAAGAATTTAAGGAGGATGAGGAATACTTTGGTCATGCATTACCAGTAGTGTGGATGAGAGTTTTGAACCTTCCGACAATTTTAAGGGAATATATGGTGCTGTGGGCTTTGGGAACTCTTTTTGGAGTTACTCAAGATGTTGATATGGTGACCACTAGAGCGAGTGGCTTTGGACGGTTTGCAGTGGCAGTACTTGAGCCGGAGGCAATCCCAACCAAGCTTGATGTTATCATTGGCAATCGGTACTTCCAGTTGCTTTTCAAAGTTGAACCTTATTTACCAAACATTGGGCTGAGTAGTATATGGAAAACTGAGAGCAATGGTAAGGACGATCATGGAAAGGGGGCATTAAAGGATAGTGAGATGGGGGATGCAGAGAACCAAGGCAAGACTAACAACTCTGTTGCAAGTGATTCAAAGGCACTAGGGTCTAGCCAAGTGGGAAAAGAAGCAAAGAATTCTGAAGCACAGATGGACATTGATTTTGAGGAGGATGATCTACTAGGTGAGGAGAATGATGTAAGTGACGCGTTGCGTGATTTTGTGGGAGTTAAGACAGGTCATCCGGTGGATATCCGAGTTGCAACTTCTTTGGTACCGTCAGAATCGTCAGCTCCAGCACGGTTGCAGCATCGATCATCACAGCTGATGAGATCAGGTGGTAAAGTGGTTTCGGGTGACGTTCTGAGTGGTAAAGAGAAGAGCGAGCAGCAGCAGTCCACGGCAGGGATACAGGCAGTGGCAGGAATGGGGGCTGGTTTTTCTGAAACCCACAACCAGCACCCTTCTATTCTATTTGGGGAATCAGATGGGGTGTCCCAGGCTGATGGAACATCAGATGGTGTGCTCCTGCTTGAGAGTCAGCACCTAGGGGCCGCCCTTGATTCTATGGTCAATGCTGGGGTGTCAGCGGATGGTGAGTCAAATAATGAACTGGGAAGTGTTATGACCATGGCAGTCTTGTCTGATGGAGAGCTTACTCCAGTGCGGCGCAGCAAGAGGAATGCGGATGTGGTGGATGTACACGCTCTTGAGAAGGCAGAGAAAAGAGTTGCCATAAAAATCTCGAGGCTCACCAAGGCAATGAAAATACAGTTATTAATTCAGTATATTCTTTTTCTAGTGATCGTATTGAGAAAAATTTACAAGGGGTGGGTATTTGTTTGGGTGCTAAGGAAAATTTAATCGCTGGTTCTGTTGCTCTAATAAAGAATGTAGAAAAAGAAAGATTGAAACCCTCATATGTTGTTAATTCATCTGATAAAGAAATTGAGTTAGAAGAGGATAAGATCGATCCTGATATTGCCACCATCAGTCGACTTTGTGGCGACTTGACGGAGGAGGTAATGGACGATAATAGTGCGGGCCTGGATGTTGTACTTGTTGATGTACCCATCAAGGTGGCAAAAATAGAAAGTCAAATAAAACCCTTAATAGAAGGGTGCCTGCAAAGAAAAAATTGTTCCAATGAAAGGGATCTTACGGAATTGTAGGGGTCTACGTGACCTGGCTAAGCATACTTTTTTACATGATATGGCTGAAGATTTGAGACTTGATTTTATAGCTCTATCAGAAACTAATAGAAATAGTTTTTCGACTCAGTGTCTAGAAAATTTCTGTGCGGGAGCTGATTTTGTTTGGCATTGGCGATGCCCTCGGGGTATGTCCGGGGGGATGCTAATGGGGATAAATCAAGATCGCTTCGAGGTGGAAAATATTATCAATGGGGATTATTATATAAAATTTGTCTTAAGAAATAAGGTAGATGGTTATCGATGGGCCCTTTTATCGGTCTATGGCAGAGCTCGGGAAGAGCATAAAGAGAGCTTTTATCAGAGTTAGTTCGTGCTTGCACTAGCTGTGGGGATCTACCTTTTGTAGTAGGTGGAGATTTCAATATAATTAGGAATCCTTCAGAAAAAAAAAATAAGTCGAGGTATAATGACAAGTGGCCTCTTCTCTTTAATGCTATTATAGAAACTCTAAATTTAAGGGAGATAGAGATGTCAGGTAGAAAGTTTACTTGGGCTAATTATGCAAAAATTCCAACCTTTGAAAAGTTAGACCATATCTTGGTGACAACCGAATGGGAACAAAAGTTTCCATTGGCTACTGTCCAGGCTCTTACACAAGAGATCTCTAATCACACACCACTTTTACTTGATGGAGGGGAACCATCTCACAGAGGCAACGCTAGGAATTTTAAATTTGAATTGGGGTGGCTGACGAGGGATGGTTTTTTTGATCTAGTTAAGGAGGTGTGGGAATCTGAGAATAGAGGTAGGACACCCTTGGAACGGTGGCAATCCAAAATTAGAAGACTACGACGATTCCTTAGAGGTTGGGCTCGAAATTTAGTCTCTCAAAACAAGAAACATAGATTAGACCTGTTGGGAAAAATAGCTGCCCTTGACAGAAAGGCTGAGACAAATTTGTTATCATCTCAGGAGGTGGAACTTAGTCACCATCTTAAAGGGCAATTAACTAAGTTGCTGAGAGAGGAGGAGATTTATTGGCTCCAACGATCAAAGCAATGAGGTTGTTGCAAGGAGATGATAATACTAAGTATTTCCACATTTGGCAAATGGGAGACATAGAAAAACAAAAATTACACAACTTGAACAGGAAGAAGGAATTATTGTTGGGGATTCAAATTTGAAAGATTATATAACTAATTACTACAAACGATTGTTTGGACCGCATTTACAGAATTCTTTCTCATTGGACGAGACTTTGAGGCATGATATACCTCAAGTGTCGGAGGAGGAGAATGAAGTATTGGTGGCTCCATTCAGCGAGAGGAGGAGGTCAAATCGGCAATCTTTGATATGGAACATAATAAAGCACCGGGTCCAGATGGTTTTCCAGCATAATTTTACCAATTCTTCTGGGACGTGGTCAAGCAGGACTTGATGAGTTTATTTTATGAATTCTATATGGGGAGATTGCCTATTCACAGTTTAAATTTTGGGGTAATTACGCTACTGCCTAAGATAAATGAAGCAACTAGAATACAACAAAGATAGATCGATTTGTCTCCTAAATGTGTCGTTCAAAGTTTTTACGAAGGTGTTAAATAATAGAATTTTGAAAGTGGCAGATAAATTGATAAGTCCATCTCAAACAGCCTTTATTCCAGGGAGATATATAATGGAAGGTGTTGTAATATTACATGAAACAATACACGAGTTGCATAGGAAGAAAAAAGATGGTGTGATCCTAAAGTTGGATTTTGAAAAAGCATATGATAATCTTAAGTGGCCTTTTATTCAACAAGTCCTTAGAATGAAAGGATTCTCATCAGTTTGGTGTGAATGGATTTTAAAAGTTATGGCTCGAGGAAGTGTTGCAGTAAAGGTCAATGATAATTTAGGCCATTATTTTCAAATAAGAAAAGGGGTGCGCCAGGGGGATCCGCTATCTCTAATCTTGTTTAATATAGTGGTGGACATGTTGGCAATTCTGATTTCACGAGCTAAAGAAGAAGAACAAATTGATGGAGTGGTCCCGCATTTGGTAGATGAAGGACTCTCGGTTCTTCAATATGCGGATGACACTTTGTTATTTTTATGGACAATGATTTAGAGAGGGCCAAAAATATGAAGCTTTTGCTTTGTGCTTTTGAGCAATTATCGGGACTCAAAATCAATTTCCATAAAAGTGAATTGTTACGTTATGGAGAAGCTAATGTTCATCAAGTGGAGTACACACAGATTTTTTTTGGTTGTAACGTAGGATCTTTCCCTTTTAGATATTTAGGGATTCCTATGCATCATCAAAAACTAATGAATAAGGACTGGAAACATGTAGAAGAAAGATTTCAAAAACGGTTGAGTGGTTGGAAAAGTAAGATGCTTTCGGTGGGTGGAAGGCTTGTTCTACTTAATTCGGTTTTAAGTAGTCTTTCTATGTTTATGATGTCTTTCTTTGAGACACCTCGAGGAGTTTTGAAAAAATTGGATTATTTTAGATCTTGGTTTTTCTGGCAATGTAATGAACATAAGAAAAAATATAGATTGATAAAATGGGAGGTAGTATGCACACCAAAAGACCAAGGCCGATTGGGAGTCCTAAATCTAGGCGTGCATAATACATGCCTACTAAGCAAGTGGCTTTTCAAATTAATAAATGGGGATGGAGTATGGCAACGGTTGCTTAAAATAAATATTTAAGAGATAAAACTCGAACCCAGTTCAACATCTGCAGGGGACTCTCGGTTTTGGGTGGCCTTATGAAGGTCAAGGATGAGTTCCTATCTATGGGTAGGTTTGTTCTAGGTGACGGATCTCAGGTGCGTTTTTGGGAAGATTCGTGGATTACGCCACTGTCGGTGTTTAGCCACCGCTAGCCTGCCACGGGGTTCCCGTAGCAGTTGATTTGGATCTCGGCGAATACTAGAACTTCGGCGGTTTTCACGCAAGAGACACTTTCGGTTTATCTGGTTCGAGCCCTCGTCGTCGAGTAAAAGCTCTACTCAGTCGGCCTTGGCCTTTTGCGTTGGATTGATGTATGATTGTGTATTGTTGTCGCTTGTTACAAAGAGGGTGCTCTGGCTCCTTTTTATGAGAGAAAAGAGCCAGAGCTTTGGTTCTAATCCTAGTCGGACTTAGTTAGAGAGAGTTATGTTCTTATTACAGAAGTTACTTTCTATCCGTCTAACTAGGACAGGACGTCTTCTACTCGGAATCGGTCCTTCTGTCTCTGTCTTGTGGGTCCGTCCTGACGGGAGTCACGTTGGTGGGGAACCGTCTCGGTCCCGCATCGACAAGCCACCGAGCATTTCGAAGTTGAACTCGGGAGACGACTTGTATCATGAGTGATGCTTTGAAGTGGTCTTTCTTGAATTTTCTCCTCCTTTTTGTTGTGCACCATAGGTGCACTCATTGAGTGTAGCCCCCGAGCCTCTTGCTATTTATTTATAAGTAGTTGGAGGGTCTTAGAAAATTTAGAAAAAAGTTGAGGGTGTATACCCTGCAGCCCCCGAGCCTTTGTCCGAGTTCTTTTTCTCAAAAGTAGTCGGATGATGGCTTTTGGTTATCGTGCGCCTATAGGTGCACTCAATGAGTGTAGCCCCCGAGCCTCTTGCTTTTTGGGACAAAAAACTGGAGGATCTTGAGTAGAAATAATATCTTGAAATTGTAGCCCCCGAGCCTGAGTTCCTTTTCTCAAAAGTAGTCGGATGGTGGCTTTTGATTATCGTGCGCCTATAGGTGCACTCATCCATTGAGTGTAGCCCCGAGCCTCTTGCTTTTTGGGACAAAGTCTTTGGAGGATCTTGAATAGAAATTGTAGCCCCAGAGCCTTTGTCAGGGTTCTTACATCTTGAGGGGTTAGGGCGAGGGCCCGTGACTCTTTTGGTGGTTTGCTCTTTCCTTTGTAGCTTTTATGTCTTCCTCTTTATGGTGGGCGTTGGCAATTGGTGCGATAAAGGCTATATGCTTTTCTTGTGATGGGATATTCTCTGGATATGCTCCTTTACTACTCTATTTACTGTCCTCTTTTCAGTCTTGTCAGTGTCTTTCTGTCTTTGTGGACTTGGTCCATGTATGCCGATCTTGTCCTATAAATAGGTCTTCTTTCTTCTTGTTCCTTCAGGATCTTGAAGTTTCTTTGCTTTTTACGTTCTTGTGAGAATGATTGTTTGTGAGATGGATCAGCCCAGGGCTTCTTTCCTTTTCTTCGGTATGGTCTTTTTAGTGGGTAGAAGAATTCTTGAGATAGGGGTTAGAGGCAGACTAATCCCGGAGTAGCATTGTGATTGGAGGCTCGTTCTGGTAGGTAGAAGAAGTCTTGAGATGTGCCATGTGCTGGGTCATTTTGCAGTCTCAGTTCTTCTTTTCCACTCTGCCGGACATATGCTCGCGTGGGAGGGTTGCCGATCCGCATTGTCCTCCTGGGCGCGGCGGTGCAAAGCGGCGACCGTCCAACGCAGAGCCGAGCCCTCTTGTTCACATGGGGTCCGATTCAACTTGTGGCTTGGTGAGTTGTCGGTGTTTAGCCACCGATAGCTGCGACGGGGTTCCGTAGCGGTTGATTCGGATCTCGGCGAATACTAGAACTTCGGCGGTTTCACGCAAGAGACACTCGGTTTATCCCGGTTCGAGCCCCTCGTCGCCGAGTAAAAGCTCTACTCGGTCGGCCTTGGCCTTTTGCGTTGGATTGATGTATGATTGTGTATTGTTGTCGCTTGTTACAAAGAGGGTGCTCTGGTTCCTTTTTATAAGAGAAAAGAGCCAGAGTTTTGGTTCTAATCCTAGTCGGACTTAGTTAGAGAGAGTTCTGTTTCTATTACAGAAGTTACTTTCTATCCGTCTAACTAGGACAGGACGTCTTCTACTCGGAATCGGTCCTTCTGTCTCTGTCTTGTGGGTCCGTCCTGACGGGAGTCATGTTGGTAGGGAACCATCTCGGTCCCGCATCGACAGCCACGCCCTCTCAAAACAATCTTTCCGTCACTCTTTAATATTGTGAGAGAGAAAAGTGCTTCTGTTAGATCAGTTCTGTCTACAATACCGTTAAATGTAGCGTTCAGAAGATCTCTGATGGGAGTTAATTTGCTGGCATGGCACAATATTGTGGCCATGATTGCAGATGTACATTTAAATAACCAAAGGGACCGCTTTGTGTGGGGGCGCATCAAAACGGATTGTTTTCAGTTAATTCTATGTACAAAGTATTGTTAGATGTACATGCGTTACCATACAATACTCTAATTTGGAAACTTAAATTGCCCCTCAAGATTAAAGTCTTTATGTGATATTTGTACAAGGGAGTAATCTTAACCAAGGATTATTTAGCTAGGAGACAAAGTGGCAAGGAGACAAGAAGTGTTACGTACGTTCTTGAATGAGACCATACAACATTTACTCTTTGACTGTCATTATGCTAAATTTATGTGAAGAATCATTCATATTTCTTTTTAACCTAGAACCTCCAACTAGTATACACAATTTGTTTACAGGTTAGTTGAAAGGGTTAGATAGAAAAAAAAAAAAAAATTAAATTCTTGTGGGTGCAAGCGCTATTTGTTGGGCACTTTGGTTAACACGGAATGATGTTGTGTTTGACAAGGCCATAGCACCGTCTTATTTGCAGGTTATCTTCAAGGTGACGTATTGGACCAGGTAGTGGTCTTTACTTCGAAGGAGGAGGATCGCCGGCTTATGAAGGCGGGTCGTAGGATTATTGAGACACCCCGCAATGGAGGTGTTTCAAGAGACATGGTTGGCGTTTTAGCAACAGAATTGCTCTTTAGTTTTTTCTATTTGAGAACAGTTTCATATTGATGGCTCAAACCTTTGTTTTTTTGAGGTTCCGTGAATTTGTTTTTACGCGTGTGTAATTAAGAACGGCCATATGCATTAGTCGATGCGAGAAGCTAGGATATTAATATATGTTCCCTTTTCTAAAAAAAAAGGAGGGTTGCTACCCGTTTTATAGGATCTAAAGCTTCATATAACTCATATACACCAATAATACAAGGAGCTAATAACACAAGTTAGTACTATCTCTATACTATGAAAGCTGGTACAAAAGAAAGCCAGAGAGCATGGCCACGTCGCCGGCGATTCCCGGCCGTCCGATCGGCCGGACGGACGGCCTTGATCTAGCCAAACCGCCGTTTTGCCAAAAACCCCTAAAATCTTGCAAAAAGACCTCGAGCTTTTTTGCAAATCAACCCGCCGTCCACGCCGGCCTTGCTCTCCCATGGTCGGGCCTTTTATGGGCCGGATTACCTCCCCCCTTAGGCCTATATGTGGCAAAAATGGGCTCTGCTGGGCTGAATATGGCCCGAAGTCGTTTTTTTTTTTTCTGAATTTATTATTTATATAAACCGCTGAAATTTTATAAAAATCATAACAAATCAAATAAAAATCAGAAAAACACCAAACCAAGTGTGTTGAACTCCATACAACGAGCACTACAATCTAAACACATAACATCATATGCATGTTCTATTGTAATTTTTAAAAAAAATAGATTTGTCTGACTTTCCAAAAACATTTAATAGAGTTAGTTTCTTTATTTAAATTGCTATGTAAATCCCGTAATTCTTGCACCCAAAAAACTTTTAAAATCAAACCCTATAAATTTATACCTATTTTCTTAATCTTGGTTTCCTAATTCTTTTATTTAACGCTAACCCATAGTACAAATACTCGAATATAAATAATCGTGGTACATATATATACATAGCATAATACTTTACCACATATGGTACATGAATAATTCATACATTCAGAGATATGAGTACATCATGTTACAATATAGATACTCCAAATGAATATAAATAAATAACATAATATACATGCAATATACAACGTAAACACAAATATATAAACACGCATACACACTGGCCATATATGCTGCAACGCCGCGACCATTTCTAGTATTGATCTTATAGCTTTACACTGATGCTGCTGGTTGCGGGCTTAGTTGGATGCGGCGGCAGAGTGATGGAGTGGAGTGGAGGCCTAGAGTTCTGCTGCTGGGCCGTGTTTTTGTGGTTATGGGCCTTTTCCCAGGATTTCTAGTAGGCCAAGCCTTATTATTTATATGGAAAAAGTCCTGCTGAGTGCTAACTTTTCTCGATTATTATTGTAGTCCAGTTTACCTTACCTATCTATCTACCTATACTATCATCATCACACTATAAAAAAAAAATAAAGAAATTGAATGTATCCTCTCATTTTAATATTTTCTACCCGTCTTAATTTTTATCTTTTAAATCTACTTTAAAGTTAGATCCAACGCATCTAAATCTCTCAATTTAATGTGACGGACGACCTTGTCGGAAAACATTTTGGGTTGCGGAGACTCCGCGACTCTTTTGTTTTTCACCGTGAAACTTCTACCCATGCCCTACCCATCCACGGAGCCGTAAAACGTACTCCCTCCGTCCCATTGACAACGTCGCCCGGAAAACGTGTTTGTGAGGGGGACACGGTTTTCCAACGATAAACTCCATGGGACGGAGGGAGTAGTCGAGCAAGGCCCCCCAGCCCGGGACCACCGCTCCCGTCTTTTTTTCTCACCGAAAAAAATTACTCTAATCCCGTTCCTGTGCGCATCCTGCAGCGGCGGGGAGGCCCGCAGCCGGCAGGTCGGCAGCAGCGACCAGCGTAGGCAGAAGTGGCGATTGACGAGCGTGGCCATCAAAGCACGCGATGCGACTTAGAGGGGTCGAGCAGCAGTCGAGCGCCAACAGGTAGCCCTGTAAGATCTGACATCTGAACAGACGTAGACTCAACTCATCAGAAAGCCAATTAGCCTTTTGCCTGTCACACATTTTTTTTTTTTTCCTTTTAGTTTCTCGATAAGGCAATGCTGTCGATCGATGGTTGGAGATTCGCAATAGGTACAATGACCACAGTAAGAGTGCACAAGCAATGCTGTCGATCGATGACTGGATATTCGCGATAGGTACAATGACTTCACGGTAGAAGTGCACAAGGTATAAACTTCTAAGGTGTTAGGTTATTGGAGTTTTTTTTTTTTCCTAAGGTGTTAGGTTATTGGAGGTGTTTTTTTTTTTTGCAATGCTAGATTACTTTATTTCACTTATAGAATTATATTGAGTTCGTGATTCATATGTTTGTATATCAATATGTTACATTGAGTGACCAACGACTCCCAGGAAACGATGGCATTACAATGGTGAAGCTCTAATGGCACCAACTGTAATCTAGTTAAACAGGTTGGTTTTGCTAATGTGTATCTATATTTCATATATTTCCTTCAGACTTTTAGGAAACTTTTAATCTAAATTGTTTGAAATGAAAAAAAGTGCTTGAGATTCTTAGCAAGGGTGGTGTGAAAGGACTAGCCCACATTACTGGTGGTGGCTTTACTGACAATATTCCAAGAGTAAATTTTAGTGGGTCATGGAAAGTGCCTCCTATCTTCAACTAGTTTCAATAGGCAAGCACAATGACCCACGAGATTTAAATATGATTTTTCAACATCTGCATTCTGCGTGACCCTGGATCTCTGCCTAGATTTTGATACCTTTTAACATATTAACATTTTGTATTTTGTAGAAACCCATGTTAGGAGAAATTGACTATCACTGTCAAGATGATGAGTATTTGGTGTAACTTTTTCCTCATCTGGTAATTAAGGTTTATTCTCTTACGAAAATTAAATTAAAAATATTTTGTAGATATTGTTGATGCTAATTATCATCCATGCTACATCGATCCAATATAATCTATTATTGCTATGTAAAACCAAGGTCATTGTACAGGGTTTCCTCTGGTAAAATTTTAATGTGTACTGCTTATCTCAAGATCCCTTATTCTGCTACTTAGTTTCGGTATACACTGGTGGTTCCTTGGGTAGTCACTAGTATAGAAAACTTAATGGAGGCGGTTAAAATGGATTAAACGTGGCGGTTTTCCCAACCTAATCGACTAACCGTGGCGTCGCTTTAGACCAACCGCCTATTAATCGTGGCGGTTGGCCTAACACAACCGCCTCGGTTAATAATTTTTCATTTAAAAAATACTTTTTCTGAGTTTGAATTCAAATTTAAATTTATAAATTAAACACGGACAAAAGCATATAAATCATAAACAGATATCACATATATGCATGGCATCATATTGATGAGTCGGCTACAAAATAACTTATTCTCAGAGCCACTTTGAGTTACGATAATTACTATGCTAATTTATAAGAATTATAGTAACTCAATTACTATAATCATTATAATAATCGAAGTTACTATAGCACATAGTAAGGAGTTACTATAATTCTCGTAAATTGGTATTAGTTGAGTTACTATAACGCATAGTAAGGAGTTACTATAATTCTCATAAATTGGCATTAGTTGAGTTACTATAACACATAGTAAGGAGTTACTATAATTCTCATAAATTAGCATTGTAATTATCAGAACTCAAAGTGGCTATAGAATAAGTTATTCTATAGCCCGACTATAGAGTAGTAGTTCTATATATATTAGCATTGTAATTATAGTAAGGAGTTACTTATTCTGTAGCCACTTTGAGTTACGATAATTACAATGTTAATTTATGAGAATTATAGTAACTCCTTACTATGTGTTATAGTAACTCAACTAATGCCAATTTATTTAGAATTATAGTAAACTCAACTAATACCAATTTATTTAGAATTATAGTAACTTCTTACTATGTGCTATAGTAACTCGGTTATTATAACGATTATAGTAATTGAGTTACTATAATTCTTATAAATTAGCATAGTAATTATTGTAACTCAAAGTGGCTATAGAATAAGTTATTTTGTAGCCGGTTACTGTATGTATGTATATATATATATATATATATATATATATATATATATATATATATATATATATATATATATATATATATATATATATATATATATATATATATCAGAAATATTTTCCTACACATGGTGTACTCTGTCCCCCCTTGAGGGATAGCTACCACCACCCCTAAACAGGCCAGGCATGGTGCTGCACTGCTAACAGGGCGCTTTTTTTGAGTGGTGGTCCATCCGACCACCCGTACGCATGGTTTGGGTCTGGATGTGAGAGGAGGACGGTCACGAGCTGTATACTACAACATCCCATGCCCATGCAAAAATAATGCAATGAGGATTGTTGCTGTTCTGACACCACATGCAGCTTGCATTACCAAATTTTAAATGGCTACAAGTTTTCTAAATGGTGCATTATCTTTGTGAGTTGTTTGCACGGTAATATTCATTGCAATTAGTGAAAAATCATTTTTTTTGAGACGCTAGTAGGACGCTGCAAACTTACTCCATCTGTAATTTCCTACTGGGACACAAAAAAAGTTCGCTACTACATTGTAGTTCACGGGTGGGCTAGAAAGTGGATGGATGTGTGTGCGTGCAGACATGCAGTCACTTTTATTTTGCATGGGTGAGCTTCCCTCCATTGCTGCCACCAGTGAGTTGAGATCGTACTTCGTCATATTTATTTGTCTGGATTTTATCTACAAAATAAGACCCAAATTGACTATATTTTTATACAAAAAATAAGTAGCAAATGGACCCACATATTCCTACATTTTTAATTCACCCTTGCCAATGAATTTCGGTTAGAAAGAAAGATGGGGAAAATATTAGTTGGGTTCAACACTACTTGAGTTCGCAACACGTCACACATTCCGGCAGCATCTGGTCCAGTGTTTGGCCTTTTTTCATTTGAGCGAAATCCTCCATCAAATAAAAATAATACAAATTATGTTTGAGCGAAAAAATATATATGCTGGACGGACATCATGCACAACATGTACCAATATATTCTGGTCACCATGCATGACTTTGATCAGTATTGTTTCCAAGTGAATTTCTCTAGCATTGCCCCAGACCAAACATGATAGTGGACCATTCCAAACGCTGCGCGGAAGAATGTGTTTTCAACTGTGCAGGTCTGCATGGCGAGCATCTGGTTCAACCTTCAGCAGCTTGTGGTCCAGTGCTTCCTAAACAAGACAGACACTCTTCAGACGTGTACTTTAATTTGTTTGCCAAAAAACAATTCTAATTCTACCGTCCATGCCACCACTTGTCACCAATCTAAGGGGTGGGTAGCTATTACCCCTAGTGGGATAGCTATCCTCCATTGCAGAAATTTCACACTTATATATATATATATATATATATATATATATATATATATATATATATATATATATATATATATATATCAGAAATATCTGTCTTGCACCCGTATTTTTTATCCTCCCTCTGTATCCACCACCAAAAACGAACATGCATGTGCTGACAGGTTTACGGAGTGAACAGACGACTTACCTGTTTAGTACTACAAGACTACCTCTCACTTGCAGGTCACGGGCGACGCATGCTAGAGAGCGCTCGCTGGCCATACGTTTGTCCTGGTACGTGCGGCCATGCATGGCGCCAGGCCACCAGGATACACCTACACGTACCTAGCTCCTGGTCCTTGAACGCATAAAATCGAGGAGCTTTGCAGGTCTCTTGGTCCAGCATAAGCATACTTTGTATGCACGGATTTTAAAATCAGTAGATGCTCAAGTTTTAAATTCCAATATCTAATTAACCACCATACATTCGATTTGTAATTTATTTTCACCATAACAACTTTTGTAAATTTATCTAGAAAATAAGACTCCCACCATATTTGTTTGATTTGGGTTTGTTAACCATATTTTGTCAGGCGTATATATTCCAGTCATTATTTTTTCTATTCATCAAGACAAAAATGCATGGCTTGGTTGTTATTTTTTCTATTCAAGAAAATACGGAGCTGCCTGAGGCTGTACGAGCGGACATTAAAGTAATTAAATGCATGAAAGTTTGATGATAGCCAAGCCAAATTTTAGAGTATATGACATATAGGGTATATATGTTATTATTTTTTCTTCAAGAAAAAATGGTCATGTTGGATATTATTTTATAGATAAAATCACAAAAAACATTATGGTGAACACAAATTACAAATCGGGTGTGTGGTTAATTAGATATTAGGATTTGAAGCTTGAGCATCTAGCAATTTCGAACTCCGTGCATGCAAGCTTGTGGTCCATGTGGTCTATTCGTTCAGGCACACACTCTCTTTCATCTTTTTTCATTTGTGTCACTGATAAGCGGGCCCGGATGACTACGTGGAGACCGACTAGTGGCCACCAGACCGTAGTTCACACAGAACCAGCAGCCATGCCTGTGGTCCATCCGGTAGCATGTGGTCCATGCGACCAAAAAAAAATCAAATACCTGCTGTGTCCTAGAGTTACCATAATTGGTGGATGCGATACTACCATTCATCTAGCCACGTGTAATGCATCAAGTGCGTGGATAGCTATCACCCCTAGGAGGATAGCTATCCCCCCCATATAATATATAAAATATATATATATATATATATATATATATATATATATATATATATATATATATATATACTATTCTACACCTAGGGTATATATTCTACACCCTGAGCCAACCCAGTTGACACACGTACCAACCAGACCACCACCAACCCAGCCCGTGCACCTGGCACCCCGCGCGGCTGACCGCGTCTCGGGCTGCTCCCGAGGCCCACGTGCTAGGCCCAGCGGCTGCCTCACTCAGTCACTCTGCAGACTTCGCATGCTAGAACTGAATCGGCGCTGACACCTCTACCCTCATACACACGTACTCTCTCCGTCCACAAAAGAATGTAATTATAGAATTTTCAAAAATAGTATTTGATCATTCGTCTTACTCAAAACATTTATATAAATATCATATATCTTGTTATGACTTATTTTATCACTAATGATGCTTTAATACTAATTTATTTATTTTATAATATATATAAAATTTTTAAATAAGATAAATAGTCAAACATCGTTTCTAAAAGTCCTACAATTACGCTTTTTTATGGACGGAGGGAGTACTTCGTACGTGACTCCCACTGGCCACTGACATGGCACGTACTATGATTAAAGAAACTCACATGTAGTCATGCAAAAAGCCATACACCAAAAAAAAAAACTTATATTGACGACACATACTTGTCGGTATGTTTTTTGGTCAGTATTTTTTCGACGGTACTCAATGTTTGTGTCAATATTTTTTCCACCGTACTTAATTTTTTATTCAAGTAGTTATTAGTATGCTTTAGTATCGGTCGGTATTGTTCGGTATGACTCAGTATTTTTTTCTTTAGCACTCTTTAATTTTTGTGTTAGTATTTTTTTCGGTCAATATTTTTTTCTTCAATACTCAACTTTTGGTTGAGTAGTTATCAGTATGTTTTTAGTATCAGCTAGTATTGTTTAGTATTATTCAATATTTATTAGTATTTTCTTCAGTAGTCAATTTTTTGATTCAGTAGCTATTAGTACATTTTAGTATCGATCAGTATTGTTTAGTATTTATCAATATTTTCTTTAGTATTCAAATTTTTGATTCGGTAATGATTAGTATGTTTTAGTATCAATCAGTATTATTCGGTTTATTTCAGTATCAGTCAGTAATAGTTCGAGGCCACAGGCCAAACGTGGCTATGGGCATTGGGATAGGACACAAGCAACACCATGGACGGATGAGGCCATAATAATGTCGGGCTTTGAGATGCATGCATGTCCGTCTCTAGCTATCTAGCATAGCACATGAGTGGGAGGTGCATGCAGGTTTGTTGGTGCAGGCGCAGGTGCTGCATGTCCATCATGCGTCTGTGAGTAGTCTGAGTGCAGGTGTACGAGTGTGACACTGAAGTGAGTGCAGGTGTAGTGCACTGCATGAATGCATGTCCATTCGCGCAAAGCAGACAAAAAGCGCGGGAGCTGCAGAAGTTCGTCCTGCAGCCATGCGGGACGCGTGAGGGGGTGTGGGACCGGCAGCACGAGATGTGGAGCGGTCAGGCGAGCCGGGAGCGGGCTGCGGGGTGCGGAGGGATCGGGTGCGGGTTCGACGTGCGTCGGATCAGGTGGGCTGTCTCGGTCCATGGTCTGCGCTATTCTGTCGTATTTAGGTGTCAGCATTACTTAATATTTCATAATGCTGACGCTAACTACTGAAAGATACTGAACATGGTTCAGTATTATTCAGTATTTACTGGTTAGTATTGGTCAGTATTAGGTGTTGGGTGTAGAATAATATTCTATATCTAGGGTGTAGAATAGCGCTGCCGTATATTCTACGCCAACCGCCTTGATTAATCATGAATCGTGGCGGTTGCTCGGCAGACGGCCGGACGTGGCCGGGCCACCGATTAACAGCGGTGGCTGCCCGGCCTAACCGCCACGGTAAATGAAAGGGCAACACCACGCAAAATATTTTCTGTAGTAGTGTGTTAACGAATGTATCCAGTGGAGATCTCTGCTAGAGAAGGAATTCATAACTGATTGCTCATATTTGATCTTTGCAATAATAGTAGATCTTTGCTAGAGAACGAACGTCCCTTTGGGTTAGTTGAAACTGAATTTTATGTATGTTCCAGTTCAACCCTTATTTGTTGTGGACGAAGAATGTTCCTAAATTGAATGTATTTTCTCCTAGAAAAACATTTCTGTTAATGTTCATAGTTTGATGACCTGTAGAATAGAAAAAGAAACTGAGTGTTGATCACATAAAGCTTCTACCTAAATTAGTTTATACCTGTATATGTAAGGTCAAATCATTGACTCACTCTACGGAAGATCTCTACTTAGCTAACTATATTAAGAATTTTGGCAGGTATTGTTCTCGTATGCTCTTGGTGCAGAATTGGAGTACTCCCAATGCAGATTTGTATTTTTCTTCTCCCTGGTAATTATCAAAAAGGGACTGTTAAAATTTTTTTGAACAAATATTTTATGGATAAGGGAATGTAAGTGTCATATAAAGACCATCTGTGTGTCATATAAAGAGCTGCAATTAGCACATCATGAACTAGAACCTCAAGACACCGGGAAAAATTGCTAGCCTAAACTGCCACTACATCATTGAGATGATGGCGTTTGATCTGAAGACTCTTGTAGATTTCTTCCATGTAATTATGCTTGATTTCCCATCACGCTTTATATTTGAGTTCTAAATATTGCGATACATTCTACAATCTCAGCTTTCCCTTACAATAATAAGATAATGTTGCTTGTCATACTATAGATATGTGCATGTCGTAAGTGCATGTTCACTAGTTAAACTAAAAAATCAGATGTTTTAGCTTCTTTAACTATTGAAATCAGTCGTTTTTCTTAAGTGGTTTTCCGGTTTAGTCTGACGTGACATGACGTCATCACCCACGAGGAGACAAATCAGACCATACTAATTCAGGTGGGTCAAACAGATCTTACCAAAAAAAAGTTACAGAAATAAATCTTCAAAAAACTATCCAAATATTTTTTAAAAAAATATGGAATTTCAAATCTCAAAATCTGGTTTAATCTTAGAAAATTTATTTTAGCTAAAAAAAATATGAAATCATTTCTAGTTTGTTTTTCTAAAATCAAGCTCTATATTATGATGCATAGATTAGAATTATTTAGATCTTATATGATTTTTTTTTATGTTTATTTACTAGTATACTCCCTCCGTTTCAAAAAACGTCTGTCGCTTCGCTTCCCGATAAACAAATGTCGGTAATTTTTATAAATATTAAATATCATCGATTAGTATCATAATTAGTATCATCGAAAGATCTTTGGATCTAGTTTTTTAACAAAATTATTTGAAAGTATAAATATTACATATATTTTCTACAAATCAAGTCAAACTTGTGGACGCATCCCACGGCGACACTTATTTTGAAACGGAGGGAGTACACTCTTGTTGTCTTTTTTTTTTTTTTTGCGACTTACGCTCTTGTTGTCTCGGTTGTCGTCTTCAGTTTTTGCATTGGACTGTGACGCACACATGCATGGCTACAACTACAACGCTGCAACGCACGGTGCAAGTTGGTGGGGCAGCATCAACAGTCGTGCAGCGTCAACATCGTACTTGGTCTGCCTTTATCGGCCCATTGTAGTGCATATCTTTCACAAACTTTTTGGACACTTTTTTCTAGCTACTCCCACAATTCCATTTCGTAATTAAGGCGTGCGCTTTTGAAAAGTCTAGGCCTTTTGTAGCAACACGATAATCTTCTCGTACTCCCTCCATATAGGAGGCATGATTGTGATTACCAAGAAGCCATTAAATATAGGATAATCTTCCCAGTTTGCCCTTATTAAATAGTATGGTGTTAATGCATCCAGCAGAAAACCGGGCCGAGCCAGCACAGCTGAAAGGGCAGGGGCAAACACGTCCAGATCGATCCAAACTACGAGGAACGACATCTTTTGCCAAACTCCTCCATCGGCTAGAACGACACGTATTCCCTATACAGAGGGAGTATATGGTTATGAATTATGATTTTATTGCTACAAACATTAAGAGAATAAAATTAATTAGGAAGTTGCTATATTTCAGGTGCATGAATTTTCAATCGTAGATAACCCACTATAATATATTAAGAGTACAACTCATAAGAGACAATTTATATTTTTTTATAGTCAAACAATGAAAAAAGATTGCATATCATCTAAATAATAACAAAAAAGCAGGCACCTAAAATATAGAAGAAGTAAATTAATTAAGAGTAACAAAAATCTAATTATTTAAGAGACAATGGAGGTACACATTATATTTTAAAATGAAAGGAATAGAATGTAAGGGCAAGTACATTGGTGTTGTCTCATAAATAGTCTCATGCAGTGCCACGTAATCGTAAGACGATTGATCAAGCAACTCATACAATAGGTTGTTTTTAAGGTGTCTTATAGTAATAAAATTATCCTTATATTAATTTATGCAATCAACAAAGTAAATTCTATGAGTTGCATGACAACATTAAATCATACTATGGTGAAATAACTGTCTCATAGTTCTAAATTTTTGCTCATAAGGCGGTTGCTTCATGAAACAACCACCTCTTTCTCTCATTTATCTTCAAGAAACTACCATCTGTTTCTCTAACCTTTCTCTCTCTCCTCCGCATCATAAAAAATTGTATGTGACATTGCATGAGGCTTTTGAGACTACTGACATGTAGCAGTAATGTACCTGCTCTAAGGAAATGAACCACACACACTTTAACTTTTTATCCAGTAATTAAACTGAAATCACCCACACATTGCACAAATTAGGGCAAGTACATTGGTGTTGTCTCATAGATGGTCTCAAGCAATGCCACGTAATCATGAGATGATTGAACAACAAACTCATACAATGAGTTGTTTATATTAATTCAATTATCCTCAATTTGTGCAACCAATAAAGGAAAGTTTGTGCGTTGTATGACAACATTAATTAAATTGTACAATGGTTGAATATAATAGTTGTCCTATAGTCCTAAATTTTTGCTCATGAGATGGTTGCTTCATGAAACAACCACATCCACTTTCTCCTTCATATTCATCGAAAATTCTATGTAGCATTGCATGAACTCAATGCCTTATAGCTTCCTGGCTGTCATCTGTCAGGCCCGACTCGCTTACAACTGCTTCTAGATTAGAGATCTTCAGAGTCTGTCTTTGGTGGTAGCACAAGTCGGGAACTTGGTGCTCGCACTAGCCCCGGATGTAGGTTGAGCCTGTAGCTGAACCATGTCGTTGTTGTTTGTTTTTGTTTTTGTTGTTGTTATTTCCCCTCTCTCTTCCTCTGTCATGTACTTCTATGACCTTCAAAGGTCGTCTTGTAACAGGTGCTTTGCACCCTCCATTACCAGCTTGCTGGAATCTGTGGAAAATATATTCAAGTGGAGCCTCTCAGCTCCCCTGCTGTTGACCTAAAAAAATGTTTTGGTTGTTCCAATATAAAAAGAAAATTTGTCAGTTCCATTTGTGACAAAATTATTGGTGTACTAATACGATTCAATTGTTCCAAAAATTTCAAAAAATTTCTATTATGATATTGTAAGCTATATTTTGGTTGTTCCAGTATGAAATAAAAATATTTTGAATTATTTCATTCACGTCAATTTGTTGTTCTGCTAGTAACACAATTCATTGTTCCAAAGATTCCCAAAATGTTCAATATATGATACTTCTAACTATATATTTTGATTGTTCCAGTAGAAACTCCGATCCTATTGTTGTTTCTATGCTGAACTAGTGGAAAAAAATATTGTTGTGCTACTAGAATTAATATTGTTTGCAGTTTATTATTTTGTTAATTTGGTCAGCTTGATTTCCTTCTCTGCGAGGTTTCAGCCTGTTTTGGAATGGAGGAAAACAAAGGAAAACTAAGGATTCAATTCCAATGGATTGGATTCTTATGGTAGCTTTTTTGTCGGAATTGATCATAGGAATTTTAAAGAAAACTTTTATTTCTTTATTTCCCTCCAATTCCATAGAAAAAAGTATAGGAAAAGAACAACCCATCTAGATCTCATGAAAAATTCCTATGCACAAGGAATTAGACAAACAATGGATTTATAGGAGCATCTTATGTCTAATCAAAGAAGTATAATACAATATTAGGTTGATTAAGAAAGCAAGTTCTATTTGCTCTTAAAGTTCCTTTCTAAATTCTTATGTTTCTCCTTTGCGTATCCAAATATTTTTTTCCTATGGTTTCAATTCCTATGGATTAGAGAAGCATGTCACCTCAAATCCTATATTTTTCCTATTCCTATTCCTTTGATACCCTGTATTCTAAAGGAGCCCTGAAAGGTGTACCATTAATTTTATATATATATATATATATATATATATATATATATATATATATATATATATATATATTTACATATATATTTTACTACTGCACATTAATTATTGAGATACATGTGTATATATACGGCAGCGCTATTCTACATCCTAGGTGTAGAATATTATTCTACATCAGTAGCTAATACTGACTAATATTGATAGGAAATACTGAACAATACTGAACTGCATCAGTACCAGTCAGTAGTTGGCATCAGTAGGCGTCAGTACTACGGAATACTGAGTAATACTGACACACGAGTACTGAACAGTACTCGAACGCCGACGCATCTCGCTCTCGCGACTCCACCCGGCGCCAACACGCTCGCTCTCGCTCTCGCGACTCCATGCGCAACGGCGGTGGCCCGCTCCCCTCCCAGCCATCCCTCCTCCCTTCGGTCCTCCTCCATCCAAGTCTCCTCCTCCATCCTCTACCTCTCCGTTCCTCCTCTTCCTCCCTCCTCCCTCTGGTCCTTCTCCATCCTCTGGCTCTCCTTCTTCTGGCCACAGCTCCTCTCACTACTACATTAATTTTAACCGAGGTGGGCATTTTGGATTAACCGAGATGGGCAATGAAAATGCCTCGGATGAGAGGTCACGGTTAATCAGACCTTAACCGAGACAGTTTTTTTGCTTGCCTCGATTAATCAATTAAAAAACAAGAAAAAGGAAAAAGCCCAGCGAGCCCATCCATGGGGCCGCCGAGCCCATCTAGGCCCTGCTCGCCGGATCTGCACCGCCGCGCCCGTCGTCGGATGTGGTCGCTGCTCACAGATCCGACTGCCTGCGCCTGGATCCGCCGCCCCCTTAACCCAATTCACCGTCTCCGCCACACCATGGGGGAGAGGAAGTAGGCCGCCACCGGAGGAGAGCCTTGCCTGCACCTGGGAAAGCCACCGCCATCTAGTCACCGGAGAAGCCGCACTGGAGGGGAGCTTTGCTTGCATTCGCCCGCCCTCACACGAGGCCGTGGTGCCCGCCGCCCACCTCGCCCACGCCGGCGCCGCTAGACCGCCCCGCGCCCACGCCCGCCTCGCTGAAAGGTCCTGATTGGCTAGAGGGGGTAAATAGCCTATTTAAAAATTCTACAAACTCACTAAGCAAAGTGGTCAATATAACAAATAGTGGAATGCGAGTTTTGCTTAGCTCTAGTGAGCGTTACAAGCCACCTATTCAATAATGCTAGTTGCTATGATCACTAGGCACACAATACTATGTTACTACCTCTAAATTAGTGAGTTCTCAAAGGCTAACTAAAAGAGCCTCACTAATCTAGGCACAAGGTGGACAAGCTATCAAAACTTGTTACACCAAAGAGCTTGCTAAGCTACTTTGCAAGAATGTAAAGAAAGGTAACGCAATGATAGGTAGTGATGGTTATATCGTCATGGAGAGAGTAGATGATGCCAATCACAATATGAATACCAAGAATACCAAGATGGCCAATCAATCAAACAATGGGAGATAAGATGACACAATGATTTTTTCTTCCGAGGTTCACTTGCTTGTCGGCAAGCTAGTCCCCGATGTGTCGACCAACACTTTGGTTTTGCGCGTGCTAATAGGCTTCCAATGCCTAGATCGTCCACCGGCCACTGCAAGCAACTACCCACAAGTGAGGTAGCTCATTGACATGAGCACTTACTAGAGTTGCCTTTGGCATTCCGCCGAGGAAAGCACAAGACCCCCTCACAACACAAGGAGGTGGCCAAGAACAAGCACCACTCTTGCCACAACTCCTCCATGCCTCCAAGCCGGCTAGGTGAGGGTAGCCATCAAGAGTAACAAGAAATCCACCGGCTAGAACGATGACCAAGTGCCACTAGATGCAATCACACAAGCAAATGCACTTGAAATCACTCATTCTCACTTTGATTCGCAATCACTTAGATGTGTAGGAGGGAGTATGCTCAGCTGAAAGGGTTGCAAAGTATGTCATATGTGTAAGAGAGGTCTCCCCAAGCCAACCAACACATATTTATAAGCCCCTATTCAAAGTTCCAACCGTTGCTCACAAGAGGGGGGTTGAAATCGTGTTCACCGGACGCGCCTATTCAAGCCGACCGGACATGTAGCCCAGCGTCTGATGGCTGGTGATCGTCCACATGCCATTTTGCTTCAAATGTCATTCATTGGATCGCCACGGTCTGCAGCCTTCCCATGCGCGTTAAAGTTCCACCAAACGTGCCATGGGAATGACCGGACGCACCATGCTGTGGCATCTGATCACTTCCAGAGAGGGTGCAGAGGCAAAAAAAAAAAGCAACCAGATGCGTCCTATGCTTATGACCGGACAAACTGCAGAGTCCAGTCAACTCTTACGTACGCGCGCCGCTTGCGTCAGCACTGACCAGACACGGCACCAGCGAGTTCGATCGCTGTGCCCAGCAAGGTCCGGTCAAGCCTTGCGCGCTCGCCTCCACGGTCAACTGACCGGACGCACTGACCACCGAGTCTGGTGTAGCACCCGGTCTCTTCCACCCTTGCTTTTATGTGCCAACACTAAAGTGTACCAAACACTTGTGCACGTGTATTAGCATTTTTAAGGGTTAAATGTTAGCTCGCTAGGTCCTAATGCATATGCTCATATGAATTCACCTAGTGGCACTTGATAACCGTAATTTCCAATGAAAATCCCCTCTTCATAGTACGGCTATGGATCCTAATTACACTCACACACTCTATGGTGTCTTGAGTGCCAAAACAAAAACCTATTTCATACCTTTGCCTTGATCATCATGGTTTTTGTTTTTCTATTTTTTCTTTTCCAAGCTAGGAGCACTTAATCACACTTGTGGTCACCACCACCATCATCTAGCTCCATCACTTGGTGCATACCAACCATGCTCATATTACAACACTCATGACAAAGGTTAGTATACCTATGTGTCATCAATTATCCTAAAACCAAACTAGAGCTTTCACTCGCACGCACTGCCAGCCGCCAGGCAGCCATGCCGCTAGGCCTCTAGATCTGGTCGGTGGAGGTGGTAGTGTAGGGATTTGCCTGGCCGAGCCACCACCACCTCCGCCCTGCTCGGAGGTTGGGCAAGGGAGGGGAGAGGAGGGGGCTGCGGATGGGAGGGAGGGGGAAGGGTGTCAGGCTTTGAGGGGAGGGGCGCTCTGGTGGGGGAGTGCTAGGACTGGTGGGAGTGGGAGAGAGTGAGGAAGTTAGGGTTTCCTAATGATTTCATATATATATATATATATATATATATATATATATATATATATATATATATATATATATATATATATATATATATATATATATATATAGGATGGTAGTGGGCTAGTATGGGCTAGCGGGCTAGGCTTGTTTTACTGAGGTGGTTGAATTTGAATGCCTACTTTAGTTAATGATTTATTGAGGCAGTTGTGTTAGAATGCCCACCTCCATAAATCTATTATGTGAGGCGGTTTTTTTGCCGCCTCGATTAATAAAAAATAACTGCCTCAATTTATCTGAGGCATTAACCGAGGCGGTTCAAAAGGCTACCTGCCTCCGAGGCTATTTTGAAAAGGTCACGAAAAAGATTTTGTGTAGTGGTGTCTGATCGTCTCCGTAGAAGGAATGGGCTGCCACTACCACCATCCTCAGTGTCGTCGACAGCCAGAAATTGGCTTGTTTTGCCCAAGGTAAACCCTAGCAAGTATGGATTTTACCTTATCTGTGTATGTGTGTGATAATGGCATATGGTTTTAGTGTTGGTAATGTGCCTACTCATTTTGTTCATGGTACATGCATTTGTGATGTGAAAAATGCAAGCACTGGTAACTTTTCTTGACAATAAAAAAACTCATGTGAATAACTGTGGTAATGAAGTACATTTGTGTTATTAATTTGGTTCCAACAGTTGCATCTTTATGTGAGCAAGTATAGTTTGTCTGTCATTTATGGACAGATTTTGAGATATCATTTGTTTTCCTATTTCACTATTGTATTTTATATGGATAAAAGGACCAAAGTTGTTATTTGTGCTGCTGCTGCATATATGTTATTGTCCATGATGGTAATGATTAATAAAAGTAGAAAACATAAGAGACATGCAAGAAGAATAGGCATTTCCTATGTCCCTATGGATCAAAGGGATAGGATGAGACTTGAGTATCTAAACAACAAAATTTGGAAGGACGACACAACCTGTGTGAATATGCTAAGACTGAATAGAGCCAAGTTTTTCTGGTTTCCCATTCTTTTTAGAGATTGTGGTTTGCTTCAAGATACCGTACACATGTGTGTTGAGCAGCAAGTGGCCATGTTTCTAAATACAATTGGGCATAACCTTAAGAATAGTTTAGTTGGCACCAATTTTGATAGATCTGAAAAAATTGTTAGTTGTTATTTCAACAAGGTACTTCATGCCATTGGTGAGCTACGAGGGGAACTAATTAGGCCCCCAACATTGGACACTCCAAGCAAAATAGCAGGAAACTCTAGGTAGGACCCATACTTCAAGGTGTGAGCCTTATCTCCAATTCCTTTAGAGATTTGCATTATTATAACCCCACATGGAACCTAATCTTTGTATACTTTATTGAACATAAAATAGGATTGTATTGGAGCTATTGATGGTACACATGTGAGAGCTTATGTTCCTAAGGATTTGGAGCATGGCTTTCTTGATAGGAAATCATATGCCACTCAAAATGACATGGCAGCCATAGATTTTGATCTTCGGTTTACCTATGTCTTGTCTAGTTGGGAGGGGACAACACACAATGCTCTAGTGTTTTGAGATGCTTTAGAACGTGTGAATGGACTTTGAGTTCCACAGGTAATAGGTTATCACTCTGTCAATTTGTCCATACAAATTGTTCATATACATCAATATGACATGATGACCATTATTATATATTAGGCAAATTTTATCTAGTCGACGCTGGATATGGAGCCAAACCTAGATTCTTACCTCCCTTTCGTGGTGTCTGCTATCACTTGAATGAATGGGGAGCTAACCCGGTGCAAAATGAGAAAGAGCTATTCAGCCTTAGACACTCCTCTCTTCGTGTCACAGTAAAGCGTGCATTTGGAGCATTAAAGAGAAGATTTAAAATTCTTGATGATGCCACTCCATTCTTTCCTTTCTCAACTCAAGTAGACATTGTTGTTGCTTGTTGCATCATTAACAATTGGGTTATACAAGATGGGAGTGATGAATTCATTCTAGACGATTCTAGTTGGCCAAGCTGTACTCATTCTACAACATTCACTGGTCAAGCAAACGAACATGCTGCTATGGTAGATTTTAGGCAACAAATTGCTGATCAAATGTGGGCAGACTGGTAAAATAACAATGTTAACTAATTGCTTCCTGTAATTCAGTTGCAAGGACATGTTACTTGCTGTAATTTAATTGTAAGGACAGATCTGTTACTGTAAGTCAATTGTAAGGACATACTTCTTGTTGTTATGTTGTAAGGACACATTTTCTTATTGAAATTCAATTGTAAGGATATATTGCCTTCTGAGATTATTGCTCAAAGGTATATATTGCCTACTAAAATTACTGCTCAAAGGTATATATTGCTTGCTGTAATTCTATACTGCTTGTTGAAAGGTATATTATGCTTGCTAAAATTATGTAACACTTGTTAAAATCTTGCATACTTTGTGTCGATTTTTTCTATTCTTACGGTAGGCAATGGACGAACCTGTTGAGGGTCTTGGGGGTACTAACGGGCATGCTGTATGGCCATCAACAATGTCCGCTTTCATGCTCAGTTTTCCTTGCTTCAAATGAGATTTCTGATTTTAATGTGATTGGTAAGATTTGTAACCAGTTTTTCTTCCTCATCCTAACTTCAAATGAGATGATCTTTTTTCCTAAATTTATCTAAAATCAAGCTCTATCCATCTGCTGTGACCATATATCAATGTGACTAGTTTTTACATTTCAAATTTTCAAATTTGAATTTTGGAGAGGTTCCATTACATTTTCTGCATGCTATAGTGTCTCAAATCAAAAATTATTGAACAGCAAACTTGGTGGACTCATCAATACCTCCAATTTTTATTAAAGTCTTTTCACCATTTGACAAATTTTTCACACACTATGTGTTGCATTTTTTATTTTTACCGTTGGACTCTTATCACTGGCGGTTTTCTTATAACACCGGCAGTGAATATCACTTTCACTGCCAGTTTTTAGCCAAAACCAGCACTGATCAATGCACACAGATATATATAACCAGCCCCATATTACTTTCACTCTCAGTTCTGCCTCTCACTCTCACTCTCACTCTCGTTTCTCTAAGTGTTTCAACTATGGCTCCTGGATACGCTGGTATGGCTTCTTCCATATTATTATTATTATGTTTATATGTCTATTAATATGCATTTTGAAATATTTTGATTTATTTTACTTAGGGATGAACAATGGACCTCCCCCGCCAAAGCAACCTGGTTTCCACCCTGGCAATGAGTGGTTCACTCCGGATATGGACGTTCCACAACACCCTTATCCGGCTATTGTAAGAAATATTTTCTCATAACAAATATTTGGTAATATGTACATATATATAGTACTCAGTATATATATATCGCCTATATTGCAGACTATATCTCCCATATAGTGGCTGCAATCAACACTTACCTTTTTTATGGCGTCGGAGATAGTTGAGGACATGACCATTGATGCACGTGGTCGGTTGTGGACATGTGAACTGAGCTTTTCCATCCCTACAAGGCCTCCATCAGGGTATCAACAACAAATTGTGCGGAGGGGACGAGAGATGCCTTCACGCTTAAGTGCCGAGTTCAATGCCGTGTTGCACTGTTTGTACGCACTGGAGCACATTGGCTATCGCATTCCTGATTACTCGTCCTTCAAGATACAGGCTTGGCGTGCGGGTAACCAGGACGTGGCGAAATTTGCTGAAATCATGGCGATCTAAACCAGATGGATGTGGTATAATCATTTTTTTATCTCTGTATTTTTAATATTAGACACTTTATAAACTATCTCTAATTTTCACTGCAGATTCTTCTCCATGATTATACATATCTTTGCATGTGCCTTGTCACCACTCTAGATCAAGCTATTGAGCAGCTTGGTTATTCCTGGAGCTATGATGCACACTTTGGCCAGATCACTACACAAGGATGCCAGTACGGCATAATAATTACTGAGGGGGTGGCCGCCAATAGTCGTATAGTAGGTTATATCTATGGTCGACCGTGTGTTCGTGTTTGTGAGGCACGAGAGAGTGCACTAATACGACCATTAGCCTTCGTTGACAGAGAATGTGGTTACACCATTCGTGATATACACTACCATGAATGGATACAGACTGTGCCGCCCCCAAATTAGGTTAGGGAGGTTAATTTTTACTTTGATTTGTATCGCTTATATGTATATTTATGTGTTAGACTATGTAAGCTTGTCTCAGTTGTTTTATACTATTCTATATTACGTGTGTGAGAGAGAATACAAATTACGTATTTAAAAAATACAAATTAAAACACACACATATACAAATTATATTTATTTTAAGAATACAAATTACATTTATTTCAAAAATACAAAAACCTTGTTTCTCTACAAGGTCAAAGTTACGATCGAAGTGTACTAACACATAAAAAGATAACCATCTTAGAAACATTCTTCTAGCACCCAAGTCGGGTCGAAGAGGATGAAAAGAATGTCGGAGATGGTAGTAGAGCTACACCTTTGGAGGTAGTCGTGATGAGCCCATGCCCTGGCTGCAAAGATCCACAGCACATGCATGGATGCATCGACCTAGTACGAAGTAAATGTAACAACTATATGTGACAGAAACTTCGCACCAAGCACCTCCAAGCTTCGGCATCGCTCTATCTTCAGAAACATTCTTCTAGTACCACTTGTGTGTCATCCTAAACTACACATGTTGATATCTGTATGTCAAGAGCTTTCTCCCAAAGAGAGAACATAGAGCCAGCCTAAACCTCTAGTGTTCTGCCAAAGAGAGAACATAGAGCCAGCCTAAACCTCTAGTGTATATGAAAACACACACATATAGAGGAGCGAGGAGCGAACGAAAGGAAGCACTTGTTTGGAGACTGCCTGCTGGTTGCCATTATATAGCCGCAAGCCAAGTTACGACCATACATGATAGCTGGGAGCCACATGATAGCTAGGAGGTGCGCATTTTTAAGTTTTTGGATGGATGTGGACTTCAGTATCAGCTCTAAGTTAGAACTGGCACTGAAGCTCTCATCAGTGTCGGTTCTATTAAAAAACCGACACTAAAGCTCTCATCAGTGGCGGTTTTATTAGAAAACCGGCACTGATGAGCCTGCTCTGTTTCAAAAGGCTGCGGCATTGGCATTGTGCATTGAATTGACGACAAAGCTTTCTTCAGAATAAAAGCTACCGCAATTCAATGAGCCACAATTCTTAAAATTAAAAATAATTTAAATATATTAATTGACACTACAATATGAGTTGCAAATATTTTTGATACAGTTATTGGCATACAATAAAATTTTTGAGGCAACCTAAATATATGATTACATAATCATTAAGATTAATTACATAATTTAAAAAAAAGTCTTGTTAAGGTGCAGGAACAATGATGGACTCATCATGATCACAACGGACATAAGCCGGTTCATCACTCTCTTCTAGGATAGCTAGGTTTACGCTCAATCCAAAGGGAGCCATTTCTTGGTAACCCTTGTAGTCTTCTTTGTCTGTGACTCCTTCAACACCGACAATCTTCCTTTTCCCTTGCAGAACTACTTTAAGTCTTCCTTTTGTCTCATTGTCCCTTTAATAAAAGATTTACGTAACATCTTTTGCAAGGACGAATGGATCGTCTTTATATGCGGTCTTGTTTAGATCAACGGTTGTGAATCCATCTTTGTCAATATTCACGTCCTCAAGGTAGGCCCACTTACAACGAAACAGAGCAACCTTTAATTGTTGTCCATAGTCTAACTCCCATATTTTCTCTATGGAACCATAGTATGTCGCTTCCACATTGCCGTTTTCGTCGTGGGCATCGAAGCGAACACCACTATTTTGGAAGGTGCTCTTTCCATCTTGTTTTGTAGTGTAAAATGTATATCCACTGATTTCATACCCTTCATACTTAAGAAATGTAGATGAAGCTCCCTTGGCTAGTAGATCCAGTTGAGAATTCAATTTTATTCCAATCAAACGACACTGTAACCAGTTGATAAACTCCTCCTTATGTTTCTTTTCATGCCAAGCTTGTGATCTATTGATGTATAAAGTTTGAAGCAACTATCGGTGCTCTGCAATGTATGACATTACATCCGTGGCTTGTTGGAGAACAGCGAACTGTGCCTATCTAAAAGAAACAGTGTCACGTAATGTGAAGGATTTCTCACCGATAGTTCCTTTGCCCCCTAGTCTTCCCTCGTGACGAGATATTGGAACTCCAAAACGATTGATGTCCAAATAATATGTGCAAAACTCAATTGCCTCCTCCGTTGTCCATCCTTCAACCATACTCCCTTCTGGTCTAAATCTGTTTTGAACATACTTTCTAAAAACTTTCATCAATTTTTCAAAAGGGAACATCTGATGCAGGTACATTGGGCCAAGGGCTCAAATTTGGTCAACAAGATGAACAAGTAGATGCACGGACATATTAAAGTAGGTAGGCGGAAAATGCATCTCTAAATGACATAGTGTCTCCACAATGTCCAGCTGCAGCTGGTCCAGCTTAGACATATCAATAACCTTTTCTGACATTGCATTGAAAAATGAGCACAACTTTATGATTGGGGCGTGAACCTTGTCAGGTAGGATACCACGTAGGGCTACTGGGAGTAACTGAGTCATAATGACATGACAGTCATGAGCCTTCATACAACTATAGTTAAATTTCAACTCTCTCATGTTCACTAGCCTCTTCGGGTTCGCACAGTACCCTGTCGGGACTTTTAGTTCATTGAAGAATGAAAGGAGCACCTCTTTTTCTGTTGTTTTCAGTGTCCATGATGCCACCAGAAGTTTTATTTGGCCATCCTCAAGAGTGACTGGATGCAGCTCCTTCCTGAGCTCCCAGTGTTGCATATCTAGACGTGTTGCGAGTGAATCTTTTGCTGTGCCTCCTGTGTTCATTAAGGTGTTGAGCGTGTTGCCGCACACATTTTTAGTAATATGCATTGGATCAAGGCAATGACGTACACTCAATAGCGGCCAATAAGGTAGTTTCTAGAAAATTGATTTTTTCTTCCATATAGACTCAGCAGGTGCCTGAACTGCCCCCTCACCCTTCTCATGGACAACATTCAGTTTGCTAACTTCTCGTAGTATCTGTTTTTCATTTCGATAATCTGGAGGTCCACGTCTTTCAATTGTCCCATCAAAGTCTTTTCTGTTTCTGCGGTAAGGGTGATCCTCAGGTAGGAACATACGGTGACCCATATAAGCCATCTTCTTGTTCTCCGGTAGATGTACCGCATGGGTAGAGTCCAAACACTCTACGCATCCAATATATCCTTTTGTCTTATCTCCAGATAAGCTACCTCGCCATGGCAGGTCTGTGATTGTAGCGATTAGTACTACCTTGATTATGACATGTTCCTTTTTATACTCGTCCCAAACATCCTTTACCCCTGTATGCTACAACTCCAATAGTTCAACAATTACTGGTTCTAGAAAAAAATCGATGTCATTCCCAGGTTGTTTCGGCCTTTGGATCAGTAGTGGCATCTGGATGTATGACCTCTTCATACAGCGCCAAGGTGGAAGGTTGTATATACAAAGCGTCACTGGCCAAGTGCTATGATTGCTTCTAACCTAGTCAAAAGGATTCATCCCATCTATGCTCAAACCCACCCAAAGGTGCCGTACCTCACCACCAATGTTCTTATAGCACATAGTATTAATAGTCCTCGATGCGCCCCATCGGCCGGGTGCCTCAAAGATTGTATCTTTCTTACGCTCTTCACCGTGCCGGCGTAACAACTTGGCTGACTTTGCATTTGCAAATAGCCTAACCCTTGGAGCTATAGGAAAATACCGGACTATTTGCAGGCTCTCCTTTTGTCTTGCTACCATAGTTGGACGACCCTTGCTTGTACCTAGGAGCTTTACACCTAGGGCACGCATCCAAGTCTTTGTATTTATAGGAAAAAATATGTAGATTTACGTTACAAAACGTTCGTCATAAATCATGCGTCTTTATCCATGGTTTTTGTCTTGCTACCATATGTTCATGGAGAACGGCCTTTGACATTCTACCATATAGAGCTTTACACCCATGGGCATGATTTATCCACATTTTGTAACGTTTTGTCATTTATCTACATATTTCTTCTAGTGGTATAGTATGCAATTATTGGAACACGCATAGATTTTTTCAACCTCAAGACCGATTGGGCAGATCATTTGCTTACATAGGTATGTCTTTTCTGGAAGCTCATTTTGTGGTCGTAGCAGTTTTCTTACTATTCCTAGCAAGTGGTCGAAGCCTTTATCGCTCAATCCATTTGAAGATTTGAACTCTAATAGCATGATGTTGGCTTCTAGTTTGCTCAGTCCACAACCTGGATATAATGGTGTCTTGCCATCTTTTCTCATTTTCTCTAGTTTTTTCAACTGTTTGTCGCTAAGAAATCCACTCTATATCATGTAGCAACTGCGAAATGCCATCATTATGCTCAGTGTCGTCAGCTAATGTATCCCTCAACATATCATTAACGGCAGTAGCCTCGGGACACGTGTTGACATCGGGATCATCGTTAGTAGCATTCTCGTGGACGGCTATGTCAGGCATGGGCACATCATTATTGTAATTTTCTTGTGGAACATTGTCGCCAACTTCCCCATGCATACTCCATATCGTGTAGTCTCTCATGAACCCCCTTGTAATCAAATGAGTTCGTATAGACTCCAACCTACTCCATTTTCTAACATTTCCACAATCTTTGTATGGACAGAATACAGGTTGCCCCTCACGAACATTAGCTTTGTCTACTTGGAGAAAGTTGGAGACGCCAATCAAGTACCGTGGGTCCGTTCGGGACACACCGTACATCCACTCTCGGTCCATCTCTGCATTGATAATATTAAGACACATCATGACACGCAAAAATGATAGAGACACACAAATATATTAAATTTTATAGCTAAACAATATAGTTGTTCGCTGATACATAAATTATAAGAAAAATATAAAATTAGAGCCAATAATATTAAAATTAAAGATTATACCATGAACACTAATTTCACGTCAAATATTAATCAATATTACAGATAATATCCAAATAATTTGTTGACATAGATTGCGGTAGAATAATCATAAAGAATTATTTTTGTAAAAAAAAGACACTATCTTCAAAAAGTTAGGTACATAACCATTAAAATAATTTATCTATACACAGTGTCTTGCTAGGTGACGTGTAAATAAAATAGTGGAGACTGCATCATGGACAACAATTTAAGTCCAAATTAAACATTGTTTTGGTAGGTGACATATTAATTAATTTGCTCCTCATAATTCTAAAAGAATATACTCTCAACTTCTAACTACCTACAACTACTTATAGCATCACATACTAATATTAATCAATATTAAGCATATTGCATGGTTCATTTGCTCATCATAATTGTAAATTAATCTACTCTCGAATGCTAACTAGCACTAACCAATTAATGTATCACATACTAATTAATATCAATCTTGAGCACCATTAATATTACCTAAGAAATTATATGGGTTGGTAGACACTAACATTTTGTACAGTAGATTATCCATAATTTGATTCGAAGCCTTTCTTAAAATCTAATTTTAAGCTCCCTACAAAGAGAAAGAAAAAATAAAGATCATATCAAATAAATTAGCCATAATTAATGGTCAAAATCAAAGGATTGGATGTTGGTTACTAACCTTAGTGCAAAGAAATCAACCACTTAGCCAAATTTCAAAAGAAACCAAGCTTCATTTATGGAGAACAGTAGCCGCAACAATGGAGAGAGGCCCACGCGCGCGGCTTGATATGCTCAGAATGGCAGAGTGGAGGAAGAAGAGGACGGCTGCCACCTTTTTATGGTGTCAGTACATCACTGGCGGTTTTGAGCTAGAACCGCCATTGAAATTGGTATGTTCAATGTCGGTTCTTATCTAGAACCGGTAGTGATGTACTCTATGATCATCAGTGCCGGTTCCACATGCCAACCGGCAGTGATAGGAACCTTCAGTGCCGGTTCTCATGGTTGCCAGCCTTGGTTTGAGTTTCGAAGTGTACAACCGGCACTGATGAGTTATCAGTGCCCGTTTTTCAAAACCGGCAGGAAAGGTGCCGGCACTGATAACCGAATCTGTAGTAGTGTATTGTATATATTGTAAGGCTTTGAACTTTTTATTATGAATTAGCCTTTAATCTTATGTATGTGCTGTATAAAACGTTGCATATATAAAGGGAGTGTCCAAAGTTGGGGTAATTTCACCATGTTAACTAGAGCAGGTGACCATATTAATTCATATTCAATCCTTATCCCTCAATCCAAACAAGTGATTGGATTCAATCCATTCCACTTCATCCCATAATCAAAAAAAAAACAAGAATAAATCCATCACATGTAACCAAATAAGAAGTGGGTGGGACCTATCCCATAATCCAGGGTTGGAGCCAACCTATTCCGCTACAACCTGGAACCAAACACATACTCCCTCTCGTCCCCAAAATAAGTTTGACTCGATTTATAAAAAAAAATACGTGTAATATTTATATATCCAAATAGATTTGTTAAAAAAGTAGATTCAAAGATCTTTTCGATGATACTAATTATAATACTAATCGATGATATTTATTATTTATAAAAATTGCCGGCAGTTATTTCTCGAAAAGCAAAACCAACAGATATTTTGGGACGGAGGGAGTAATCACTACCGGAATCCGGTTCTTTGCCGAGTGTCAAGCGGTTTGCCGAGCGTTTTTTTTTTGGGCACTCGGCAAAGGAGCTCTTGGGCACTCGGCAAAGGAGCTCTTTGCCGAGTGCCAAATAAAAAACACTCAATAAAAAGAAATCTCCGTAAAAAAGCCTCTTCGCCAAGTGTCCAAAAAAAACACTCGGCAAAGAGCTATTTGCCGAGAGTGTTTTTGGCACTCGGCAAAGAAGCTTCTTTGCCGAGTGTTTTGTTTTGACAATCGGCAAAGACACATTTCAAAGCATATTTTAGAACAATAAATTAATTCAAATAAAAAATTTCAACTACAAAGTTGTATAACTTTTTAAGACCTATAACTTTTATTTTGGTTATTTCTTCATTTGACAAACTGAAATTAAATTTATTCACAAATCTTACATATCTCCTCTCGTAGTTTACGAAACTACAAGAGAGATATATAAGATCTGTGAATAATATTTCTATCACTATGTCAGATGACCAAATGACCAAAAAAAAAAAAAATATAGGTCTTGAGAAATTATACAACTTTGTAGTTGAATACTTTTTAATTTGAATTAGTTTTGTTAATGTAAAGTATAGTCGAATTTCTCAAATTTAAAATTTGAATTTTTCAAAAGGTCTCAGATAGAAAAACAATCAAAATAAGAATTGTAGATCTCAAAAATTTATGAAACTTTGTAGTTGATAAGTTTTTTATTTGAAATCATTTTGTCAATGAAAACTACGTTTGAATATACAAAAATTTAAAATTGGATTTTTTAAAAGTATCTCGGATGAGAAAACACTCAAAATGAAAGTTGTAAATCTCAAAAAGTTATGAAACTTTGTAGTTAATAACTTTTTAATTCGAAACCATCTTGTCAACGAAAACTATGTTCGAATATGTCAAATTTGAAATTCAAAATGTGTAAACGACCTCGGACGGAGAAACTCCCTAAATGAAAATTGTAAATCTCAAAAAGTTACAAAACTTTAGAGTTGATAACTTTTTAATTTGAATTCGTTTAGGGCTTCAAACAAGCAACCTTCACTCGGTTTATTATAATATTTAGGGAATCGAAACCGAATATAGACACATGTGAGTGTGTAGTGCAATGGTAGGGGAGGTTCCGCGCGAGGGAGAGATTGTGGGTTCAAATTCCGCCGGCCACATAGCCACGAAAAAATGGCGTGACTTGCTACTTGGATGGAGACAGACGAGCGATGGAGGGTGGGGCCCTCCCCCAATTAAAATAAATTCTTTGCTATTATTTTCGGATTTTTTCTTTCAAACTTTGTCGAGCCGCGAAAAAATGCCGTGACTTGCTACTTGGCTGGAGACGGACGAGCGATGGTCGGTGGGGTCCTCCCCAATTAAAAATAAATTCTTTGCTATTATTTTTGGGTTTTTCTTTCAACCTTTGTCAAGGGACACTCGGCAAATGTTTTGTCGAGTGCCAAAAAAAAAAGTACTCGGTAAAGAGCCTTTTGCCGACAGTTGTTTTGTTGAGGGCAACACTCGGCAAAGTCTTGCCGAGTGCAAAATGAGCTAACTGATTTCTAGCAGTGAATTACTCGCCCTTCTAGAAAACATACAATTCTAGCGCAAGCATCATATTTTAGTGTAGCAAGTTTGGCTAATTATAGATAAAAAACTATAAACTTTTATAATATCAAATAAACACCATTAGATTAATTATAAAATATATTTTTATAATAAAACCATAAATATAAATACTATTTACTAAAAAACAAACATGAATTATATCTGACACGTAACCTGTATATGTTTTCTAGAACCGAGGAAGTACGTCTGTCCGTGGCGTGAGCCCCGCCTTATGTTAGCGCGCGCGCTCTCTCTCGCTGCTGCTGCTGCTACTACTACTACAGTATGTCCATCCCAAATCCACGGACACAGCACTACAGCACCCACCTCTCACCAGTCACCACGCTGCCACCTCGTCGGCGCCCCATCTCGCCTCCCAACGCCGGCGCCCCTACTCTCCGCCGTACTACTACGGAGCATCCGGTCGGCATGACCTCACCAGGCGACGAATCCGCTGGGAGGCGTCGCGCGCGGTGCGGTGAAGCGGTCGACGGTGACGCGAGCAGACAAGGTGGCCGGCCTGCCGTGGGGATGGAGCTCGCGGAGCAGCATGGCAGCCGGCCTTCCGGGGCGATGGAGCTCGCGGAGCAGCATGGACGCCGGCCTTCCGGAGGGATGGAGCTCGCGGAGCGGCATGGCTGCCGGCCCGCTGGATGCCGGTTCTCGTGGAGCAGTCGCCGGCGATGGCCCCTCGCCCACGGGCAGCGGCAACTCACGGAGGCTGACGGTGGCGCATCTGGGGCCTGGGGCGGCGCTCGCGCGTGGACGCCGCCACGCCCCGGCGGCGGCAGCGCGGTCCGCCCTCGCGTGACAGCCTTGGCGGCGATCCCTCCCCCTACCAGCGGCTCCAATGGTGTTGGCGCGGGCCCTCCCGGGGCAGCCTCACCATTGCATCTGGGTCGTGGTTCCTCAAATCCTGCGGCGGCACATCGCCGGCCTCCCCACATCGGGCAGCGGCACCTCGCCTCGCATGGACGGGGGCCCCGGTGGCAGCGCAGCCTGCTCCCCCGCGCGCGGCGTCCCTCCGGCGCCGGTATCTGCGACTGGCCCGTGGCCCCTGGCCGTGCTGGCGATGGTCCAGGCTCTCAACGCCGCCGTGCCGTAGTAGTGTGGCTCCATCGCACAGTTGCCGAGCTCGCCGCGCCACCACCAGAGATAGGGACAACGGCGATAACCAACCCAGGTCCCAGGTCATCCACGGCAATGCTGAATAAGTTCTACCAGTCCACACTGGACGCGTCTGGAACATCACTAAGCATGGCTTCGGCACCGAGATAAACAGGCAGGTATATAAAATTATAAAGTCTGCACCACATAACCTGTTCTGATTTGTTTTTGTATATCTCACATGGATGTGCATCTGCAGGTCAGTGCCCCTAGCTCCCTTTCTCCCCTGATTCTGAATCTGCACGCCAGTTGAAGAATTCATGTTGTTTTGGTTTCAATGTTGCAGTTTACTCAAGATTCATAGTACGTATGATCAGCTTGTATGATAAAATAATTCTACAATTTGTGTTTCATTTCTGTTGTTTAAAATATTCTCTTTTTTAACCTCAGATTATGGAGCACACAGTTCCGCATCACTATTGAAGTGAAGGATATGCTTGCAGGTCGTCAAACTGGGTACAACTCTGCCAGCGAAATGAGCAAGAAATCGAGTCCATCTGCACAATAAAAAGATACTGCATGTGGCAGTGCCTGGTGTATAGAGGCGGGGAGACATTGTAATTTTACGTGATGTCTGATGTTGTTTTTTACTCATAAATGTTCATCCAATATTGTTGTAATATAAAGCACAATGTCCATTCTAGATGAGTGGATGTACCAATATTTTCTACGATTATGTAATCATTTCAAAAAAAAAATTGTTGTAAGATAAGCAAAAGTCCCATTGTGCGATGATTAGTCTCCGTTCACAAATAATTACTACTTGTTACTACACATAATTACTGCTTGTTACTACTACATTACTACTACATCCGGAATTATTGATCAATGAAAATTGCAACAGTAGTAACAAAAATTCTTCATCCGCAGATCGGACACGTAGCAGGCCAAATTTGATTTTTTTTTTTATGAATCACAGTACAGACATCACGCAGACTCTTATACCTGCACGCATACTCCACACACACCTTACAAGTAAAACACAGCCATGCTTGCATTATTTCATGCAGCAACGACGATAAATCAAATGGACTGGCCGGATCACTGGATCAGCCGGCTCATCACGCTCGCTTCAGCTTATTAGCCGGCTCATCAGTCCTGCCGAACAGGCTGTAATGGGGAGGAAAAAATCCTCTGCCCGCGTGACAGGATCGCCATGGGGTCGTATTTCCTCTTGCGGCGGAGGAACCTGTCCCACCTGCCAGGCCCGAAGTGCCGCGCCGCCCACTCCTCCGGCGTCGCGTAGTAGGGCAGGTACTGCGTGCACGGGATGCCGGCGGCCTCGCAGAAGCGCGCCACCTCCGCGTTCTGCTCCTCCATACGCCGCAGGTCGCTGTCTGCCACTGCCGACCGCAGGATGCCCACCGTGTAGAACACCTCCTCCTCTTCCTGGCCGTCGCCGACGGTGGGGAGCACCGCCGATGTGGCATCGTCCCACTTGCCCCGGTTCATAGGGTACACAAGCACGGGGCCGCCGCCGCCGCCGCCGCCGCCGCCCTTCACGTCGCGGCGGCGGAGCACGCCGTGGAAGACGCCCGCGGCGAAGTCCAGGATACGGGAGCGCGGGAGGAAGAGGCTGAGCCACGGGTGCGGCACGTCCCAGAGGCCCTCGTTGCGGAGTCTGCGCTCGCCGGCGCTGACGCGGTCCAGGAACTGCACGTACGACACGTCCTTCACGAACGCCAACCCCCGCGCGTACCGCAGCTCACGCAGCATCACCTCCACGCCCTGCATGAATATATATATATATATACACCCAACCAACATTTTAACGTACGGTCCGTGTCACTCACATCATAGCTATTCCTTTGCATGCCCAAAAACATATAAGTATAAATATAAATGGCTTAGCTAGGCCTAACATGTTGTGGGCTCCAAACTATTCCTGTTGCTGGCTGGCATGTGTCCATGCTGGGATCTGCATGTGCAGGAGTACTCACCTAGTCTCTTTTTAACTGTCGTTCTCATTTATTGAGAAGTTAAACATACTTAACTTAAATCAAATATATAAAAAACTAATACTAATATTTATAACACATAATTAGTATCATTAGATAGATCATTAAATCTATTTTCATAATAAATTTATTTAGAGATACAAATATTTTTTTATAAATCTAATCTAACTTGACAAAGTTTGACCAGCACATTTCCATAACGACAGTTAATAAGGGACCGAGGGAGTACACGTCAACTAGCAGCACGCATGCTAGTCCAGCAGCCATACATATGAACAGATTGCGGTGCTCGTGCTCAGCTGCTAGCTTGCACGGTCACTTTCGTGGAAAAACGTGGCCGTCCCAATTGACACATCCTGTACCTGGAGACGCTAGTCTGTAGCCAACTGGAGGGATGGCCATGACTTATTCTTGTTAACCAACTGGAATAATATATAGTATTATCAAAAACATTATCCCCATGAAAATAAGCCATCAATAATAATTAAGGTTAGTACTCCTTTCTATCCCCAAAAGAATGCAATTCTCATTTTCCGAGAAGTCCAACAATTTCAACTTTCCATCACCTTGCATTGTTGTCAAGAGTATTTCTTATTTCTTTGTTTTGTGTTCATCACTAAGATATGTATTGTCTGCATCTTAACAAAATAAACTAGGTTCTGTCTATTTTTTTCATCGTTCTTTTTATAATTAGGTGATAATATATGTTAATTGTAAATGAAGGCTGCTAATGTACTGTTAGTTTTATGAGTTCACCTGTGAATAGTATTTTTTGATTCAGTTTATTTCTTTATCAGGTCATCAGGAATATACTAAACAACTTTTGCATGGACTGGAATACTAGCGTCGCAATTCACAATGGAATCATACACAGGGATATAGAGGCAAGAAAATTTCTCCTGTTTTGTGTACCTGTGTGACTTCTAGCTAGCTATTGAGGGGCCGTTTGGATCATGGGAAAATCAAAGGAAAAGTGCAGGAATTCACATTCCTATGGAATGGCAGGAAATTTGTTGTTTGGATCATGGGAATGACCCAACCCTTTCCTCTGGAATCCTGTACTCAGATGCTCATTTCACAGGAATACAAAAATCCACTCACACCTCTTGGTTTTCTCTCCGTCGCAGAAGTCCGAGGCAGCAGCAGCCTGCAACGTTCGATGCTGATTGGCTTGAGTGGCATACTGAATAAAAAATTAGAAAAATCCACTGCTCTTTCAGGGCCCCTTTGGTTCACAAATGTGGCATAGGATAGGAAATGAAAAACCATAGGAATGAAATGCCCCAACACATCAAATCCTACAAGAATGAAGAACTCTTTGGAAGCAATGTAGGAAAAACATAGGAACCAAAACAATGAGGTTGGAGCTCATGTTTTGTTTCCTGCAAAATTCCTTTGGAATGGCCCAATCCATAGGAATTTCAAAGGAATTGTTGGGAAGCATTTCTTGGTTCCAAAGGGCTTGATAGGAATTTTTCCTATAGGATTTGAATCCTTCAAAATTCCTATGTTCTACCTCCATTCCAAAGGGGCCCTCAAACAAAATCGCGTGACGGATGCTACGATTCTAGTGAGGAAGAGAAATAGAGAGAGCAGCAGCATACAGTACACGATGCTAGTTGTGGGGCCCCCTTCCATGCTTTATTTGATATATATACATGCCAGCTTTGTAAAAAGGAAAAATATTTACCGTTAATTTTAATTTAAAGCACACTGAGTTTGTGACTAACTCTAAAATTCCTATGCCACTTATATTCCTGTGTTCCAAACACCTATTCTTATAAAATTCTTGCGTTTTTCAATCCTCTGTTTTACACCTCCATTCCTTTCCTATTCCTCCATTTTCTTCGATTCCTGTGTTTTTCGTTCCTTCGTTCCAAACAGACCTACTTATTAAGGCTCGATACTTATTGATATTTGCTTAATGTTTGTCGATGTAAGCACCTTGTTTCTGTATCGACATGGTGGTCCTCTTGAGTGTTAAGCTGATCTTTCGAAAGTTACATCTCAGGTGGTTGCGTTGCTACTTGATTTTGCATTTTTCCATAACATTTCTTGTATAATGCTAATTTATGGAATTTGATTTCAGCAACCGGACGAAATCACAATCTACTTTGAAACTGTCACAGGTGATGGTAAGATATATTTTTCCTTCATGATAAGTGTGAACGTATGGTCTATTCAAAGGTGTTCCCTGCAATACTTATGAATTTGTTATTATCTGTATGTAAACCATCCTTAGCTAAGCTGATTTATATTTTCTTCAATTATCATGCCTAGCTGTATAATTTTTTTGAATCTGTGGCTAGATTTTTTTTTTTTTTTTTTTTGTAAGTGCTCGATTTCAAAATTTGTTGTCCTTCTCCAAATGTATAATTTCACTGCTTCTGAAAGATTTTGTTCAAGCAAAAGAATTACCATGAAGCAGCAGAACAATACACCCAAGTTATGAAAATGAACTCAAAGGTTCCTAGAGTAAGCATTTTTTTTTGGCTATTTCTCTGTTTTTCCTTCTCAAATAAACAGAACTAGAGACTCTTGATAAAGTCATACCTCTTTTGAAATTGCAGTAATTTCTTAGAAACTAAATTTGCATTCGTAAATATGCCATCTGTGATCAGGCACATCTAGCATTCTTGTTCATTCTAAAGTCAAGTGCTGTGGAACGCTAAAGTTCAGGTCCTGATGGAAGTTTATGAAAATGCTATGGCAACTTACCAATGTTTTTTTTTTCCCAAAAACTTACCAATGTTTCAGTCCACTGTAGCGCCCAATGTGCAGGGGTCCCTCCCCCATCAGCAGTTTCCAGTTCACAATGCAGTGCAGGGCCTAATGCCGTCACTGGGATCGGTCATTGTTTTCTGGCGATGGCGTTTGCAGGAAACAAAATGACTACCTGACAAACGTCCTGGACAGGAATCGCTTTTTGTCATGGAGGCCAGCAACGACAACTCACTTCGCAGTGGACAAAGATCTTCTCTTGCAGGTGAGGGACATTCCCTTAGTAGTTTTAGCTGTACTTGGCTACTTGCTACTACTTTCGCATCTGCTAGATTTATTTTCTATACCTCGCAAGAGGTAAAGAAAAACATAAGAGTCTAAGTTTACTTATAAAGTCTTAATGAATGGTTAGGTAAATGCTACATCTATTTCGCAAGTGATGCGTGGTATCCAGCTGCTTTGCTGGGCTCAAACTCAGTTCCTTCAGCAACAAGGAGGATCAGATTACCTGTAAACTTGCCTGATGTGTCACCCGATGTCACCAAAATAATTAGTCCTTCATCCATCAGGAACAAGAAATTGATGTAGTCGTTACCGTTTCTTCCAGAAATAAATAATTATGAACTCCCCCCTGATTACCAAGCTTATACCAGAGAAAACATTCTGTAACTGTAAGTTAGTCCATGCTGGAAGTGGAAGTAGTTGGTTTCTGGATACTTGGTTGCAACATTTAGGTTGGTTGCAAGAAGAGTTTAATATTAACTCCTGTTTGAGAATACTGACAAGGGACTGCTACGTAAAATTTGAAGATGATGTTTCCAACCAACGTAACGCATTGACTTTTCAGTATAAGTGACGTAATTGGGTCAGATTTGAACATGATTAGCCTTAATACCATTTTACATTCTTTGTTGCTATTTTTTTTCTTGCTTGGAATATATTGGGTTAATAATTTTACAGAACTATTTGTTGGTTTCCTTTGCAGGAGTTAAGGCTCGTAAACTGATTTTTTTTTTTTTTTTGGTGGAAAACTGATGCATAAAAGTAATCCCGTTTGCTAGGAGAAAGTTGAAGCCTAAAATTAATCGAGTAACTTTTATTTTGTACATATTCTATTTCAAAATGATGTCCAACAAATCTCTACTACTAAAAAGATATGTTAGTTGACAAGGAACTTTGCACAACATAAAACATGACTTTTTTATGCCTCATGTGGCAAAATATATATGCGCCATGTTGCTAGACTCAGTCTTTGGATGGTTATTTGCAGGAAAATATGTTTTGTGGCCAAATGAAATACTCATGCATTATAGCAAGAGAGAAAGATCAAGGCTGACTGCATGACTCTTGTGTGATGAAACGAACTAGGGAATAGCTCTTGTTTTGTCCAAGCTCAAAATTGCAAGAAATGCTTATTATAAACATTGTTATATATAATTGCATGAAATAAAGCCGTGGCGTTAGCAAGGGCGCTATACTAGTTATTATTATATCCTCTAGAGCTAGCTGACTTGGTAGTCTTATCATATGACTACTTGAATCATATTCGTCTCTATGTAATATACTCCATAGTGGCCATGACTTATTCTTTTTTTTTTAGGGATGGCCATGACTTATTCTTGTTAACCAACTGGAATAGTATTATCAAAAACATTATCCCCATGAAAATAAGCCATCAATAATAATTAAGGTTAGTACTCCTTTCTATCCCAAAAAGAATGTAATTCTCATTTTCCGAGAAGTCCACCTTGTTGTCAAGAGTATTTCTTATTTCTTTGTTTTACGTTCACTAAATGATATGTATTGTCTGCATCTTAACAAAATAAACTAGAGATTGTTTTCATACAGGGAATATAAGATTTTTAATAACTAGCCAGCTAAAAACCTTGAAATATTCCACATTTCCATGCAGGTCCGTAGGTATATAGGACAAACTGTTTCTTTTCAAGAGAAAAATCAGAAGCTAGGAGTTTAATAAGGTTTATATAGGGGATTTAAATTAGCCAACTAAAAGCTTGTGTAAGCATTTCGAAAAAGAATATTTTGTGAATTTATTGCTCTGGCCTAAACGCTCATTTACAACTATATTTATTTTCTCCAAGAGCAAAAATGGAAAGTTAGTTATGTACTTCGATCGTGTGTTTTTAATTTGTGGACAAGTGCCTACCCAGACTCCATGAAGCACCACATGCCTGCCCCTGCCCGGTGATCTTTTAGCTGACGAAATGTGTGGGCGAATGTCTGCGTTAATTATATTCAGTAAAAAATTAAGGGACTATTTGTATGATGTAGTTTTAGAAAGTTGTCGTATCAGTAAACTGTGGTTTTATATATGCCAAAGTCATACAAAACGTGGTTTAGAAAAAAAAAAAAAAAAAAAAAAAAGAGATCGTGAATGCAATTTCTAAAAGTTCAAAGGGACTATGATTTTGACAACAACATGTTTTAGAAACTACAATGTTTGTTGTAGCGAAACACTTGGTTTTATTTGGATGCAAAGTATTTTTAAAGTATTAGAAAAATACTATGATTTTACAGAATACTTTGGTTTTCAAAAGCTACTGGATGTTTGGATACAACAAATATTGTAGTCTTCAAAACCATGATTTTGTCAAAACTATAGTTGTTTTAGAGTTTTAGAAACTTCACTCATGACCTCTTTTTTGTAAACCATAGTTTTGTATCTCTTTGGCTTATAAATCATAGCTCTTGATACTACAGTATTTAAAAACTGTGTCATCCAAACATGCCTTTAGTAGTTTTTGAAAACTTTACAAAACTAAAGTATTTATCTAATATATTAAAAATAATTTACATCCAAATAAAGCCTAAAGTATGAGTGTTTCATTTCCTTATTCCCTTCGTTTTAAAATATAAGGTGTGGTTTGACTCAAAAGGACTATGATTTTGACAACACCATGTTTTAGAAACTACAAAGTTTATTGTAGCACAACACTTAGCAGTTTCTGGAAACCAAAGAATTTTACAAAACTAAAGTATTTATCTAATATTTTAAAAATAATTTGCATCCAAATAAGGCCTAAAGTGTGAGTGTTTCATTTCCTTGTGTACTCTCTATTCCCTTCGTTGTAAAATATAAGGTGCGGTTTGACTCATCGGTCTCTAAAGCACTAAGAGTAGATTTTTTTTATTGACTTATCTTATAATAAATGTTTATAAGAACAAAATCATATAACCATATATAATAATAAAATTATATTATATGGGGCTAATGTTTGCTTCAAAAATACGAGGCTTTGACTCTTCAAATGGATGCAAGTCTTACAAAATTGAAATTATGGGAGTAGCTATCTAGAAAAAGTACCAAAAATCTTAAAAAACTTGCAAACGAAAGCAAGTATAATAATGGTCTTATATATAGCCAAGCTAGTCAGCAATTTTGCTAACGTGGAGGAAAGAGGAGAGGAGAGCTTGGCTCTCATACAAACAATAAGTTGGGCACAAAAGCATAGGCATTGGTGGGACCAGACAGAAGTATAAGTGATCAATGAGGAATACGAAAGAGAATATAAGACAAGGTACCATATAATAATTTTTTTAGACAAATACAAGACAACTATTGTATAACTTGGCTCTTATAACTTGACATATAGCCAAGCATTTGGCTCTATTATTGACCTTGTTCAATATGCATGACAAGAAACCGACAGAAGCACGATTATCGATGATGCCATGCCAACTTGCACCATTGTAGTTGCAGCCACGCATATGTACTACGTCAAACTATATTAAATTTAATTAAACTTAAAAGAAAAATCACTAATATTTACGACACCAAATTGATATCACTAGATATATTATGAAATATAACATATATATTTGATGTTATAAAACTTAAGATAATTTAATTTAAAGTGGTTCTAGAAATTGATTTTTTTTTTGTTTTAAAAATTGATTTATTTTGGAATAGAGTAGTACACACCAGCACTACAAAAGTTGAAAACAACAATCCAGAATACCCAACCTTATTAACCGATACTACTATAGAAAGGAGCAATGCCTCTTTTTTAGGGATAGCCTACAAATGGTTCTTAAATGAGCTGCCTCTATAAATCTATTTGTGTTATTAGCCGCCATTACAAATTGCCTTATTCGTAGTGATGGCTCTATATCCTACTACTCCTATAAATTGAATTTGTAGGAGCGGCTGGATATAAAGGCGTCCCTAAAAATAAACACCGAATATTAAAAATTAAGTACTAAAATTTAAATTTTTCAAACGATCTCGGATGGAGAAATGATCAAAACAAAAGATATAGATCTCGAAAAGTTATAGAACTTTGCTGTTTACATCTTTTCTATTTGAAATCATTTGATATTTTAAAATACCATGTGAAATTCAATTTAATTCTAATTTCTCTTTTTGATCTCTGGCTAAAACTTGTAACTAGTCTTTCTCCCTCATACTAACTTTAAATTACTTGATTTTTTTAAAAGTTTCTAAAATCATGCCCTATCAATTTATTGTGTTCTTACAACTATTATTTTGGTCATCTTTTCTTAACATTTTAAATTTTGAATTTAAAAAAGACAACTTCAAATAGGACTTTGAAATATCAAATGATTTCAGTTGAAAAAGTCATCAACAATAAAGTTATACATCAAGATCTATAACTTTTATTTTGATCATTTCTTCATCCGACAAAGTGGTAGTAAATATTGTTCACAAATGACATATCTCTTATATAGTTCCATAAACTATGTGAGATTTATAAATTTGTGAACGATGTATACCATCACTTTGTTGGATTAAGAAATGACCAAAATAAAAGTTGTAGACCTTGATGAGTTATACAACTTTGTTGTTGATGACTTTTTCAGCAGAAATCATTTGTCATTTCAAAATCTTGTTTGAAGTTGTCATTTTTTGAAATTCAAAATTTAAATTATTCAAAGAAAGTCACATAAAAAAGATGACCAAAATAGAAGTTGTAGACATTGATGAGTTCTAGAACTTTGTAGTTGACAACTTTTTATTTGAAATCATTTTATCATGAAAAACTATGTTTGAATTTCTCAAATTTAAAACTTAATTTTTTTTAAACGACTTCTGATGAAGAAACAATCAAAACAAAAGCTGTGGATCCCATAAAGTTATACAACCTGGGTCGTGCCGTCCATTTGGCCATCTATAGTGGTGGATCATTACCTTGTCAACGTCTGTGGCGGTTGTGCCGCTGGCGCCGCCGTAGTACACCGCGCCCTCCAGGCAGTAAAGGACGCCGCCGGCCTCCATGGCTAGCACGGCGATGCGCGCAGCATCGGCCTCCGGGTAGAAGGATGACGACGGCGGCTGCGAGCGCCAGGTGCCGTTGTGGGCCTGGAGGTCTGTGAGGATGGAGCCCTCGACGTAGTCCATGAGCCCGGCCAGCGCACCGCGCTCGTCGATGAGCCGCTCCTGGTCGCCCGTTAGGTCCGCGGCGCCGGTGTAGAGGAGCCGCACCCACCGCGCCCTCGCCGGCGCCGGCACCAGCGGGATCCGCGCGCGCGTTATGATGCCGAACTGCCCCAGCCCGCCGAGCACGGCGTCGAAGAGGTCGGCCTCCTTGGACTTGGAGCACGTCATCATCTCCCCGGTTCCTGTAGTGAATATCAATTTCAATTTCATGCTGCATGTCGTCGTCCATTTATGTGATCATGTCTATCTATGTCGTCGATCGAGGTTGTGATAGATCGATCATACGACGTACCCGTGACGACGTCGAGCTCGAGGACGTTGGATATCTGCGGGCCATGGCGGAAGGCCTGGCCGCTGATGCCAGCGTTGGAGAGCGTGCCACCGACCGTGAGGTGGAGGTAGTCCGTCCACGAGCGCGGCGTGAGGCCGTGCGCCAGGGAGGCGTTCCGCACGTCCACCCACAGCTGCTCGCCGCCGGCGTCGATGTAGCGCCCGTCCACCGACACGGCGAGCCGCGCGGAGGAGTTGGTGGTGGCGTGGTGCCCTAGCGACGGCATATCGACGACGACGCCGCCCGGGGCCGTCGCCTGGCCCCGGGTCGAGTGCCCGGACCCCCTCGCGGAGACGGGGAACGGCGAGGCGCTCGCGCTGGACGCCCGCAGCAGCGCGGCGATGTCGGCAGCGCACGACGGGTAGAACACGGCCGCCGGCCGGGCCGCGTCCACGGTCACGCTGGTGCCGTAGTCGGTGGACGCGCGCGACGTCGCGTCGGCGTCCGTGCGGATACGCCCGGCGGTGGTGTCAGCGAGGCCGCGGATGATGTCGTCGATGACGACGGACGACGCGGTCGGCGGCGGCGAGGCAGCGAGCGTGGGCGCCATAGCTCTACTACCCGTCGTCATGATCGAGCTCTAGCTAACCTGAATCCCGTTCCCGTTTTGACGATGACGTTGAGTCTGTACTAGGTAGCAGCAGCAGGCAGTGGAGACTGGAGACTGGAGAGGCCAGGGTGGTCTATAAATATGAAATAGCCGCGAGTCCTCGGACGCTACGTGGCCTCATGTTGGCCACATTCTTTTGCAGACTCACGTTGGCCACATCCTCTGCCCACGTCCATTGCACTTGCACAGGAAGAAAATATCTCATGTCTCCACCGCACAGTACCTAAATTTGGTAGCTACAGTAGTTCTAACTCTCTTTTCTCACTCCTTTCTTTATGTTGATAGCTAAATTTGGTAAATTAGGAGTATGGCTCGTGTAAAATATATATATCTGGCCGGATCCTCTGTGCTTCCCTTGTACGAGACCGTGCTCTAACTACACCATGAATTCCGTCCAGTCCCTGCTCGCCGCGGAGAGCGTCACAGCAGCGCTATCAGGCGGTCCAGCCAGGGAGCCGTGCGAGCTCCGCGTTGCCTTCCCGGGCGGCCACGCGGGGTCAGGCGAGGTCCACAGCAGGCCGGCCGATCGATGCTCAAGGTCCACAGCGGCCGGTGCTCAAACTCCGCGACGAGGCTTACGATCTCCGCAGCGGCCTGCACAAGCTCCGCTCCACGGCGAGCCTTGCAACCTCCCCCCTCACAGGGGCCTGCGCAAGCTCCACGACGAGGCTGGGCAATGAATGGTTTGGAAGGCCAATTGCTGCCAGGTAATAATTGAGCCATGCATGCAACGGGTTTCCTAGGGCTGGGTGGGACGTTGCCGGATGTTTTCTGTCCTCCCCAAAACGGAGCAGGCACCGTCCGAGACTCGGAGCGCACAAAAGCAATAATAGGCCAGGCCTAGCTAGGCCTATCTTCCGACCCAAACAAAAGCACCCCCACTTCCTGTGGTCCTTTTGTCAGGCGCGCATGCGGGAGGGAAGGGAAATGTTTGACTGATATAAGCACCCCCCCACAAAATCAAACATTATTTGCTAAAGCACATAACTAATTTGCAATTTGTTTGCATCATATTATTTGTATTGATTTTAGCTACAAAATAAGAGCCGTGTTCACTATATTTTATAATTAAAAAACAAATGACGCTTGGGCCCCACATATTCCTCACTAAAGAAATGACAGCATGCATGCAAACTAGCACCTTTTTAGTTTTAACACAACAAATGACCGCATGCATGCATATCAGTGCAGTGGCGTCCTGGCAAAATGGGAGGCCCTGTACGAAACAATAAGTGGAGGTCTAATCTCTAGTTCAAAAAATAAAAAAATAATAAAATACATATCAATGTATCACAAAGTATATACTGGTATAGGCCGTTTCTAATTTTTCTATTCATGTATATATTTTAATCTGATTTGAAGACATAGCTTACAAGTTGGAATAATTATTAGACACTAGATCAACCTGTGTACGTAGACAATGCATAAAAGATTAAGTAGATAAAATAGGGCCTCGATATGAAGTTCACTAGGCGATGGCAATACTCATATATCGACGATTTGGATCTATGGCTATTTGGTAAATTGGAGACTGCTATGGAGTCTTGACGAGTTGTGGCCTTCGTCTCTCATCTAGGATTGGTAGCCGAGGAGACGATGAACAATGACGCTGACGATAGAAGGAATAGGAAGTCAAAGTGACAAGGTGTGTGTGCAAAAGAATTGGAATCACCGCAGCCACTTTCTCCAAAAATATCATGTTATGAGCCAAAAAAAACAGTTGTTATTGATTCGGTAATTTAAAGTACTTAATAAATGTTGGGGCCCCATCATTTTTGAGGCCCAGTGCGGTCGCACAGCCCGCACGGGCCCAAGGACGCCCCTGATCAGTGCAGCAGTCGACGCGCAGCTGAAGCCAAACGGCTCTCCTAGATTAGTTCTCACGTTTTCTTTTGAGTAAATTGTACCCACTATACAACAACTTAAAAGGTAGATGCAGATCGGTCCAGTAGCTTATAGAATACTCAATTTAGTGCGATAACTTGAGATGGTATGTTCGGATAATAACAAATAATTGATAATTATATGCTTGTTGATATATTCACATTGCAATGGTGATATACTTGACAAGATCTTTATTTTGAAACTCGAAAAAAAAATATTTGCAATGATGATATAGTTGACTAAGGCAATGTCTTTGAAACATTATGGTTTTAACGTAATAACAAACAATGTCTATAAAACATTAGAAGCCTAATTTACGCCTGCTTATATGTTTTAATTATGCACAAAAGCAATATTTTTCTTTAGTTTGAACTATAATTAAAATTCATTGGTATTTAAAGTTTTAATAAGTTAAAGACTCAATTAATTCACATGGGTATGTTTACACACAGTGTTACTGTTCAGTTATGAGTAGAATATTCCCTCAAAAAATTTTATTTATTTTAATCTATATTGGCTTCTATTATTTTTCTAAAAAATAATTATGCTGTGGTAAGATGCTTTTTTTAAAAAAGTAAGTGTGAAAATACGATAAAATATTGTAAAAATCAATTTGAAAAAAAGTTGGCATAACCTAAAATTTATTTTGGTCATGGTATTAAGAAAAAAAATTATAAAATGGCACAATACAAGCCATATATATATCGTATTTTGTAATGTTTGGACTGTAAATGCACCAATTTGTCAAGTTGTTGTGCTAAATCGAGCATTTTATAGGTTGTTGGACCAATTTAGATCCACATGCCAAGTTACTGCACTAAATTGAGCATTCTATAAGTTGTTGGACTAATTTGCATCTAGCGGCCAAGTTATTGTATGGTGCATACAATTTAATCTTTTCTTTTAATGTGTGAATACTACTACTATTTGAATACTATTTATTAGAAACAGTCGCATGTCTTATGAACCGGCAATAAAATAATTTAGGTGCACTAATTTGCATCAACATTCACTGGCCGCCTCTGAGTCTTTTTACCAGATGCTCCACACCCCTTGCTATTCAACTTTTTAGCCAGGCTTTTGCGTGAAATGTTGTCCCTAGTCTGGAGTAGAAGCGAATCACGTGCATGCATTGAGAAAAAATAGCCACGGAACAAAAAAAAAATGGTGAAGGAGAGAAAAAGAAGGTGTGCTGGGGAGAATCTTCATTTGCCAAGGATGATGTGGTACGGTGGTAATAATGCTCATTTGTGCATGCTGCCTGTAAAAATCAATATAAGGGGAAAGCTGTCGTTCTTAGCTCAAATAATTGTATACCAGAATTTGTGGCACCAAGGAGGAGATTGTGGCACCAAGTAGATCACGACAGCTAGACAATGACGGCAGCCGAAAGAGATGGCAAAGTGCAGGGTACGGCCGCCACTGGCGGAGCCAGGTGAGGGCCATAGTGGGTCATGGCCCCCCCTTGCCTTCCGTGATTTTCTGAAGACCATAAGTCTCTGAGCTCTGCAAGTAAGCATGTTACTCGCTCTTCAGTAGTACGCCGCTGTATGTCTATGTGCTTTGCCATGCTACCAATGACCCATCGCTCAGTACACCGTAGCCTATTTTCTTTGCTGCTACTCTGCGTCGTCTGAGCCTTGTAAAGAAGTAGCTAATTGAATAATATTTTGTTGTCAATCAAGCATCCCGTTCGGTTGTCTTATATGCCGGACTTATCAGCCGTTTAAACAGTATTTTTCTCTTACAATAAATCAGTTGGTCTATCTTATCAGTTGGCTTACGTGACCAGCCAAGTAAGATCTTTTATTACTTTTTAGAGCAATTTTTATGTCTAGTTATCTTGTTATTACTTGTATTTTGTATACTGTGTATGTACTGATATTATTTTCTCTGCTACTTGTATACTATAAATTCAATTGATAAATTGGCCCCCTCTATATTTTACTTCTGGCTCCGCCACTGACGGCCGCTGCCGCCAGATGCTATCGACTATCGAGAAACGCCTAAGATGAAGGGCATCTAGCAGCAACAAGATCAATTTAATCAACCGTCTCTGGATCTGCAAGCTGCAATCAAAATATATTGGAATAAACATACCTGGAATCCACGACCAGATTACGGGCGACGCATGGAAAAGAACCGGCAAATAGAGAAAAAGCCGCCGCAAGCCGAAGGAGGCCTCGCGTTACCTTCATGAACGAGAGTAAGAGAAGGGGCTTCGTAGCTGGATCTGCCAGCGGAGGAGGGTTGCTGCCATAGCGACCATTGACGAGGGGAAAAGGGCCTCCGTGCCCGCCGTGCACCAAACCAGCAGAGGGAGGAAGGCCGCCATGGATCAGGAGAAAGTGTCGCCGTCGGTTATGGGGACGAGGCCCATCAGGAAGAAGATGGGAGGGAGCGTGGCTCAAGGATGGTCGCCACCGGATCTTGAGGCTCCTATCATCGCTGAGAGAGGAGGCGCAGCCATGGCGGTGACGCCATCATGGTTGTGGAGGGACAGGCACCGCCACCATACCTTCTCCCAGCCACCAGGGGTCACGGTCCCCGCCGGTGGCTGCGCTGTCGCCTAGAGGCCGCCGTGCCTTCCGCGGGATGGAGCCCCGCCGCAGCTATCGGTGATGAAGGGGATGGACCTTCGAAAGGTCCTAAATGGCTAAAGCGGGGTGCCTATAAAATTTCTACAACAACACTAAACCAAAACATTAGTAACAGATAAGGCGATAAAGCTTTTTGCGCTAACCTACTCAAAATACAAGTCACCTACCCAACAATTCTAGTTGCTATGATCTCTATGTCACTCAAAGGGCTAGGTTGCTACTTCTTCTATCACTAGAGAGCTAGCTACAAAGCTACACAACTAGGCTACACAAGCTAGCAATCTACCTCTACATAAGATTACTACAAAATGTAAATACAAGAGAGGTAGAGAGAATGATACCGAGCTGGGCAAGTGATCAATCAATGTATATCAATATGAATACCAAGATTATCCGAGACAAATCAATTACAATGAATCCCATTGTTGACACAATGATTTATCCCGAGGTTCACTTGCTTGCCGGCAAGCTACGTCCTCATTGTAGCTATACACCCACTTGAAAGTTCAAGCGCTAATAGGCTTTATATGCCTAACCCGTACTCGGGTGCCACACAACCAACACAATGTGGGGATTCACAAGCTACGAGCAATCCAATAAAGATGTCTTTCATGATCTCTAAGAACCCCTTATAAATCACCGGAAGGTGGCTATGAACAATCACCAACTCGTGCTCAACCCTCCACTGCTGCTCCGAGCCATCTATGCGGCAGCAACCACCAAGAGTAACAATAGAACCCATAGCAAACTCGATCTCAAGTGCCACTAGATGCTAGAACACTAAGCAAATGCACTAAGATCACTCCTAATCTCACTAGATTGATGAATCAATGATGGAGATGAGTGAGAGAAGTTTGACTTAGCTCACAAGGATGTATCGAGCATGTGCGCTAGAGCCGACCAAACCTTATATAGAACCCCAACAAGTGACACAACCGTTGGACTCAAAATAGCCTCACTGCGCACTGACCGGACGTGCAAGTCAGGGGTGACCGGACACGTTCGGTCCAGTGTCCAATCGCCCATTAAAGGCCACGTGTACTAGACGTTTGAAATCGCCAGTTGCCACGCAATAGCTAATGTACACTCGCGCTCTTCGCGTTAGCACCAAACACGTCCTGAGGAACGATCGAACGCACCAACAGTGACGTCCGATCGCAACTCAGAGAGCTCCAGAACGTCCAAAACTCGACCGGACGCGTCCGGTCACCATTGACCAGACGCACCACGAGTCCGGTCGCTCCACTGGCCAGCAACCTTGCATGCGTTAGCTCGACCAGACGCTACCACCTATGTGTTCGGTCGATTGACTCGACCAGTAATCTGGTCACAACTCAGCGAGCTCCCATGAGCTCTCCGAGATGACCGGACGCGTCCACAGCACCCTGAGCAGACGCGCCATCCTGCTGAGTGCACTGGATGCATCCGGTCCCTATGGAACCAATATCCGGTCACTCTGAAAACCGCTGAATCCTGCCTCGTAAGATCGGCAGGAGGGTGAGAGACCCAAACACCTCAACCCTTGCTCTCATGTGCCAACACCAAAGTGTCCCATCACTTGTGCACATGTGTTAGCATTTTCAAGTCATTTTTAAGGGTTAAGTTAGCTCGCACTAGGTCCTAATGCACATGCATAGTATTAAATCACCTAGGGGCACTTTAATAACTGTATTTGCTTAAGAACACCCCTTTTAATAGTACGCCTATCTATCCTAAACCCACTCATGCCCACTTAGTGTCTTAAATAGCAAAATAAAATGGCCCTATCAAATATACCTTTGGCTTGAGCTTATTTTGTTTCTCTTTCTTCTTTTCTAAAGTGTGGAGCACTTGATCACTATCTTTTAGAGTTCACCACCATCATGACGGTCTCCTCCTTGTCTCCACTACTTGGCATGGACCATCCTATCTCTTGCTATATACACTTACTCAATAGGATTAGTCCCGAAGGTTTTGTCAATTATCCAAAACCAAACTAGAGCTTTCAACCTTGCTGTGGATCAATGAGGGGAGGTGGAGGGGCGGCCGCTGTCGCTCATCGCCTTACAGGAAGGTGGAGAACAGCGCCGCCGCCGGTGGGTGTGGGCAAACCTTGGACCCTAGCGAGCTCGCACGGCTCGGTGTGCCCACGTCGACGGAGGGGACGGCGGCGACTGCTGCGAGGGCCATGGAGGCGGCTCCTTTAATTTTTCTTATATACATTGGATTAGGGGTCTGCTCTTTTAGCCCGCTAAGCAACCTAGATCTATGTGTGCATGGTTATGAGGAGGAGTAGACGGACAGTGGGACAACATCATCGATCCGTTAGCTGCTGGTTCTGCGCTCGGAGTGGCTCGGCACTGGCGTGCGTACACTTCCAAGTGGGAGTAGCTACATGCGGGAGTAAAAAGAAATTTTCCTATGTGTGTGTGGTGGGTGTATATCTCTCTCTCTCTCTCTCTTGGAAATATTGGCGCGCGACCTATGATGAGGTGTACATGCGTATGCGCATCCAGCAGATGCCATTGGATGAAGAGTGGTCTAAGCAGTGTTGTTAGAGGCTTGATGTAATTAAGAGCTCCCTCTGTCCCTTGAAAGAATCAATTCCTAGAGTTATTCTAAGTCAAACTTTTTAAACTTTGATCGAATTTCTAATAAAAATTAAGTTTTGTGGTATCAAATTAGTATTAAAATTGCCATAAAATATATTTTCATAAGATACAAAGGTGAGAGGAGGTATGGAAGCTATACCAAGCCACGCTGTTGACAAGATCGGGAATCCAAGTGAAGTTTGCCCCCTCTCTATTTCTATCTAGCTAGCTATGCCCTAGAAGGAGCTCTGGAAATTAGGGTTTCCAGCAGATGATCTGACTTGATTGAATGAGGTGCCTCCAGGGTGGGGGTCTAGATGTTTATATAGCCCTAGGCGATGAATAGGGCCCTCAGATCAAACCAACCTTGAGCGATGGCTTAGATGTAAACCCAAAGGTGGTGGAGAACAGACATTTGAAGTGGAGACTGACTGGTGGGCTCAGAGGGCTGACCGGCCCCACCTAGCAGCCTCTCGCGGTTTGCCTCAGCGTGGTGGTCTCTGGTGTTCTCTGGAACCTCCTAGAGTTGGTGGCCGTGCGGGATTCGCAATTAAACCTAACGAGTGGGGTCCTCTTTTGATGGTTTTCTGGTTAAACCCTGCATATTACATTTATGCCCTAATTCATTAATGCCCTTATTCATTAATTATTGATAGTTAAATCCTAAGTCTATGTTGGTGATTACATTTATGCCCTTATTCACTAATTATTGATGGTTAAAAATTGATAGTTATCTACCGTCAACATTGCCTAAGATATTTTACACGGTATGAGCCAAGAACAAGCTTCTTCACACATCTTGCAATAATTACCTTGCCCATCTTGGTTAAACACTTGGAGCTTGTATTCTAGATCAAACACTAGGATTTCAAGCTCATAAATATATCATATGCTACCACTATATTATATCAAGCATAGAAGCAATAGTGATATCATATAAGCATCAAATTTCATTTGATTTTCATGAATGTTTCTAGAAACCAGTTGTTATGACTAGATACACTAAACATGTCCTTAGCAGAACATCGATGCATATGTCAATCAATTTTACCTTACTTTATTGGAGGAGAGGCATGTCATATAAGTGGGGTATGCATCAACACATATTTGAGAAGTCAAGTATGTTCAATTTATTCCTTAGCTTGCAAAATCTCTTCTCATCAAGTGGCTTGGTGAAGATGTCGGCAAGTTGATCATCGTATCCACACTCTCAATTGAAATATCATCTTTTATTGATGATCTCTAATGAAATGGTGCCTTATGTCAATATGCTTTGTCCTTGCATATTGAACCAGATTGTTGGTGAGCTTGATTGCACTTTTATTGTCACATAGTAATGACACTTGTTTGAATTTTACTCTAAAGTTATGTAAAGTTGCTTTCATCCAAAGTAATTGCACACAACAACTACCCTTAGATATGTATTCAGCTTCGGCGATTGGTAGTGCTACACTATTTTGCTTCTTTGACGACCAAGACACAAGTGATCTTCTAAGTAGTAGACATGTGCCCGATTTACTCTTTCTATCTACCTTGCATCCTACATAGTCAGAGTCTAAATATCCAATTAACTTAAAGTTTGGCCCCTTGGAATACTACAATCCAACATCTTGTGTATGCTTGAGATATCTCAATATCCTCTTGGTTGCCTTCAAGTGACTCTCAAGATGAAGCTTGAAACCTTGCACACATGCATACACACCTTGCATACTTGCATACACTAAACATGACATCCGATCTTGATGCGGTCACATAACGTAAGCTTCCATTTATAGACTGATACAACTTTTGATCCACCATGTCGCCACTTGCATCACAATCTAAATGTCTATTTGTGCCCATAGGTGTGCTAATGTCCTTTGCATCCTCCAAGCCAAATTTCTTGATCATATCCTTAATATACTTGCCTTGACTCACAAATATGCTATTCTTTATTTGCTTGATTTGGAGATCATGAAACTAGCAAAGCACTCCATTCATAGATATCTCAAACTCACTAGCCATCATGTTTTCAAACTCCTCACAAAAATTTTGATTGGTTGACCCAAAGATGATATCATAAACAAAGATTTGCCATATAAACAGGTCTTTGACAAGCTTCTTGGTAAAGAGACTAGTGTCAACCTTGCCCATCATGAACCTTTTAGAGAGGAGAAAGTCCCTCAACCTCTCATATCATGCTCTAGGTGCTTGCTTCAAATCATATAGTACCTTCTTGAGCTTGTACACATGGTTGGGCTTCTTGTCATCTTTAAAACTGGACGGTTGATCAACATAGACTAGCTCATTGATGTAGCCATTGAGAAATGCACTCTTGACATCCATTTGATAGAGCTTGATGTTGTTGGCATAAGCATAAGCTAATATAATTCTAGTTGCCTCCAATCTTGCAACCGGTATATAGGTTTCTCCAAAGTCAAGACCTTCAACTAGTGTATAGCCTTGTACTACCAATCTTCTTTTGTTCCTCACCACTATGCCATCTTGATCTTACTTATTCCTAAATACCCATTTGGTACCAATCACATTGTAGTTCTTTGGCCTTTCTATCAATTCCCAAACTTGGTTTCTAGTGAAGTTATTTAGCTCTTCATGCATAGTGTACTGTACTCTCATGGCTATGACCCATTCTGGTATGGAGAAATACAAGTGTTGAGTTGATGTATGTAAGATGGTCAGTCCTGCATACATTGTGTGACTAGGAAGCCCCAGCTGGGTATATAAAGCGGTTCAAATTATTGGTGCTTCATGATATGGGAGACTTGATCCTAGCCCCGGCATCGTAGTAATGATGGAAGTTGTTGGGACTGGAAGCTTTTGAAATCGTTGCTTATTTGACAAGTGTTTGCTATAGACTAGGATAACCTAGATGGTTAGCTTAATGCTTAATAAAAATATCATATAAGAATAAATAGTAAGGATCAACATTAGTCGCTTTTCCGTAAAAGGTGTCTTTGATTCTTGCTAAAGCCTTACCTTGATTCCTATCGGCCAGCATTCATGAGTCTTCTCCACTCTTTTCTGTCGGGTAAGTCTTTTAGAGTACTTTTGTACTCAGGGTTTACTTGACCCCTGTTGCAGGTACTAACTGTTGCTGCTAAGTTTGGTCATACCAGTGGGCTTGACATGATCAAATATCTCCCACCTGAGGTGTTCTCCTGCAGGTGTTCTATATCTCCTTCTTACTTCCGCAAACCCAGTTAAGTTTTGTTTAATTAAACTCTGATCAAATGTTGCAATCTTCTTTTTAAATCTTCCGCTACTCTGTTGTATTTGAATAAAAACGGTTGTAATACTATAATATCTCTGTAAGAATTCGATCTTGGAGGATCATGGTGTCATCGAGGTTTCACCCGACATAACTTTTAAGTTATGTGGTACACAAGCATAGCCGACAGAGGTCTTAGGAACAATGTTAGGTGCTTGTGGGCCATATAATTTAGAAGGTTCTGCCACAGAATGGTATCGAAGCCATTCTTACAAAGATATTTGTAGTATTACTTTGCAAAAATTTCAAAATGAATTTACAATTAAAAGTTTTTGACAAAACAATATTAAAACTTGTCTTACGTTCTTCCCAAAGTTGCTGCAAGCCGTCGAGAAGACTTTTCGGATAATTCTCGCCAATACTGAAGAATATTCAAGTCTTCTAGAGGTAGTGAAGAGTCAACTTCATCGACAAAACTCTGCCAGAAGTCTTTCGGTACTTTGTCTTACTCTGCAAGACTAATGTGTAAAGTATTATCCTATAGTAAGTTGTGAGTGGTGTGCTAACTAACATCGTGAAGACGTATAGGACGAGCATACATCATACCTATCATATAAGCTAAAGGTAACATGTCCTTCCTTAATCCAACCATAGCTATTGTTCTTATAGCTATTAAGATCCCACTAATCTCGTCCTGTATCTCGATTTGCTAAGGAACTTTTGCTTAACAAATACCTAAAGATAACTTTGATTTCCTCGTCTATACATGTGTCTTACCTTGGTCTTTCTAATCTCGACACACGCTAATTTTCTTGACCTCGTCATTTTGACATGTGTCATACGGGAGTTGCCGAAATTGTGTTTTACAGTTGTGCCATGATCCACGATCCCGATGCAGCGTCGAAACCTAGGGTCTCCTGCGTGCTGCAGCCACATGAGTTACTGCTGGGCGCTCGTTTGTATCGAGATCAATGATCATTCTCCATCACATTCCACAATTAAAGTGCTCCCTTAGGATCATTTTTTCAAAATTCCAACTCCTTGAATATGCGAAACTTGTTTCTAGTGTATCCTAAAATTCGTTAAGTTTTAGCCTTGCAACTGTATCTTAATCTTGGTGGTAACCCTGAAACCAACTCCCTTGTTTTGTAAACTTTTTGAAACTTAATGTGCTTGACACATTTCCTTTTTCATTACTCAAACCCCACCATTGTTGTATTTCTTTTCTTTAATCTTTATATACGTAATTCCTGTTGACATTCTCACCACCAATAGCTATCTTTTGATTTTAGTTGGAATTCTTCAACCCAAACCTTGCTGCTTTATGAACTTCTTACAAGTCAATATGCTTGATACATTTCCTTTTCCATTACTTAACCCAAAGCCTTAAACCTCGGACGAGATTTTTTTTAAGGGGGATGTAATGTAACACCTCTAGTGTTACGTTAACCTAAACCTGCCATGTCATCATAACCATTACATCAGCATTCATGATTAGAGAACCCTAATGTGAATAACTAAAATGAGTTTACAAGTTCTAGGGTTGTTTGCGCTCTTTTATATTATAAGTGTGTGTATACCATTTAAACTTCACTTACAATTTTACTTTTGTTTATGAAAGCAATCAATTAAAACCAACCTTGATGCTTGCAAGTGTTTGACTAACCCTGACTCACACCTCAAATATGTTTTACAAGTCAATTATGCAAAAGAGAGAGCTCAAGTTGAATTTGAAATTCAAATTCCAACCCTAGCTAGAAATGGCTAAGTGTTGAAGTTTGAATATCATTTTCAATTTCGGGAGCTAACCTTAATTAATTTTCTAAATAAAAGTTGCAAACCATTGGCACCATTTCAAAGTATGAACTTTGTACTTTGAAAGTATGCCATTGATTGGGTTTGAAAAGTACCACAACACCATTAATTAATTGCCCAAAGATTCAATTTGAAAATCCTTTTTAAAAGCTTGAAATTCAAAAGCTTTTTACCTCTTTATCAATTTCATCTCAAAATATTCAAAATTTGAGAAAACTTTAAAAATACAGATTGTACATCTCTTTGAGCTCTACAAGTTTGGTAAATAAAGTTTTTCAAGTTTTTGAATAAAATTTGAAGTAAATTCAAAAGTTCAACAAATTAAAAAAATATCCCCTTTTGATTTTTAAACTCCAATTCAAAATTTATTTAGTTTCATACAAAACTCTTTTAATAAAAGTTATAGATCTTTAAGAATGGAATAACTTTTATTTTTGGAGATTTTCATCTTTTATTCAAAATTTGAAAGTAATTTTGAAATCCCAAAAGCTAGGGTTTAATTCTTTTTTCAAATTCAAACTGCAATTTCAAAACTATTTGGATTCTGATAAAACTTATTTAATAAAAGTTGTAGAGCTTGAAAAGATGTACAATTCATATTTTTGGATATTTTTAAGTACAATTCAACTTTTTGGAGTAATTTGAAAAAGGAGAAAGAAAATATCCCCTGCTACAGTAGATGAACAGGGGGGTGCCACCTCGCTCGGCCGCCCATGCCGGCCGGTCACCCGCCGTCGCCATGGCTGTTCTTGCGTGTTCCCGGCTTTCGCGCATTGCCGACCAGCTCGTCCTCGCCGTGAAGCCTCCAGCCATCTGTCTAGCCATTCCCTGCCCTATAAAAGCCGAAGGCGCCATCGTCGAGCAGCTTTCTTCCTCACTGCCACCGCCGCACACCGTCTCTGCTCGCCGATCAAATTCGCGCACCACGCTAGTCCATCATCCTCAATAGCTTGCACACTGCTCCGCCATTCCTTTGCGCATCCACCAAACCTGCTTTTGCCTTGTTTCATCACCGGAGTCGGCCGGCGCGAACCTCTTCTTCCCCACGGTCGATTGCCGTGCCGCCATAAGTACCTCGCCATGGGCAGAGCAGCTCAGAGCCGCTCGTGCTTTCCTTCCCCTTGTTATAGCTTCGCTTTGATCCACTAAAGGCCATCGGCCTTTCCTTTTTCGCAGCAAAAGCTTAGTCACGCCGGAACATCACGGTGACCGCGAGTTTCCGCCGCCGAGCTCGCCTCCACTCCAACCACCCTCCTCCGCTTCGCTTTTGGTCAAACCGATGTGAGCACCGTGCTCCGGTGAGCTTCTTACTCCTCCCCGAATCCTTACCGTCGTCTACCAAGGTCCTGGGTGGCCGGAACGGTGCGGCGGCGTGGTCGCGCCGCCATGGCCATCGGTGTAGTTCCTCTGGTCACCGTTTGCCTCCGTTAAATAGCTTGTCGTGTTCGTCGTAGTGTGGGGAAGGGTGTGGTGGAGTTCGCGTCGCCTCTTTCTTCGCCGTCGGTCAGAACGGCCGGCCGCCACCGCCGCTGTCACCGTTTGGCCAAGAAAGACGAAGGGAGGGAGAAGGAGCTGATGTCCGGGCCCCGCTTGTCAGTGAGAGGGAGAGAGACGAGGCGCGCGCGGGCGCACGGGGAGCGGGCCGAGCGGGCCGTATGGGTTGCACAGTGGCCCGCGAAGGAGGATTTCGTTTTTCCTTTTTCTTTATTGTTTTTAAATGCTGATTTTCATAATTTCATAATTGAATTATTTTGGGCAAATAAAAATATGAGAAAAATATTTGTGTGACCTTTGGGCTGTGCTCTACATAGGAAAAATACTAACTCTGGTTTTCCAATAAATTTTGTTTGTGCTAAAAATTACTGTTTTAATTGATAAATGCAAGTTCCATGATTTTTGATAAATAAAATATAAGTCCAAAAATCATGAAATTTGTTTCGTGTGCTAATTAGATGATAATGATCTTAGTTATAAAGTTTGATCATGTTTTGACTAATTTTTATTTTATGCTTAATTAATACCCTAGTTAATTTTCTTGCTTAATTAGGGTTTAATTAATTTCTAGTTAGCAATTTAATTAGTGGCTTTCAACAACTATAAAAATAGTTAATAAATTAGTAATTAACCTTGATCATTATAGGATTGATTAAGTTTGGGATTGATTGATGACCCTAGGTCATTATCCCTAATGACCTTCGGCAATTCGATTACATTGATTGCGCCACGTTATCCTCTTTTGTTGTTAATTATGATCTCTTAATGCAACTTCACCGTGAAGAAAAGTTGTACTCAAGTTAATAAAGAGTTATGTTGTTTTACCCATATTGCCTATTATGCATCATGTCATGCATTTCATCACACTTAGAATGCATCATTTATATACGTGTAGTGTCCGTGAGTGTGATGGTTCATGTTGCTCAAGTTCGGAGAAGGTGTTTCTAGAAGAAGGTGCCCAAGGTGTTGATGTCATCTAACCTGTGTGATCCTCCCGAGGATCCTAACCTTCTCTGCAACGCAGGCAAGCCCCGGATGCATTCAACCCTTCCTTGAATTTTGAAAGTCTTTTATAATTTTATGTTGTTGATATGATGCACCAGGTGTAGGAGTTGAGTGATATCCTATTTAATGCATTTACCGTACCTTGATATACTATCCTGGAAACCTGTTTTGATTTGAAAATATTTAGTATATGCTTAGTCTTGCTGATAGCCTAGGCTTTACAAATAAAATATTTTCAAAAAGTTGATAACAATAACCTCTTTGAGAGAAGTTATGAAAACTTGATGTTGCTTGTTGTTTATCCTTTACCTCGGCCAAGTCGAGGGTACACAATAAGAACATGATGAGTAAATCGAGACGTCGGTGGAGTGACTTGCACCAGGATGGGCTAGTGCCCTGGTGTAGTGTCGTCCACTTGTGTCGGTTAAGGACCGTCCGTTGTTTGGCCCTGGGATCATGAGGTTATTGGATAGTACTAGTCACATGCTAATGGCGGTAAGCTCTACTTGTACTATCCATAACGAGAACGGGGAACAGAAAGTAGTGTGTACCCATCCTACGGGGCGCACTGTCGACGTACTGATGGCGTAGGGAGGTGGTGTACTGTACTCTCATGGCTAGGACCCATTCTGGTATGGACAAATACAAGTGTTGAGTTGATGTATGTAAGATGGTCAGTCCTGCATACATCATGTGACTAGAAAGCCCCAGCTGGGTATATAAAGCGGTTCGAATCGTCGGTGCTCCACGATATGGGAGACTTGATCCTAGCCCCGGCATCGTAGTAATGATGGAAGTTGTTGGGACTGGAAGCTTTTGAAATCATTACTTATTTAACAAGTGTTTGCTATAGACTAGGATAACCTAGATGGTTAGCTTAATGCTTAATGAAAATATCATATAAGAATGAATAGTGAGGATCAACATTAGTCGTTTTTCCGTAAAGGTGTCTTTGATTCTTGCTAAAGCCTTACCTTGATTCCTATCACCCAGTATTCCTGAGTCTTCTCCACTCTTTTCTGTCGGGTAAGTCTTGCAGAGTACTTTTGTACTCAGGGTTTGTTTGACCACTGTTGCAGGTACTAACTGTTGCTGCTAAGTTCGGTCATGCCAGTGGGCTTGGCATGATCGAATATCTCCCACCTGAGGTGTTCTCCTGCAGGTGTTCTATACCTCCTTCTTACTTCCGCAAACCCAGTTAAGTTTTGTTTAATTAAACTCTGATCAAATGTTGCAATCTTCTTTTGTAAATCTTCCGCTATTTTGTTGTATTTGAATAAAAACGGTTGTAATTGAAAGGACCTAATTGGCCTAGAGGGGGGTGAATAGGCGTATTTGCAAAACCTGAAACTCACAAACTCGAAATACGGAAGTCAAACCCTGACCGGAAGTTCCGGTGGTTTGGAGCGGAAGTTCCGGTCCTTGACCAGAACTTCCGGTGCAAACCAACCAGAACTTCTGGTGCCCTAAAGTGCTACGAAATCAGAGAAAATGAGTTGAGATTTCAGTTGCAATTGTTACCACACACTTCTAGATGATGTTGGTGATTGTATTTAGGTTTCCACAAGGTCGTGTCTCACCAACTCTTGAATCGAGTTCTCCGACCTACAACCAAATATGCAAAAGAGAATACAAAGAACACAATAACAAGGATAGTCGAAGCTACCTCCACAACAAGCACGCGGGACACACGATTTATCCCGAGGTTCGGCAATCCCCACAAAGGAGTTCCTACATCCTCGTTGTTGAGGTGGCCACTAAGGCCCGACCACGTAGGTCACCTCCCTCAAGCAACCACAAAGGTCAACTTGAGATATCCACTAAGATGAAGGGTGATACAAACACTTTGGGGTGCCCTCACAAGTAAATCAACACGGGCAACCACAAAGAACGCCTAGCCGGCTAGGGTTCCAAGAACCCAAGAGTACAAACCCAACCGGCAAGACGAGGAAATCAAGTGCTCAAGTCGAAGGTCGATGCTCCCGCTCTCAAATCTCACGTCCCTAGCTCAAACAATCAAGGATTGGAGCCTAGAAGCAAAGGGGGAGAGAGAGAGTGGGTGAGTCAAAGCTTGGGAACTGTTGAGAGTGCAGAGAAAGAGTGTATGCCTGGCGTAACGGTTAGAAACAGAGGTGAGAAGTACATATACTTGGGCCTCCGAATGACCTACCGGAACTTCTGGTGGAACCCACCGGAACTTCCGGTCCACTCAGATCTGATCGTTGGCTTGAGAATGGGCGAGACTCGGGCTGACCAGAACTTAAACTTCCGGTCAGGGCAGAACTTCTGGTCAGAGACCAGAACTTCCGCCAAGTCAAAACTGCGCAAGCCACGCGCGCGCAAACTAGAACTACCGGAACTTCCGGTCCCTGACCGGAACTTCCGCTGAGAGCCGAACTTCCGCTGGGAGAGTGGAAGTTTGCGCCGCGCGCAACCACCGGAACTTCCGGTACATGACTGGAACTTCCGGTGCACCCTGCAGAACAGCGAAACAAGTCTACGTGCATGTGGGTGCAATGGTGTCTCTCAAGCTACTCTAAAACATCGACATGAGCACTTTTATTTCCCCATCTAGCTAGTTAACTTTGTGTCCCTCTTGATAGTACGGCATTTCCTATAACTCAAATCAAAATAAAAGAGAGTGGATCGCTTGAGCCGGAACGTCTTTTGTCCATAAAATTTAAGGTGCTATCATTCACCGAATTCTTTCATTTTGATTCCTCAATGGACTAACACCTGTAGATATCACTTGATAAACATGTTAGTCCCTAATTTGATTGTCATTAATTATCTAAAACCCACCACGGGGACGAATGCACTAACAAACTCCCCCTTTTTGGTAATTGATGACAACCAATTTAGGCTTATATATGATAGAAAGAATTTGAGCTTTTGAATTTCAAGATTTAAGAAGGACTCCCCCTAAGTGTATGCATAGGATTTGAATTTTAAAAACTTGAGTGAAATCAAGATGGCATACACTAGAGAAGCTCCCCCTAAATTTTGCAATCCGTGGGGTGCCTAAGAGTGTGTGTGACAATAAAACCGTGATGCATATGACAAGATATATCACAAGAATAAAGTAAACGAACTTGAATGGTTATGATAGAAAGAAAAGGACTTAAACCAACATAACCATTCCAAAGACAACAATCACCATCATAAAATCACATAAAAAGCATCACATGATGATAAACTGAATAAACATAAGTAGTTTTAGCCTACAATCATCCATCACACACAAATAGTTCAGGTTTACCACATAGTTCACCACACGAGATAGAGTTATTACAGAATGAAATTTTAACTACCCCTATTACATCATGATAATAAGCCTAACACTCCCCCTTTGGCATCAACTACCAAAAAGGGTAGGCCACGAGAAGGAGCAAAAGGGGCAAAGCACAGCCACTAGTAGTCGTCGTAGTCCTCGCTGTCGCTGTGGAAGAAGTGTCCCTTAGACGACGACGGACCAGCTGCATCACCAAAAGCAGGAGCACCAGAAAGAGAAGTTCGGGTGACGTCATCGGCAGCACCAAAGATGTCCTGATAGGAAGCACCCAGCTCGGTGTCCTCCATGGTGTAGCCGGAGGGAAGTCCACTGCCATAGGAAGGATCAAAGGCACTGAAAGGAGGGGCCTGCTGCTGCTCACCTGCATCATCTCCATGACCTCCATACATAGTGTCATACTCAGCATAGGGATCCTGGAAGTCACGGAGAGGAGAAGAAGGAGGAAGATCCGCCTTCTCCTCCAAGCAACGAAGGTGCTGATCGGTCTTCTTCTGAGTAAAGCAAAAGTAGGAGAAGAACCTCTGGAGAGCATGGCGGGTAGCACTATCACGCCCACGGCCACGACCACGGCCACGACCACTCTCATGACCAGCTGTAGCACCAACAGAAGGATCCACATGAGGAGTATCCTCGGTCTCAGCACCACCTAGATCCTCATCCTTAGGGGCAGCACCACTATCATCAGCCACCGGGGTCTTTCCCTTGCCCATGTGTGGCCCAAGAAATCTCACCTTCCAATCCGGATGAATGGTGTCATGGTAGAAGGAACAACCAATCACTTGCTCAATCACATACATAAGGTATGGTGCATAAGGCAAAGACTTGTGAGGATCAATGGACACTTCCTGAATGTTCTGCCAAAGCAAATCTGTCACACTGAACCTCTTGTCAAGACCAAAGCATACAAGAATAGCAGGGGCATGGTTCTGCAACTTGGTGGAGTCCCCAACCTTTGGATCAATGGTGGCACAGAGAAGGTTGTTGAGGACATAAAAGTAAGGCTTCAAGTAATGAGTGTTCCCATTTGCATGCACAGGGTCAAGATAAAGTCCAGCATTAATAAAATCAGCACGCCCAACACCATTAGCATACTGATTGTACAAGCTAGGAGCCTCTCTATCTTCACGATCAAACCCAAGAAGACAAGAGAACTGACGGTAATCACAACGATAATGCAAAGTCTCAGTCATCCAGTGAAGTACCTTGTTTGTCTCATCAATGTAAAGAGAGGCCCAAAACTAAAGGAGAATCTCGGTGTTCCAATTGTGCTTGAAGGACATGAGCGGCAGAATTCGCCATTCCTCAAGCTTCTCAATCAAAGCATCAACGTCGGCATTCTTGTGAGCTTGCAAAGACTTGAGAGTGGGGGCCTTGTGCTGAAGAATAGGTGTAGTGGAACCTCTGTGTCCAGTCTTCATGCACACACTCACATAGTAATCATGGTGAAATTGGGACCAAAAGCGAGGATCAACACCTTCAAACTTGGTCCAATTAAAGGGATTTTCTTGACGCATCCTTTTGACGTCCCTTGCTTGCTTGCGGTAGTCAATCGGCCATCTTGGAGTAACTCCAGAAGGAGTCTCCGGCATATGTGGCCGAGGAGCCCAATGGGAGTGGCGAGGAAGGCTCCTGTTCATGGTCGCAACACCAATGCGAACAGGAGATCGACGCACAACCTCCAGAGCAATGGCACGTCCCTCCACCTCAATCTGACTAGCAGCTACAGCATCATTAACCATGGTCCGGTGAGTGAGAGGTGGACAAGCACGAGAATGTGACCGATTGGTTACACTGACAGGACCTTCTACATTCCTGGGCTGAGGGGAGGCTGCACGAGAAGAGCCACGGCGCGCAGCCCGGTTGCCACGAACGCGATCCTCCTCCCCATCACCGATGCTCTGCGGGTGAGACCGAGTCTCACGGGCGGCGGAACGACGACTCGGATTGGTACGACGAGTCATGCTGCACAACACAAAAGACACGGCAAAGGGAAGTCTTAGTCATGGTGGTGGAATGCGGCAAAAGGAATCAACAAGCAGAGCCACAGGTGCACACTGCACAGGGCTCACCGGAACTTCCGGTCAGGGACCGGAACTTCCGGTGGAACCCTAGTGCGGCATGAATCACGTGCTCCACCGAGATCGACCACGTGCATTGCATGAGAGACAATCCAATAGCATGAATATACTAAGAATAGCTAGCACGTGCGAGGAATCGACCCAAAACAAAGTACATTGGTAGATCGGGGTGCGAAATCTCGGTACCTTGTTCTTCGGAGAGAAGGGGCCAAATCCGCACGTGCCAAGACCTCTCGGCGTCCACCAACTCCACCAAGGCGATCTCCAATGCCGGGGCAAGCTCCTCCCCAAAGGGATTTGGAAGGGAGTGGAGGAGGAAGGAGATCGGAGGTGAGGACGAAGAGGGCGCCGCTGTTGCTACAGTAGTTGGGGTGAGAGAGGGGAGAAAGAAAGACAGTTGACTCTCAAAGACCCGAGAAAACCCTTTTTACTGCGGTCAAAACGATCTGACCGGAAGTTCCGCTGGGGTGCCGGAACTTCCGGTGGGGCCGAAAGGCGGGGTGCGTCGCGTGCTTAGAATCGGTTCCGGTCTTCTAGCGGAAGTTCTGGTCGGACCGGAACTTCCGGTGGACCAAAAAACAGCCACCAGAAGCTACTAAGGTGGTGAACAATATGATCTACCCGAACCAACTCATATATGTCCAGATTTCATTCAATCAACACATAACTATGGACATATTAGAGTTGTTGAAAAATAGATTTTGAAATTTGCACACAACTTTTCACAATCTTTTGTCCAAATCTAGAACAAATAAATATGTACAAGATATCAAGCCACGTTACGAGAATCAATGATATTTAGCTCACTCCTCAAAGCACAAAATCTTGACTCATCTAGGGGCTTTGTGAAGATATCAGCTAGTTGATTATCGGTGCTCACATGATGCAAAGCGATATCTCCTTTGGCTTCATGGTCTCTCAGAAAGTGATGCCGGATGTCTATGTGCTTTGTACGAGAGTGGTTTATAGGGTTGTTTGCCAACTTAATGGCACTCTCATTGTCACATAAAAGGGGAATTTTGGTTAGCTCACATCCAAAGTCTTTAAGGGTCTGCTTCATCCAGAGTAGTTGGGCACAACAAGCGTCGGCCGCCACATACTCGGCTTCAGCAGTTGACAAGGTAACACTATTTTGCTTTTTAGAGCTCCAAGACACCAAAGACCTACCAATAAATTGGCAAGTCCCGGTAGTGCTCTTTCGATCTACCTTGCAACCGGCATAATCCGAATCGGAATATCCAAGTAAATCGAAAGTGGAGCCCTTAGGATACCACAAGCTAAGATTAGGAGTGTGTACTAAATACCGAAAAATTCTCTTAACGGCCACTAGGTGACATTCTTTTGGATTAGCTTGAAATCTTGCACACATGCACACGCTAAGCATAATATCGGGCCTAGATGCACAAAGGTAAAGCAGGGAGCCAATCATGGAACGATATACCTTTTGATCTACGGCCTTGCTATCTCCTCCAAGGTCAAGGTGTCCGGTTGTTGGCATCGGTGTCTTGATGGGTTTGGCCTTGTCCATCTCAAACTTCTTCAACATGTCGTGGGTGTACTTGGTTTGACTTATGAACGTGCCATCCTTGAGTTGCTTGATTTGAAATCCAAGAAAGTACTTCAACTCCCCATCATGGACATCTCGAACCTTTGAGTCATGATCCTACTAAACTCCTCACAAAAGGCCACATTAGTACTACCAAATATAATGTCATCGACATATATTTGGCATATAAAAATATCATTATTGACTTTGCGAGTAAATAAAGTCGGATCGGCTTCCCAATCTCAAACCCTTGTTTGAGTAGGAAGTCCTTGAGACAATCATACCAAGCTCTAGGGGCTTGTTTCAACCCATAGAGCGCCTTGTCAAGCTTGTAGACGTGGTCGGGATGCTTGGGATCTTCAAAACCCGGTGGTTGCTCAACATAAACCACTTCGGATAGGGGGGCCGTTGAGGAATGCACTCTTCACATCCATTTGATATAACTTGAAGTCATGATGAACTGCATAGGCTAACAAAATTCGAATTGATTCTAGCCTTGCCACCGGTGCGTAAGTCTCCCCAAAATCCAAGCCTTCTACTTGAGTGAATCCTTGAGCCACCAACCGTGCTTTGTTTCTTGTGACCACACCATGCTCGTCTTGTTTGTTGCGGAAGACCCATTTGGTTCCAATCACATTTTGCTTGGGTCTTTCCACTAAGGACTAGACTTCATTCCGAGTGAAGTTGTTCAACTCCTCTTGCATTGTCATTATCCAATCTTCATCTTCAAGTGCTTCTTCAACTCTTTTAGGCTCTTTTGAAGACACAAAAGAGTAGTGCTCACAAAAGGTTGCTAGCCTTGATCTTGTTGTTACTCCTCTTTGAATGCTCCCAAGAATATTGTCAACGGGGTGATCCCGTTGAATGGTATGATGCACTCTTAGGTGAGGCACTTGACTTCTTCTTTGGATTGGGCCGTCATCATCACTATCATTTTCTTGATTGATTGGAGAATCGGTGATTTGATCATCTTCATTGTTCCCTTGGTTGTTTTCTTCTACTTGAGTTGGATCTTGATTTGCTTGTACTCTTGAGCTATGATTTCTTCTTGAAGTAGGAGTATTATCATGGTCATTGCTTGACTCATGATGTATGCTTGGATCATGATTGATTTGCAAAGGTGCATCATCATCTTCCTCTTCGATAGGCTTCACCTCACCGGTTGCAAGCTTCTTTATCACTTGATGAGATGGTTCTTCTTTACCTACAATTTTAGCATTGACTTGCTCCTTTTGAGAGCTGTCGCTTTCATCAAAAGTCACATCTATCGCAATTTCAATTTGACCGGAGGTCTTATTGAAAACACGGTATCCATGTTCGTTAGTACCATAACCAAGTAAGAACCCTTCATCAACCTTAGGTGCAAACTTAGAGCTTTTGGATTTCTTATTAAGTATAAAACACTTGCATCCAAAAACTCTAAAGTAATCCACCTTAGGTTTGTTACCGGTGAGTAGCTCGTAGGCGGTCTTCTTCCTAATCTTGTGAAGATATAGGCGGTTGATAGCATGACATGCCGTATTCACGGCCTCCGCCCAAAAGTCTTTCTCCGGGGTCTTGTACTCATCCAACATTGCTCTTGCGGCTTCAATAAGTGTTCGGTTCTTCCTCTCCACAACACCATTTTGTTGCGGAGTGTATGGAACCGAAAACTCATGCTTGATGCCTTCATCATCAAGATATTCTTCAATGTTGGTGTTTCTAAACTCTGTCTCGTTGTCACTTCTCACTTTCTTGATCTTCACATCGAACTCATTTTGAGCTCTTCTTGCAAACTTCTTGAAGATTCCTTGGGTTTCACCTTTATCTCTCAAAAAGAACACCCAAGTGAAGCGAGAATAATCATCAACAATTACAAAACCATATTTGTTACCTCCAATGCTTATATAAGCATTGGGTCCGAATAAGTCCATGTGAAGTAGCTCAAGCGGTCTTGTAGTTGTCACTATATTCTTGACGGGATGTTTAGCTCCAACTTGCTTCCCGGCTTGACATGCACTGCAAATTCTATCTCTCTCAAAAGAAACATTTGTTAGTCCAAGGATGTGTCCACCTCTTTGAAGGTCGGCCAAGTTCCTCATGCCAACATGAGCTAGTCGGCGATGCCATAACCACCCATTATAGATTTTGCCACTAAACAAGTCTCAGACCCCACTTTACTAGTTGCAAAATCAACTAGGTAAAGCTTGCCCTTGAGTTGACCCGTAAAAGCAATAGAGGAATCCGCCCTTCTAGAAACTTCCACACCCTTATCCGTAAAGAGACAATTGTATCCAATCTCATAAAGTTGTGAGACGGACAACAAATTGTATCCCAACGAATCCACAAGTAGAACATTAGAAATAGAATTATCATTTGAGATAGCAATTTTACCCAAACCAAGGATATCTCCTTTGCTATTGTCACCAAAGACAATCCTTTCACATGAAGTTTGATTTGGTTGAAAGGATGTGAACATGTTCTTCTCTCCGGTCATATGATTTGTGCATCCACTATCAAGCACCCAACTTGATCCACCGGAGGAATATTCCTACAAAACAAATTTAAGCCTTTGTTTTAGGTCCCGAGTTGGAACCTAGGGGGTTAGTCAAATAAGGCTTGGGCACCCAAACACTCCTCAAGATTTGTCTCTTCTTGAGGGACCCACATACTTCACCACAATCTTGCCATCCTTATCCCAACAACACATATAATCACAAATGTGGCTCCGTGAGATGGGCACTTGTTGCTTGGGCACCTCCACTTGCTTCTTCTTGTTGCTCTTATTGTTGATAGGTGTGCTTGTAGGAGTAGTAGCATTGTTCACCTTGTTGATAAGATCAACAAGTGGCACACTCTTGTTGAAGTTCACACAAGCCACCCCATTTACCATCTTTCTTCCATTTGCTTTCCCATCATACCTATTGTAGCCAATGCCATCCTTAATCATGGGGTGCCTTGATGCCTTGTACACGGTGGTTTGTTGCTTTTCCTTGCACTTGCAACCAACCTTAACAATGTTGTTCAATCTTTGTATCTCCTTGTTCTTCTTTTCTAGCTCAACAAGGTTAGTAGCACATGCATTTATATCGACATTATAGCATCTTCCACAACCTTTACTAGTTGGAGCTTTAGTTTCATTTGTGGAGGTAGAGATGCTTTTCCGAAGAGTGTTATAGTTTAGCTCAAGAACATTATATTTGTCTTTCAAGCTTGTGAGGCTTTCTTGAACCAAACTATACTCATTCTTTAGACTAGCTAAAGTGTCATTGAGTGAAGAGTGTTCCTTGGTCAAGCGCTCATAAGAGTCCTTGACCATGGACAACTCTACATTCAACTTCTCAACCTCTTCCTTTTCTTTGGTGAGACATGCCTCAAGTCCTTGGTTCTTCTCCCTTTCCTCTAGGAGCAATTCCCCTTGCGACTCAATGCATGACTCACGCTCTTCTATGGTGTACATTAGCTTCAAAATTTTAGTTGCAGCAGCTTTACCATATTTCTTGATAATTTTATTAGCATATTTTTTCATCATTCTCATCATCACTATCACATTCACTAGAGTTATGAGTAGGAGAGTTAGGTGGTACCTTATCTCCTTTTGCCATGAGGCATGTTGGAGTGTGATAGTCGTTGTCGGAGAGGTTGGCGAAGAGTGAGGGTGATGAAGAAGTGTTGATGAAGAGCGATGTCGATGAAGCACGATCGGTGATGAGTGTTGAGAAGAAGATGCTTCTTGTATAGCAATTGCAGCCACACTCTTCTTCTCATTGCCATTGTCATCCTCACTATCATCATCCGACTGTCATTCTTGACCTATGTGTGCTTCACCTCTCTTCTTGTCCTTGTACTTCTTGTCGCCTTGCTTGTTGAATCTAGACTTCTTGCCTTTGTTTGGACAATCCGCGACGAAGTGACCGATATCACCACACTCATAGAAAAACCTCTTCTTGTATGGCTTGCTTCCACCACTTCTCCTCATCTTGTCTTTCTTCATTCTCAAGAATTTCTTGAAGTTTCTCACCAATAATGCTTGCTTATCATCAAGATCATCATCATCGCTGTTATCTTCATGCTCACAACGCCTCTTGTTGCAATGACTTGTGTCTTCATCTTGCGATGCCGAGAGGGCAATGCTCTTTCTATGTCTCACTGCTTCTTTGGCTTCATCATCTAGCACTTCATGATGCATTAGCTTTGCAAGCATCTCTTGTGGTGTCATGGTGCTATAGTTATCCTTCTCTATAATGAACGAGGCAAGCATGTTGTTTTTTTGTCTATACACTCTACATATCTTTCTTGCTGCTGCGTGGTCATCCCACCTTGTATCTCCAAGTGCTCTAATCCTATTTACCAAGGTCATGAATCTATTGTACATCTCTTGAGTGGTTTCTCCATCCAATGTGCAAAAGTTTTCAATCTTTTCTTGTAGAAGCTCAATGTTTCCCACTCTAACACTCTTGTCTCCTTCAAATGATACTTTTAAGGTATCCCAAATTTGTTTTGCACTAACCAATCCATTGACCTTGTTGTTCTTTTCGGGAGATAGACATTGCAAAATCAAGGTAGCCGCGGTTGCATTGAGTTGAAAATCGGCGGAATCTTCGGGAGTCCACTCACTAGCATCCTCGAGCACATTTACACCAACCTCCACTACTTCCCAACATCTTGTGGCACAAAGGTGTAACTTCATTCTATGAGCCCAATCAACATATCTCACACCATCAAATGGAGGCGGCTTGCCGGGGTTGACAATTGGCAAGCTTGAGTTGTTTCCCTTGCTTGATGACCCATAGTCATAGCTAGTTCTTGTGTAAGCTTTTGGTGTTTTGTCACCACCATCGTTGGTTGACTCCATGTTTGCTTTATCTAGTACCTTCTTCATCTTGTCAATTTGCTCTTGCATCTTGTCTATTTGCTCCTTTTGCTGCACTTGGAGCTTCTCGGAGAGCTGAGCGGTGATTTGCTCGATGAGAACCTTCATCGTGTCCGGCTCCATCTTGGCCAATGTTACTCCTCACACGGTGAAGCGTCAATCTGAGGGACCAACGCTCTGATACCAATTGAAAGGACCTAATTGGCCTAGAGGGGGGTGAATAGGCGTATTTGCAAAACCTGAAACTCACAAACTCGAAATGCGGAAGTCAAAACCTGACCGGAAGTTTCGGTGGTTTGGAGCGGAAGTTCCGGTCCTTGACCAGAACTTCCGATGCAAACCGACCAAAACTTCTGGTGCCCTAAAGTGCTACGAAATCAGAGAAAATGAGTTGAGATTTCAGTTGCAATTGTTACCACACACTTCTAGATGATGTTGGTGATTGTATTGAGGTTTCCACAAGGTCGTGTCTCACCAACTCTTGAATCGAGTTCTCCGACCTACAACCAAATATGCAAAAGAGAATACGAAGAACACAATAACAAGGGTAGTCGAAGCTACCTCCACAACAAGCACGCGGGACACACGATTTATCCCGAGGTTCGGCAATCCCCACAAAGGAGTTCCTACGTCCTCGTTGTTGAGGTGGCCACTAAGGCCCGACCACGTAGGTCACCTCCCTCAAGCAACCACAAAGGTCAACTTGAGATATCCACTAAGATGAAGGGTGATACAAACACTTTGGGGTGCCCTCACAAGTAAATCAACACGGGCAACCACGAAGAACGCCTAGCCGGCTAGGGTTCCAAGAACTCAAGAGTAATAAACACAAACCCAACCGGCAAGACGAGGAAACCAAGTGCTCAAGTCGAAGGTCGATGCTCCCGCTCTCAAATCTCACGTCCCTGGCTCAAACAATCAAGGATTGGATCCTAGAAGCAAAGGGGGAGAGAGAGTGGGTGAGTCAAAGCTTGGGAACTGTTGAGAGTGCAGAGAAAGAGTGTATGCCTGGCGTAACGGTTAGAAACGGAGGTGAGAAGTATATATACTTCGGCCTCCGAATGACCTACCGGAACTTCTGGTGGAACCCACCGAAACTTTCGGTCCACTCAGATCTGATCGTTGGCTTGAGAATGGGCGAGACTCGGGCTGACCAGAACTTCCGGTCTCTGACCGAAACTTCCGGTCAGGGCAGAACTTCTGGTCAGAGACTAGAACTTCTGCCAAGTCAAAACTGCGCAAGCCACACGCCAAGCAAACTAGAACTACCGGAACTTCCGGTCCCCCCCGACCGAACTTCCGCCGAGAGCCGAACTTTATTTGGGAGAGCGGAAGTTTGCGCCACGCAACCACCGGAACTTCCGGTACATGACCGGAACTTCCGGCGCACCCTGCAGAATAGCGAAACAAGTCTACGTGCATGTGGGTGCAATGGTGTCTCTCAAGCTACACTAAAACATCGACATGAGCATTTTTATTCCCCATCTAGCTAGTTAACTTTGTGTCCCTCTTGATAGTACGACATTTCCTATAACTCAAATCAAAATAAAAGAGAGTGGATCGCTTGAGCCGGAACGTCTTTTGTCCATAAAATTTAGGGTGCCATCATTCACCGAATTCTTTTCGTTTTGATTCCTCAATGGACTAACACCTGTAGATATCACTTGATAAACATGTTAGTCCCTAATTTGATTGTCATTAATTATCCAAAACCCACCATGGGGGTGAATGCACTAACAGTAATACTACAATATCTCTGTAAGAATTCGATCTTGGAGAATCGTGGTGTCATCGGGGTTTCATCTGACAGAACTTTTTAAATTATGTGGTACATAATTAAGCATAGGCGACAGAGGTCTTAGTGACAATATCAGGTGCTTGTGGGCCATATAATTTAGAAGGTTCTGCCACACTTAGCATTAATCCAACCAACATCCATCAAGGCATCTTCTATCTTGGTTGGCTCAAATGATAAAATAAATAAATAATGCTCACAAAAGGATGCTAGCCTTTATCTTGTTTGCGCACTACTTCTAATATCACCAACTATTTGATCCAAGGGATAATCTCTTGCAACATTTGATGGTTGGAGTATTTAAACTTGATTGCTTGAGCTTGGTTGATAATTGGATTGATTTGCTTGAGATGATGAACTAGCTTGTTGTTCATCTTTCACTTGTTGGAATTGAGATTGATCATGAGAACCACTAACTTGCACATTGAGTTGAATGAGCACTTGATCTTTATCATCTTCAACTTGAATCACTTCTCTAGGCCTTATATCACCAACATCCATATTCTTCATTGCATTGACCAATTATGTGCCTCTCATATCATCTAAGTTCTCATCTTCATCTTGTGAACCCTTGGTTACATCAAATTTAACATCATGAACCTCCTCAAGAGTACCATTTGCCAAATTTTAAACTCTATATTCTTTGCTTGTAGTTGATATCCAAGTAAGAACCTTTCATCATATTTCTTGTCAAAATTACCAAGTCTTGTGCCTTTTTTCAATATATAACATTAGCACCTAAAGACCTAAAAAATATGCAATATTGGGCTTTCTTCCATTCAATAGTTTATGTGGTGTCTTCTCTATCATTAGGTGACAATAGAGTCAGTTGCTAGACTAGCAAGCCATATTGATTGCTTCGGTCTAAAATGATTGACTCATATTATACTCACTAAGCATAGACCTTGTCATATTAATGAGTGTTCTATTCTTCCTTTCAACAAGGCTATTTAATTGTGGAGTATACTTGGCTGAGAATTGATGTTTGATTCTATAATTATCACATAGCTCATCAATTCTTGTATTTCTAAGCTCACTACCACTGTCACTTCTCACTTTCTTAATAATTGTTTGAAACTCATTGTGACATCTCTTGACAAAAGACGTTCACTAAGAAAGTAGACTCATGTATATCTTGTAAAATCATCGACTATCATAAAGCTATATTTATTTCCACCAATGATAGTATATGTTGTTGATCCAAATAGATCCATGTGCAATAACTCAAATGCTTTGCTAGTACTTATAATACTCTTCTTAGAAGGGGTGTTTCCAACTTGTTTGCCAGATTAACATGAGCTACACAATCTATCCTTCTCAAAGATGGCATCTGTCAAGCCTCTTACTAGATCATGCTTAATCAATTTATTCAATTGTTTTATTCCAACATGACCAAGCCTTCTATGCCATAATCGACCCATACTTGACTTGGTGAATAAACATGTTGAAAGTTAAGCATCTCTAGCATTGAAATCAACTAATTATAGATTCTCATATCTAAATCTTTTGAATATCAAATTAGAGCCATCTACACTTATGATCTCGATATCATCCACATTAAATATGCATTTAAATCCACAATCATACAATTAAGATACGGATAGCAAGTTGAAGTTCAAGCTCTCCACTTGTAGCGCATTGGAAATGCTCGTCGTTGGATATTGCAATCTTACCAAGTCCTTTGACCTTGCTTTTACCATTGTCACAAAAGGTAATACTGTCAATGCCATCATTGCCACTTGTGTTGATTGAAATAAACATTCTTGAATCACCGGTCATGTGTTAAGTGTACCCACTATCAAGCACCTAATACCTTTCTTTGGCTTTATAATTGAGCTACAAAAGAAGATCAATTCTTTTTGGGTACCCAAATTTTTTTGGGTCCTCTAAGCTTAGTGACCAAGCTCTTAGGCACCCATATAGCTTTCTTCTTTGAGCTCTCATGTGGTGCATCTATGGACTTAGCTTTCACACTGTTTACACTGAAATTTGGTGAGCATACCCTAGAGGGGAAGGAAGCGGCCGATGATAACAAAAACAAGAAAATCTCCTTAATAAGGGTTATTTACGAACCGGCCACAGAATCAGTCAGAATCATCTCCGTTGCCGAATAAATAAGATTGTTTAAATATTCGGCAAGGAAAGACATGAGGTGCATCACATACTTGCAAGAAAGGCCAAAAAAATTGTTTAATATATTTGGGTCAGAGGTATAAAAACAAAGTGCTCCTCACGTGAAGATATGGAAAAGTAAGGATTTAGAAGATTAGAAGAAAGGGGAAGTACATGCATGGATTATTTGGCCCATCAAGCATGGAAGAAGCAGTCGTATCCATTTTGGGAATCTTTGTCTCCGTACGCCTTGAGTTGCATGGCCGAATAAAATAGATTAGGAATATTATATTCGGTTTGCTTAGCAAGCAAGAACGCAACCGTATCCAATTCATCAGCAAGGGCTCTACGTGAAGGAAATTAAGAGTCCATGTATCTTAATGTTTCTTTTTAGGCAAGTTTGTACGCGTCTTTGACGTAGTTGATCTGGGGTCATTAGCCATGGTATAAATATAAACCCCCGGCCATTGTATCGAGATACCATCAAATCAGTACAAACCCTTTCGACTCCGTGCCAAAACTTTAGAAGTAGGAGTAATATATAATCTTGGCGAGTTCTTCAATGAGCAGGGTTGCATCAGCCGATCGACCTCCAGCTTGTTTGTGAGTACCGTCACAACTTGTATTGTGCTTGTAAAGCTGCATCAGCCGATTGATCTTTTACGAGCTATAATATAAGTTAGTTATCGATCCATATCATCGTTTGTAAGGCTGCATCAACTGATTGATCTCTTACGAGCTATAATATAGATCAAAGTTATCAATCTCGTGTCATCTGGCACGATGTCACCAGTTATCGAATTGATCAAAGATTGCTTATTGCTAGTCTTTGGTCAGTTCTCAAGTTATCGTTCTTATTATGATTAATGTTCATTAATTGTAATAATATCACCTTTTATCGGGTTGAGATAGAGATAGATCGGCATCATATTATCTTGATTTGGTCGTTTTCTAGCTTTGCACATTTACATATCACGTTAGATGACTTGTCCTGCTAGATCGGCCTGTTTTACCTCTTATCTCAATCATGCATGGCACGCACTCGAAGGCATGTTTCCTTGAAGGAGATTTGTTAATCTATCTAAAGGTGCTACTAAGGCTGTATCGATCCGGTCGACCCCCACTTGTAGAGGACTTTAGATTAGACGTTGTTGGTTAACGGTCCTATTCATGATCAACACATGTTGTTTGCTATGCCCAGATCAGCATGTTTGTTTGCTATGCCCGGATTGGCTCTTTTTAGCCGATTTGTCTGCTCTTTCACGTTTACAGCATATTTTCATGAAACTATGAATGTATGAACGATTTGTAGACTTGGTCGAACATTACTGTTGATAATAATATAGATTTGATTTAGTTTGTCTGTAAATTCATTTATATTAAATAGTCGATTGTTCAAATGCTGTAACTCTGTTTTGTCTGAATCACATGGATCGGCTGAATTTAGCCGATTGGTTCGTATTTGTCTTGTTTTATGGTTATCCGGTTATAATTCTTCATATGCTCATCATTAGAGATAACCGATTATCGTTATTTTTAATATTTTTATCATAAACATGATGGATATCGACTCTTTAGTCGATGGCCTTTCTCACTATCTGTCAAAGCCATACATTGGAACTGTCCGGTGCAACACCGACATGTTCCACCTTAAACTACTGATTTATTCTCTCCTTGTCAATTACAAGTCAAACTGACTGGCACGCATTTGTTCTTCAGAGTTGACTAGCCTTAGGTTAAAGCCAAGCAGATCCTCAGACCTGTTCCATGCGAGATCGTCCGGTTTGCTGTGTGTTGAGCATATTGCCACATTTTTGTGCCAACACACTTTTTTGCACGCTCAGTTGGACACACAATCATTTGATTAGAAGTTAGATATGAAATCAGCTGAATCGCCGACACAAATAAAGTATATTATAGGCGACCAAGAGTCGAAAGTTCAAGTGCTCTGCATCTGCTGCATGTACATGTTTGAATATATCAGTCAAGAAATTGAGGGAAAACTACACATGCATGGAAAGTGGCATTAGAGAGCAGGATGATTCGTATTCTTACATGATGTCCAGTGTCTGCCTTAGATTATAGCTTCGTAGCTGGAGTCTTTTATTGCTCACATTATATACGGAGCCAATGGAGCCGATACAAATCATGTTAGCGCTGACCAAGAATCAGAGTAATTGAAGGACAAACATGTGGATTCCCAGGACGCAACCGATGATTCATACAATAAGATTGGCATGTTTTGTATTCTGAAGCGAAGAAAATTTGCTGCCGGCCGCCGCTTTATCGGGCCGATCAAGGATTTGGTCAGTGCTTGTCGTGTGCCGTTGAAGGTCCAATCGCTACTGTTGCTCAGAGAAGTACTATTCCAAAAATATGTACGAGTATATCAATAGGCTCATCAGAATACTGCATGCAAGATTAATTAAGAAGTATTAAGAAACGAAGTCCGAATGCCCTACCTATTCACATGGGCCACGTTTTTTTTTTTTTTTTTTTTTTTTTTTTTTTTGAAGGGAATTCACATGGGCCACGTTGATGCTTGGAGTTTGGAGCTCGGTGTTGGCAGCAGTATTCGATCGAAGCACAAACCAGGGGCAGACCTATTTAATTGTATTCAAAGGCGGCATATCGCGTATCGGCAATTCCAGCATCGGAAGACAGTAACTCACACAGTAGCCGATATGTGTGTTGGCCAATATATTCAGAAATAATAATATCAGCTTGGAGAATCATGGATAAATTCTATCGGCTCATCATTAGTTTGCAAGAAATCCTAAGCGGCTTCCAGATCCTGGTAGTGTCGACTAGTGATACTGGAAAGTTAACCAATATGGAATTAATTTTAAAGAAGAAACAAAGCAGCTATGAAATCTGAGAGACGATGGCTCATAGACAAAGAGCATGCTGATATCAATATCAATCACCTGTTGCTATCACCGAAGAAAGACTGCAGCTGCTAGGCAATTCCTTGTAGAAGAACAGCAAGAACAGAGCAAACAAGCAAGAAAGACTGCAGCTGCTAGGTAGTTCCCTGTAGAAGAACAGCGCTGCTAGGTAGTTCCCTGTAGAAGTACAGCAAGAACAGAGCAAACAAGCAGCACGAAGGCAACATGGCACCTACTATGACCGCCAACATGGCTATTCGCGACATCGAGTATGAACCAGCGACAGCCTAGCAAGGAAGGGGAGCAGTGAACACAAAGACAAAGGCTGAGCCGTGGATGGTGTGGGATATGATGGAAATGAATAGCGGCGGCGCGAATGGCCTGTGAGTTGGAGCTCTGGTTCGGCCTATAGTGTTGCGGCTCCTGCCAAAGGAATTGCTGATCTCTGGATTCTGTTGCTGGTGGCTGAAGCGAGGCTTGTCTGCAATTCTGCATCGTTCATGCTTCAGCATTGAAGATTCCCTACTTCATGATGTTCATAAGAGCACCGAGAGAGAGAGAGATCCAAATAGGCAATTAGACAATCAATTTTTCTGTTGAGGTTCACATGCTTCCCGACATGCTAGTTTTTATTGTGTCGACTGGTCACTTAATGGTGCGCGAGCTAACAGACTTCCAAAACCTAGCCCTACACAAGGGCGCCGCAAGCACCTACCCGAAGTAATGGTAACTCAATGACACGAGTAATTTACTAGAGCTACCTTGTGGCGCTTTGCGGGGGAAGGTGCAAGACTCCTTACAAGTCACCAGAGCCGGCCATGAATAATCTCCAACTCGTACCGGACCTCCACCGTTGCTCCAAGCCGTCTAGGTGGCGGCAACCACTAAGAGAAACAAGAAAATCAGCAGCGAATCGATGCCCAAGTGCCGCTAGATGCAAACTCACAGGCAAATACACTAGGAATCACACAATCTTACTATGAATTGCAATGTCAAGCAAGGAGATGAGTGGGAGGATGATAGCTTAGCTCAACGTATGCCAAAGTATGCAAGAATAGCCGAGAGAGAGAGAGAGAGAGAGCCAAAGGCCGGCGTCGCCGCTGGAGTCAAGTACATAAGATGCGCAGGCCCAGAGTGTATTATGGTCACGTGACGACCATGTACTAGTTCATGTTAGGACCGGCTGTACCAAAGTGTTTTGCTCAGTGGAGACGACGGCCCATCGCTGGTTTTGATAGGTGCGTCAACGTTGTCCTCCCATCCATCCCTAGGTACGTGTTGCCTGGCCAACATCTTATATTTTTAGTGAATTCGAAGATGTCATCTTTTATGGTGGCTCATTCCACACCATTTTCAGGGGTGGATACATTATGGTTACTGCACCAGTAGATACCGATTTCACAACTTGTTTTTTCTTAGGTCTATCACCACTTGTTGACTACGTACTCCCTTCATTCTAGAAAAAATGTCGTTTTAGACTTTCAGAACATTATATTTGACCATTTATCTTATTCAAAATTTTTATGTAAATATCATCTATCTTGTTATGATTTATTTTATCATTAGATATATTTTTAATAATTTATTTATTTTATAATATATATAAAATTTTTAAATAAAACGAATGGTCGAACAAAAAAGTAGTTTTTTTTTTTCGACAAGGGAGTATATGTCTTTGGGCCCTTCGATCCGAAATGCCCCACGGACAGACACCTTTGTCCGCCAGGTCCAGCGAATTGTTTTATCTGGCCCCGCCGTCACCGGTGCCGTTTGTCAAAGGATATCAGTGATGAGTCCAATCCATCCAAAAGTGAACAATCCATCGAAAACAAAGTGACGAGTCCAATTTTTAGCCGGCATCTTTGTCCAGTGAATTATTTGCAACTTGATATGAGTGATGAGTCCAATCCATCGAAAAGTTGTGTTTTCAACTGATTGCCACAACGTCACAGTTTTCCCAAAATTCATTCTACGCGCTTTTCCCTTGGAGAAACAAAGATGCTCAGCCACAATGTAAAGAATAAAATATGACCATAAGGCAACGATGACGTTGTCTGAATGAACCACAACCATTGTGGAAAGCACACCGTCGGCTTAAGGTGCACCGTAAGTGAATAAACAATGAATTTCTCTCTCTCTCGCGGTCACTGCCACACGGAGATGCAGCTGCCATCAGTAGGGCCCGCTTGCCTTTTTTTTGGAAAGAAGGCCCGCTTGTCTTTCGCCTGTCATTCCTTGAGCGGCCGCACATTGTGACCCATTTGTGTGGGCCCTGGCCTCTGGGCTTAATCTGTACTCCTTCTATCTCTTTTTAACTGTCTGTTTTCGCCGAGAAATTTGACTAAGAATATATAAAAAATATTAATATGTATGGTATATAATTAATATCATTAAATAGATCTTTGAATCTATTTTTATAATAAATTTATTTATAGATATAAATATGACAAATATTTTTCTATAAATCTAGTAAATTTATTGGCACGCAAATCATGGCGACAGATATTCAGGTATAGAGGGAGCATTTGGTCCGTCAACATGCATGCCATGCTAGAATCACTGTTAATCGACTTCAAGCTTCACTGTTTGCTTGAACTAATTAGCCCTGCATATCAGCTATATTACAGTGTTTTTCTCTTACAACAAATCAGCATCAGCCAGCTTATCAGCCGTAGAAACCATCAGCCGAACAAGGCCTCAAGAAAGCCAGTGGACAGCAAAATCCATCCAATCCATATTTTTTTTGTATTACGCACACATAATGTTTAGTTTATAAACAAAAAATCACACAGGACTAGCATAGGTGCATACAGGGACTTAGCTCAGAATAAATATTTTATAAAGTGCTCGAAAAATATCTTGCATTTTTTAAATATCTGCACGACCTCATACAGTATTTTAAACAATATCCATGCGTTTAATTGGACGCTTAACTTCCGTTCTTTAATCGTTGCAAAATTTACTCCTTCCCGATCAAATGCTTAGCAGGGTGCGCCTAGCATTTTATGTGACTAACGCATACTACCTCCACCATCCCGAAATAAGTAGCACTGTATTAGTCATGCCGATCAAATTTTTTCAAGTTTGATTAGTTTCGTAAAAAATATTAGCAATATTTGTATTTCTAAATAAGTTTACTACAAAAATAGCTTCAAGATCTATCTAATTATACTAGTTATATACTATAAATATTAATATTTTTTATAAAAATCGTTTGAATTCTCATGCGAGAAGACACTTGTTAGAGGGCCGGGAGTGAGTACGTCCAACAATTTCCGCACTTCTCTATCCGATAAGGCTTCAACGGTCAAGTTAGGTACATGCCCTGTCGGGCTTCCGTACACCACCATGTCACGTCCCTCCAGCTGGATGGATTAATTAATTCAGACTAGATGCTACTACGCGTCATACTCCCTCCGTATAAAAAAAAAAAGACATTGTTTTGAAAAGGTTTAAGTTAAATATTAAAAATATAAATTATAAATAACTTTTAAGTTGTTGAGTTTAAAAATATAAAAACTATATAAATAGATTTATCTAGAAAAATATTTTTATAAAAGTATAAATATATCATTTTGTGATGAGTATTTTTATAAAAATACGAAGTTAAAGTTATACTTTGGAGACCATGTCATTATCTAAAATAATGTTTTTTTTCCTATATAGAGGGAGTATAATTTTTATGTACTCCCTCCTGTCTCTAAATGTCTGTCTTTCTTGTTTTTCGAGAAATAATTCTTTGGTATTTTTTATAAATAATAAGTATCATTGATTAGTATCATAATTAGTATCATCAGAGATCTTTGAATCTAATTTTTTAATAAATTTATTTAGAGATATAAATATTGTGCGTATTTTATATAAATTAGGTCAAACTTACGGCACGTATACTAACAACGACACATATTTAGGGACAGAGGAAGTATGTTCCTATTACAACGTAGTACCATGTATAAAACCGGCACACTCTATGAGGCCTTGTTCGTTTCTGTCTCAAACCAAGGGGCTAAAATGGAGATTGGAGGGAATTTATAATTGAGAGAGATTTTGACTTGTAGGTAATTAAATCCTCCCTAACTTCCTCCAACCTTCTTTAGTTTAGGATGGAAACGAAAAGGGCTAATGCCAGTTTCAATGGGAATTTCATTAGAGTTTCATTCGTATTAAATAGTCTACCACATATGTATTTGTGATGACATGTCAGTGTTTTAATGAAGAGAGAGAAGAAATGAGTGTTATGGAGATAAAACTCTTTTGACACGATTATCAATTTTTTATGAGTCACAAAATTAAATGCCTATGAAACTATAAAATAAAACTCTGCATTCACAGTGGGAGTTTTATCATAATTTCATGTTAATCTATGTGACATAGTAGTCTTGAAAACAGTGAAATGAAACTCGTCACGTTTGTTTGCTTGTGTTTTCCTCAGCCTGGCCCGTGAGATGCTTTGGTTGGCTGTTTATCTGGCTGGACGTGGCCCGTGGCATGCAATCATCCGTCGCTGGCCTGGCTCCCGGGAAACGAGAATGAAATCCGTTCCGCGGCAGCTTGGCTCTCGTGAGTCGCGGGGAGCGCTGGCAGAGCGGAAAAAACACCTGAGCAGCGTGCGATCCTGGCAACCAAACATGTGTTGCGTGTGTGCAGGTTCTGCTGGTTCAGACATCCAAACGAACGCACCACCACTGTATCCTGGCTCCCGCGGGCCCGTATCCCATATGCGAGCCAAGTCGTGCCCAGCAACGAACCAAACGTGAATGGAGCGGCAAGAACAACATTCCGGACGAGGTTTGTGATACTGCACCTCGATTTTTGTCTGTTTCCTTGATGTAAACAGTATATATGCTAATGCCTCCAATACATATACGCACAGCATTAATCCAGAATTGGCTGCCGCCGCGCTTGTGTCCACCAGCATTGTCACGGTATTCGAGCTGGATAGATAATAGATGCTGTCATGCGTGATTTGAGCTGAGAATGGATAGACATCCAGGGGCAGATATACAATTGTGCCTGGGTATTCCCAGACATATCCAATATTTTTAAAGCAAAAAATCACTATTTAGTAAGTGTGTGTGTGTATATATATATACGTCAGCGCTATTCTACACCCTAGGTGTAGAATATTATTCTACACTTAGTAGCTAATACTGACCGATACTGAGTAATACTGACCAAAAAATACTGAACAATACTTAACGATACTGAACCGCATTCAGTATTAGTCAGTAGTTGGTGTTCAGTAGTGTTCAGTATTTCTGAATTTTCTTCAGTATTAGTCAGTATTACTCAGTATTAGGTACTGGGTGTAGAATATTATTCTACACCTAGAGTGTAGAATTAAGGTTCCAAATAGCTGTTTTTTTTAGAAATTCTAAATAGCTGCTGCTTGTATCTTATTAATCAAACTAGCCCACACAATGACCAAGTCCATTACCCTTCGGCCCACCAGACACTCCCGAAGGCCAAGCGCTGGAGTAAATCGTCTAATCCCCATCTGACATCCCGATTCCCACCTGTGACCAGTCTCCTCGAGCTCGTCCTGACCTAACCCCGAACTTAGCGGCGCATGGCTACGGCCACTGGCTGCATGCCTGCGCCATCCGCCCGGCCAGCCGACCGCTCGGCGTCCATCCGCAAATAGCTGTTTTTTTTTAGAAATTCTAAATAGCTGCTGCTTGTATCTTATTAATCAAACTAGCCCACACAATGACCAAGCCCATTACCCTTCGGCCCACCAGACTCTCCCGAAGGCCAAGCGCTGGAGTAAATCGTCTAATCCCCATCTGACATCCCGATTCCCACCTGTGACCAGTCTCCTCGAGCTCGTCCTGACCTAACCCGAACTTAGCGGCGCATGGCTACGGCCACTGGCTGCATGCCTGCGCCATCCGCCCGGCCGGCCGACCGCTCGGCGCCCATCCGCAAATCCGCTCAGCCCGGCCCGGTGCCGGGCCATCCTTCGTCCGGCATCCGCCCGGACCCAGCTATTCTGCGCCCACTGGCCCAGCCATCGCGGCGCCACAGCTACACCGGATCGTCGCCGGCCGCCACCCACAGCAGCCAACTTGGCACGGGTATACCCAACATTGAAATCCTAGGCCCGCCACTGTAGACATCCAAATCCAATTAACAGAGTTCAACATAGAGTCCATCAAAAATAACGCCTCATACAGTCCAATCCATTTAATAGCATTTGCGGCCATCCAAATCCCGTCCAATCCAATACTATTGAAATCCAAAATATCCAACACAATCCAACTAGCAGGCAAGTGAAGCACGCACAACGGAGAGAGGACATCGTGAGCCGATTGCACTAGCACGCACGTGCTCCCTTATCCTCAGCAGTCAGCACTCAATCGCCAACCCCTTCTCTCTTCCCTCGACGACGCTGCTGCCTGCTGTCACTAGCACGGGCGAGCGCCACCATCGGGCCACAGGGCATCGGCACGTGCGGCGTAGGGCTCGACGCATGCAGGTGCGGAAGCTGTGCGAGGGTGGCTGCCTGTGCTGGAGAGGTAGGGCGAGGTGTCGCCATGGGCGGTACACATGTGCGAGGTCAGCTCAGACGGCGACAAGCTCGACCCTGGCTTCGGGCGGCGCATGTGCGAGGTAGCTCCCGGTCCGAATTTTTTTCAATTTGGCCTTTTTTTCAAATATTCATGTCAATTTTTTTTTGCTTTGGACCTTTTTTAAAAATATTCACATTTAAACCCCTGAGAGACATAAACCTGACTTTAGACCCTAAGGGAGTCGACGCCATGACCCATAGCGCCGAGGTAACATATCTCGAATGGTGCCGAGGTATTTGCTATGGGACAGGACGGCTGGCGACATGGTATTGAGCTATGGCGCCGAGCTTTAAACCCTAAACCCCCGCCCTCTCTCTCACTTTCTCTCTCTCACTCTCTCGCTCACGTCTCTCTACAGCTCGCACCCGTCCGACCGCCTCCGGCCGCTGCCCCTCTGCCTGCCAGCAGCGGTGTTCGCCGCCACCGCTCGCGCGCCACCTCCTCGGCCGCCGCCCTCGTCTCCATTGGCGCCACAGCCCCGGCCCGGCGCCCACGCCACTACCTCTGGCCGGCCTCGTCGGCACCGCCGCCTGCGCCACCACCTCTGGTCGCCCTCGTCGCAGCCCCATCCCACCGCGACCAACGGCGGCAATTGTGGCCACCCACCGTTTCACCGGCGGGCCTCCCGGCGTGCTGCAGGCGGCCCCGTGAAAGCTCTAGTTTGGTTTTAAATAATTAATGACACCTATATATACTAACCTTTGTCATGAGTGTTGTGATATGAGCAAGGTTGGTATGCACCAAGTGATGGAGCTAGATGATGGTGGTGCCGACCACAAGTATGATCAAGTGCTCCTAGCTTGGAAAAGGTGAGAAAACAAAAACCATATTGATCAAGGCAAAGGTATGAAATAGGTTTTTGTTTTGACACTCAAGATTCCATAGAGGGTGTGAGTGTGCTTAGGCTCAATACTATACTATGAAGAGGGAATTTTCATTGGAAATTGCGGTTATCAAGTGCCACTAAGTGAATTCATATGAGCATATGCATTAGGACCTAGTGAGCTAACAATTAACCCCTAAAAAATGCTTTAATAATACTAATACACAAGCACACGAGTTATACACGTTGTGTTTAGCAACTTGGAAGCAAGGATAAAGTGTTTGGGAAGTTAGAAAAAGAAAAGAGGGTCACTGCATGTGATCAGACTCTGCTGGCATAGCGACCGGACGCTGTCTCATTGAGTCCGGTCAGTTGACCGAGGCATGGGTGGCACACAGAAGCGACCGGACTCTGGACACATACGCCGATCAGACTCGGCGCTGCCGTGTTCGGTCGCGCTGACGCACGATGACGCAAGGGAGCACGCACAGGCGAAGTAGGATCGGACACTGGGGGCGCGTCCGATGTCAGGCATCAGGCGCATCTGGTTGTGTATTTCTAGTGCTAAGAGCTCTCTGGAAGCGATCAGACGCCGCTTGCTAGCGCGTCCCGTTGTTCCAGCGTCGTGTCTAGTCGTTCTTTAAAGCTTAAACCTCGTGGGTAAGCAGTTGACCGTTGAGATCTGACTGCTCTCATTGAAAGCTAAGTGACCTATGGGCTGCCGAGGACGACCGGACTCTGGCGTGTCCGGTCAGTGCGTCCGGTCAACACGCAGAGAAGGGCAACGGTTGGATTCTTTGAGGGAAGGCCTATATCTATGTGTTGGTCGGCTTGGGGGCGACTCTCTTGGACATTTTGAACATCCTAACATCCCTTTGAACTATGCATACCCCTTCCCACTCATCTCCTTGCTTGTGATTGTGAATCCAAGTGAGATTGAGTGAATCCAAGTGTATTTGCTTGAGTGATTGCATCTTGTGGTACTTGGAAATCGTTCTTACTGGTGGATTTCTTGTTACTCTTAGTGATTGCCGTCACCTAGCTAGCTTGGAGGCATGAAGGAGCTGTGGTAAGAGTGGTGCTTGTTCTTGTACACCTCCCGATGTTGTGAAGGGTGTTGTGCTTGCCCCGGCAGAGCGCCAAAGTCAACTCTAGTAAAGTGCTCATGTCATTGAGCTACCTACCTATCTTGCGGTAGGTTCTTACAGTGTCCAATTGTGTGGACATGGTTTGTGCAACACCTCTTAACCGCCGAACGACGAAGAGTTGGTCGACATAATGGGGACTAGCTTGCCGGCAAGCAAGTGAACCTCAAGAGAAAAATCATTGCGCCATCTTGTCTCTCTTTGATTGATTGATTAGCCATCTTGGTATTCTTGGTATTCATATTGTGATTGGCTTCATCTTCTCTCCATGGCAGTATAAAAGCTCACTACCTATCTCTTGCATTACATTCTTACTTTCTTATAAATTAGTAACTAGCTCTTTGGTGTAATTAGTTTTGAGAGCTAGCCATCTTGTGCCTAGATTAGTGAGGCTCTTTAGTTAGTCTTTGACAGCTCACTAATTTAGAGGTAGTGATATAGCATTGAGTACCTAGAGATCATAGCAACTAGCATGGTTGGATAGGTGGCTTGCAACACTCACTAGAGCTAAGTAAAACTCATTTCGCTATTTGTCATATTAACCGCTTTGCTTAGTGAGTTTGTAGAATTTTTAAATAGGCTATTCACCCCTAATCCAATTAGGACCTTTCAGTGTCAAATGGCTCAAGTTGTATTCAACCATGCGGGGGGCGAATCGCCATTCTTTGATGGAGTTGACACAAAAAAGTGGTTGTGCGCAACACACTTGGAGGCCGGGAGGATCTGTTAGAACAGGATGCTGGAGATTCCCTTGATGACCTCAATGCCGGGTGAATCGGTTCTTGAAATCTTGGCGTGCCAGTCAATTTGACGCTGCAATTGATAAGGATGGAAACATTTAGTAACACATTGGTGATTCAAAATGATTTCATCCTTTTCTAGAATTGCTTTTTAACTGAAAATGAATTTATGAAAATTCTAAAATTAATAAAAATACTCATTTTTCGAACTTACCAAAACCTAGCACAATATATATGCCGGTCTTCTCCTCGACGCTCTGGTTTCAGATCTAAAATCCTTTTCCCGAGACGCCACCCGTAGCTCTCTACATCTATCGCCGAAGTTCTGCCTAGGATTCCGGCGAACTCTCTGGCGAGATTTTCCCGCCAGTTCGTTCCGTTCCAGCCTCAATAATCTACATTTATAGACTTCATTAAAGAAGAAACTGCTTCTATACAAAATGGATATATGGAAGCCATCAAGCTGCTTTAATTAATTAATCTTTTTTTTAACGTCAGCTTCTAGACACTGGCCCAATCACAAGAGTAGGCGCGGCAAAGCCACGCCCACGTTTCTAGTGGCCCGTGAAACCTGATGGGTCTTCTGTCCTATACAACAGCATGGCGATAGGCCCACGACTGCGCTCTAATGCCTTGGTCGCAAGGCCGTGATGGGCCCTCGGAGTCTTTCAACTTCATACATTAGCAGTTTCACAAAGTCGTTCGGTCATAAGATTCAGACTGCTTTAAATGGAAGAGGGATTGATATTTGATTCCATGTCAGTATCAGTGATGTTCTTAATTTTCTTAAAAGTTACGAATCTAATCAAATAATTATTATTGACATGATTATCTTTGCCAAAAGTTACTCATATGCCCAAATGTAGATATATCAAAATGTCAAAAATAGTGTCACAATTTACGAACATGTAGAAAGACTAGTTCATTACACAAGTTGCATAGCCCTCAGGCCATTGTAGGCACATTTCACAATTTTACGACATGATTCAGCATCTAACCGGTCCATAAATTAAAATGACTAGACAGGCGCTCAGGTTTCCGCTATGCCAAACAAGGACCTAAAATCCTAAACTAAGCACAGCATTAGACTTCTTCATTTAACTAAATAATATCACAGTGCATCCAGTGGCAGATCTCGCTTGGCTAGCAACACGAGCCGTGCGCTCAGCCACCCGAGTTCGAACCCGGTGCCCACATATTTCCGCTCAGGCCTTGTTCGTTTCCATCAGATTGACCAGTTTCTGGCCGGAATGATTCGGTTGTTATACAAATTAAAGTAACGAATTCGGCTTGAAATTATTCCTGGGGTTCAATCCCGTGGAAGCGAACAGGACTTCAGTGAGTGGGAATGGGGACAAAAGCTCCTTGGTTCAAAAAAAAATCCAGTGGCAGATCCAGCCGGAAAAATGATGGAGGGCGGACCGCTATATACATATACGGAACTTCATCGGCATGGGCGGACCGCTATATACATATACGGAACTTCACCGGTATATCTAGCAGACTAGCAGATATAAGCACCTCAGGAGAGAGAGAGCCATGGTGATGAAAAAAAAAGTTCAGTGAGTGCATCAAGAGCTCAAGACTGGACTGTGATGCTTACATGCTTAGATGTGCGTACGTCAATCAGATTTTTACTAGTTACGTGGGCGAGTGGCTGTAACAATTATACCCTAATATGTAATTCAGCAAACAGATGATACAGAAGAAGTTTGAACATGATTACCTTTCACATGAAAAGCACATGAGCAGAATTTTTGCTCCACAGTCCAGATAATTTACCATCAACTCTTCGCACATGTAAAATGCATGTCTCAAGCTGATCACCAATCTAATAATTAAATGAGACATTATTGTCAAACCTGCAAACCAATGGAAAAGCAAGGTGTATCTTACTTTCAACCAACTTTATTGCCAAAAACATGCAAACCAATAGATACAATTAAATAAGAGTGCTATATAGTTTCTAAGAATTATTATCACTAGTATAGTGCCTGTGCTAACGCTACGGCTTAATTTCAAGGATGCACATGAAAATAACGAAATGATGATGTATACAAAATGACAACATTTGCTAATGCAACTAATGCAAACCAATGAAAATTCATTTACCTGCATAATAATTAGTTTGAAAGAATCTAGATCCGATGTTACTACGGAAACACCACACTTTGCCAAAGAGTTCTTTTTATCATGGATTCAACAATATCATTATAAAACAAGACTCTTAACACAAAACTGAAATAATACTCAATCTTTAACATATTAGGAAAACATGTACGTTCCCGCATAACTTTATTTCACTTCACTCCAAACTTCTCAATTCTTGAGCTTTGCAGTTACCGGCCTTTCTGCTAAGCTCATCAGTGATTGATGCCACCAACGAGCTAGCTATCAGGCTGTACTTGCACATGTCAACAAAAAGGAAAAAAACAAAAAAAGAGCTGTTAGACTCGAGCATGTTGTATGTTCTGTTTCTACTTCTACCAAATTCCCTCCAAGTATGCTACAGTTTTTGCTTCCTTAACATCCCTGCAATTACACATATCAGGCCATCCAGTTAATTTTGGTTGCTTATTTGGTATCTTCAGATTATAGGACACCATTACACTCAATACCAGCTAGATAGGCATAAAGAAATTAGTGATTACAAAAGCGTTAGCTATTTTTTTTTGGAGGGATTACTTCATGCAGTTTGGGAGGACACTTCTCCACAAGCACTGTGTGGTCCAGAATACTTCAGATAATTTTTTCAAGGTATAATCTACCACTTTCTCATAGTCTAATCCTCTAGAATCAGGACAGCTTCACATATGCCAATCTAATAGTATAATGCCCATACTAACGCTATAGACAAATCAAATAACTAAAATATTTGTTTGCCAATAAATAAGATCTAAACTTGGTAAGAAATATTTGTTTTCAAAATTTTGGCATCATATGCCTGAAAGAATTGCAGGTGATAAGCCAATGGCCAATACAAACTTTATTCTCTTCTTTTTTTCATTTGTACTAAAAAATTGATAAGCTAGGTACACACATGCATACCTTTAAAGCAAGGCTAAATCTACCATTGTCCTGAAGCTCAAAATACCACTAATGAAAAGAGAAGTGTCAAATCCAGTTGATGCAATTATATGTAAAATTGATTTGCATACTATCTATGACAAACAGCTATAAAATGATCAAGATAGACAAGACAGTTTTTACAACTCTGAACTATAAAGAACATTTTCCCTCTAATAATAGTCTGATCAGAATTCGGCAGGACTTATAAGTCAGCTGATAAGCCAAAACATTATTGAAACGGCTATTTTTCTGTAAGAAGAAAATACTGCTGGCTGATAAGCTGAAACGGCTTTTTAGCTGAAGCGAACAAGCTGTTCTCGCACCTAATTTTCCACAATTTCGCAATACAGAACACCTCTCTTTTTGTAGCTCTCATTGTTGAAATCAAAGATGTAAAAGCAGCCTAAAACTGGATCTATCAATATTCTCCAAAGGACATCCATACTCTGTTCAACAAAAATGCAATGAATATTAGTATTGAATGGGTAGCTACACATGATAGGCCTCCATACTCTCTTCGTACAAATAACTCCTAATGCAATTTTCATAAGAAGCATTTTATCGAACAAATGGTAGGCAACAGGCTTGACAAAGAAATAATTTAATTAACAGCTAAAATCATCTAAAGAAAATGTACCTTGAAAAATCCTCTCAGCTGAAACCTGGAACTGCTAGGCGCATCCTACCTGCAGGGATGAGGGAAACAATACATAACTAAACTGAACAGAGGGCTCACCTGAGGATGAGGAACAAAATGCAAGAGTGGCAGCTTCTCCTGCTGCCTTGCAGCCTGGCCTGGTGGCCAGCGGGTGGCCTGGAGGGCGGCATGGAGGGAGCCCTCGCATGGTGGCCTGGCCAGATGCAGCGTCACCCTCGCTCGGGAGCCTGGTGGCCATCCATAGCGTCGCCCTCCCTTGGTGGCCTAGTGGCTATCATGCCAAAATAACATGTCTGGAAAATTTATCAACAAGCCAGGAGCTATCATGCCAGAATAACATGCTACACTTTCAATAAAAATGAGAAAGCCAAAACTTCCCAGAAGATGGCAGCATTACTTACTTTTGCAACGAAAGGACTCGGCTTAGATCTTCAGAAAACTGTATGCTACACGGTTCAGACCCAGTAGAAACACATAGGATTTAATGATAACACAGATTTTTCTGCTAAACATAATACAATGAGCTGGACTAAGAATGAAAAAGGAGTACACAGGTAGCAGAACTGCTAGTTCCTACCCTATATACTTACTGGAATTCAAAATGAGATATTGGTTCATTTCCTGGACACCATTATCAACTGAAAGCATATCCCACCATATATCATTTGAGCCAAAATATAAGCGGAACTTCAGTCACCCAACCTCAGAGTTCTCTTCCCTTCCTCCACCTCGTACTGCACATGCATCCATCACCACCTCTCTGAACGGCCCTAATCGCCCCAAAAAACAAATTATTAATCAGGTATTTTTTTTAGACTGGCTTCTATACATACAAAAGTGAAATAAACATGCACACAATGAGAAGAGGAAGGTGAAGCTAACTGACATACACACACCAGATAGTTCCATTAGGAAATTCGAAATTTATCTTTAATCAAAATTCAGCATTTCTTCCTTCATTGGATGCATAATTTTTTTGTTAAAAAAATCAGCAAACAGCCTTATCTGAATAATCACTAAACAGGAGCAACTGATGCAAGCAGGAAAAATGCAGCACTGCTCTATGTGAAATTTTATTCCTTTTCTATCTTTTTCTGCAAAATAATATCGATAAAAGACAATATGATCATAGCCTGGCATATTATTGGATACACAATTTGGAAAATAACATGCATTTAAACCAACACACATAAACTTAGAACTTAGAAGCAGAAATTAGCATCACTACAGTTTAGGCACAAGATCTAGCAGGCTGCCCACATTCTCCCTAGCACTATCTTCTTTCTGAACCCAACCTGTGCTCAAATAATAGTAGAATGCATCCAATTCAAGTATTCAAATAATGATTCGAACAAACCGGCGATAGGGTAATATAAAATAAATACCTATTTCAGAACTTGTAAGGATGCAAGCAAAGTGACTAAAAGCGAGTAGCAAGTAGACATACTGGCCTGGCGTCCAGCGTTCTGGCCTGGCGGCTTGCGACCTCCCTTGGGTTGGCGGCGTCCCCGGCGTGCAGCGGAGCCTCAAGTCTGGCGGCATAACCGGTGGTCGGTTTCGCTGAATAGTAAGTTAGGGTTTGGGTGCTCAGTTTCACACTGCAGGAAGGGAAGGCAAGGGGCGGACATACATGGTGGTGTCTGGTGATCGTCGTTGACGAAGGGCCCTAAGAATAAGAAGGCATGGGCACCTAGCGTGGGGCGGCAGCTCCGAGTCGCCGAGTACTGACCTCCTGGCCGCGCATGGCTGGCCGGTTGGCTGCCGCCGCTCCGGCCATGGACCACTGGCCGAGCGCGGGGGTGTGGATCGTCGTGGCCTTGCCGAGCTGCCGCGCAGCAGGGCTGGCGTGGAGGACGAGCAGCGCCGTGCGAAGAAGTTGCCGTGGCCTCGCCACGTCGTGGCCGCCGCCGTGCAACAGGAATCTGCCGTGGAGGTTTCCGTAGGAGCCAGCAGGGCTGGCGGTGACGATCGTGATTGTTTCCTTTTTCTGTTTTTTTCCCCGATTTGATTGCCATTACCTGAGGTGGGCTTTTTTTTCCTTTTGTACGTGGGCACCGGTGGTTTTTTCTTTTTCGTACGTGGGCACCGCCGCACCGGTGGCGGGGGAAGGGCTTGAGGCTTCAGCACAAGTCTTTCATTTTAGGCCGTAGGATCTGGTTGTAGTAAGTAAGGGTTGATTAAGGGCCTTAGATTTTGCTGATGTTGGATTCCTGTGTGTATTTTTTGGGGTGCGCAATAGTTGGAGGCCCTCAGCGGGGGACGTATTCTTGAGTGGACGGAGTATAATTTAACAATTCCATTATAGTAGAGATTTACAAATCAGCAATTAAAAATGCTACGTAACCATTGAATTAATTTCACTAATCAGAGATCAATCTGTATCTATTTAATTGACCAACAAGTAATCAAGCACCAATTTGCAATAGATTAATGGCAGTACCTAGCTTCTTGTATCGCTTCTGGCTCAATGGAGCTGGAGCTGCCGGCCTACTCGCCATGCCTCTGTTAGACCTATCACCGGCTCCAGCTTCATTTCCTCCCTCATCCATCAGCAATTCAGCATCCACCAGACCACCAGACAACGCCTCTTAGCTGGACGGCTTTATTTTTTTCAAACTTTGCTCTATGGCCCTGGAACAAATTTTCTTTGGCTCTATGGCCTTTCGTCCATTTTTAGAGCTAACAGTGTTAAGTCAGAGGGCAAAAGATCATTTTTACCCCCAAAAAAAATAAAATACAGAGTTTTATTTGTTTATTGTATAAAATAAATTGACATATAACCACATATAATCAATTAGACATATATTGCAATAAAATGATTTTATGTGGTTATGTGTCTAATTGATTATATGTGGTTATGTGTCAATTTTTTTATACAATAAACAGATAGAACTCTGCATTTTTTTTTTTTTTTGTCCGGGGTAAAACGGTCTTTTTACCTCTGACTTAACACTGTTAGCTATCCAAAACAGATGGAAGGCCATAGAGCCGAAGAAAATTCGTTCCAGGTCTATAGAGCAAAGTTCAAAAAAAATAATAAGACCATACATCTAAGAGACGTTTTTTTCCAAGACCACCGAGCTAATTCTTCGAACACAGAAAAAACCATTGGGCCAAGAGGCCGAACGGTGGACTGTGTACCTGTGTGGGCCGAACAGGTAAGAGTGATGATGGTCCATTGGGCCTTGTTGGCCACACAGCCCAACAGCACAGATCGTCTGACCTCCCGTCGCTCCATCTGAGATAGGGGTGTCCTAGGGGCGCTAGCGCTACTCGCCGGAGGGGACGTTCGCCCTACCTCGCCCTATGGGTGGCTCTGCCTCTGAGTGCATCCCCTTAGGCCATGAAGTTGATATTATTTTGGTACAGTCTTTCCATGTGGATTGCAAATTACACTACTCCAGGAAGTGGTTGCTCCATATATTTATTTATTCGACAAGAAAATAGGAACATACACATTAGCAGCGAATACATACAGAGGGTTAATTGCTAAAATCACTCTTGTCTTACTGCAATTTTTGCATATAGAGAGCGAGATCTGCATTTTATTGAACTGAATACCTCAGCTACAAATAAAATTTGACAAAGTTACAGCAGCTAAAACAGAAGAAATTATTACTACTTGTAGTTCTTCAACTTTTAGTCGGCAGCTCGATCCATAAGTCAACGTCGTTTGAAGATCATTTCTCATTTAAATAAAACCACAATGAAGCGATGGACCAACTGCACCAGGCCTGCCCTCCAGATGGAAGCAATACTAACTGAATGTTGGCAGTAACTTGTGGTGCACCGGTTATTTATCCTTCAAATAACTCTTCCAACATCTCCTGCAAGCTCTCGGGACTAATGATGACTCTTGAAGCGCTGACGCCACCATCCTCCAAGAACTTTGTGAAGGCTGAGATGACTTTATCGACGATGGTTGTTCGTAGCACTTTCCTTAGCTCTGGGTCTGGAACCTTCCAGAGTTTCTGCACAGCGTAGGTCTTCTCAAACTCCGACAAGAACTTGTGCTGTGCTGAGTATCTTGTAAAGAAAAAGCAACAAGCTGAATGGCTATGCAAGGGCTTCAACACCGGCGTCCAGGATACTTGAAGATAACTGTTTATGTAACTGTCAATCTTGCAAGCCAGGGCATCCGTTGGGACAACCAAAATCAGATTTTGAGAAAGCAGTTGGTGCCACAGGAAGTAGAAATTGTTGGCCAGGAATAGGAACCTGAGGCTCTGATCCGGGAACAACTGTGACACTCTGGTGAGGCTCTCTTCAAGGGAACGGATGATAACGATATTCAGGTTGGTGGAAGAAGTGGTACTATTCTCACCAATAGACATTGATGCTTCTTCATATGCAGTTGGAGGATCCCCTGATGAATGGTTGCAGTTGCAGCTGTAACTAGTCGACAGCACGGTGATGTAGCTCACTGCGAACTGAGTGGCAACATGAATGCCAAGCGATGGATCGAGTCCTGATGATGGTGTATGGCCATGACCATGGTCGTCAATCATCAAGGACATGAAGTGTGTCCTAATGCAGTCTCTCGTGTTCCTCATGGCCTCGTCCACCTTGTCCAGCTTCGCCAACAACAGGCCTCTCATCTCCCCGCTTATCCTCGCAGCTTCTATGTCGGTTGACGAACACGAGGAACTGAGACACCAGTGCCAGAGCTGGACCTGGTCCGAGACCCCAGAAAGAGCGTCACGGACATCTATCAGTGTCCCAGAACTTGTGAGCCGATGCCACTGCACCTTTGTTGCCAGAAACCATGCCACCATGGCCATGGTCGTCGGTGGTAATGCTAGTGCTAGCAGGGCAAATGACGTCGTCTAGTGCAACGACGGCGTCAACAAAAGGCAGCATGAGCAAGAAGGTTGCTGCGACGAATCCTACCAACTCTGAAGCAGGTGGCCAGGCCTGCCGAGCTTCGTCTTCCTCCTGCTGCAGCTCCTGGCTACTACTACACCATCCAGTGAAGCTAGCGACGGACATGCCGATGGCTCGGATGGCGATGACCCAGCTGCGCGCGGTGTGCTGGAGTCGCCGCGACACGAAGGTCCTCCCCGCGGACGCGGCGTCCAGCTGGGCGAGGCGGAGGACCCAGCTGACCTGCAGCTCCGAGAGCCACCTGCCCAGTGCACTGTTGCTGCTGGACGTAGCCGCTCCACATCCACCACGGGATCCATGGATGATGAGGTCCCTGATGTGCTCCCGCACCGCCGCCTTCTCTTCCTCCGTGGCGCCGTCGTCGCCGGTGGCGGTGGTTGTGAATGGGAACGGAAGGGACGCGACGGTGCTGGTCGCGTAGGTGGTGGCAGTATTGGACAGCAGGGTGGTACCTGAAGCGGTGCTGCTCGCTCCGCAGTTGTCGTCGTCGTAGCTGTGATCAGCCACATCAGGCTGCGGTGATGGCTGCTGCACAGGATCGCCGCCGCCGCCGCCGCCTTTCCACCTCCATGCTCCCCGCCACGCAGCCGCCATGCCTGCCGGCACGTTGAGCAGTGAGCTAGCTAGCTATTGCGTACCCCGCCCGGCGCCCCGGCTGGAGTCCATAGCTGAAAGACAGCGCAAGCGAAAATGCCAATCACGTTTTTGACTCTGATGAGGCGGGGCCCGCGACAGTGACTTTGACTTTGACTTTGAAACAGCGACGCGCTGATGAGTGCGCTGAGTGTTGACTGACACTGCTGGCAGTTTGGCACCGCCAAGCTAGACCCCACGTCCTCACCCCAAGAGAATTGCATACTGCCGGAACTGCCACGCCACGCATATATATACTCTTATTAAATTAAATGAATTTATAGATTTGTTCTAAGCCAAACTATTTTAAATTTAATCAAACTAATCAAAAATAGCGTCGAATTAATATTGCTAAATACTTCCTGTCCCCTGAAAGAAATGATTTCTAGAGTTGTTCTAAGTTATTTTTTAAAAAAACTTTAACCAAATATTCTATAGTAGGTAAAAGTATATCAGGAAGTAGTATGTTGTAAAGGCCAGACTGAGTCTTCGCTGAGATTTATAGGGCGTGTTTGGTTGCCCGCACACTCCAGCTTGCACCGTATGGGCCGAACCAGGCCCACCCTAGCCAGGCTGCTGCTATGCAGTTACTCTCTGTTTGGTTACCTGGGCATACGCAGTATGGCCGAGCAGAGAACTTGATTGGTTGCTTGGCCGCACGAGCTCTCCTGCATCGTTGCTCTCTCATCCATGCAGCCCATGTGCAACAGCTTGCATCTCCTTGGCCTGGCCCGATAGACACGCTCGATTTCTATGTTCCCCGCGGGCCTGGCTGAGAAGCACATTTTGCACCACGGGAGCCTGGCTCAGCCGCCGGCACAGACAACCAAACACGTAGAAGTCGCACGCGAAAAGCCTGGCCGGGCTGAAACCAGGCAACCAAACCGCCCCAAACAATCCGCTTCACAAAGTTAGGTGAGCCATTTTATTGTCCTCCTCCATTGTTACAACGCCCCCCCCGCCCCCTGATTTGTGTGGACTAGGGACCTTTTTTACAGATCAAAGATAACTTTTACCGGCTAAAGAATATTCCTAGAATCTCTCCATAATTTAAGAGCCAATTGTCTTGATGCCTTGGCTTTGGTGCACACCAAACCAAGTTCTTCTCTGAAGGTTCTTTTCCGCCGATTAAGATCAACTGGACCATTGTCAAAGATAACCCCATTCCTTAATCCTTATAGTCCAAATGATCCAGCAGGCAGTGATCACAATTTCCCTAAAGATTGTATTTCCAAATTAAAGTTTTCTCTAGCTTGTATCACCATTATCACTAGTCCTCGGTGACTTGGTCAGTCACATTAACTAATAGCAGAGATCATTCTAACACTGTCTAGCGTGGAGTGGTGGTGGGATTTAGTGACACGTAGTGCAGCTGCAATTCCTGTCGCGTTTGGTGGACGTCAACGTCAACCCAGCACAGCGCGTTGTGAGATCATCATTTTCTTGAGCACATGCACCGCACGGCTGTGCAGATTGTGGAGGTTGTGGAGATATGATTATTCTTAGTATCCAAATCGTAGGGATGGTCCCTTCTCTAGAAGAAAAACTTACCAAAGTATCACAGTCGTTCTCGGACCAGAGTCTCAGGTTTCTATTCTTGATCAACAACACCTACTTCATATGGCTGGCAGCATAGAGAAATGGAGATGAGGAGTCGATTTCTTAAGGTGTGATCTAGGGACTTCGGCAAACCCTATCGTTCTTTGTTCTTATTTTTCTATCAATAAAACTTGTGGCAAATCTCTTGCCGTTCCTTCTAAAAAGAAATTGAGGTGAGGAAGTCGATGCACCTTACTGGGTGTTTTATTTGTTTGCGTCTCTATGCTTTAGCATATCTGTAAAGAGCTATAGGTCACTTGTTATCACTTCTCAGATTGGGGAGGTTTTGAGTTGGTGGAGAGCAACTCTGTTTTCCTTTTCGGTGCCTTGGTGCACACAATACTAAGGCCTTGTTCACTTTACCTCCCAACTTCCAAGTTTTTTCACTCTCTCTCCATCACATCAATTTGTACCCGTATGTAAAGAGTATTAAATATAAGTAAAACAAATAACTAATTACACAGTTTGGTTGTACATCACGAGACGAATCTTTTGAGCCTAGTTGGTCCACGATTGGACAATATTTACCACATACAAACGAAATGGTACAGGACTTTTCAATCTCTCTCCACCACATCAATTTGTAGCCGCATGTATGGACCATTAAATATAAATAAAAAAATAACTAATTGCACAGTTTGGTTGTAAATCACGAGATGAATCTTTTGAGCCTAGTTGGGCCATGATTGGATAATATTTACCAAATACAAACGAACTGCTACAGGACTTTTCAATCTCTCTCTTCCCCCAATCTAAACAAGGCCTAAGATGGTTTTCGTGTTCTGTTTCGGATTTGGAATAAAATGTGTTGCTTGGAATTTTTAATCAGTTTCTGTCCCTTCTTGAGGTGTCAGTATATACTAGAGATAGAATTTGTAGCTTCCACAGCAGAGTTCATTCTGACGAGACAAATTTGGGATTTATCTATGCAAACAAGGACTTCAACTAGTATCTACCTAAATCATGCACTAGAATAAAATGTTTTTGCTTGGAAATTTTAACTATGTTTGTACTCTAATCAGGTGTCAGTATATACTATAGATCGATTATCTAGCCTCCACAGCAGAGGGGTCAATCTGGCAAAGTAGGCAATTATCTATGCAATTATGCAAATGTGGACTTGAATTAGTATCTCCAGGAATGATGCACTGCAACTATAATAAGCAAGCAACAAGTACTGCTAAAACAAAATTAGTAACCAAACATTCATACCTGTACTTTATATTTCAACTGTTTGGCCAAACAGCAGGGTTGAAGCAGAGTAGTGCCGAATAGACTAGTTTCAGAAGTACTCAAAACAAAGAGCGTGCCAGAGTGGTAGATCAGATTGTGAACAGGGAGATAAAATTAGCTGCTTCTATTCAGTAATCCACCTTGGCACTTAGTAGCAGCATGAAATGAGGCTTCTGCTTCAAATTTGAAGGCAAAATTTGCAACAAACTGCCAAAAGAAAAGCAAACCAAAATAAGAGGTCGAGATTGCTGCATTGAAAGCCAACCATCTGCTTCCTCTGATAAGGACACAAACTGCCAAGATCTAAATAGAAGCAACAGATCTGACACACCAAACTCTCATTGGCCCTTCATTGACGCCAAATCGAACATCATGGAGGTAGGGACAGGCTAGAGAGACCTTATTATAGAGCATCACCGTCGCCACAACCTCGTTGATGATAGCAGAAGCCAAACTCTAAATCAATAAAGATCAACAAACCCAACTAAAACTTCGAAGGAAAAAGGGGTCGGTCCCCGCTCCTTTGTCCACTGATGAGATCGCCGGTTAGGAGAGACGAAAGGGCTGCTAATTAAGGAATATAAGGATAAATCTAAGGAGATGTCCCTATAACTTTTGAATATTCTATAGAAATTTGGGTTGTGTTGTCTCATATAGGCTTGTGGCTGTTAAATGTTTTTATTTTTATTTTTTGTCTGGAACAAGAACAAAAATACAGGCTGAAAAAAATAAGGTTTAAAGTGGACCAAGTTCAAAACGTGTTGGGCCTAACCCTAGCTTAGGCCCATAAACAGTTATTCGCTATATAAGCCCTAATGTGCTACGAGACAATCATTGGGCAAACAATGAATGTGTTGTTTAGAGGAGGTCAGGAGTTGGTACAAGCCAAGAGCCCAAGTACAGTATACATTAATTTGGGCCAGATTAACATATCAAGCCCATCATTTTCTTCTTTATTTTGGCAGTGTTATCTATTTCATTTAATGTCCCTATAACTTTTGAATATTCTATAGAAATATGGGTTGTGTTGTCTCATATAGAAGCTCTTCGGCAGGACTTATAAGCCGGCTGATAAGCCAAAATACTGTTGAAACAGCCGATTTTCTGTGAGAAGAAAATACTATTGGCTGATAAGCTAAAACAGCTTTTTAGCTGAAGCAAATAGAGTGTAGGCTTGTGGCTGCTAAATGTTTTTATTTTTATTTTTTGGTCTGGAACAAAAATGGAGGCTAGAAAAAATAAGGTTTAAAGTGGGCCAAGTCCAAAACATGTTGGGCCTAACCCTAGCTTCAGCCCATAAACAGCTATATAAGCCCTAATGGGCTACGAGACAATCATTGGGCAAACAATGAATGTATTGTTTAAAGGAGAGGTCAAGAGCTGGTATAAGCCAAGAGCTCAAGTACAGTATACACTAATTTGGGCCAGATTAACATACCAAGCCAGCATTTTCTTCTTTGTTTTGGCAGCGTTATCTATTTCATTTAATCCCTCAAAAGTCTATTTCTTTTCTTTAAATTTTTTTTTTTTGTTCAGCTCCAGGTTTTCATAAAAGAAGCGTCAGTCTACACAAAAAGAAAAAGAAAACAGCCCCCCGTTGCCCTCCTCATGCAGGTTTCAGCTGCTCCCTCCCATTTCCTGGCCAAAATCACTGATCTGCAAAACTGCAACACGGTTCATACAGGAGACAGAGTAGAACAGAGCAAAACAGAGAGTGACACCTTAGACTCACTTCTGGAGAGTTCTTTAGGGGAAAAAAGTGAGAAACGTGTTGCTGGGTTGCTTGGAACATGGAGACATTGGAGAGCGTGTCATTGGAGTTGTCAGATTTCCGGAACACAAACTGCCCACGTTTTAAACCATATGATGTATGAATGCTTACGTGCATGCATGGGTTATTGGGTTCTACTCTAATCTGTTACTCTGTAACATGCAGCCAGATGCAAAATCACATGCTTTTTTTTAGGAACCAGGAGGAGCCAAGGGCTCCTACGGCAAATTTATTAAAACTAGCAGGTACCCCCGTGCTTTGCACGGGGTAGGAAACTGGAATTGCAGCACATCATATGATTATACGCGGAACAAAAAAATTTAGCAAAATTAATCACAGATGGGTTGGCATTGCAGGCGTTTGTACGATAACGTCAGCATACTATCAGACTGATTGTGGTCGTGCTAGATAAAACATCGAGAACCTGAAACTGTGAGACAGATGGAGAAGTAAAGAGGTTATAGGTGCAAAGGGCGTAGGATATACATTTGCAATCCAAAGAATTGTATGACCAAACGAAAACTAAATTAGATCAGGCAAATAACAACAGAGAATTGAAAGATATCAGAGAATTCATTCTCCAAAAGGTTGAGAAGCAATAGACCTTGTAATGTTCAATCATTGTTTTTACATATATGAAGCACAATGCTTGAAAGTCAAATAACGCATACGTAGTAAGCAGGATGATATATGTATGAAGCATTGCGAATTAAATTTGAAAATGAAGGCATGTGATGAATAACTCTATTCAGTTCGGTAATGCAATGAAATATGTTGCATCTCTTATTGCTATAACAACAGGAGGATTTCAATGGGTCAAGACTAAAGAAAGGAACAACAATTATTGTGAGCATATAGGATGTAGGCATGAAAGCAAGAGAGCAGCAGGTAAATGTTCGGTACAGAAACACTATTAGGAAGATTCAGATTGCTTGCTGAGAACATTGTACTATATGGTCATATGATTCATAATCATAATTGATTCATGTATGAACGTTCTCAAAAAAAATAGGAGACGAAATCCACAAAATCTGACTGAACCTGAAATGATGAAGTCCACAGAAATCCATTAAGTGCATTAGTGCACAGAAACACAATTTCATCTTACGAAGGCACCTGAACATTTTCGAAATGTATGTTTAAGAACATGTTTGTGCTATAGAAAATATATTTCTGGAGCTCAATAAGGCACACAGAAAAAATTGGAAATTGGTGAGATGAAAATAGTGTTCCTGAGAGCATATGATGGTTTACTTTCATTTAGACATCCTAATTTCAACTTCGATAGTAATGCTAAATGACAGAACTCAGTAAGCCAACTCGCATAGTCAATGTGATAATAAGTGCATACAGACTAACATGAATGGCTGCAGAAAGCTGTAGGGGCAATTCGTCGAGCACGTGTTGTGCATCATCCATTAGTGAGGCATTCGTTAGCAAAAGATGAGATCAGAGAGGGATAAGCACCATGGTGGCCACTGCTGTTGGGCGACGTCGCTGTGGCGGAGAGTGCAGGCGTGCTGAAGGCACAACCGGCCCGGCTTTCGGCGGGGCCAGGGGGGACCGAGGGCGCAGCCAGGCCGGTGTTCTGGCATGGTGCAGCTGTGTTGCGTCGCAAAGTCCTAAGGCGCAGGTAGCTCCACGCCCGGCGGGTCACAGGAGCGGTGAAGGTCGCTCGGCGGCGGCTGGCAGACCCGTGTTGTGGTGAAGGCCGCCGGAAGAGCGGCGGCGGGCAGGATTTGGAACGGAATACGGGACACAGGATTGGAGAGCGAGGGGGTAGAGGTCAGGGATGAAAATCGGCAGCGGAGTTGGGGATGTGAGGCAGGAGTAGAGGATTGCTTGTGGAGAGGAGGCCGTAACGATGGGTGAGTGTGTGGCTGCGTCGGGTGGTTCTAGAAATGTGGACGTGTGCTTGGGACGGGGGTGCCGTTGACTGTTCCCAGAACAGTGTTTGTGAGAGGGAAACCGAAAATAAGAGTATAGTATTCGTTAGCAAAAGATGAGATCAGAGAGGGATAAGCACCATGGTGGCCACTGCTGTTGGGCGACGTCGCTGTGATTGAAGGCACAACCGGCCCGGCTTTCCGGCCACGGGGCCACAGGGGGGACCGAGGGCGCAGCCAGGCCGGTGTTCTGGCATGGTGCAGCTGTGTTGCGTCGCAAAGTCCTAAGGCGCAGGTAGCTCCACGCTCCGGCGGGGTCACAGGAGCGGTGAAGGTTTCGGCGGCGGCTGGCAGACCCGTGTTGTTGGTGAAGGCCGCCGGAAGCTGCGGCGGCGTGCAGTGATGGATAACATCGGCTCGGGGCGGAAGCAGCCAGAATGCAAAATCACTTGTGGGGATGTGAGGCTAGAGGATTTTTTTAGGGAACGATGGGTGAGTGTGTGGCTGCGTCGGGTGGTTCTAGAAAGCTGTGGACGTGTGCTTGGGACGGGGGTGCTGCCGTTGACTGTTCCCAGAACAGTGTTCTGTGAGAGGGATCGCTCGGATCCGCTTCCACGAAAATAAGAGTATAGTATAGATAACATACAGAGGGAAGTAAAACAAACAAAAGAAAATGCAAGCAGAGGAAGCAGGGAAAGCAGGGGCAGGGTTTAGAGTCAGGGTACAGAGGAGAGAAAGAAGAGCAAAATCACATGCTTGAAACAACTCGTATTGTATTTTTCTATGCGTGTGTGTGTGGATGTGGAAGCACCATCGCCTCACGGCTCACGGACAGAACGCTAAGTTCAATTCAACTGGTAGCTCAAAGTCTAAGTCGTTCGAAGATCATTTTTTCATTAAAAACCACAATGAAGCGATGAACACATATGGAAGCAGAACTAATAATAGCTAAGTACATTTTTCATTAAAAACCACAATGAAACGATGAACACATATGGAAGCAGAACTAATAATAGCTAGGTACATTTTTCATTAAAAACCACAATGAAACGATGAACACATATGGAAGCAGAACTAATAATAACTAAGTAAATTTCATATAACTTGTCATGTGGTGCATCGGTTTATCCTTCAAATAACTCCTCCAACATCTCTTCTATTTCCTTGGGAGTAACTCTTGATGCACTGATAATATTATCCTCTAAAAATTTTGTGAATGCTGGAATGACTTTCTTGATGATGGCTGCCCGCAGCTCTTCCCTTAGCTCTGGGTCTGGAACCTTCCAGAGCTTTTGCGTGACGTAGATCTTGTCAAACATTGTCTCAAATTTATACTGTGCCGAGTATCTGGTGAAGCAACAAGGTGTATGATCATGCAAAGGCTTTAACACCGGTGTCCAGGATACTTGTATATAACTGTTTATGTAACCATCGATCTTGTGAGTCAAGGAATACATGGGGACATCCATAAGCTGCTGGTTTGTACGAAGCTGATGCCAAACAAAGTAGAAGTTGTTGATCAAGAATAGGAACCTGAGGCTCTGGTCCGGAAATGACTTTGACACTCTGGTGAGCTTCTCTTCTAGAGAACGGATCATCACCATGAATAAGTTGGTAGATTTGTAGCTAGCCGACAACACAATGATGCAGCTTAGCGCAGACTTAGTGGCCTTGTGAATGCCAGGTGATAGGTCCTCCGGTCTTGATTTTCTGGAGTCATGGGGACGATCACTCGTCAAGGACACGAACTGAGTCTTGACATAGTCTCTGGTGTCCCGTATGGCCTCATCCAACCTGTCCAGTTTTGCTAGCAAGAGGCTACTCATCTCGCCGCTTGACTTTGTAGCTTGGGCTTGCAGCTGGAGTGTGGAACAGAGCCACGAGTCCCAGAGCTGGACATGTTCCAAGGCACCGGCGAGAGCGTCACGGACGTCTGCTAGTGCCTGGAATTTGTGAGCTGATGCCACTCCACCACTACTGCCAGAAACAAGCTGATGGTCGTCGTCGCTGCTGCTATGATCAACGATTTCTAATGCAACAACGGCATCAACAAAAGGGAGCATCTGAGACAAGGTTGCTGCGAAGAATCCTACCAGCTCCGACGTAGGTGGCCAGCAGGTCTGCAGAGCTTCTCCTTCCTCCTCCTCCTCCTCCTCCTCCTCATGGCCAGGACACCATCCAGTGAAGCTACCGATGGATCTGCTGATGCCGTGCAGAGCTAGGACCCAGCTGCGCGCAGTGTGCTGGAGTCGCCGGGAGACGAAGGCCCTCCCTGCGGACGCATCCAGCTGCGCAAGGTGGAGGACCCAGCCGACCTGCAGCTCCCAGAGCCACCTGTCCAAGGGATCCGATCCATGGATGAGGTCCCTCATGTGCTCGCGTATCTTCACATTGTCTTCCTCCGTGACTGTTGTGTCTTGTTCCACGACCAACGTGGAGGTGTTGGGAGCGTGCATGAGCGAATGGAGGACACGAGCAGCTAGAGCTGAGGCGCTGCTGCTGCTGGTGGCTGTGGTTGTGTAGGTGGTGTTGGACAGGGTAGTGCCGGTACCTGAAGCAGTGGTGGTGCTACTAATGCCATAGTTGTTGTTGATGTAATCGGCCAGGTAGGGCTGCGGCAACCTCTGGATGGGGTGACGAACGGAATCGTCACCGCCACCGCCGCGCTTGGTGGATGAGACCCTTGACCTCCATGCTCCCCGCCAGGTGGCCGGCATGCCGGCGAGCAAGGTCGCCGCCTAGCCTGTTCGCTGCAGGTTCAAGGCTTCAAGCTGCTGCAACTGCTACCTAGTTCTATAACCTTAAGAATAATGCCGGCTAGCAAGGTCGCCACCTAGCCTGTTCGCTGCAGGTTCAAGGCTTCAAGCTGCTGCAACCTACCTAGTTCTATAACCTTATGAATAATGTGCATTACTGGCACTGCCAATGCATTTCGCTATATTCTTCTTGACTTGACTTCACTCAGCCTAGGCAAAAATATAACCAAGAACCGAAAACCGAACCGAAAGAAACGGGAAACCGAACCAAAAGAACCAAAAAAATTGATTCTAAATTCGGTGGCCAGTTTCAAAGAACCGAACTATCAAGAGTTCTTTCGGTTCTCACCTTCAGTTAACCGAACTAATCGAGGAGACCTGAAGTGGCCCACTAATACATGAAGCCCAAACCCAAAAGGCAAACATGAGTATATTCTTGGGAACCCTACCTCATCACCTATCTGTCTCCCCACTCATGAGCCACAAGGCGCCGCCTCTCTCCTGCCTCCCTCCCCCCAATCCAGCAAAATGGCAGGGGCAGCACCTCCCCTCCTTGCCCCCTCTAAGATCTGCTGGCGAGACCTCCTCTCATCCCTCCGGAGCCGCTGGCCCCCAACAGGCAGTAGCGCGCGGCCTCGTGCAGCGGCCCTGTCCGGCTCCCTCATTGGCGTGTGAAATCCTGGTGCGGCGGCCCGGTGGTGGTAGCGCGGCTTCCCATCGACGCCGTGGCAGCGACGGGCGGCGGCGACAGCGCGGCTCCCCCCATCGGGCGCGGTGGCAATGGCGGCGGCAAGCACGGCTCCCCATCGGCGCGGCATTGGCGTGACCAGCAGTGCGCCGGCCCTCCAGCAACCAAAGCGGAAGCGCACAGAGATATGGGCAATGGGGCATTCGATGCTATTTTTCTTTTTTCCTTTTTGTATTTTTTTCTTGGTAAAAATTGCATTGACAAAGAAGCTCGGTTAGTTCAGTTTAGAACCGAACCGAACTAAATTTACCGAGTATCATACTGTCCGGTTCCGAGAAATTTTAGGACCCAAACGGTTCTTGTTATTCAAGAACCGAATCCTATGTGTAACCGAGAAACCAAACCTGTCGGTTCAGTTAGAACCGAATGCCTAAGCTGAGACCTCACTTTGATGCTGCTGTGCTGTGTGGGTGTGCATTATTGCCTACTGTATATGCATTTCGTCGCTACGTTCTTCTTGACTTGACCTCACCTGCTGGATGCTGCTGTTGGCTGTGGTTCTGCCAAGTTTTCAAAACGCCAATACATACTTGTTCACATCGACAAGACCTAACTTGACCGTAACTGTACTAGATATTAATATTTAAAAATAATTGTCGCTTTATTTACTTTATTGTATGTTTAATTAAATTTATACAAAATACATACAATATTTATGTCTCTAAATAAATTTACTATGAAAATAGATTCAATAATCTACCTAATAATATTAGTTGTATACAATAAATATTAATATTTTTAATATAAAATTATTTAAAGTTATTTAAAAAAAACGAGAAAACAGTTATTTTAAAACAGAGGGAGTATATATATATACACACATAGTATAAAAATTTGTTTATTTAATGACTAGCTAGGACGATTGCTTAATTGTAAGTGAGCATATTGGTCGTCTTTAGCTTTCTTGTGTCGGTCGTCCCCGCCGCATACGCAAGTTGTACACACGGTGTAAGATTTTAAATGGCTAGAGAGGTGAATAACCTATAAAAATTTCTACAATAACAGTAAATCAAAGAGTTAGTAATAAATGAGGTGATGGCCTGATGGATTCAATGGATTGTTTCTTAAAAAATGCTGGAACACTGTAAAGTCAGACTATTACTCTTTATGCTTTGACTTTTACCATGGGAATTTAAATATTGAAAGTATCAACAACTCATACATAACCCTGGTTCCAAAGCACAACAGTCCAGAAACTGTCAATGATTTCAGGCCTATCTCTTTGCTCAACTCAAATCTGAAACTTTTGACAAAAATTCTAGCTGACAGGTTGCAATAAGTCATTCTTCAGATTATGCACAAATACCAGTATGGCTTTATAAGAAGTAGGACCATATAGGATTGTTTTGCCTAGAGATTTGAATATATACACCAGTGCCATCAGTCAAAGAGGCAGATTGTAATCCGAAAGTTAGATTTTGAAAAAGCATTTGACACAGTAGAACACAATTCTATCTATAATGCAGAGCATGGGTTTTCCTGATACTTGGCTGCAATGGATTAAAATCATACTTAGCTCTAGGACCTCTGAAGTTCTGCTAAATGGTATTTTTAGAAAAAAATTTAATGTAAGAGGGGAGTAAGGCAGGGTGACCCTCTCTTCCCCCTCCTATTTGTCCTTGCAGCTGATCTCCTGTGAGCCATTGTCAACAAGGCTTCAAGCATGGGTCTACTATCAATCCCAATACCCCAGCCTAACAATGAGTTCCCAATAATTTAATATGCTGATGACACGCTGTTGATCATGGAAAGCAGATGCAAAGCAACTCTTCTTTCTCAAAGGAATCCTATAATCATTCTCCCTAGTCAACTGGCCTCAAGGTGAACTACGTAAAGTCACAGATCATTCCCATTAATGTGACACAGGAAAAGATGACTATACTGGCAAACACCTTTGGCTGTCAAGTTGGATCAATGCCTTTTACCTACTTGGGGTGACCCATTGGTACAACCAAGCCTAGGTTTGAGGACCTCACTCCCCTGATGGATAGAGTGGAGCGTGGGCTATCTGCCTGTTCCTCACTGCTCTCTTATTTTGGGAGGCTGGAGATGGTGAAATCGGCAATCACCCCAATTACTACGTATGCATCTTGTGTCATCAAGCTGCCCAAGAGGGTGATAGATAACATTGATAGAGCCAAAAAGCAATGTCTTTGGAGAGGAAATATACAGCAGCAGAGAGGGGGCAACCTAGTAGCATGGCTTGTTGCTACCCTCCCAAAAGAAAAAGGAGGCTTAGGCATTTTGAATCTTAAACTGCAGAGTGATGCACTATTACTAATGTACCTAGACAAGTTTTATAATAAGAAAGATGTCCCATGGGTCAAACTTATCTGGTGGAAGTATTACCAGGATAAAGTACCACATGCAGCTAGAGAAATTGGGTCCTTCTGGTGGAAGGATGTACTAAGACTGAGCTGCCTATTCAGAGGAATAGCCACATGCTCAATTGGAGATGGAACCACTGCACTATTTTAGGATGACTCCTGGTCTGGAAGAATTCTCTCTAATGATTTTCCAAGGCTCCTCTCATTTGCAAAAAATACAAGAGCATCGGTGGCTGACATTATGAACGAGGAGGAACTCCAAAAGTGCTTTCAGTTACCTTTTATCCCAGTCTGCTTTTTAAGATTTTGAGCAACTGCAAGAGCATCTGGAAGTATGGTCAATATGTAATCTGCAAGAGGATACCTGGTCCCATATATGGGGGAATGGGACATACTGCTCACAAAAAGCTTTATAAACTAGCGTTTACCGACATATAGGCTCACCCTGCTTTCGGTTGGCTGTGGAAGGCGAGTTGCACCCCAAGAATCAAGTCCTTTGGATGGCTGGTTCTGGTTGATAGGTTGAATACCAAGGTTATGCTAAGAAGAAGAAACTGTAGCTCACAGGGCAATGATCTATGCGTGCTATGTGCACTCAATACAAATGAGGACATTGACCATCTTCTCTTCTTCTGCCCTTTTGCAAAGAGATGTTGTCAATCCATAGGCATCATCTAGGATGAGATCCTTGGCCTACTACCAAGGCTTGAACAATCCAGGGCCACCTCCAACCTGCATTTCTTTGTGGACCTTGTCTTAATCGCTTCCTGGGAAATTTGGAGAGTACGGAATGACTTCATCTTCCACAACAAAAATCCAAGCTTTCAGACATGGGTATTTAATTTTAAAGAGTCAATGTAATCTTCAATTACTTAGATTCAAAGGAGACTTAAAGTCATCCTTTTGTGTTTGGTTAAATGCATACAGTTAAGACTGGATTGTAAATACACTCCTTCGTATATAAAATTTCCTTAAACTGTGGGGATCTCCCCCACAATCCTTTGGTAAAAAAAATGAGATGATAAAGTCTTTTGCGCTAGCCTACTTAAAATGCAAGCCACCTATCCAATAATTATAGTTAGCTATATTCTCTATGTCATACATAAGACTAGGTTAGTACTTCTACCACTAGTGGGCTACTTTACAAACTAATTAACTAAGCTACACCAGCTACCACTACATAAGTAATTATGAATGTAAATACAAGAGAGTTAAAGTGGTATTTATACCATCATGACGAGAGATGATGAACCAATCACAATTAGTTCCTCGGAGACAAGATGACAATATTTTTCATCGAGATTCACTTGCTTGCCGGTAAACTACGTCATTGTTGTAGCGATTCACTCACTTGGAAGTTCACGCGTTTATAGGCATCACATGCCTAACCCGTAACCGAGTGACGCATAACCACCACAAGATGGGGATTCACAGGCTACGAGTAATCTACTAAAGTTGCCTTTCGTGATATCCCATGGAGAAGACACAAGAACCCCTCACAAATCTTTGATTAGGAGCAAATACAAACACCACATCCCCTCACCCATCACAAAATCAACAACCATCTAGGTAAGACAATTACCAAAAGTAATAAGAAATCCCAAATCACAAGAATCATCTAGTGCCACCAAATATACAACCTCAAATGCACACACTAGGGTTTCTCTCAGTTCTCTTTTGAATGAGCACTAAGCTTGGAGAAGGAGAGGAGAGAGAGAAGAGATGCTCTTGCAGCTCTTAAGATTAATCACTAGGGATCTTAATCTTATTTGAATGGGGCACAAAGCTTTAGAAGTAAGAAAGGAGAGGAGAGCTTATTCTTCACTGTTCTTCTACATATGAAATGCGCAAAGGACAGGCAACAGAGAGAGAAGGGGGAAGGCAGAGCCTTCTCCCGACCGGCTCCCCGCCTCCAACGGGCGATAGCAGGAGGACACCCCCACGCGGACTCCTCTGCTCTACCCTAACGAGCGGACTGCTAGCGGCCCCACGCGCCGAACGGCTGAGGCCGAGCCGAGCACCAACGGGCGAGCAGCAGGCTTCGACGCGAAGGACCGGAGCAACAGCGGACGGTGCTCCCTCGGCTTCTGTCTAGCGGACACAGCAGGAAACGGGAGGAGCAGAGAAGCGCCGGCCGAACAGCACAGGCAGCAGCAAGCAGCGCCTCCCACGATGCAAAACAGCAGCCAGCAAAACTCCGACCAAGCAAAGCACATGTCAGCGCCTATTTCTAGTCAACCAGCAGCAGCACTCCTTGGCATTTTGTGCTTGCATGCAGCTAGGTGGTCCCATGAGCAATTAAATGGAGTAGCAGAATGGCAATGAAAGCTTCAAAGAAATTTCCTTCCTCTGCTGTCCTCTTTCACTTGATGCATGCAGCTGGTCTCCACGAGCTCTCTCACTGATGCATGCAAACAGCAGGCCGCTTAGAATTGCAGCAGCAGCCGGACAGCGCACCGGTTCTAACTCGTTTCAATTCATTTTAACTGCTTACAGCTGCTTTCAATTTGTTTCAGCTTGTTGGCGGAAGTTGTCCTAGCCTACAGTGTGATGTGAAATGGAGGAGCGAGCGGAGGTCGCCCGCGGTGCCGGGAACCTCCGCCTAGTCCTGGGATCCCCCGGCCCTGCTCCCTCAGATGGGAAAGATTGAACTGCTTTGATAATCGTGCCGAAAATAAATGTTCTCATTAATTATCTCAACATCCAACCAACACAACAGTAGTGAGCTCCCCTTTTTATAGGAGATCCTCTGACAGTATCTTCTTGATCTTTACAATCCTACCCCTCAAACCCTAGGGGCATTCTTGACTTAGCCTCTACTGCTACATTTTCCCCCCAGGGGCAACGCGGTCTTTATTCCGGGCCTTGTCGTGGGCTGGGCCGCATTCGAGCTCCTCATCAGCCGCCACCGTGGGCTTTAAACTTGGGCGGAGGTTCGGACCTCCGCCTCAGAGGCCGCGCCCGGGTATCGCCATACGTCTTCCAGCAACCTCCGCCTTCCGGTATCGTCGCGGCGGAGGTTCGGAACCTCCGCTCAGCTTCCTTCCTAAAAGAGATCAGAAAACACTGAAAGAGAAAAAGATCAAGTGCATGCATGGAACCTGCGCCCAGGAGCGGAGGTGGGGGACCTGCGCCCATGAGCGGAGGTGGGGGACCTGCGCCCAGGAGCGGAGGTGGGGGAAGGTATTCTCCCCCAACATTTTCCCCCTAGAGCACTTGGGCTAGCGCAGGCGGGCCAACGTCCTCTGCTGTTTCCGTTCCTGCGGCGGAGGTCCCCCTTCCCCCCTTTGGCTCCCCGCGCGCCGCCCACGTGTCAGTTTCTGGTTCATGCGACGTGCGACGTGACTTGATTTGATGGTTTGTCTTCCGTCCCTCGGAGGTACCCCCCTGGTGCCTATATAAGGGGGCTGCGGGCCGTGCTTGCCGTACCGCTGGCTTGCTTGCCTTCTTTCTTTGTATAGCTGTGGCTTCCGAGTCCTCTCGACCTCCGCTTAGGGCCTCATTCTCGGGTCCCTATTCCCGCTTGCTCTGCGTTAGGGCTAGTGGGTGGGCTCGCTGCTTTGAGGAGTGCATGGTTGATAGTGCGAAGGCTCAGGACTTTGAGGAGACCTTGTCGGACGTAGAGGCTTCACTTGACGATTTGGTACCTCCGAGTCCCGCTCCAGAGATGGCAGGCAAGAGTGAGATCACTTACGAGGTTGGACGCAGCGTTCTGAACCAAATGATGCTTGACCACATGGAAACCGAAGGTTGGTTTGACAAGGGCCGGGCGAAGCTTCCTGGTCGGGAAATTGTCCCTGACCCTCCTGGTAAGGAGTATGCGGTGGTGTTCCGTGACTTTTTCACTTGTGGCCTCCGCTTCGTTCCTTGCAGTTTCCTGCGAGATGTTTTGGATGAGTTCAACGTGCAGATCCATCAGCTCACCCCCAATGGAATTGCCGCGCTTAGCAAATTTACGTGGGCCTGTGAGTCTTACGGAGCTCCCCCTGACATTGACAGCTTTTGTCAATTCTACGAGCTTCAGAAACAACATAAGAAGTTGGAAGGCGCTATCTGCCAGTATGGTAGCTGCTCATTCTTTCCTAAGCGGAGGCAGTCTGACCCGAAGGTTGAGCTTTCTTATTGTCAGAAGAACAAATGGGACAAAGACTAGACTTTGAACTGGTTCTATGTTAAGACTCCAGGCTACACTTATGAGGAGTCTGACGGGAAGAAGGTCACTCGTTACCCTTTTGCTTCGGTGATGACACCGTTGGAGCCTCGCTATTCCATCACTCCCCCTACCAAGTTCACTTCTTCCAGGCATGCCTGCAACCAGGCCTTCGCGATGGCTTGCCGCTATTCCGGAGGTCGTGATCTTGTTGAGGAAATGGTTGCGGCCGACTGCTGGCCCCTTGGGAAGAATAGGCTGTCATTTTGCCTGGAGCATGTTCAGCTACCCGTCTTTGGTAGCGCCGGAGGTGTTCCTTTCCCTCGCTTTGGGGTAGTGAAGCCTGAGGGGAAGAGCGACGAGGCTTTTGTGCGTGAAGTTGAGCTGAAGGCACAGAAAATTCTTGGGGAGATTACCGATAAGGAATATGTTGCCCAGAGAGCTGAGGCTGGTAACATGCCTCGTTTAAACCGCGTGTTTGAGGAGATGGGTGTCAAATATGGAGACCATGCTGTCTCCGAGAAGATTGTGCATGCTGTTCGTGAGAGGGAGGCTGCTGCTGCTACTGGTGAGGCGGCTTCCGGTGATGCTCAAAAACTGCGGGGCGTAAGTGCCGCGGGGGTTCTACTTGCGCTGGTCCTGGCCGCGGCAAGAGGACGCGCCCATCTGTGCGCGGCGCGGAGTTGACTGAGAATCCTGCCCCTCTGGTGGTGGCGCAACCTCCGACAGTCCGTCTGCGTCCGCCGCTGCATCTTCGGCCGGAGGTGGCCGCGACGATGAGGCAGGAACTGACACGCAGGTCCCTGCGCCTCAGGGTGCCCGTGCCCCAGTAGGAGGGGCATCTCTTGTGGCGGTTGAACCGATAGCTTCTGTCCTTCCTTTTGTCAGTGTCTTCGGCGCGTGTTCTGATGACTCTGAGGCTTCAGTTCACGCTGCTGTTGGCACTGGCGGTGGGGCGGAGGTCTCCTCTCGCCAGCCTATGTCCCCTCCTGCGGAGATCTCTGGCGCGGGTCGTTCGACCTCCGCTGCTCGTTCGATTCTGGAGGGTCCGGCGCCGCCACCAGAGGTTCAGGGTGACCCTGCTGGCCAACCTGTCGCGGATGTTTCAACTACTGCGGAGATTGGTGCTACTACTCTTTGTAAGTGCTCTTTATTCCTGACGTTCTATTTTCCCCCTTTTTTCCTGACCCCGCTCAGTGGGCTTTGCTGAAGCGCTTGCGCATGAAGGTGCTTCTTTGGTCTTTGGAGTTGACCTTGCTTGGCGTAGGTCTTGATCAGCCTCCCTCATGGACCTCCCCCGTTTGCTCGGAACTTCGTTCGGGGTCACCCGGCGGAAGGCGAAGGTTTGGCTGAACTTACCTTTGCTTTCTTATCTTTTTTTCCCGCAACTTAGTTTGCTTTTGTTGCTCGCTTGCGTAGGTGACTCTATGGAAACCTTAAGTGGGTGGAGCTTTGCCCTCCATAGTGCGCATAAGCGCATTGGAGGTTTCTTTATTTCCTTTGAAGTTATGTTTTATGGGCCTCCGTTTTGGCTTATCGTGCGAAATTTTTTATTTGCTGCGGGGAGACTCGCAAGTACTTGCAAGAGATGGACTATTTCAAGCTTCTCCGCTTGAACTTGGAGCATCGAGCATGGTTTGTGCTAACCTTCGCTCATATTTTGGTGTTACTTCCCTTTTTTTGACTCCCCCTACTTTTGCAGGGCCATCACATTGCGGAGGCTATGGAAGCCTGGTGTTCTCACGAGGTGCTGAAGCGCGATGAGGCTCTCGCTGCTCTAAAGGAAGAGGTCGAGACGTTGGCAGCAGAGAAACAAGCTTTAGCCTCCGACTTGGAAGACCTTCGCCCATTCAAGAAAACTGCTGAGGATCTTGGCGTCAAGCTTGAGGCCATGGGAAAAGATCTTGAGGTTGCAAAGTCTGCCTCCTCTCTGCTGGAGGAACGGCTGAAGAAAGCTAACAACGCTAACACTCACCTCCGCACCGAGGCCGAGAGCGAGAGGCAGGCTGCCGCAGAACTGAAGGCGCGGGTTCGGCTCCTTCAGAAGCAACTGGACGAGGCGAAGGAGGCTGCTATTGTTGTGGCCAGTGCCTACTCTGATGCTGTCCATCGCTACGGCGGCGTTACACCCCCTCTGCCAGCTGATCCTTCGGCCTTTGCGTTGATGGACTGGATGCGCTCCTGCCTATCTCATTTTCCTCAGTTCGTTGATGGCATCGCAGATTTCTCGGTTGTGTCTGGCGCCAAGAATCTGGTGAACGCTCTAACGGAGGTGGGATGCGAGCACCTTCAGCTTTTGAAAGGAAAAGCTGCCTATACAGACCCCAAAGATATTGCTTGGTCTGACCTTCGAGCTCCTATGCGCGTTGTGCTCGATTTTATCCGATACTGCTGGAGCCGGTTTGGTCGTGCCTACGCTCGTACTTTGGCTGAGGAGCGGAACGCGGAGGTTATTTTGCTTTCTGCTGGTCCCCTTTTGACGATTTGTCTACTTTTAGATCCTTACCGACATGTGCTCTGTTGTTACGTCAGGTTGAGGCACAGCGGGCGGCCAAGAAGGCGGAGGCTCTCAAGGCGTCACGTCCGGAATCTTCTAAGCGGGCAGTAGAGAAATCTGGCGGAGACGCGGAGGTGGATACCTAGGCTTAGGCTGAGATAGTTTCTGACTTAGGAGTGCTGCGTCGCTTATTTTGTAACTATACTCTCTGAGAGATATTTTTGGCTTAGCCTTCGTTTTGATTTTGAATTGCCTTGCGCAGGTGACCTTGATGGAACCTGCGCAAGTGCTTGATGTAACTCCGTTGACTATGATGAAGGACGGTGTTTACGTCAGTGGACGGATGCTCAGTTGCTGGCCTGATAGTAACATTAATGATATGTTTAAGTTTGTGGTTGAGGAGCTCGAAGCTCCGCATAGTGATTTCGTGGGTTCTCTTGCTTGGCGGGGTCCTTGCACCCCGCCTTAGTTTTTGGTTCGCGATGCGGTTTATTTGCACCTTCGCGTGCAACATGTTGTAACTGTTATGTATTTTTTGTGGCGTTGTTGCTGTAACCTGCGCGCGTTAGTTTGTTTTGTACAATAAGATTTTTCCTTGTAATAAAACATTTTTTTTGGCGGAGGCTGTTGCTTGTCTTTACACGATTCTGGACACTTGTGCCTTTGCTATTACATTTCGGTAGGACTTGGCTTCTAAGCGCCATGTATGTTCTCTGGCCTTGTATATCCCTGCCGGTTCGGCGGTTGTTCCCGCGCGGTTGAGGTCGTTGAATTCATGCTTGGCCCTGTTGTTTCGCTTTGACGCAGTCTTTGGAGCTGTGCTTGCACTTTTGCGTGTTTTTCTCGCCTTGGGACCTTCGCCGACAAACATCGCGTGCTTGGTTTTCGCCGGACTGGTTTGGCGGAGGTTGGTCTTATACTCCTAAGCTCTGCTCTCCAAACTTTACAAACTCTTGCTTGGTATCTGTTGCTTGGCGGAGGTTTCTTTTTGCTGGGAGTTATTAAAGTGGAACCTTCGGCTTCAGGCGGATGTTACAAGCTTTTGCGTGGTATCCTCTTTTGGCCGAAGGCTCTAGTTTCACCCTGGCAAATTGTCCCCCACCGGTTATAAGTTTTTGCGTGGTGTCTTTTCGTTTGCTGAACTAGGTGAGACGCCTGCCTCCATTCTCTCCTTTCCCTCTTTCCTTCTTCTTCCGAATGGTCGGGGGGGGGGATGCGTGCACTCTTTTATATTGCCCTGGCCTGTAAATGTATTTACTTCTTGGTGGTTGTGGTTGTTGCCGCCGGTTGTCGGTGCTGTTTAATCAGACGGCATTTATACTGGATAAATGTTTAATTACATTTTAATTTATTCCTGTTTTGCATTTTTGGTGTTATTTACGGCTGGTGGCATTGACTCCTTTGTGCTGGCGTCTTTGGATTTCCTGGTGCCCGTACCTTCGGTAGGGTCTTTTTCCAGGTTTAGCTCATTGCGGAGGTTATCTCCTTTAACTTCCTGGTGCCCATACCTTTGGTAGGGTCTTTCTCCAGGTTTAATTTTTAGCGGAGGTTATCTCCTTTAACTTTCAGGTGCCCATACCTTTGGTAGGGTCTTTTTCCAGGTTTAATTTCTGGCGGAGGTTATCTCCTGTGATTTCCTGGTGCCCGTACTTTTGGTAGGGTCTTTTTCCAGGTTTAATTTTTGGCGGAGGTTATCTCCGACTTACCAGGCTAATGTTTGCCGTGGAGGTCCTGTCGGGTGTGCCTAGCTATGCTGGCTACGCCCGGTAGGTCCTCTTTTTCGCTTTGTCGTGCCGTCGAATGTTTCTTTGCCTCGTTCTTTGGCTGCTTTTCAACTCTTTTTTATTTGTGTGCTTTTTTTCTCTTCCTTTTTCCTTAGGGATCCTCTTTATATTTTCAGAGATTGATTACAAAGGCTCTGCCTCGTTAAAAACCTCACCTCCGCAATGGAGTCCCCTTGTGAGGAAAAAGAGTGCAGGCCTGTTGCCAAATGGTCAAGGAAAAAAGAAAAGATAGAAAATGCTTCTAAAATGAGGATACCTTCGATTATATTTCCGCGCAGGTCCTCTTACATTAGATGTAGTACTTTCTGAGATTCGCGGTGTTCTAAGTATGGGCGGAGGTTCGACCTTCACTATCTTCTAGCTTGAATGCCTCTTTGTTTGTTGTTTGTTTAGCTATGAATGGCCCTTCCCATTTTGATTGTAGCTTGCCCACTGTGGTTGCGTTTGGTTTCCTTCGCAGCACTAGGTCTCCGTCTTCGATTAGTCTTTTTGTTATGTTCTTGTCTCTCCATATCTTGGTTTGGTCTTGATATTTTATGATGTTTTCAAGGGCCTGCAGCCTCTCTTGCTCTATCCCCTCCTTGGAGCATGCTTCTTCTGTGATGTTGTTGCTAGTTACGCGGAGGCTCTTGTGTTTTATTTCTTCTAGTGTCATTGCCTCTTCCTCGTATATGAGTTTGAACGGTGTATATCCTGTGGCTCTTGTGGTGGTAGTGTTGTGTGACCATATGACCCTTGGTAGTTCTTCTGCCCATCTTCCTTTGCGCAGGTTGAACAACGTTTTTGAGATTGCTGAGAAGATCTCTCTATTTGCTCTTTCTACTGCGTCATTTGACTCGGGGTAGTACACCGACGCTTGAAGGCTAGTGTTGTGCCTATAGACTTGCAAGTATTCTTTGAACTTATCCGAATCAAATCAAGCGTTTTCCGTTGTCCACAAAGTGAGCACCTTCGGGACCCCAAATCTGCATATTATGTTTTGCCAGAAGAATTTCCTGACCGTTTCTGAGGTTATTGACGCTAGGGGCTTTGCTTCTATCCACCTTGTGAAGTATTCCACAGCCACTACCGCGAATTTGAATCCTCCTTGCGCTGTTGGCAGGGGGCCTACCAGATCCATGCCCCATCTTTGCAGTGGCCAGATTGGGGGTATTGGTTGAAGTTCTGATGAGGGCGAAGGTTTTTTGGTGGAGTACAACTGGCAAGCTTCGCATGTTTTGACTAGCTCTTCGGCGTCTTTTGCATGGCTTGGCCAGTAAAAACCCTGCCTTAGGACCTTCGCCGATAGGGCTCTTGGGCCTATGTGCGCTCCGCAGGTTCCTGCGTGTATTTCCTTTAGTAACTCGTTGCCTTCGCTTCTGGATATGCACTTGAGCATTGGCTGAACCACGCCCTTCTTATACAAGCCCTTGTCAATTAACACGTAAGATCTTGCCCCCTGTACTTCATTCTTTCCTTGTGCGCTTTTGTCCGGTGCTTGAATTTTCCTTGGAGCATTTGTATTATTTCGGCTCGCCAATCTTGCTCGATGTCGCTAGTATCATTTTTTTTTTTTTCTCTCTCCGGTGGAGGTAGCTGGTTTGGATGCTTGCTCGTAAAATGTCCCTTTTCGTAATTCCTAGTTGTTTTTGCCGCCTTTGCTAGCTCGTCTCCGCCTCGCATTTTCCCCCCTTGGTATGTGTTTTAGGGTGAAGCCTTGAAACTTTCTTTCCAAACTTTCGCGACTTGCTCGAGGTACTTTGCCGCCTACGGTTCTCTTGCCCGGTATTCCTTTTCCACTTGGCCTGCCACTACCATTGAATCTGTTTTGACCAGAAGTCTCTGAATTCCCATGGCCTTCGCATTGTTTAGGCCTAGGATGAGCGCCTCATACTCTGCTATGTTGTTTGTTGCCTTGAAGTTCAAACGGGCCGCGTACTTTGTTTGGTTCCCCGCGGGGATATTAATATGGGGCGGCTCGGTACCGTTGATGCCCTGGCTCCATCGGTGAGCAAAGCATCCAGCTTTGCTCTGTGTGATTTTGTGACCTTCGCTGCGAAGGTGTCCAATCTGCCACAAAATCTGCTAGTGCCTGAGACTTGATTACTGTACGTGGGACATATGTTATGCAGTATTAAGATAACTCCGTGGCCCATTTGCCCATTCTGCCGGAGGCTTCTTTGTTGTTCAGAATTTCTCCAAGCGGTTGCGACGAAGGTACTATAATTTTATGCGCTTGGAAGTAGTGTTTGAGTTTCCTTGAGGCTGTTAGGATGGCATAGGCCAACTTCTCTCGCTTGAGTGTAGTTCAGCTTTAGCCGCTGCAAGGGCTTCGTAAACGTAGTACACCGGGCTTTGTTCCTTCCGACCTTCGCTTTCTTTTTCTTGGACTAGCACCGACCGACCGCATGATCCGATCTTTGCTACATATAGGAGCAGTGTAGCATCTTGTTCTGGCACTGTAACTTTCAAAGTGTTTGCTAGGTATTCTTTTAGTTGGTCGAAAGCCTGGGATTGTTCCTGTCCCCATTCAATTTTGTCAGAGGTTCTTAGAGCTTGGAAGAATGGTAGGCTTCTTTTTTGGCCGACTTTGAGATAAATCTGTTCAATGCTGCTATCCTCCCAGTGAGCTTTTGTACTTCTCTTTTTGAGGTTGGTTCTGTCATTGCTAGTATTGCCTTTGTCTTCTCTGGGTTTGCTGCAATTCCTTCTAGGCCTACTATGCACCCCAATATTTTGGCCTTGCCGACCGCGAAGACACATTTCTCTAGGTTCGGTTTCAAGCTGCTTACGCGGGAGGTTTGCGAAGGTTTCGCTAAGTCTTTGATGTGTTCTTCTTTTTCTTTGCTCATGACAATGATGTCGTCGACATACGCAATGACATTCCTCCGAACTGGTTTCCCAACACCTTGCTTGTCATTCTTGCGAAGGTTGACCCTGCGTTTTTCAAGCCTTTCGGCATTCTGAGGAAGCAGTATGTGCCGAAAGGTGTTGTGAAACTTGTTTTTCTTCATCCTCTTTGTTGAGCCAAATCTGGTGATACCCCGAGAAACAATCTAGAAGGGAGAACCTTTTGCAACTTGCGGCCCCCGTCCAAAGAGGTGTCTATTCTTGGGAGCCTGGAACGCATCCTTTTCGCAAGCTTTGTTTAGATCTCAGTAAAGTCTATGCACATTCTCATTTTGCCATTGCTTTTTGGGCACTAGTACTACGTTTGCCACCAATCGGAGTACTTGACCTCCCTTATGACCTTCGCATCTAGGAGTCTTTGTACCTCCGCCTTGGGCGTTATGATTACGTCTTGGACATTTTTCTTTGCTTTTGCTTCTTTGGTGGATGCCGGGGTTGATGTCTAGGTGGTGCTGTATTACGTCCCCTGGACACTCCCCTAAGATCCTCCGCGGACCATGCGAAGGTGTCCTTGTTCTCTTTTAGGGCTCGCCAGTTCTTCCTCCTCTTGGTGTGTTAAATTTGAAGCTATGGTTATCTTTTCTGTCGGTTTTGACTGTTCCGTGCACACCCGGCTTTGTTGTCTTTTCTTCCTTTCTTCCCCCTTTGAAATTTGTTTTCCCTTTGGGCATATCCGGAGGTTTGTCTTTGTTTGATTCCTCTGATTCCACGGAGTTGACATTCCTGCTGGAGCTGTGTATTATTTTCTCTATGTTTCTTGCCTCCCTCTGGCTTCCATGTACTGTGATCACTCCGTGCAGGGCTGGTAGCTTCATACATAAGTAGCCCATGTGTATTGCCGCACCAAACTTGTTAGAGAAACCTCTGCCCAGTATAGCATTGTAGGGATAGTTGAGGTCAACGACGTCGAAGGTTATGTATTCCATTCTGGCGTTGTTCTGATCCCCGAAAGATACTGGGAGTGCAATCTTGCCCAACGCTTCCACCTTTCGCCCGCCAAATCCTACGAGGTGAGATTCCGAAGGTTGTAGCTGGTTTCTGCCTAGTTGCATTTTGTCGAAGGTGCTCGCGAACAAAATGTCTGCGAAACTCCCCGAGTCTACCAGGATTCTTTTTATCTCCCATGCTGCTATATTTGCTGCTATTACCATTGTGTCAGTGTGGGGGGTAACTTTCTAGTTTCAGGTCTTGCTCGGTGAAGGTTATTGGGACCCTGGACCATTCCGTTGCTTTGACCTAGCCTTGCACTGCTATGTTGTTCACTAAGCGGAGGTGGTTCCTCTTTTGCTTTTTGGTTTGGAATTCCATTGCTGAACCTCCGCTGATTGGTAGTATTAGACCAATGGTCGGTAGCGGGTGGTGGGGATTATGCTGATTTTCTTGGTTTGGTTCTCGCTTTGGCGGTGCTGCTGGCTGTATTTGCATTTGTTGCGGTGGGAGCGGCGGAGGTGGTGGTAGTGCTTCAAAAGTCCTACTTTGAGCTTGACTATCCAGGTAGGTTATATTGGGCGGCTTTGGGTGACTGTAGGCTGGTGCTTGTTCTAGTCTGTATTGATTGGGGTTTGCTGTTGATCCTGCATGCGGAGGTGCCGGACGCCATGCTGGTAGGTGGCTTGGAAAATATGACGCTGCTAGTGTTGAGGGATGTATTTGGGTGCTGTTTAGGGCTGGGTATATTGGGTAGTACTAATTTTGCCAGTTTGACGTAGCAGTGTGGTTGACTTCTCTGGGCTGCTGGTATGATGGTGCCTCCGCCTCTTTTCTCTTTTTCATTCTTTCTTGAGTTTCTTTTGCTTCTGGGCATTCTTTTGTTGCATGGCCTTTGTCTTCACCATGGAAGAAACAAAGTATGGCTTCTTTCTATCTTGTTGCCCGGATTCTTTGTTCCAATTTCTTCCCGCGCTTTGCCTTGTTTGATTTTTTTGATGGGTCTTTGTCTTTCTGGCGGGTGCACTGTTCTTTGGTTTTGCTGGGTTTGCTGGTCGATACCCAGCACCTGCTTGTTGTGGGGTTGCTGCTGCTTATAGCCTCTTCCTGAGTCGGAGGTCTGCCTGCTTGCGTTTTGAGCTTGCTTGTACTGGTTTTGCTCCTCAACGCGTTTCTGGAGGTCGTTGTCTGATTTGTAGTATTTTTCAAACTCGGAGTACAATTTCTCCATAGTCTATGGCTTTTCTCTTGCCAAGTGTGCTGCGAATGGCCCGAATTTCAGTCCTTTGACCGCCCCTTCTATTGCTACCTCTTCTGGCACATTGGGAGCCTTCGCCTTCAACTGAACAAAGCGCTGGTAGTACTCTCTTAAGGATTCATCCTTTTGCTGTTTGCAGTGGAACAGATCTGATGCTGTGAGGGATTCATTGGAAAATCCTTTGAAGTTGGTCATGATCTTGTCGCGAAGGTTCTCCCATGAGTATATCGAGCCTGGCTTGAGCATAGAATACCATGCGAGCGCGTCTCCTTCAGCGGCAATGACGAAAGATTTTGCGAGCACCGCATCATTCTCCCCTGCGGAGGCCACTGCTGCTTCAAAGCTCATGATGAACTGTCTGGGTCGGTTTTGCCGTTGAACCTTGGCAGTGTGATTGGTTTGTAGCCAACCGGCCATGCTGCTGTCTGTAATCCCTCTGACAGTGGGGATTTATGATCAACTGTTCGTATTTGGCTTGCGGCGAATGTTGCGAAGGTTGGCCCCTGGCCGGGTGTGCCTGTCCAGGTTTGGCCGGAGGCAAAGGTTGCGAAAGCTGGCCCTTGGGCAGGTGCCCCTTCTTGCGTTTGCGCCATTAGCATACTTTGTATCTCTGCCTGCAGGATTCCCATTTGGTGCCTTGCCTCCGCCACAGCTTGAGATGTTTGTGCCGCCCTCTGGCTTGCAGCGAAGGCTGCCGCCACTCTCTCCATTTCTGCCTGCAAGGCTTGCAGTTGGGCCTGCACTCGTTGCAGTTCTTGTTCCGGTGTTGCTGCTGCCGATTCTGGCTGTTGGTCTGTAGCCGGTTCCTCGTGATCTTGCGGAGGCTCGGCGGTTGTATCATTCCCGCCGCCTTGTTCTGGTTCCGGCGTCGGAGGTTCGGCGTAGGTGTTGCGCACCGCGCGCCTTGGCCTTCCGCGCACGGCTCGTCCACGCGTGGCCGCTGTGGTGGTTTTCTTTTTCCTTGGTGGCATCTTTGGGTTTTTGCCGGCTAACCACGGTGGGCGCCAATGTTGGCGGAAGTTGTCCTAGCCTACAGTGTGATGTGAAATGGGGGAGCGAGCGGAGGTCGCCCGCGGTGCCGAGAACCTCCGCCTAGTCCTGGGATCCCTCGGCCCTGCTCCCTCAGATGGGAAAGATTGAACTGCTTTGATAATCATGCCGAAAATAAATGTTCTCATTAATTATCTCAACATCCAACCAACACAACAGTAGTGAGCTCCCCTTTTATAGGAGATCCCCTGACATATCTTCTTGATCTTTACAATCCTACCCCTCAAACCCTAGGGGCATTCTTGACTTAGCCTCTACTGCTACATTTCCCCCCCCCCCAGGGGCAACGCGGTCTTTATTCCGGGCCTTGTCGTGGGCTGGGCTGCATTCGAGCTCCTCATCAGCCGCCACCGTGGGCTTTAAACTTGGGCGGAGGTTCGGACCTCCGCCTCAGAGGCCGCGCCCGGGTATCACCATACGTCTTCCAGCAACCTCCGCCTTCCGGTATCGTCGCGGCGGAGGTTCGGAAACTCCGCTCAGCTTCCTTCCTGAAAGAGATCAGAAAACACCGAAAGAGAAAAAGGTCAAGTGCATGCATGGAACCTGCACCCAGGAGCGGAGGTGGGGGACCTGCACCCAGGAACGGAGGTGGGGGAAGGTATTCTCCCCCAACACAGCTTTCTTCATCTGCTTGTAACTAGATAGCAATCTCGGGAAATTTCAGCACCTTTACAAGCCTTCCTAAGTACTAATTTTACTAAAATATTTCTAAAATAAATTTGATACTTAAGTTAGCTTTTTACAGATACTTTTCTAGGCTTTCTCATGATTCTCACCACATCACTAAACGCTTATGCATATGCACATGAGATTCACACTTAGTGGTACTAGATAACTATTTTAATTAAAGATTTTCTCTCTTTATGGTACGGTTATCTATTCTAAATCTGATCACGCACTCTATTATGTCTTGACCGACAAAACAAATATTCTATTTTATACCTTTGTTTTGAGCCCATAAAATTTTGTTTTTCTCTTCCTTCTTTTCTAAATGTGAAACACTTAATCATCATCTTTTGGAGTTTTCCACCATCATCATGGTTTCCTCTATATCTCCATCACTTAGTCTTGGACCATCCTATCTTTGCTATACACACTTAGCCATATTGGATTAGTCCTGAAGATTTCATCAATTATTCAAAACTAAACTAGAGCTTTCACATGGTCAAGCTCCAAGTGGCCAAAAACTCATGTGCTTGACGTTGTCCACAAGGTAATTAAGGAGCAAGGCCATCCACCCCGCACACACTACATACGGGCATACCCAGAGGCCAGAACTCAGCAGCCATGTTCGAACGGGGACGTGGAATAGAAACGGGAACAAGAACCTGGGAACATAGGGACGTGGATATTCCCGGAACAACGTTTCAGGAAGAATGAGGAACGTGGTCATATTGCATGTTTCCTGTTGCTAAAGGCCAGAGTGAACACGAAAGCCCCATCTCATCCCGACCGATGCACTGGACAAAGCGATTAGCATTTTTTTTTAGAAACCACAGCAAACCTTTATTGCGATTTGTATTAGACGAAGAAACAAAAAGACAAGTGTAACGGTCGTGGCTGGTAGGGTGGCTGGGCGATCGTGCTAAGTGGTGGCTAGGGCACAGGGACGGCGGCTATGGTTTGAGAAGGAGCGGTTACGGCAGATTGGCAACGATCCAAATTAGGATGACTACAGATCGGCAAGAACAGTGCGGCCGGCAGAGATTACGGCGCAACGTGCAAATTCTATGTTGTTAAAGAATGGCTAAAATGGATTTGCCAAATTGTATATGAAAATTTTTATGTGGCATGTAAAATCTTAGATCCGCCATCGGTGGCGTTGCTAGTGGATGATCACGGTGGCTTATTATGTTGGTTGATTGTCTCGAACAGGGCGCTGCTACTTACTCCTTCTGTCCCAAAATAGAAGTCGTTCTCGCTTCCTGAGAAGTTAACTTCTTTTAACTTTGACCAATTATATATAAAAGAATATGAATATTTATAATACATAGTTAATACATTAGATAGATCATTGAATATACTTTCATAATAAACTTATTTGGAGATATATGCTATACGTATTTTTTCTATAAACTCGGTCAAAGTCAAGAAAGTTTGATGTACACTTATCTCATAACAACTTTTTTTTATGGGACAGAGGGAGTATAACCACATAAGCCGGAGGAGAATTTAGAAGGGCATAGAAGGAGAAACGACATGCAAGCAGCATGAATGGTTGCATGCAAGCAGCGTGGTGAATGTCAGCTTTATTGGAAGGAGAAAAGATCAGACTTTCTAAACCTATTGATTGATTGGAACTGTAAAGGTTTTTCGTTTAATATATGCTATGGGGGTGACGTGTATCGCTGTGGGATGAGATAGAACAGAAATTAGAGGTCATCTTTATAAAAGATATAGATTTATCATCGTAATTTTTTTAGTTATATCTTTTTATAATAAATTTTATAAATAATATAATTTATACACATATCTTTTTTTGTTGGTCAACGTATACACGACTTTTCCAGCATAGATTTTTTTTTTACATAATTTATTTTGGCTAAACTTGTCAACCTAAAAAAATGTTCATAGTATATAGAAGAAAAATGAGTAGGTTAATATAAAACAAGAGAAGGAAAGAAAACAATGAAAGGAGAAAAAGATCGAGAAAACATGATGGACTTCCAGATTCATTGTAGAAAAGTTGGATTCCAAACGTCTTGTTGAAAAGTTAATAAGCTGTCTATAAACTTTGACAAAAATATATTGAAAAATCATGATTAGAACTTATGGTAACAAGTTATGTCCCATAAAATATTACGCATAAAAAGCTATAAATATAACCTTACAACTTTCCAAAATGAAAAATTGTAGAAACAAATTTTTTTTTAAGAAAGGGAAATGATGAGGTTGTCTTCCTTCGCTGGTTTTAAGGGTCTACTTAGTTGGTTTCTAAGTCTTACCCAGCCAAAATCATGGTAAGCCAAAACTTAGGTTTGCCAATTTAAGACTTGTTAAATAGTTAAGGCAAGAAAAACATAGGTATGCAATTAGTTGAATGTCATAACATAGTAGAGAGTATTTTTCTCTCTTCTGCAATTTAAGAAGTTTCTAAAAACTTATGTAAATATGGCATACTAATTCTTTGGCAATGAAACAATTAATTAATGAGTAAAAGTTTGAACTTGCTGGGCGTCCGTTGTCCCCGTGCCCAGTTCTAAATGGCCGAGTGCTGACAGGGATGTCCGATTGACCAGCCCACTATCTGTGGGCAAACGACTGAATGCGTTCCTTCCTTGTTTAGAGGAGGCCCTTTAGAGGGGGTCAGCGCCTGGCATGGGCCAAGGCCCCAAGTACAACAATACACTTATCTGGGCCAGATTAACATCTTTCTATCTTTTTTCTCCATGCAGGTTTCCAGTCCAGCTGCTCCCTCCCAATTCCCAGGCCAAAATCACCGCTCAACAGTCAACACGGTCCGTACAGCGAAACAGAATACTCCTAGTATAGAACAGTGCAAAACAGAGTATCACTTCTTGAGAGATTTTTTTTATATATAAAAAATTAAAGATAGTAGTAGTAAACAGCAGTGTAGCCTGCTTGCTTGGTGCATGGGGAGACTTGGAGAGCATGCGTGTCATTGGAGTTGTCAGATTTCCGGAACAAAAACTGCGCACGTTTTACACCGTATGAATGCTTACTACGCGCATGCATGGGTTATTATGGTGTAGCATGCAGTGCAGCCCGGCCGATGCAAAATCACATGCATGCTTGTTTGACTACTCGTATTGTATTTTTGTATTGTATGCGCGTGTAGAAGTGGAAGCAGAGTCGCCTCACGCACAGATTGAGACATGAAACATGTTGCAGTGTCTCATACCTTTAGTTCTGTACCCCTCAATATCGACCTCCTTTCCTAAGTCTCTAATGGGAGATAAGCCAACTAAATGGATTGGAATCAGCAAGAGTTTTGAAAGATTCGTTTGCACGACTTGATGACCAACAAGATTCTTTAAAATGGGGTGCTACCAAAAATATAATGCTCGTTTCACTGCACGGTCAATGTACAAACATATTACATGAATCAAAATTTGATGCCTCCATCCAAATGAATTCATGTGGAAACTTAATTAAGATCTTTATATCTTGTTCTTAATTAAATGTGTTGTTTTAATCAAGGATAATTTAATCAAAAGACATTGAAAAGAGGTAGTGAGAATTGTTGTTTTCACAATAAGGAAACTATCCAACATTTTATTTTTTCACTACCATGTCTCTATATTCATTTGGAAAGTACTTCAAGTTGCTTTTGGTTTACAACTGCCACAGAACGTAGCTAATTTATTTGGGAATTGGATGCAGACAACAGTGCCAAATTTGGTGGGGGCCGTGCACGACAGGTTAGAACATTTGGCTGAGTAGAAATGATATTGTATTTAAGGAAAAAAAAAGAATTTATTCTTATATGCAGGTCATTTTTTTCAGGGCTACTTACTGGATTTAATTTTGGATCCAATTACAATAGAAGTGCATTTGGTCAATTATGAAGTGGGCATGCCGTATGTTAGAAACAGTGATCATGAAAAGTTTTGCCAACCATAGATGGTTGTCTTTAGTAGGCTCAATGCTTAGCTTTTGTTGTCTGAATTTGTGCTTTGTGCTCAAAATATTGTTTCATTTTTTTTTTGCTAGCTTTTTTTTTCGATCGGAGGCTGAAATTTTAATTTTGTTTGGTTTAATACATAACTCATGCGGAGATCGAAATAAAGATTATTTCCTTCTTCTAGAATTAGGGTAGTGGCTGTACATGAAGCACAGAGTGTTTTTGTGTAAGCATGGTGGATCAATACGCTTTATTGTTTTGCCAAAAAGAACCCAATAATCTTATTACTCTCTCACCGCTGTAATCACATACAGTACAAGCACGTATTGCATTGGCTCGTGCGTGCATGAACACTGATGATCGCAGCCTAAAAAATAACCTCTAAATAATAATAATTAATACAGCTTTATTTGATTTTGTTCAGGCCGTATATGAACCTTAATTCACATCAAGCTAAGCTGTAAAATGTAACTAAAATGTTGGCGTGTGAATGTTGAGCAAGGAGACCCTGGTCTGCACGAGGCTCCGGAACACCTTCTCGCTCTCGCTCTCCAGCTCCCGCACGCACTGCTCCAGCTCCTGCAGCTTCTCCAGCGCCGCCCCCTCCCGCCGCTCCTCGCCGCCGTCACCCACCACCGACGACGACCTCTGCTGCCTGCTCCTGGACAGCGGCGGCAGCCTCTTCTTGGGCGAGGACGAGGCCGGCGACGCCAGCGCCGCGGCGGCTTCGGCGACGGCGCCGACCTCCAGGAACACGGCCGCAGCCGCCGCCGCGGTGTCGTTGACGGCGTCGGCCACGGCCCTCGCGACCTCGGCGGCCTCAAAAGCGTGCGCGCCGCCGCCGGTGGCGGTGCCGCTGGCAGGGCGCGCGCACGTGCACCTGGCGGCCTCCCGCGCGACGGCGGCGGCGAGCTGGTCGAGCTCCCGCCCGGCCTGGCGCTGCGCGCGCGCGGCCGAGGCCAGCTTGGCGCCGTCGCGGCGGCGCACGGCGGCGCGGAGTTCGGCCGCGTGCTGCCGGAGCGCGACAAGCGCCGCCAGGAACGTGCCGAAGGCGTCGGCCAGGACGAGGAAGCCGTCGAGCAGGCCGTCGGAGTCGGCGGTGGAGCAGCGGGAGGACAGCGCGGCCTGCGCCAGCGGGAGGCGCAGCAGCTCGTCGAGCACGCAGAGGAGCGCGCGCACGTGCGCCAGCGACAGCGGGTACTTGGGCCCCGGGCTGGACGTCCATGACCGCAGCGCCAGCAGCTGGCCGTCCACGTCCGCCAGCAGCGGGTGCGAGTGGCACGGCACGCTCGCCGACCGCACGTGCCCGGACGACCTCGCCGGCGGCGGCACGGTCGACATCATCGTCGTCGTCGGCGCCATCGATCGATATCGTCTCGTCGACGTGCGTCTTGATGGCTTAATTAGCTAGCTATTAGCTGTGTGATCGGCGGCCGGGCGGGCGCGATGGAACTGATGGATCGAGCTCGGTGAGAAGCCGCCAAGCGTGGGCGTGCGGCGTGTGTAGTATATATGGAGGAGGAGGAGGGGGAGACGACGTCGAGAGGAGGAAGACGACGCGGTAGCTATCTGGAGCTGTTAGTTGGTTGGGTTGTCGCGGTGGTGGTCACTGTTTGAAAAGCCATGCACACGGCAGCAGAGCTGAGCTGAGCAGTCAGCTCTCAGCTGGATGGTGGGTCACCGACGAAGCTTCTGTGAAGTGGACGGCTCACATGCACAGCACACGCTATACTGACACGCACGCACTGCACGCAGACTACAGGCACTGCCTCACAGACAGGCAGCCCTTGAAAGCTGTGCAAGTAGTACGCCGGGTGGGCGTGGATGTTCGCGGCCCGGCCGCATGCGCATGCATGTCCGCCACGCCCACGCACGACGCCACGTACTGTACGAACCGTACGTACGGTTAAATCGCCGAGATCTCACGCCGTGTTGTCCGTGTACTTCCTTTCTTACGTGTTCGTGTTACTACCTTTGCCCTAAGACAAACGTTTCGATCTTTCTTTGACCATCAATGTATGTTGTAGAAAATACACCAAGTTTTACCACCTGTAAGTTATATGTTATATAAAAGTATTTGTTGTGTCGTAAATGTAAAAACATGAAACTTATTATGTTGCTAATATATGTGAGTGTTTAAAAGAGATGATTGAAACTGTAAATGTTTGAGTCAAGATAAAGTGAATATGTTATGTAAAAGAGACAGAATGGTAGCATGAGAGCATGCATGTCTACCAGTTTACGTACTTATCTAACATCCTCTAAAAAGTTATATATAGGCAATCTTCTATTATTAGTAGTGTAGTTGTTTCTTCTCCTCTCCCAACTGAATATCAATACCTTTAAAAGTTGTTCGAGTTGAGGACTAATCACCTACATTTGATCGAGGGAGGTAGGGAGTTACTTAAAACTTTTAGACGATATTGAGGATATATAGGATGAGTAATCTGTACAGCAACAACTACCGTTTCTTGTACTGCATATTTTTTAATATTTGGGATGAGACAAGTAATCTACTATAGATGGTCCAAAGATTCCAAGTTTATGTGAAATTTCTAGTTAGGTTGTAGCATGCAATTCATTCAGCTGATAGTCCCTCCAACAAAAGCTTAAGGTTTCTTGGCATGCAAATGCATCCAACCAACCAAGGAACCAAAACAAAGCTATGCATTTGCATGCCCAATCGAAATCCGAGGATAGAAGAATTTGAAAAATATAAGGGAGCAGTTTGAAGAGAGTGAGCCAGTAAGGACTAGAGTAGACTTTGGGGAAGGGAGATGATATATACATAATACATGTTGCATCGTGGGATTCTAGGGTACGGCTGGCAGGCACCATGCCAGCTGTGGATGTCGCGGTGTTGCCGGTGGCCGGTCCAGTGCCCACAATATGCAACTAGAATATGGTGCACGAGGGCATCTCTGGACGACCTGAAAGGAACCTCTCGATCGCCATCTCGCAGACACAATTGCTATCCATCCATCCATCCGTATTCCAAGCCATCAAATCGGATTGTTGACCTACCTATAGCTAGTAGCCCAGGAAGAAGAGATGAGCAAGCTTACAAGCAAAGCAATAGTTCTATACAACATTAGGTCACTCTAAGGTTCCGTTTAACACAACTAAGTTTAGTTTTGAACTTTTGTGTACCTTTATCTCCATAAACGACTAGGTAAAGCTAAAATTGTTTTAGTTAACCATTTGTCAGAATATATAGATACCCTCGTAGTACATAGAAATGGTAAAAACATCTAAAACACCTTTATCTTTTCTTCTCGTACTCTCATATTTCTCTCACTTTTTTCCTTCACTCTCCTAACACCTCTCCTCGTTCCTCTCCTAGCGACAACTACGCCCGAGCGTGTCCTAGTGGCCATGCGCTCTCCCCCGTGCCCCGATTGTTGAGCCTATGTGTCCTGGCGGCCAATCCCCAATGCGTACCGGTGTGGATGAGCCCGCTTGCGCCCTGGCGGCTGCACCCTACCATATAGGTGTGTCGTCATTCCTTCCTTCCCATAGGGACACATTTGACTTCCACACAGCATGCTAGGGGTCATTGGTGTGAGTTAAAGTTGGACGAAGCTGCTTGCAAAAGACCTGGCGCAAAACAACTTTAGATAGCTAAATAAAGCTGTCGAAGAAGCTATACAGAAAGAACTTAAGTGAATAGTTTTTTATCATTATTTTTAAGAATGCCATGTTAGATAAAATGCAACAAAATATGGATAAAACAATCATCATCAATGGATGACATCTCAATTATATATTGTTTTATAGGAATTTAATTCAATGACCCGTTCATATTTGGAAACCGAGTCAACAGAGTTTTGTTTCTGTGAACTCAATTCTTTCCCCTATCTCTCTTAAAAATATTGTCATATTATTTAAAATGTTTATGCAATAATACTCTATGAAACTAGGATAAAACCCAAATAAAACTCTTTTTGAGACTAACCCTTATGATCCTAGTTTCCTATGTGTCTGATCCACACTTAACAGGCTGTTTCCTAGCTACCATCTTAGACCAGGTCATGGTTACATCACTCGAGCGTGCCTGCATTGCTTCCATCTGTATTAGCTGCATGCAGGCAAAATGTCTATGGCGATGAGACATGACAGGTGTGCTGTGCCATTGCGAGCGTATCCCTGCAGGTGTGACAGCTCAACCAACCGATGTTTAGACGACCCCGCAACCCCCCCAACCCCCACCACCCAAAAACAAACAAATCGTACGTGAAACTTGCTTCTTAATCACGCAGTTGTTAGTATTATACCGTGTGAATGCATCAACTATGCAGTGTGTATATATAGATCAGAGTAGAATAGACCCAGATCAAACTAGGGCAGAGACTCTAGCTAGTCTAGATTGGTTTTGGTGTCCAGATTCCAAATGTCCCTGATCCTGCATGCACGCGATGCCATCGACGACAAGTGTGATTATTAATTATTAGCTGTAATTAACCCTGAGATGCAGACGCGGTCAATTAACCGCACTAGCAAGACAACGAGTCAATAGATGGATATCCATGTAGCCGTTATTGGGCCCGTTTTGATTATATTGTTTATTAATCGGAGCGGACACATGTAAGTTTTGTTTCACGTTCTAAACTGAAAAACTTACTAGCTCCATCTGAAGACACTGTTAGTGTTTGGACACTGAGACCTAATTAAAGCGTCCATGCATTAATTTGACTGTATTGATTCGCAACTAGTTCATATAGTAGTAGTCTGAGACTCGCCTCACTTTACCAGCCACTTACTCCGTATTATATTTACTAGTAGGATGCTCCGCGTATTGCTGCGGGTATAGAGTAGAAATATAAGGAGTTTATAATAGTTAAAACTATGAATTAATAGATACATATATATATGGATGGAGTAGGTCAATTGCAGAGGTTGTATCTATTGACATACATGGTATAAATTATTTGAACTGGACATCACCCAAATCTCATCTACCCAAACCCCCACCCCTGCTATATCTGAGGGTCATCCCCCTCCCAAAATTTTAGGAGTTTTTCTTCATAAAATTATGTATATTTCGGAGGATCACATGTAATCCATGTGATATGTAGTTTTGCTTACAAATGGGTTTTTGCTTAGAAACGGTTTAAATTTTTGCAAAAGTTATCAAAATATATCCATGTGAGGTCTTATTTTGAAGAGTTTATTGCGAGGAACACCATGGTGCAATTGAATTTTAATTAAGATACTTGGTTTAGGTGCTACGATTTTTTTTCTATTTCAAAAAAAATAGCTAGTGGGAGATAAATGAGACTAAGTGGGGGTAACTCCTTTGATGATATCATCATACATCACATTTTAGAAATTCTAATTTTTGATTGGATGGAACCCCTTAATGGGTCTTTACATTATAGGAGTATAGGATTATGTATACTAGTCCATCAACCTGTGCTTTCGCACGGGTTAGAATCTTAAGAGATATGATGTTTATTATCTTTGACATGTTTGTATTAAATTATAAGTTTTTCTCTGTTTGACATAATAGGTACTCTTACTTGGTAGTCCACATCAAATTATTATAAACTTATTAATTACATTTTTTGGCAAGGGACCGATTTATATGTTCTTCACCCCTATATTCATTTTTTTAAAATTTGCATGGCACCACCTTATATTTTGAATATGCAATTGGTATGAAACCTTGCGATTAGGTGACCCTTTTTGCATCACATTCTTATGAAAACCTGAATCCAAATTAAAATTTTCAAATTTCATTTTTTGCCAACTGTTATAAATTTTTTGTCCTCAAGTTAAAATACTTGGGATCATTTTATGTTTTATTAACTCTCTTTTTTGCACTTCTTTAAGATATAGATTTTAGGTCGTAGAGTGCGTTACCACTGCAATAGCATAAGCAATCATTTGAAACCTACACCAAGTCACTTAAGATAAGTGATAGAGCTTTTACTAAAATCTCGGATCAGGGTAGTAGTGCTAATCCTAAGAGAATTTTAATACCTAAGCCTTATAATGATCAAACTTTTAATATAAAATAATTTTAAATGGTCATGACAATATAGCCTCTATGGTCTTTCACACTTCTCAAGATGATTGAATTTTATATCAAAGAATTACATATTTTAATCAAAGATATTTATTTTCTATATATAGATTTAAGAGCATATTTAGTTTTTCTAATAATGAGATGACAATTGGCCGGGTTATGTAAATTATATAGGAGTACTTGGGTAATTAGATGCAAACTTAGGTCTACTTTAGATCATGTTTCTTAATGGCACATGTGGATAGTTTAAATGTAGTTAGGATTTACTTTATGTTGTTCTACATAATAGTAGAGGTGGGTAATTATTTGGAATAGAGATATATCTAATAGCTACAATTATCGTCAATGGAGATTAGGTATACCAAATTGATGGTTAAATGTTTTGGAGTTTTGTGAGAATTTTCTAGGATATATCTTCTCTTTTACCATATTGTCTTGGGAGGGTTAACGTGGAGACTCCATTAAAACCTCCAATTAGAATTCTAATATTTTTTTTTTCTAGCGTGGGACGTATTTCTAACCTTATGACATATAAACACTTAGTTGCATCCCTTTTCTTCCCGATTCATAGTTTAGCTTTTGAATTTTAATTGAGTTGCATGGTTTTTTCCACATGTTAAATAGAAACTCTGATCAAACAATTTTTTCATGATTCATAAACTATTTTAACAACTATTTATCATTATATATATATATATATATATATATGTGTGTGTGTGTGTGTGTGTGTGTGTGTGTGTGTGTGTGTGTTTACTTGGTATACATGGTGAAACATAATATTATGGTTATTTAATTTAATAGAAGTGAATATTTTTTAGAAAATAGTATAGATCAAATGATCACTACCATTGTCAATAATGATTATTGTTTACCAAATAGATGGTTGTAAATATTTTTAAAAAACATTGATGTGTATGTTGTATTTGACAACATTAAGCCACTTAGTAATACACTAAGGGGAACCGTCGATGCGATATATTTTATTAATACGTTGATAACTAAGTGCCCTCACGTGATATTCTATTATTAGTGAACTCAACGTTGCTACAACTGTATTTTGTTAACCAAATGAATTTTGTTACTATCTAGATTTTCTCCATAACACAGAAGTTGTTACTAAAGTGTTTTCTCCAGAACAATGAGAATTAATAAAGGACATTTTTAATGTGTATAATGACAAAGGTAGGTAATTTTGTAAAAAACAAAATAGATCTAATGGTTATGGATAGCTAGACTTTTTTGGTTGGATGGCTAGATGTTCGCGACTAATGTGATAATTTCTAGTATTTATTTTTTCTAGCGCATCTAGTGAGGATTGATGTGGAGTCTTCATTAGAATCTCTAATTAATAATAATAAGATATATGCGTATAGGATGTTGCTCTTTAGGGATTCAGCTGTATGGATAATAATGACATTAAAAGGTTACTTTAAAATTCAATAACATGGTTGGGTACTCTGATGAAACTTTTGAGGTTAACATGGATGTCCATACCATTGATCTTTGGCCCATCATTTGTTGATTTTAAATCTTTTATTTTGTCAATGGCCGTCATCTTCGAACTCCTTGACATATTGCCATTGCCTTTTTAAAATTATTTGATATGTATTCCTTGGCCTTTGAAAAGGAGGTGGTAAACATTATTCTGTTTCCATCGACCACTTCTTTGAATCATCTTATTGGTTGGTATGTTGTTCTTCAATGTAGCTTTTGCTATTTATATGATCACCACATGCTACAGTATTTGGATTGGTAATTAATAATGCAGTAGTATTAAATGGAAAGGTTGCATGTAGAATTGAAGAAGAGGAGCGTATTGATACCTTGTTGACCTTGGCAACGTTACGTTGTGTCGATCAGTAAGGGTTTTTTTCCTTTTTTGGCTTGTTCCGTTGGCTGGCTTGTCTTTCTGGTTTAAATAATGTTATCAGAGAGAGGAAGATTGATTATAGTTTTTGTTATATAGATATGAGGGCCTCGTACATCAATCCTGTGGGCTCGATAAAATTTTATTCACCATCCATGGATGTTGGTATGGTCATTTTTTTTCTAACAAATATAGTAGATTAATTAATTGTGAACATGGCCTCGTGTGATATCAATTGTGTGAACGTGGGTAGGTGTGATCTTTTATATGAACGTGAATATTCCATCGGTAGGTGTGATCTTTTATATGAACGTGAAAGATTTCTTTTCCCTTAAATAATAGGATTATAGGCTATTTTTTATTAATTTATAATGGCAATGGTGGGTAATTTTTAGGAAAATAAATCCAATGGTCATGAATGGTTAGTCTATTTGATTTGATGGTAGGATGTTTCTGATTAACGTGGGAATTTCTAGGATTTATCTTTTTTTCTAGCGCGTCTGGTGAGGATTAACGTGGAGCCTCCGTTGGGGCCTCTAATTAGTAATAGTAAGATTAGTTCAAACACTCACATTCAAATGATATCGGGTGGGAACAAAAGCTTCCCTCTTTCACCTTTTATCTCTCTATCTTTCATCTTAATAGTATTTTTTTTGGAAAGCAAGTTTTGTTTTCATTTTTCTAGCTTGATTTTGTGATATTTTATCCTACCGGTGACCTTGGATAAATGTATACCAAGTAACATTTCAGGTAAGATTTGTTAAGATTTTCAAAGTTCAGTCTATAATTTTAGTGATTTTCATTTATATTGGCTCCCTCAAGTATTTGTGTCACAACCGATAGGCCAAGACACTGGTGCATAAATGATTTTGCTAACGGTAAAAACGATCTTATGTTAAAGGAATGCATTGGCTAGCCATCTCAGCTAGCACAAAACCAACAAGAAGGAAAGCTAGGGAAGGAGAGAAGTGGAGCCCATGAGGATGAAGTTGATGGGCTGTTGGATCAAAGGAGGACCAATGGGCTGAATTTGAATGTTCATTCATGATCATGATTGTGTACTAGATGGACCTTCTTTATTTGCTAGACCCTATGTTTTATATTGTAAACAATTTTGTCTTTTTAGATACGTAGTTTTATTATATATCTAGTATCTAGACATAACCTACATATAGGTATATAGCAGCAAAAGCTATATACCTAAAAAAGTCGAGAAGACAAAATTTAAAAGTGATGGAGTAATTCTATAATTTGTAACAACATTTTAGGAATTTCTTTTTTCACTTATAGACAATTTCCACAATTTCCATATGTCGAGCTCATACAAATAGCAAGCTCACATAGGAGCCTTAAGAGAGAGAAAAAGGTTTGTAACAAGTACAAGATCATTCAAACAAATGATGCTACTCCCTCCGTTTTTAATAAGTGTCACATTGAGTTTGTCTTAAGTCAAATTTGTGTATTTTTGACCATTGATTTTAAAAATCAATATAGTTTCATGTCATAAGATTTATGTTTTTTAGATTTATCATGAGAAATACTATCATAATATATAATTTATATATTATGAAACTATAAGGAATTTCTAAAAATGATGGTCAAAGATTGCAATGTTTGACTTAGGATAATCCTAATGTGACACTTATTAAAAAACAGAGGGAGTAGAAAATACTCCTCATCGGGACCGGGGAGTTGATTGAATTAAAGTGACCATTATTAATTGGCGAGGACGGATGACACAATATAATAGACTGCATATGGAGTGGGAAGAGTGATGACTGTATTTTTAGAGAGGAAGATGCATTGACTGTATTTTTAGTGAGGAAGATGCTGCAGATATGAATAAAAACTGCAGCAGTATTCCATTCTGTGTGACTCGTTGGCTTAATAAGCTACCGACTACAACTGAAATTGTTCCGGGGTTCGTTCTTCAATTCATCTGATGAACAGTCAATTAATGAGATAATAATGACCTCCTGCTGATAATTGCACTACAGTTCCAGGAGTACGCCTTTTTTTATTAAGAGAAGAGTTTAATTACAACGAGGATGGCCCAAAGAAATTCAACAAAGCTCATAATGGCATTCGGAACAGAACGAATGCACTACAGCTTTAATACCTTTTGTGAAATTCTGTGTTATTTCCAACTGCCTGTGGATATATATAGTGAGATCAAAGTAAACAATAAGACAAAATCAGGCAAACCATAATTAAAAAGTCATGCTGCGATATTTATTGTATGGCAAAATTTCCTTTTTTTGTATAATACTATATATGTCCCTTTTTTTATTTACAATGTACAGTATTCACTACTACAGAACAGGCCTTTGGTCACTTGGGCAAAATGAGCAATAGCTCCCAAAAAAATGGCACCCGGGACTAAAAGTACCTTTAGTCTCGGTTGGTAACACCAACCGGCCAACCGGGACTAAAGGTCCATCTTTAGCCCCGGTCTGTGACACCAGCCGGGACTAAAGGTTTTGTCCCGGTCTGTGACACCAGCCGGGACTAAAAATGGGACTTTAGTCCCGGTTGGTGTTAGGGACCGGGATTAAATCCTTTCCCCCCATATTTGAATCCTTCTTCCTCCCCTGGCCGAGCTGCCCGAGCTCACTTTCTTCTTTGTTCTTCATGTTCTTCATGTGTTCTTGATTGATTTGTGCTCACATCTCCGGCTATTGATTCATTTCATCACTTCTACGCCGTCATTTACTTATTTAGAGGTTACTAACTTTATCTTCTTAAGTTTTAGCTGCAGGTTATCTCATTTTGTGGTGGTGTATATGTAGTTTTTTATTTTTTGATTTCTACACTATTTTAAACTCCAATCACTTCATCGTTTAAATATTTTAATGTAGATAACTACAATTAAGACCCTAAAAATTAGTATACACCATTTATTACTATTATGTCTACCATATTTTTTGGTTTAGTTAGAAAAATACTAAATTTATGGTTTCTCATTATAATTAGTTTTTTAAAAAATAACATTTGATAATACTTTAGTTTATAATTTGTGATCTGGTTAATTAGTTAATTATAAAA